>CM021110.1:62883341-63578854 GCA_007115665.2 Sequoiadendron giganteum | reverse complement strand
AGAGGGTATAGGGGTTGAGGGATTAGGGTTTAAGGGTTGAGGGTTGAGGGATTAAGAGGGTATAGGGGTTGAGGGATTAGGGTTTAAGGGTTGAGGGTTGAGGGTTGAGGGATTAAGAGGGTATAGGGGTTTCCATCTCTCCCACTATCTCCATCTACCCTCTATCTCTTAACCATTTAAACCCTTAACCCTTAAACCCTTAAACCCTTAACTCTTAACCCTCTACCCTCTATCTCTCTCCCAGTCTGTCTCTCCCTCCCTCTATATCTCCATCTCTCCCCCTCTCCCTCTATGTCCCTCTCTCCCTCTCTCTCCCTCTTTCTCTCTTTCTTCTCTTTCTCTCACTCTCCCCCTCTCTCCCTCCCACTCTCCCCTTCTTCCACTCTCCCACTCTCTCCCACTCTCTCTTCTCCCACTCTCCCCCTATCTCCCTTCATCTCTCCCACTATCTCTTTCTCCCCCTCCCCCTCTCCCTCCCTCTCTCCCTCTTTCTCTCCCACTCTCTCTTTCTCCCACTCTCCCCTTTTCCCACTCTCTCCCACTCTCCCCCTCTCTACCTCCCTCTCTATCTCCATCTCTCCCCCTATCTCTTTTTCCCCCTCTCCCTCTCCCTCTTTCTCTCTCCCACTCCCTCTCCCTCCCTCTCTCCCTCTTTCTCTCCCACTCTCTCTTTCTCCCACTCTTCCCCTCTCTCCCTCCCATTCTATCTTTCTCCCACTCTCCCACTCTCTCTTTCTCCCTCTATCCCCTTCTCCCACTCTCCCACTCTCTCCCACTCCCTCTTTCTCCCACTCTCCCCTTCTTAGGGATAACTTTAAGAAACCCCCCCCTCAACAAAGGTGTAAAATCCTGGCGAATCTTTCCTTTTATTTGAAAAATATATTAATTTTCCTTGGCGAATCTTATGCACATTATTCAAAAATTTGTAAAATCCTGGCGAATCTTAATGGATAATTGGTAAAAAAAAATAATCACATTGGAAAATCCTAGTGAATAATCACTAAAATAGTTCATTAAAATGGCGAATCTCTCCTTTAAAAATCAGCATACTTGGTCGACACAGTTCCCCCATATATATTTTTTTTTTTTAATTATTGAAGTAGGGGCCTGAGGGTGACAACCACTGGCGGGGTCAAGGGGGCAGAGCCCCCTTGTGGGGGTCGAGGGGGCAACACCCCCTTGCGGGGTCCGGGGACAGTGGCCCCGGCGTGCTCTTGTCGCGATACAGGCGAGGTCGAGGGGCAGAGCCCCTCGCCACCAAGCATAAATTCACTATTGAAAATGCATTGGAGCACACACGGATCAAGTGTTTTTAAAAAATCTCACTTGAAAATCAGATGACTACAAGTTCATTCCATGAGCGAATATCGACATGAGTGAACATCATCGGTGGGACACTTAGGGATGTCCTGCCAATACAATGATACAGAGCTTTGATTGGATGTCTTTTTGGGAGCTTCGCGTGAATATTGTAGATTCCCTTCATGATTCTCCAAAATTACACAAGTGTACCTGTGCCTTGGTGGACCCCAGGTGGAGTATGGAAGCCTTATCGGCGTGAGTGAACATCATCGGTGGGACAGTTAGGGATGTCTTGCCGATACAACGATTTAATATGCACTTAGTGAATTTCATGACTTAGTGAATTCCATGACTTTATATGCATGTGCCTTTTAAAAAGGTTGTTGAGTCCCGAAATTTGTTTTGGGCCACATGATCAAATCTAATCGTGTGGCCGGCCCAAAACAAATTTCGGGCCTCAACAACCTTTTTAAAAGGCACGTGCAAATAAAGTCATGGAATTCACTTGCAATCATTCGATTAAAAAGCTAATCGATGACAATAAATAATAAAACTATTAAAGGCTAAAATATCCCTAAAATGAAATGGTAAATTATTATTAGTGGCGAATATACCATAAAAATTCATTGTAAGAATATAAAATTACTGGTGAATATAAGTAATATTTGTAATTACAATATAAACTACTGGCGAATCAGATCCGACGATGTGTCGTTTAAAAAATAATACATTGGTGAATTAATCGAGACAATTTCGGCATCCTTTCTAACCTATATTATTTGCCATTTTTGGAGGTCCTGATTTCAAATATTCGCCAATTGGCGAAGATTCACCACTAAAGTTATCCCTGCCCCTTCTCCCACTCTCCCACTCTCTCCCACTCTCTCCCACTCTCTCTTTCTCCCACTCTCCCTCCCTCTCTATCTCCATCTCTCCCACTATCTCTTTCTCCCCCTCTCCCTCTCCCTCCCTCTCTCTTTCTCTCCCACTTCCTCTCCCTCCCTCTCTCCTCTTTCCTCCCCTCTCTCTTTCTCCCACTATCCCCTTCTCCTACTCTCCCACTCTCTCCCTACTCTCCCCCTCTCTCCCTCCCTCTCTATCTTCATCTCTCCCACTATCTCTTTCTCCCCTCTCCCTCTCCCTCCCTCTCCCTCTTTTTCTCTCCTCCTCTCCTCCCTCTCTCCCCTCTCTTTCTCCTCTCCCCTCTCTCCCTCCCACTCTATCTCTCTCCCACTCTCCCCTTCTCCCACTCTCCCACTCTCTCGCATTCTCTCCGAATCTCTCTTTCTCCCACTCTCCCCTTCTCCCACTCTCCCAATCTCTCCCACTCTCCCCTTCTCCTACTCTCCCCTTCTCCCACTCTCTCTTTCTCTCACTCTCCCCATATCTCCCTCCCTCTCTATCTCCATCTCTCCCACTATCTCTTTCTCCCCCTCTCCCTCTTTCTCTCCCCTCTATCTTTCTCCCACTCTCTCTTCCTTCCTCCATCTCCCTCCCTCCCTCTCCCTCTTTCTCTCCCACTCTCCCTCTCTCTCTCTCTCTCACACACACACACACACACACACACACAAACACTCACCTCTATCTCCTCTACTATAAGGGTGCAGGGGAGAGATATTGAATTAGGATAGAGGGTATAGACAAAGAGGGAGAAAAGAAATATATTAAGAAAACCATATTTCATATAACACGCATGCGTTTTGAAGAAGTAGAGATGTTACCATTGTAGGAAGAAATAACGTGCTCGCGTTATAACGCGAGCATGTTTTTTATTCCACTAAAAACGGTAAAAAAACTCAATATACCCATGATGTCAAGGCCCATAGTCTGCATATTCTCGTGATTCTGCACATGCTCCGACAAAAAGTAGCTTTTTGATGATGTTGTGAAGTGTGCAAGCATGTTTTTCACATTCCATCACCTTTTCCATGATCTTTCTACCACCTTTGCATGAAATAGCAGAGTTTCCACGTTGAAAGACATATAATATCAATCGAAGTTTGAATTCCATTGAAAACTGATATACAATTGAAGTTTGGAGGGGAACAAGCTTTTGAACAAGTCAAATTGTTGGGGAGTTTGAAGAAAGAAGAAGCTAAGGCTACATAATTGGGTTGAACTCCTCCATTTGAAAGTCTATTTTTTTAGGTATGTGAAGTCTTTACACATTTTCTTACATTCTATTATGGCTTGCTTTCATTTTTGTTTGTCATTATAACCTTACATTGTCAATGCACATTTTAAACTACACAGTTATATACACTTTCCAATTACCATTTTAAACTTGATGCAGAGAATCTACCAGGATCCACAAATCATCAAGGGTGCTTTTGACCCTAACTTAAATTGAAGAAGATCAACGAACAAAACTCAATCATCTTTTCATCAAAATCCTTCAATTTCACTTGATTTCATATTTACACAAAACATTAGAACTTGGTTTCAACTCTTTGTCAGACTCAAAAAATAGATTAACCATCATAAAATTGATTGTAACACAGTATAAAGTTGATTAAAAACTCAAAACCATTCAATTCGTTCATGATTCACTAATTCAAGAACTCAATGTTGTAACTTACATGGAAAAATAACAACAAATCATGGAAGGTAACTACCAACCTTTATCCAGACATCCAAGACACTATAATCAACATGTTATTGATTGAACTAAACCAAATAAACATTCCAAATATCTCACCAAAATTCATCCTTTGAGCATGCTTCCCCTTGTAGTATTTGAAACTCGTGGTGCAGGGGCACCTACAACCATGTTTCAAAATCTACTTTGGTGACAATATGTCTTAAGGTCTTTGGGTGAGTTCAAGAGTTTTTAGATGCTTTCTCATAGATTTTATAGAAAATAAGGTCTAACTAGACCAATATTTCATGTATTTAGGGATTTTGTGAGTTTGGTGATCAAATGTGCAAGTATGCACTCTTGCTTCAGAAAATTGTCAATTTTGCCATATAATCTTTGACGGAAAATTATTCAAATTATAAATGGAAGTGCAAGAAAAGAGTATAGAAGTTATATTAGGGATGAAATAAAGGTTTTTGAGTGGTATTAGGTGTCTTGGACAACAAAGTTGCATAATGTTGCTTATTTAGCAAAAGTTGTCAATGTTAGCAATTTTTAAGACAAATGAAGGTCTTGGTAGTTAACATGTGGTTATAGGTTGGTTATAGGGTGGTTATAGGTTCGTAGTTAACAGGTGGTTATAGGTTGGACCTTCAAAACACCTTGAAAATCTTGAAAATAACTGATTACAATCAACTAGGTTCCTTAAAACATCAACCAATGATTATGTCATTCACAAGTTGTCTTAAATCTTCCATAATGGCACCATTGTTTAAAAACACAAACTATAATTATTAAGGCACAACCAAACCATTATTTGCTTAAGAAATATTTGTTTGAGTCAGTACACCAAAAATGGAACCTTTTAGAAGTCTTCCCTTACACACAAACTCAGTTCCTTTGTTGACTATCCACATTACTAGTAGCCAAGCATTTGCAAACTGTCACATGTATCTCCCAAACCATGCACACACTTCAGACTATGATACTCATTTTGGACACCCATTTCAATCATACAAAACATATTACAAGATGGATATTAAGTCCTTCAAAGAAAATGCTTGTAGACTAGTTGTTTCAGTCTGAGAATAAGCCTAACTAAGCCTTAGTGCAAACAAGGGTTATTGGTTTTGCTACCCCCAACACCAAAACCTCATAACCAATAGATAAAATACCTTTAATTTGACCTTCCCAAGCTTATAAGTCCATTAGAAGTTCATTTCCAAACAAATTTCCATAAACCCTAAGCTCTAAGCTTCACAATTCCCTGTTTTACCAATCCGAGCACAGTTTTACAGTCAAGAAAAATAATTTTCTTCACACCTTAGTCCTCACCATATGATTGGTAACCTTTGAAATATGAAATTACATGCCACAAGGAGTTTGTACACCAAAATTGAGAACTTTCACTGAGTAGAATGGGAGAAACACAATTTCTCAAGTTCATTGTTTACCCTAACAAAGGGTTTGACAGTTTTAGAGAAAAATTGCAATATCTGACAAACGTTAAGAAAAATGCATGAAACAAATTGTATGTGGAAGGTGATTGAGTGTGACAACACTTATAAACATCCAACCAAGCATTCTTGCCTGTACAAATTTGTACAAGAGCTTGAAACAATGAAATTCTAAAGAAAATTAAAAAAAATAGTGTGTTTATTCATTCAAAATCAGATATTCAATCAACTTTCAAGTGCCTCCAAGTGAAAATAAGCCCATATGACTTTTCTCCTTCCCTATTTCACAGTTTGTGTAACTTTTCACAATTTTGTATTTGTGCAACTTTTGCAAATAGTGACAACTTTACAAAATACACATAGGACTTAAACATTAAACCTCCTAATGATTCCCATACATGGAAAATGTCTTTAATGACCCTCTTACAACATGGAGATACCCAAAATTGAATCAAATTTCAAAATGGAAGCATAGATTGTCAATGTGCTCCCGCACCACAAACTTATCAAACACTCACAATGCCATTACACTCATTATGATTGTAACTTACACGATATTTATCTTATTTCCCTTCAAACTCAACTCCCTCAACGTATCTAACTATTATTTTAACTTCTTAACTAACTTATCTCTTCACAACTTTGCCACAATTTTTTGCAAATATCCATGCTTCCATTTTGAGCCTATCTTGCAATCATGGCATGCCACGTTACCACTTTTCTTTAAGGCATTCTAGATTGAAAAAAATCATGTCACATTTGTCTATGCTAGGTTAACTTTTATATAGGATAATTGTAAGTATTATTTAAATGAAGCCTTGAATGAAATATGTTTTTCAATTAACTTGAATGGATACACTTTTTAGGAACTAATATTTGTCTCATTACCATTGTACAGATAAAATTATCCGCCATGCCGAAGAAAAAGACAAAGAGGAAACTAACAAACGAAGAGAATGAAACCTTCAAAGAAAAGGAGAGAGTTCGGGTGGCGGCATATCATGAAAAGAAGAAAGTGGAAACGATTGACGAAAACAAGCCAATTGAAGAGGAACCTCAACCATTAAAAAAAGAATGAGAATTGGTAGCGCAAAAGGCACGAATGCGAAAGCATCGTCGTAAGACAGGTTTGAATACCGTAGTTGGAGACACACCCTCTACAACAAGTGAATATGAAGGGACACCATTAAGCACAAGCGAATATGGAGGGAAACCATCTAGCATAAGTGAATATGGATGAATACCATCTACTGCAAGTGAATATGGAGGGACACCATCTACCTCAAGTGAATATTGTTGGACACCATCCAACACATCTCAAGTTGAGAGTACTTCATCACTCAGATTTGACGAAGAAGGTATGCCATCATCCCCATGTGAACCTCAAGGTATGTCTTCTTCTCCACCCTCGATCGAAGGTACACAATCTAGCCCACCTCAATTAAATATTGATGAAATTCCTAATGTTGAGATGTATGTACTTAGGAGAACACCACCTAGAATTTTGCATAGAAAGCCAAAGTATTTGATTAGTATTGATGATGAGATTTTGTAGCACATGGAAGGTAAGATTTCAACACGCACTTGTAGAAGATATGCTGATAAGATTTGGGAATGATTCTTTGAAAGGCTAAATGAGACTGCAAGATGTCAACTATTTGTTGAAATGATGCGGGGTGTAAAGTATAGGAACATCATGAAGACTCTTGGGTTGAAAACATCAATGCATTGAGTGAAGACATTATTGTGAAGAATCTAATGGATGCTTATGAGAGTGTGGGTAAGACCTCACGCTCAAAGGATAGTAATGTCACCCGACGTGTCATTACATCGACTTTGGTAAGTTGTCAAACAAAGAGAGCTTGTCTCATTAAAAAGATGAGTGAACAAATGAGAATTAGTAGAAATTTTTTATCAAGAGCCATTCAAAGACGAAAAAGAGTTGAGGGCAATGATTCAAATGAATTATGGGCATTCTCGGGGAGACTGTCACGAAAAGATAAAGAAGTAGTCGAAGCCTTGAGAACACTAATTGAAGATTATTGGAAGAATAACACAAGGCCATCTCCGAATCAAAGGGATGTGGTAAGAAGGAGAATCGGTAGTCGGAATTGTGAGCCACATCCAAAGAATTTTTTGGATATGACTCAAACCCAATTTTTTCAAAAATTTGAAAATGATTATCCTCAAATTAGTATTTCTCAAAGATTTTTTGAAATGCTTAAACCTTTTTATGTCAAGATAAATCACACATGCACTACTTGTTGTTGTAGACTACATATTGAATTTTCTAACCATTATGATGTTTATCATTCTATATGTGTAGATTTGCATAGTAACGATGTTTTGTAGGATTGTGGCATAGAAGCCCACCAAAATATTCAAGAGAGTTCTTATCAAAAAAATTATGTAAAATAGAGGATGGCCAGATATTCTCCAGGACAACATGCTCGGATGGTTCATGCAAGCATTACTGTGGTTTCCAACGTATGCCAATATGTCAACATATGGAAAGCACAGATGAGGTGGGACAAAAAATAGTAGAGTTTAGGAAGTATAAAATAGTGGCATATGCTACAAAAGATGGGTCTCAAGAAAAAAGGTGTGATTTGGTTATTAAGAAGATTCTAGTGTACGAGTTTATGTCCATGTTTTGTGATAATATATTGTCTAAGTATGCAATGCATACCCATAGAGCCCAATGGTTGGACACGTAATTCAAGCTATGCAATGACACCTTTCCAGTTGGAAGCATAGTATCAATGGTTGAATTTGTGAAGAACTACACTCTACAGCCACAACATGAGGTGCAGTCACAGTATTACAACTCTACATAGGTTTTGATATTTGTGCACATAACATTCATTCATGCATCTGATAGTACAAATGACCAAAGGAAGGTATTGAGGGAGTACCACTTTTAGATTAGTGATGATCGCACACATTCTCCAGAGTTCGTGCAAGGTTGCTTCCAGATGTTCTACAGTGGTTTGGCTCAGAGGGGCATAGAATATGACTGACATATAATATGGTCTGATAACTATGCAACACAGTTCAAGAACTCACACATGTTCTACTAGTTGTGCAGGATGCATGTCATTATAGGTGTTCAACATATGTGGAATTTTTGTGAGGCTGGAGATGGAAAGGGGGAGCATGCATGAAAAGAGCATTAGCATGAGAAGAGTTAAAGTATAAAGACAGTGCAAAGTTGACAGATGAAAAATCAATCATTGAGTGGTGTAATGCTTCGATGGGTCCAAGTAATGAAGGTACGTGTTCAGTTCGTAGATTTTTTTGGTTGATGGATGATACTAACATTGCACCATATGAAGAATGTTGTACAGTAACAGGATCAAGTGAGGTACACTCTTTCCTTAGCTCAAATGCAGGTTCATGGAATATCGATACACGAAATATGGCATGCTTTTGTTCTTCATGTACAATGCAAGCCTGGAATGATTATGAGTCAAGGGAGTGGGTTGACAAATGGTTGACAAGTTATCTTAGCCCACTTCACAAGTATCGCCCTCTGACGACATTGGAACTGACACAAATGGAATCACCGGTCGAATTTGACCACGTATCAGATCTAGTTCAGCTAGGTGATATATCTACTTGCTTAGTTGTTGAAATTCCATATCGTTATCTTACTTTGTATTGTATTCGTAATGTTGACAAATTTCAAGATATTTTCTACCCATATCAATGTAAGGCATGCTTATGCAGTTATTGCAGATGAAGACAATGAAGAGGGAACTTACTATTACTTGTGTCATTGTGTTGAGGCCAAAAATAAATTGGAGGCCCCAGTTATAGATGGAGAAAACATCGAATACCCTATAGGCTCAGTTGTGGTTACTGGAACATGGCTCAGAAGGTACCCACATTAGAGTGTTAAAACATTGGCTATTTCAGGACTTTAACATGCATCGTAAGATTCTTCATTACTCAAACCTTGTCGTGGCATCCAATGTTTGTTTGACCAAATATGGGGGTAGACCTTTGAACAAGACCTTGTGGAAGATCCGTGAGTCTAACCATGAGGTAATACTTGACATAATACTGAGTAGAGCAGACCCAGATGGTTCGTTGGATTAATTTGTAAGTATATGCACATTGGTTCTTATTAATTTATTCTTGTATGCACATTAATTTGTTTGATGCCAATGCTATCATCTTATTTTACTTTGCGTATTTGTAAATAACATACTAAATAGTGATTGGTGTCCCCTTGCAAAAAATGCAGATATATGAGCCATCCAAGAGAATTTTAGCCAAAAAAGCAATGCAACATCCTTATTTTGATGATCTTGACAAATCTCAATCATGATTTTAAGCCATTAGAAAAGTGTGTGCAAAGCTTGGTGAGGGAATTTCAAGTTATTCATTTGAAGTTAATGTTATCATGAGCAACTATGATGTAGACATTATAAGAGCATCTGGAATTTCAACTTACTCTATTCATGAGAGATGTTGTGTGCAATAGGTATGTTGGAATTCCCAGTGAAGATGTATGACCAGGAGTGACTAAGTTGTGAGACCTACATGCCTATTTGTAAGTGCCTTCCATCTATTTTTATTTCATTTCCATTTTGGATGCTCTTTCTTTTTCTATTTTACTTTGCGTATTTGTAAGTAAACTACTAAAAAATGATTGATCTCTCGTTGCAAAAAATGTTGATTTATGAGCCATCAAAGAGAATCTCAGCCAAAAAAGCAATGCAACATCCTCATTTTGATGATCTTGACAAATCTCAATTTTGATTTTAAGCCATTATAAAAGAGTGTGTGAAGCTTAGTGAGGGAATCTCAAGTTACTCCATTGAAGTTAACCTCATAATGAGCACCTATGATGCAAACATTTAAAGAGAATCTCAAATGTATGAGTGACATTGTAAAATATCTATGAGAACAAAGTACCTAAGACATTGTAATGATATTTACTTACATAATGAGATTTACTCAAATATTGTAATTTTGGAGTTCATGTTTGGTGCAATAGCACCTTGTTCTGTAAATGCCTTCAATAGGAAAATTTGCAAAATTTGAATTTTGAAATGTAAACAATGTGAAAAGGGTCATGTAAAGGTCATATGTAATGTATTCAAAGTCTCAAAGATGTCGTTAGGTGATTAGAGAAGTGATATAAAACATGTAAGGTCAAATTAGGATGTTTTAGGTGTGTGTGTGTTTATTTGTGCAAGGGAATTCAAGAAACAAAGGTGGAGTTGCTACTAAAGGGTTTTATGATGAATTTTCAAGTGAAAAGAGTGGCTCCAAGTGGTGTTTTGAGGAAATATTCTCAAATGACTGATCTAGATAGCTATTATTGAGTTACAACACATACTTCAAAATCAACAGTAACTATCTTGGAACATGTGCATCAAAAATGACCTTCGCTGTCCTCATTAGGCTAACTAGGCCTAATTTACAAAGGAACATACCTTTAAATATTCAAGAACCCCCTTAACTTGTTGGATCAGCAATTATCATGTATCCAAACCCTCAGATCCACAATTTTTCTTAGGACAAACTCACTCCACCATGCCAAACCAAAGCCCTTATTTTATGCTAGTATAAGGAGGGTTTATTGAAAGGAATGGTTCCACACCTTACCAGAACATGCCACCACCTCAAACCTTCTTAAAATCACCTGCAAAAATTCAAGAGACAATCACCCAACCTCTACATGCAATATTTTATCAAACCCTAGGGTGAAACCTCATTTTTCATGCCCTTTTCCATCAAAATCTACAGGGGCAGCAACACAAACCCCATAAAACTTATTCCCTATCACTTATAAATTTCTCGTCTGATCCAACAAGATTGCGTTGGACCCCTCTAGAAAAACCTCTCTCGATATTGGCTATCTCGGAGTGGTTTTCCCATGGCGGCGGATTTTCTCTTGATGGAAAAAGTGTCAAATTCAAGTTGTGCAAAGTTGCAAAGTGGTGCAACTTTCGCTCTGCAAATTGTGTGACCAAACTAACTGCCCCAACACGTCCGAATAGGTATTTTTACGCTAAGCATGGTCTTGTTTTGCATTGAAACATGCGGAATCGCTCTGAGCTACGTTCCACCAGATCGATCCCTTAAGGGTCCAAAGTGCAAAATGGCTGCAAATTTCAACATGCTATTACTTGGATACCGTGATGCTTAGAAAATTCTCATCTAATCCTACAAGATCATGTTGGGCCCCTCTACAAAAACCTCTCGGTTTTGGCTATCTCGGAGTGGTTTTCTCGTGGTGACGAATTTTCACTTGATGGAAAAAGCATCAAATGCAAGCAGTTCAAAGTTGCAAAGTGGTGCAACTTTCATTCTGCAACTTGTGTGACCAAGCAGATTGTTCCAACATGTCCAAATAGGTATTTTTACACTAGGAATGGTCCTCTTTTGCACTGAAACATGCGGAATCGCTCCGATCTACGTTCCACCAGATTGATCCCTTAAGGGTCCAAAGTGCAAAATGACTGCAAACTTCACCATGCTATTACTCAGATTTCATGATGGTTAGAAATTTATTGTCTAATCCTACAAGATCGCGTTGGTCCCCTTTACAAAAACCTCTCTCGGTTTCGGCTATCTTGGAGTGGTTTTCCTGTGCCGACGGATTTTCACTTGATGGAAAAAGTGTCAAATTCAAGCTGTGCAAAGTTGCAAAGTTGTGCAAATTTCGCTCTGCAACTCGTGTGACCAAGCAGACTATTCTGACACGTTAGAATAGGTATGTTTACACTAGGCATGGTCCACTTTCGCACCGAAACATGTGAAATTTCTCTAAGCTATGTTCCACCGGATCGATCCCTTAAGGGTCCAAAGTGCAAAATGGTTGCAAACTTTAGCATGCTATTAATCGGATACCGTGACACTTAGAAAATTCTCGTATGATCCTACAAAATCGCGTTGAGCCCATCTCTCTCAGTTTTGGCTATCTTGAAGTGGTTTTCTCGTGGCAGTGGATTTTCAGTTGATGGAAAAAGTGTCAAATTCAAGCTACACAAAGTTGCAAAATGGTGCAACTTTCACTCTGCAACTTGTGTGACCAAACTAACTGCTCTAATGCATCCGAATAGGTATTTTTATGCTAGACATGATCTTGTTTCACACTGAAATATGTGGAATCACTCTAAGCTACGTTCCACTAGATTGATCCCTTAAGAGTTCAAAGTGCAAAATGGCTACAAACTTCAACATGCTATTACTCAGATACCGTGATGCTTAGAAAATTCTCATCTGATCTTGTAGGATTATGTTGGGCCCCTCTAAAAAAACCTATCTTGGTTTTGCCTATCTTGGAGTGATTTTCCCGTGGCGGCGGATTTTCACTTGATAGAAAAAGTGTCAAATGCAAGTAGTGCAAAGTTGCAAAGTGGTGCAAATTTTGTTCTACAACTTGTGTGACCAAATAGACTGTTCCAACGCATTTGAATAGGTATGTTTATGCTAGGCATGGTCCTTTTTTGCACCCAAACACACGGAATCACTCCGAACTACGTTCCACTGGATCGATCCCTTAAGGGTCCAAAGTGCAAAATGACTGCAAACTTCAGCATGCTATTAATCAGATACCGTGATGTTTAGGAACTTCTCGTCTAATCCAACAGGATCAGGTTGGGCCCCTCTACAAAAACCTCTCTCGGTTTTGGCTATCTTGGAATGGTTTTCCCGTTGCAGCGAATTTTCACTTGATGGAAAAAGTGTCAAATTCAAGCTGTGCAAAGTTGCAAAGTGGTGCAACTTTCGCTCTGCAACTCGTGTGACCAAGTGGATTGTTCCAACGCGTCTGAATAGGTATGTTTACACTAGGAATGCTCCTCTTTCACACAAAAACACGCAGAATCACTCCGAGCTATGTTCCACTGGATCGATCCCTTAAGGGTCCAAAGTGCAAAATGGTTGCAAACTTCAACATGCTATTACTCGGATACCGTGATGGTTAGAAAATTCTCGTCTAATCCTACAGGATTGCGTTGGGCCCCTCTACAAAAATCTCTCTTAGTTTTGGCTATCTCGGAGTTGTTTTCCTGTGGCGATGGATTTTCACTTGATGGAAAAAGTGACAAATTCAAGCTGTGCAAAGTTGAAAAGTGGTGCAACTTTCATTTTGCAATTCGTGTGACCAAAATAACTGCTCCAACATGTCCCAATAGGTAGGTTTACGCTAGACATGGTCCTCTTTTGCACCCAAACACGTGGAATTGATGTGACTTACGTTCAACCGGCTTGATCCCTTATGATGACATGCAAAACACTGGAAAAAAGAAACATACAAATGACAGTTGAGAAGTTCGAGTATTCCACACAAAAAAATGTATGATCATTGGTGCAAAGCACCTTGTTCCTCCATTTGATGAAGAAGGTCTAGTTCAGTGGTTTTAGTGATTATCTGATGGTGAATAGGTTGGTCAATAGGTTGTTGTGGGTATTTTGAGAATGCTTTGTCTTGAATAAGGTCAATTAAGACCATTATGTATGTTTTAGGGTGAATTTTGGGTCTAGTGATAAAAAATGTGAAAATTTCAATCTTGCACTAGAAGTTATCTTTGTAGCCTTTGAAGGCAAATTTGCGAATTTGTATATGATTGTGAAAGAATGGAGTTTTTTCGATGTAATAAGGCTATTTGTAAGCTATTTGTGTGGGTTTAGAGGTCATTAGATGTACTCATTAGGTTGGAGGAGTCTAATGTTGCAAATTTGTAAGTTGATTAAAGCAACAAATTTGAAATGCAACGATTACTTGTTTTGAAAGTTGGTTTTTAGTTAGTTGAGGGTGTGGATTAGTTAGATAAGGGTGTAAAACACTATGTAAAGCCTTGAGAGGCTCGAATGGAGGTTGTTGATGAAATTTTGGAGAAGATATAATAAGAATTATTCACAATGTTCTCTATTTTTTAGATTTTTGATACAAACTTGTTGATCTCGTACTTGGTACGACATCTAGTTTTCCTGTACAGTCCCAAGGCTGACATGGATTGAAAGAGGGATGAGTTGGCTTTCTTTTGGCAGTGGTTTGGTGCAAAACCATAAAGGAATAGGAGAGTTCTTATTGTTGAGTCAAGTGAATGTTGGAGTCTTAGTGGGCATATTTGAGAGAAGTTGTGTCAAATCACAACTTGGTTGAGCCACTCTGCATCACCAATGGTGCTTTGGAATTCAAAGAGTGATTGAGAGCGTGTTGCTTTGTTAAATAGACCTATTCGGGGGTCTAGGACAACGTTGAGTCCATTTCTTATTTGTATTATAAATTATAACTTGCTTTCTCTCGAGTCCATTTCGTATACAAGAAATAATATTGCAAAAATTTGACATATAAATCTTTCGATAGTGATGCATCAAGAACATATTGGAATCTTTTTATGAATCATTTCATGGAATGCCAATTGTAAACTTGTTTTTTTCTTTTAGATAAAGTTGTTTAGCATCAATCAATTAATATTCAAGACAAATCATGAAGGACAACAATGATCAATGCTAGGGCTAACCAATTAATAATTATAGACATGAATAATTCAAGCATGTACATGTCAATAAGGGAAGCACAAGTACTCAAAAACACGTAAGCCTCAAAAAGTATACACATGAATACATAGTATACACAAATTAATACAAAGTATATGCATGAATACAAGGTATACACATGAAAACACGTAAGCCACAAAGTATACATTCGAATGCACGTAAGTCACAAAGTATACACGTAAGTTGTAAAGTATACACTTGAATACACATAACTTATATCTATTGAACCATCAATTTAGAATGCAAATATGGACAGACATCGATAAAATATATTTGTATTAACCAAATAGCCATGTAGGCATACATCAATATATGTTTATATAAGTATGAAATATATGTACAAAATAGCCATATAGGCTTACGAGAATCCCATATAGGCATACAATGTGAAATATTTCCAATAAAAATATCTACAAAACTGCCATGTAGGCATACAACAAAGGGCTCTGGAATCAAAAGTCATTACTCTCCATGCCCTGGAAATAAATTATTTCCCTTTCCTTTTTGATTGGATGGCGATAGGTTTGTCACTCATTTTTTCTGCGCTCGAGGAGTGCTGCTCCTCCTCCTCCTAGGGTTTAGTCTATGGTGAGGTTTTAACTGTTACAATAAGAAAAGACATGAATATATAGAAATTACATTATAAAAAATGATATATTTGACAAAATAATCACTTACCGCCATTTCATGATCTCTCTCCACAAGGGAAATATTCTCACACCCACGCTCAGGTGTGCTCAAGCCCTGTATAAACCATACAAATAGAAATTAAACTACGTGAATCAATAATGGTTTGATTTTTCACTAACTAACATCTATAACAACAAATGTAAATTGAAATTTACTAATTTTCCTCATACCTCTCCTGTTAGAGCCATCGAGGATTGTATAGCAGATGACACACCAATATCCATTGCCCTCATCACATTCATAGGTGTTTCGGCTTGTAACATCTGAAAATAAAACAACAAATTATTCAACGTAATCAACGATGTGCATATAAAATACACAAATCTATTAAGTACTTGATTCATTAGTTAAAATCTTTATTCTATTACCTCCGTGTAGGTTTGAGTAAATCCACTGCCACTAGGAAGTGTTCCATCAAAACCTCCAATATTAGTCTGTTCAACATCCAAAATCGCATATTAAATTACCATTCGTAAAACAATGCTATTAACATGCAATAAATTTATAATTATTTAATAGTTACATACCCCAATGATAGGTGTACTGTAGAAATAAGTTGGTGGGGGGCTGGTGTATCCAGTCTCAACAGTGTGACCCTACAATTTTATTAAAATCATAAAACATTTTTAGTTAATCTTGCATTTCAAAATCAAAATTTAATAAATTAAATTCAATGAACATGCACTAACTTTTACCTGACTATCAATGCCACATACCTCATGCAAAATTTCAGCTACCCTCTCCATCTCCATAGCTACAAACAGATGCTGCGTACTAGTCTCCTGAGTGTCGGTGGGGTCATATGAACAAGTAGCCCCACAAGATTGACACACATGTGTTAAAAGGCCACCACTTGAAGACTCCCCTGGATGGCGTTGTAGAATAGGGCTAGTATGATGGATGACACTCTGGGTCAAAGTGCTAATCGCTTGCAATGTCTCTACTTCAACACTTTCCTTCGCGATGGAAGGCATAACAATGTGCTCACAAGGTGGCCTAGCGAGAGCTCATCTACCTTGTCGCGTAGGATCTGGCTGTGCACCAGGTCTTTCCTGAGCTGACCCCCCACCTCTCTCCTGGAAATCTCTCATATCAAAATAATTTGGGATTTTGTTCAATATGAACTCACTGTATAGTTTCCTAAGGAAATATTGTGGGACCTCACAATTGTTGCATGGTGGGTAATCCAAGACCATGTACCACCTATCATAAAACTGGTCCCTAATCTGTTGGTGGTGGCACCAATGGATAGGAAACCTCTTCGCATTGAGGGTAAGATTTTGATTCGTGCGTAGGTCGGTGAATAATGAACACAAATCACCTTTTGTAATTTTTAAATCCTTTACATCTTTGTACGATAGTTTATTTGCATAATAATCCCTAGCCGCCTGCTTCCTATCTTGCCATCCAGATATTTGTTTGCTAATTGAATCTACATTTTTTAACATATCTTTCAATGAATTTGCTAGGGTCATTCTTTCTGCGGTTGAACCATTTGGATCACTCAACCTACTCATCAAATCCTCAATTTGTTTTTTGTTGTTCTCAATTTCACTCATTAAATTTTGTTGAGTGCTAGGAGGGGGTTGCGTGATTCATGGAGGAGGTTGTTGTTGTGGTTGATTTTGATCTTGAGGATTTGGTTGGTCTTCCTGTTGAGGATCTTGAGGGTTTGCAGGTTGATTTGCATCTCCTAAAAATTCAAACAAATATATATCAAATTCAACCTAAAACTAACAAATTCAACCTAAAACTAACTAATTCAAAACAAAAACCACAGAATCCTTACCTCTCACACCTCCTCGTCGTCGTGGCGCCATCGTTGCGAAGAAATAGAAATTGTTGGTGAATAATTTTTTTGAATTTCTTCTCCTAGAACGCGAGCATGAAAATATGGGGGTTTTGGCCATGGCTACAAGAAAAAAATAGTTGAAATAACAATGATAGGTTTTCACTTTTTTTTTTTGCTTTTAACAGGCGATAACGCGAGCGCATTATAACACCCTCATGTTATTGTTTTGTTGTTGCCGAGCCTCAGGCTCGACACAACAAGCCATAATGCGAGCACATTATAACGCACTCGCGTTATGGATTTTCAAAAGTTTTTTTGAAAGGTGTCCACGAAATGACTACCCATTTCCATGCACCCACCCTGATCGTGTTTCTCAAAGGAGACACCAAGATGAGAGACTAAGTGAGGGTAAGAATGGGAAACCCTATGGAAAATCTTGTCAGTCATGCCATGTCAAAACCCCTTTATTGTCAGATCCCCATTGATTCTAGAAATGGCATCGCGGGCTAGGGTTACTCACATGCCCAATCTACAAATCCATGACCCTATTGATTCCTTTCAGAGCCTACACAAAGCTCCTTTGGCTAGGGTGTATTCTCGAGCCCTTGTGCTAAGAAGCACTGGAACCATCTTCACCGTAATCGCTAGAAGTTATGAATTTTCCATGGGAGAAGCTGTCGGGAAGGGAGGCAGGTTTAGGAGATGTAAAACCATAGCAGTTCATTGCACCTATACCATCACCACAGTTATTATTTATTTCTCTTGCGCACCTCAAAACTTGGTCACCATTGCTGGTAGAGACCCTCGACACCACTTTCAATCGTAGGGAATGAGCATTAGAAGGATGAGAATGAGGGTTTGTAGACTGAGTAGGAGGCATTTCATGAAATCACTAATTATTAAAAATATTATTCCTTAGATTATTACAAATAGAAATAAATTAAAAAAAAACCTTAATGTCAGAGTCCATAGAAGTAGAGTACCAAAGATATGGGCATCCAATTTTAAACAAAAATATCTTGAAATTAAGAAAACAGGTCAAGATATAAAAGAAATAGATCAAATACGAGGTGGCCTCAACTACTCATAATCTATTGAAATTACCATTTAACAACATTTGTCTTTAGTCTAACAATCTCCTCTTTTATATTATCATTGCTTTCTCTTATAATTGTGGAAAGATGGAGGCCATACACTAAGTAATTTGTTAATGGAGATTAACACTTTAAAATATGAATTTGTGTTTATTCTCTTCTAAACAATTTAAGCTTTAGTCTAACCAACTCCTCTTCTTTTATTTTGTCATCACTTTCTCTTATAATTGTGGGAGGATGGAGGCCATACACTAAGTGATTTGTTAATGGGAGGTTAACTCTTTAAAATTTGAATTCTTGTTTATTCTCTTTTAAACAATTTAAGCTTGTTGAAGCAAAAATAAAATTATAGAGACAAAATAAAATGGCTTGTGCACTAATTTTTTAGAGCACTTGAGAGGATTCATCTTCGATTGGTGAAGTGATGGTGCAACAAAACCATGTCATCGGGAGTCATTAGGATAAAATCACCAAAATATTGTTACAAGCATTATAATTCGAAATAATTTCATTGAGAGGAGTTACAGTAGAGAACCTAGGTTCTTAAGTATCTTCCATAAATCAAAGTGGCTTATTTTCATGTGATACAAGAGAACCATGACAAATGGAATACCATGCCACTTGTAATGGGATACTTGTCCCCAAACATAGATTGACACTTTCCCCCCTCTTTATGTCTAGTTAGGTCCTAAACTAGCAATAGAGCTAGGGATGGGCAAATAGGGAGAGAGGTGCTCATGTCATTTGTCTAAGTGCATTGAAGACTTTTGAGTTCTTATAAGACAAGGAAAACATTTTGAAAGGGAAATGAAGAGCTTCAAATGACTAATGAATTTTTAACCCAAAGTTGTGTTAGTGCTTCTATTGCCATAGTAAAATCATGGAAGACCTCATTTGGGACTAAAAATTTGAAGGAAAAAATTTAAAAAACACTACCATACCACTTGCTAAATTCCACTTCATAGTAATAGATGTAGAATTTCAGAAGTCTTTGATATGAATTTAGTTTACTCTAAGAAAATTTATGGATTTCTCATTTTAATTTCTAACAAATTAATTCAAAATATAATTTAGAATTGATGTAACCATTACACGTCCATAAAATATAAGTGTTAGTTAATAATTTTATATGATAAACTACCCCAAAACTATGTTTGAAAATTACATTTTTTCAAGCCTCTTCAAGGGGATTGGCATCCATGATGGAAGAGGTTCAAAGATCAGGTGTAAGACCAAGGACATGATGTACAAGTTTCTTGCTAATCATATTGTGCAATCTTCCAAATACTCTTCACAATCAAAGTGTCACTCAAGTTTCTCTATTTGCTCCATACTATTGGCATTGCATGGGAATAATCTATTATACAAACTCATGTTGTGTTTGGACATAGTCTTTGTCTACACACATTAAAAAGATTACATGTTTATACTATTATCTAAAATATGCTAAGAGATATCCTTCTTGAGACGCCTATTGAACTAATCTATCAGTTATTTAAAAATAATTTAAACAAACAAATACTCACTCACCAATTGTTTGAGTGTCTCATAATTTTTTTTGTCAATGGGTGTGGACTCCAAGTTCATATGTGACAATGTCTTGTAGAAAATTATACAACACTATTAAATTAATTGGTATGGATATGGAGTCCAAGGGGGTTGTATTATAATGGAAAAATATGTGTAAGTAATAAAAGAGTGATTCTCTTTAAATTCTCAACATTTATTTTAAAGCTACTTACTAACACAATGTTGGCACCAAGACTTATTCATCATTGCAATCCATGGGACAATAATATTTTTTAAGAGGGATTTCAAAGTGACTCTAGTTCAATTAAAAATATTACAATGTGATATCAAAATATAATAATTATATTTGATTGTAAAAATTTAAATATATAATGTTCTTAGAGACATGCATAATTTTTTATGCAATTGGAAGTTGCACAAACATTTCCATAGTATGAGTCAAAACTTAAGTTTATATAGCATAATGTTCATGTTATGTGCATGTCATCTCTACCATTTTACACCTTGATAACAAGTAGCTCGCACAAGAAATTGTGCCCACAATGTTTAAAGGACCACATATTTTAGTTTTCACCATTTTGAGTAGTTTTCTTCAAAATATTTCAATTTTAAATCTTTTCATGTTCCCTATCAAACATGCACAAAAACTAAAGGATTGATTGTCCTTACCTTAGATTCAAATATTAAGAGAAAATCGTTGCACTTTTATGTGCAACTTCTCACTTTGATAACACATAATTTATCATAGACTATGGGAAGACATGTCTAGCTAGCTTTACCACTCTTTGATATGAACATTGAATGAGTGAATAGAATTTCACATTACCTAGTAAAAACCTACAATAATATTTAGGTCTAGGGATATATTAATGTATCTTTAAAGATTCATCAACTATTAAGCAATCCAATGTGTAAAAATTCTAGGACTCATATTGTAAAGGGAAGGTGCTCATGAAAGTTTGAGATCTCAATCACTGTATGTTTCAAAAGATTTTGTACGAAATTGGAAGCAACTAATTTTATTGGCTAAAGATTTCACTTGGTTTGAGCAAATAGAGTAATAAAAGTAGAGGAATTTATCACAAAACAAGGGTCTAAAAGAATTATCCCAAAAACAAAAACAAGAAAGAAAAAGGGTATCCAAAACTTGCTTGTTAAAACCTAAAAGATGACTTCGAGTTTTTATGGGATGACCCTGGGGTTTTATAGTGAAGACTTCCATTCAAACAACATATAAATCAAGTTACATGTTCAATTAAACAAAGATTAAAGGATAAATTAATACATTTAATTTTAAAATTTTGATATGACATATCCTAAACAAACTAAATTAGTTTTAGAAGTTTAAACATATGAAATGTTGTGTTCAAAGATGTGTAAAATTTTTGTATTCAAGACTTTAAAAATGGGGAAGAAAATCCCAATAGTAAAAAAAATATAAGAAATGTAAATAAATTTCATATATAAAATATCCCCAATTAAAGATGTATCTTATTTACCTTCAAAAATAGATTTATTGGAAACTCTTTGACAGAGAGCACAACTAAAAAATATGAGAGTAGCCTATAGCTCCTACCATTAATCTCTTAGCTTACTTGTAGTGTTAGTTGCTTGGAGTAGGGTATGGACATCCATCAAATCATAAAAGATAATTTCCTTTTTATTAGATGTTACAGTCATCAACATTGATGGATTAAAGATGAATAATTACCACATTACATTATAATTTAACAATTTTGTTGTCTATGATAACCATTAGAATAAAATATGTTATCACTAATTTTACCTTATAGAGATAAAATAATTTAACCTTTTATTCTACACAAATTGTGTTATGTTGTCAATAATGTCGATCAGAAAAATGGGTAGAGTTGGAGGAAAAACATTACGAAAAACTAACCAAAGCATAAATTTTAAAGGATGAGACAAATCAAAACCAATCTCCCTACAAGATTTGCTTCAATCTGTTCATAATAAATAATAATTAAATCTAAATATCAGGGACACAACGAGGTGTTTCAAGCATAATTCGCCTAAAATCAGCATTGGATATACTTCCCACACCATGATTGGTGTGATAATGATCCTTCTTGTTACAAGACTTGGGTGAAGGAGGTAGGGGATTTGAACTCAAAACCTCATTTTCTATTGCCATTTTTTCTACTTAGCATGTGATCCTATATATAAACAAGGAGCTTAATGCTTCTTAATCCAACTCAAAATAAAATAAAATTTATTCAATTTAAACATAATCCAATTTGATAAAATATAATATGGTTTGATCTTAGTAATTTGATTTGATCTCGGGTTCAATGCATCTGTAATTTTGATTGATTGAAAGCTACAATAAAATAACATTAGGACTAGTAAGTTGTTTCTTTGTAGGGAGTTTTTAGGCCTGAGACTTGTTTATGGATAAAAGCCAACACATAATATAGTATATTGGTTAATAATGGTAAATGACTAGAGATAGTTTATTTATAATAATTTTTTTAGTTACATGAAAATTGAATATATTATATGGACATGTTTTGATTAATAGGGGAAAAAAAAGTTTTAAAGGGACCCAAAACCCTTGACATCAAAATGTTGCTGATAGGAAACATGACATGGTTAAAATAATAGCCAACCAACAACCAAAACACAACGAAATAATAGACAATAGAAAAAAAACACCAAAAAACCATAGACAAAGAAACTACTTTGGATTTTTTAAGGTGTTAGCCACCTCTAGTTCTTGATTGTAATGAAGATTAACCATAGAAATCAATTCACTTTTCTCTTCTTCAAAAGTTTTTCTCATATTGCTCCTAGTCCTAACACTTGGGCCTTTATCCTCATCCTTGGTTGGATTTTTTCCCTTCTCCTTGGTGGATGGACCATTCACCTACACCCCAACAACATAAATCTTGTCCTCCCTAAGTTGACTAAGTTTATCCAAAAACACCTTAAGAGAATCAACTCTATTTTTCATAGACATGTGGCCAATCTGCAATAGCTTCTAGATATCATCTTGGATCTCCTTTACTTTGTTGTCCATCTCTTGGAGATGACTCACATTTCGATTTGAAATTGAAGAAAGAGCTTTCCAAGTCAACCAATATTTCAATGAGCAATTCAGAGGCAACCCCTTTGGGTTGATTTGCATAATTTTCCTTTAAACTTCTAATATTAAAATTAACTTTATTAAATTCTTTCATCACCCATTTTGTCAGTTTAAAGTTACATGTTGCACCATTCTTAGCCATATCGAGAATCTCCAACATAGAAGTGTTATCCTCGTCAAGGTAAGAGAATTCCTCAAAGAGGGGACGAACATTAGAAACACCCTTTGTCTTTCCTGAATCAACCTCCTTGACTACATTATCCATGACTTTCTCTTTGGTCTTTCCAACCAAAATAGCCTGTCGAGACAACTACTAGGAAGGGGAATCCTCCACTACCATGAAGACATCTCTACTAGTGTTGCAACTTGATACCTTTACTTGCTAGGATTGGCTCTCTTTCTATTGTAAATCCTCCTCCTCACCAATCTAATAACCACTAGACCTCGACCCCTGCTTCTTCGGACTCTTATTGGGAACTTTACTTTTTCTGACCCCCTTTCTTCCTCTTGAAATGGGGAGATTCAAAAGGAGAAGACAAAAATTCAACAACATCCACCCTATTCAACTCCTCCACATTCCAATCCTCATCCCATGCATCCTTTGTATTTGAGCCTGATGTTGGGGTTTCAGTCACCGTAAAAGGTTCATCCTTCTCATTTCCTTTGATAGTTTTGACCGAGGAATTGGCCTTAACATACTCCATGATGAACATAATGAAACCCTCATGAAGAATCGAGGTGTGATGATTTTTAAGGTGTGCATAAATGAAAAACTCTAGCAAAGTTAAGAAAAAGAAAGGAAAGGAGACCAAGAGATTGTGTTTGAAGTGATTTAAGAGGGTAAAATGGTACCTCATAATAGCAAAAAAATGGTCATCAAGGGTGACATACCTCATTAATACTTCAACAACTTCAACCCAAATTCGTTTGATTGAAAGCTTGTCATAACTTGAGGATGGGAGCTTGACTAGGTCCTCCTTCTCATTGCCCTTGAAGAATTGGTCCATCATATCATCATTTCATTTTCTCTCCTTAAAAAAGTATTCCCTTGAGTCTATAGACTAGTAATGTGGGCAATAAAATCTTCAGTGATAGGGAATTCAACGCCATTAACCTTCAATCTATTGTGCCAGCTTCGAACAAATAGGCTAGAGGCTTCATGGTCAAAACCATGCAGTCTTTCCATGAATGACGTAAAATTACCCTTCTCCAGAATCCTCCACACCTTAGGCTTAATTTTCCATTTATCACAAGAAATGGTCTTGAGCCTACTCATATCTCCACCCATGTCTACACTGCTAAAATATCTCAACACAAACTAGAGCTTGCTTCCCTTTCTCATATTCTCAAACTAGAAATTTCTAGAGATGTGGATAGCTTTGGGAATGGGCACAAAACAACCCATAAAATGTGTAAAGAGGGGGGTAATAATCACAACCCAATCACCCCCATCCAAATAATCATAACTGGTAGTCATGTCACAATAATGATTTAACCCTCTCAGGAAGAGAAGAGTAGCCTTCCCATGTCTTGGTATTCATTAGATTTACTACCCCATTGGCAAATAAATCCATGAGGGAATTTCCTTCCCTAAAGATATGAGAGAACCGTACTTCTTCAAAAGTTCTCACCATCATAAGGGAGTCATTGATAAGTGACTTGATTATCCATCTCGACTTATGAAAACCTTGCAAATAGTTTACTATATTAAGTGAATCACCCTAAATCCAAACTTTTTAATCCCCAATCAAAAGCAACTTTAATGCCAATATAAGCAGCTTCAGCCTCAAAATGGTGATTGGTTTGGTTTCCCAAAGAATATGTGGACATGTTGATAAAATAATTATTACAATAAAATCTTGTTAGAGATACTTTTTCTATAGTCAATTATTTAATTACATGAAAATTGATGTAAAATGTGGACACATTTATTTATTTTATTACAAGAAAATTTTGTTAGAGATAATTTAAATTCCATGGTCAATTTCTTAATTACATGAAAAATGATATAAAATATATGCAATTTATTAAATGTATTTTGTTTAAAGTAGTAGAAAAATAATTAGAGTTAAAAATCATGTATCATAGTTGAAATTTCATGTCATCTAAAATTTAGTAGAACTAAATTATATCAAAAATTTAAATTTTTTACACCATGAAGCATTCTACAGTGGAAGCAAAAGATGTGACATAAAAACTACATTTGATTTAATTTGATGTGCATTTCATTGCAAAGAAACTGATAATAATGGAAGACAATAAGATGTGAGTAACTGACAAGATTGGAAGGAGTGGTGGAAGAACAAGTGACACCATTACTTCTTTAAAAATGAGGAAGAATAACAATGTAATTCATTTTTCTTTTCTTTTCTTCTATCATGTTGACCCTTCTGATCTGTGGTGTGTGGGTCAAGCAAAAGGAGTCTATGCTCCAATATCAAAAGAATGGTAGATACTCCTCAAAAAATCTTGATGAGTGGAAGATGGCACTCAAAAAAATATATTTTTATTTTGGCTACATGATCAAGGATAATAACTAGCAAATTTACCATAGCTTTCTCTTGTTTTAATTTTTTGTATCATTATTACCATCAAGTTCTCATGTTTGCTCAATATCCATTGCACATATTTATAGATGAGGCGATGTTGTTGAAGAATATTATGAGAATCTTTGTACTCAAAACATTTACTTACAAGGCACTTTTAAAGACTACAACCAAAAATTTCACCCACAAGTTGGAAGGTGACAAATTTGGCTCTATGTACAAAGGTTCTCTAAATTGTAATACTCATGGTAATACTCAGGTGACCATGTGACAATATTTCTATGCATATACTCTGACAGGTAGATCATACACATAGTCTAGGCTTCCATAGTTAACTTTCATGCATCCCTACACTTCGACCAACTTACAATTGCAATTTTGTTAGATTTCATTTGCCTCAACTATGTAGATTTGTGCATGCTATCAAAATTACTTATGTAGTGTGTAGATTTTTCCAATGAAATGAGTCCTTAATTCAGGAATAAATTAATTAATTTTCCATTTCTTGTATTTGATTTCTTCAAGAAAATTGTAGTTATGAACGGTTGAAGGTAGAAAAATTGAAATGTTTAAAAAACATTTTGTTGAAATATGTGAAAAGAAATTGATGAAACAAATCCTTAATTTAGGAATAAATTAATTAGTTTTTCATTTCTTGTATTTAATTTCTCTAAGAAAATTGTAGTTTTGAACTGTTGAAGGTCAAAGAATTTGAAATGTCTAAAAAACATTTTTTTGAAATATGTGAAAATAAATTGTTAATAATTATAAATGGAAGAATTATTTCGATGATTTTCAACACCTATTAGTATCAAAAAGGGATCTAAAAATTCAATATGTTGTAATATTTTCTAGCTAGGTGGGAGATTGATACAATATCTACTCTAAAATCTTTGTATTATCTTCGAAACATAATTATATAGGTGAAAATTCAAGGTTGTTAGAATGAATTTAAAATATCATTTCTCAAATTAATCATGGATATTTTTAAATCAATGTTTCTATCATATCTCAGTGATCCATCATCAAACTGAAAAAAATCTTTACTATATTTTGAAATCCATATGTGTTATTTAAATGAGCCATGGATTTATGTATGGAAACTTGGTAGTAGATATTTTTTAATAAGATGATAAAAGATTGGGTTGTGAAAGGATCCAAACTCTTTTACACAAGAGTATAGTATATTAGTAGTTCCAATATCAAGGGATTTATGTCAAAAATGCTACAAATTTTGGAAAATTAAAGTCGAGAGAAACTTGAAAGCAAACTACAAACATAGAGCCAACCAACAACAACATGGCATAAACACAAATAGAAACACATCACTTGGAAAAAGGAAGGATATGAATAGTCTTAGAAAATTAAGTTTAAGAGAAATATTCTAAATTTACATATAATTGAAATTAAAAAAATATTCAAGATTTTTTTGAAACAAGATATCCCTTGATGTTTTTATATAGATTTATTTAAGTAATATTTTTCAATAATTTTTTTTTTTATTGGTAATTTTCAGTCAAAGTTGAGCACTTTTAACTGGAGCTTTGAACCAGCGCTTTTGACTGGAGCTATGACCCAGTGAGACCACAAATGGGGACCTCATCCTAGCTCTCCTCTCCTTCTCTCCTCCAACTCCTCAAATCCTCCTCCTCTCCTTCAGCTCCTCTAACTTGCCTCCTCCTCTCCTTATTTCTCCACCCTTCCTCTCTTCCATCTCTCCTCTCATCCTCCTTTCCTCCAACTCCTCTATCACTTGCTTCCTCTGTTGCTTGACCCTGCAGTAGCGCATGCCATATCCATCATTCATCCGCTCCTCCATGTGCGCCAATCACTGCCACCCCTGCACAAATCTTTCTCCATCTATTGTGCATCGACTTCGTGACCTTCGTCCTCCAGCCACGACAACACTCGCCAATCTTTTATGCTGAAAGATGTTGCTTACTCACTGCACTGGCGAGCATTCCCACCATCCACCGTGGGAATCGAACCTTCAACAACCCAACTACTGTCCTTGCAACTTAACCGTTGCACTGCAGAGTCAACCCAAAATAATAAAAAATATTATTATTTATAAAGATAATATATACAAATATGTTAAATTATTGCACATAAAAAGAATTTTCTAAAATTAAAAAAATTAAGTATGAAAGAACTTTCCTAAATTTACTATTGCATATAAAGTAACTTTCTATATTAATATTCTTTGATTTATTGTAAAATGTATTTTTAATACTAAAATGGAAATAAAATTATAAAAGAATGAAAAATAAATTGTTCTTTTTAAAAATTATGTATTTAAAATTTGAAATTTGAAAATTACAAAGAAAATATCCTAAATTTATTATTACACATAAAAATATGTTTTTAAATTAATATATTTAAAACATAAAAAATATTCAATATTTAAAAAAAATTGAAAATATTTCAAAAAAGAAAATCATTAATATTTTGTTTTAGTCAAAATTAATATATATCTGTGAAGAACTATTATAAATTTAAGAATTTACTAAAGATTTAACTGTACAAAAATATAGCAACTTAATTATACAGTCTAATATAAAGGCTTTTCATAATAAGTACACATCTAAAATTAATTTAAAATTACAAAATTAAGTACAAAGAAAATATAGCAAATTAATTATTACATATAAAAATAAGTTTTAAATTAATATATTTAAAAATAGCTTATCTATCTTTTAAAAAATAATGTAATTAAGAATTACATTTGTACACTTAACTTTATCATATAATTTAAAAATAATTTATGTAACATTATTATTTATTTATTTGCTATTATTTAGAATTGGGTTATGATTATGATTAAGATTTAATTAGGGTTAGGGATCAATTAGAATTTTAATATAAAACTTGAAGTTAGGGTTAGAGTGATTAAGGTTAGATCAAGGTTACAATCAGGGTAACAGTCCAATTAGGGTTAGGGTTAGAGTTAAGGATCAATTAGGATTAGGGTTGAATTAGGGATAGGGTTAGGGTTAGGGACCAATTAGGATTAGGGTTCAATTAATGTTAGGGTTCAATTAGGATTAAGGTTAGGTTAGGGTTAGGGTTCTAAAAAAGGGTTTAATTAGGGTTAAGGTTAGGGCAAGGTTCAATTAGGGTTAGGGTTAAAGTTAGGGTTAGGGTTCAATTATGGTTAAGTATAATTAGGATTAGGATTAGGGTTAATGTTAGGCTAGGGTTGTTGGCAAAACAAGGATAGACAACTGAGAGGGGGGGTGAATCAGTTGTCACATAATTTAAAACTTATTTAACCTTATTAACCTTTAATCTCATATCTGATAAATAACAGTGAAAGCATGAATCAACAACACATCAGAAGCATACATAACACCAAGATTTTTGCGTGGAAACCCTGTTAGGGGAAAAACCACGGTGGAGGTTAATCCACAAGTTATACCCTATTAAAAGTATAAGGAAAATGAATAAGGAATGCACATGCATTTAGGCACACTGCCTAAAGCTCACTGCTCAGAGAAGACACACTATCTTACATAAAAATTTCAGATTAAATCCATCTGAAGAGATTGAACTAAGAAAGTAGCTTCTTTTAAAGCCCGATGACAGTTTCGGTTAGGCACAAAAACACTTCTTCACACTTCGCTCAAACTTCTTCATCCTCTGCTCTGCAATCGAATGATCTAATACTTATTTGCACATAACACTTGTACACTTGACATGCAACTTCACACTTGCATCAAAATGAAGAAACAATCGCTCTTATATATCCACTACATGGAATTACAACACCAACTTTGTCGGCCAAAAATTAAAGAATAAATGAATACAAACTATCGACCCAATTCATGAACAAATCATAATGTGCACCAATCGAAGTCCGTCACAAGATAATGAAGACCTAAAACAACATCCTCAAATGTGCCAAACATTCAAAAGTTAATCCACGAGGATCCACAACACGCTACAACCACCATGTCGGCCAAAAACATGAAAAACCCGAACACACAAAGGAGAAATCTTCGATCATGAGCACACCGATCAACGTAGATGTGCAACAAAGATAGAGAATGATATAGAAACATCAACAAACATCGTAGGAGCATACACAATAACTCAAATTACCAGAATTACATTCTCTTCTTCTAGAAACACCAGCTATAATAACAAAATAACTGCAGGAACACAAAAACTCACAACTTGCTCCACTATTGATGCGTACCTCTGAAACTTACGGAGGATAAAATAGATAGGCTCAACAAAAAACCCTTTAAAGCGCAACTTATTAATACCAACTTACTGAACTTTTCACCACACTAAACTTCACAGCTTCATAGGCAGCCACCAACATATTTATTATAATTTTCTCAATATCCTCGACATATACAACCTTCAAGATATAAATGCTAATAGTGTTGACATCAATGAAAACCACATATTAGAAACACAACCACAACATCCAACAATCTCCCCCTTTGGCATTGATGGCAACACATGATGTGAAAAATACCATCAACACAACTCGCTCTTCTCCAACAGTCTCCCCCCTTAGATATTACATTGCTCTTCTCCCCTTTTTATTTTTAGCTCTTCCAATATTACTCTTCTCCTTAAAGTTTTTCACATTACTCTTCTCCCCCTTTGACATGAATGGAAAAGGTACACATGCTCTTAACCACATATCTGAATCATCTAACTATTCCCCCTGAGTAGCAACCACCATAACATCAATCTGAATCAAGATATGATTGTGAATGCACAGATTGATGCAAAGACTTGCATCTTAGTTCTGATTAGGAGGGGAAATCGCCCCTAACTTTCCTCTGAGATAATCAAAAGTATCCTTAGGAAATGACTTAGTAAAGATGTCTGCAATTTGTTCCTTAGTAGGCACATACTCTAGTTTGACATCTTTATCACTCACTTTGTCTCTCAAAAAATGATATTTGATAGATATATGTTTTGTATTTGAATGCAGCACTAGATTCTTGGAAATATTTATGACACTTGAATTATCACAAAATATGGTAGTAGGCTCATCATACTCAATTCTAATATCTCTCAGCATTTGCTTCATCCATATTACTTGAGTACAATTGTTTGCAACAATAATATATTCTACCTCAACAGTAGATAAGGAAATGGAATTATATTTTTTACTTAACCAAGACACCAAATTCTTCCCCAAGTAGAAGGCACCACCACTAGTACTTTTCCTGTCATCCACATCTCCTACCCAATCTGCATCAGTAAAGGAACTCAAAGTAAGATCATCATCTTTAGGATACCATAGGCCAAAATCAGTTGTCCCTTTCAAGTATTTGAAAATTCTCTTTACAACAGTCACATGAGATTCCTTCAGATCAGCTTGATATCTAGCAACCATACATACAACATTCATGATGTCTGGTCTGGTCTAAGTCAAATAAAGTAATCCATCGATCGTTGACTTGTATCTTATTTGATTTGCCTTGGGAGAATCATCATTTTGTGTTAACTTGCATCCGGTTACCATGGGTGTACCAATAGGCTTTGAGTCTTCCATGCCAAACTTTTTCAGTAACTCTCTTACATATTTGGACCGAGATATAAAGATTCCATCATCTAACTTAGCAATTTGCAATCCTAAAAATAATTTCAGCTCTCCAATCATCGACATCTCAAACTCACTTTTCATTTCATCAGCAAACTTCATACATAAGTCATCATTACCTTCAAAAATGATGTCATCAACAAAGACTTCAAAAATCAACTCTTTATCCTGATCCATCTTAAAATACAGATTACCGTTAGTAGTACCTTTATTGATTCCAAGCTTCAACAAGTATTTACCCAATCTAGCATACTAGGCTCTAGGGGCTTACTTGAGTCCATACAGTGCTTTCTTCAATCGAAAAACCATATCTCCCTTATCAGTCAGTTGAAATCCATCTGGTTTCTCAACATATACTTCTTCTTCTAGCTCACCATTTAGAAATGCCGACTTTACATCCATTTGATAAAATTTGTAGTTCTTAAAAGTAGCATAAGCAAGAAACAATCTTACAACTTCAATTCTAGCAATAGGGGCAAAGGTTTCTTCAAAATCAATACCTTCCATCTGTGAGTACCCTTTACATACCAGTCTTGATTTATTCTTGACCACTTCACCTTGTTCATTCAGCTTATTCAGAAAGACCCAGTTGGTTCTAATCACATTTTTATCTTGAGGTCTGGGAACAAGAATCCATGTATCATTTTTCTCTATCTGCATTCATTTTTCCTTCATTGCTTCCATCCAATATTCATCTTTACATGCTTCATTGACATTGTTGGGCTCAATCTTGGAAATCAAACAATACTCTTCTACAATTCTTCTTCTAGTCTGCACACCTTTGTTCTTATCTCCTATAATCTGATTTTTAGAATGATTTAGCTTTACATACCTCAGAACTTTGGGATTCTCTCAAACTTTTGGTTCTTTTGTTCTTTCTTCTGTACTTCCACTAGCTTCTCCTTCTAGACTCTCTTGATTCACCGAAACAATTTGAACTTGATTTTGTGTCTGAGCATTCTTTCCTTTATCAGTCCTATCATGTTGGTCATCTGAATCATATCCACATTATCTAGATGATCTAGCAGTGTCTTCATCAACTCTGACATTTTCACTTTCAACCATTTTCCTCAATCTTCTATTATAGCACCAGTAGGCCTTGCTTTTAGTAGAGTAATCCAAAAAGATTCCTTCATCACTCCTAGCATCAAACTTGCCTATATCTTCATCTCTCTTGATATAACATCTACTTCCAAAGATTTTGAAATATTTAACAGTAGGCTTATAACCAAACCACAGCTCAAAAGGAGTCTTACTAGAATTACCATTGACATTTACTCAGTTGATAGTATATACAACAGTGCTTACAACTTCTCTCTAATAGATATGAGGCACATTACCTTCCAACATCATAGTTCTAGCAGCATCTAGAATTGTTCTGTTCTTTCTCTTAACAACTCCATTTTGTTGAGGAGTCTGGGGAGCAGATAACTGTCTTTTGATTCCATGTTCTTCATAGAAGGAATTGAACTCTCGGGAAGTGAACTCACCACCTCTGTCTGACCTTAAGCATTTAATCTTCAAACTTGTCTCATTTTTTGGCCATAGCTTTGAATTTTTTTAACTTTTCTAATACTTCATGTTTTTCGCTCAAGAAAGCAAGCCATATCATCCTAGAGTAATCATCAATAAGCAACATAAAGTACATTTCTCCTTGTAGACTTCTAATTCTGGAGGGACCACATAGATCAATATGCACTAGCTCCAGTACTCCATTAGAGTGATGTTGTTTGCTCCGAAAAGAAACTCTAGTCTGCTTTCCCATCTGACATTCCTTGCATATGGTGTTTGTAGGCTTCACTAGCTTAGGAAGATCTCTAACTACTTGAGTGGAGCTTATTTTGATAATATCAAAATTCACATAACATAGCTTCCTATGCCATAACCAACTTACATCAACTTGAGCAATTAAACAACTTTCACTGGCAACACTCAGGTGAAAAATGTTACCTCTTGTCTTTGTACCGGAAGCAATTACATTTCCAGAACTTCCCAGTATCCTGTATTTTCCATCTTTGAACTAAAGATTGTATCCCTTGTCAACCATCTGTCCAACACTCAATAGATTATGCTTCAATCCTTCTACATAAAGGACATCATCAGTATTATATTTACCACCAAGAGAAATAGTGCCTCTGCCACAAATCACACTAGCATTGTTGTCTCCAAATCTTACAACACCACCGTCATATTTCTCCAAGCTTACAAACATGCTTTTGTCACCAGTCATATGATGTGAGCATCCGCTATCAATCACCCACTCATCCTTTTATTCAATTCTGGCTGCAAGATCTTTCTCAATATTCTTATTACTAGCAAATTCAGTGGATACCAGACCATTTTCCTTGATAGCAATGAATACCCATTCATCTTCATTTCCATTTTCTTTATCAGATTCATAATTAGTAACACCTTCTTCAGCATAATAACATTTCTTTTGAAATCTAGGCTTGTCAGGTTTGGACCTAGGAACTCTTTCAGGACACCTTGATGCAAAATGACCTATCTTATTGCAAGAGAAACATTTAATAGGCAACTTTCCTTTATACTTACCTTGTCCTCTGGCTTCTCTTTTCACAATCAATGCTTCCAGCTCTTCTAACTCTCTTTCTTCATCTTCAATCTATTTCATTTCATCTTCATACTTGAATGTCTTTCTGGAACTTTCTCCCGGATCATATCTTTGTTGGTTTCTTTCGGATACAATAGCTTTAAATGTAGATTCTGTCTTAGGGGTAGAATCACCAAATTCACTTAATTCAAAGGCAACAATCTTACCAATCAACATATCTCTTGTCACATTTGTTACTGTCCTGAGCTCTTCAATAGCATGAGCTTTCATTTTGTAAGAATTAGGAAATGATCTGAGCACTTTAGCTACAATCTCTTCATCCAAGATTCCACCGGCACATCTAATACCAATCACTAGTTCATTTACTTTTTGCATGAAAGAAATAATGTTTTCATCTTCACTCATTTTCAAGTTTTCCCACTTGCCTTTCAGACTTTGTAGCTTAGCAACTTTCACTTGTGCATCTCCTTCATACAATGTTTCCAGCTTCTTCCAAATCTCATATGTTGTTTTCAGACCCATCACATTTTTCATCTCTGAGTTTGTCAGAGCACTCAATAATGCTATTATAGCCTTGATATTAGTTTCAATTTTTTTGATCTCATTAGGAGTAGAGGGACCATTTTGAGGAATAACATATCTGTTCTTTGTAATCTTCTAGAAAGGTTCACCAATGCACTTCAAATGGCACTCCATTCTATCCTTCCATAGAGAGTAGTTTGTTCCATCAAATCTAGGACTATCCTTCTTGTATGATGCCATCTCAGATCACCTCAAGCTATTAAACTTCTTCAGAGGAACCTGCTCTGATACCAATTGTTAGAAAAATAAGGATAGACAACTGAGAGGGGGGGGGTGAATCAGTTGTCACATAATTTAAAACTTATTTAACCTTATTAACCTTTAATCTCAGATCTAATAAATAACAGTAAAAGCATGAATCAACAACACATCAGAAGCACACATGACACCAACATTTTTGAGTGGAAACCCTGTTAGGGGAAAAACCACAGTGGAGGTTAATCCAAAATTTATGCCCTGTTAAAATTATAAGGAAAATGAATAAGGAATTCATATGCATTCAGGCACACTTCCTAGAGCTCACTGCTCAGAGAAGACACACTGTCTTACATAATTTTTTTAGATTAAATCCATCTAAAGAGATTGAACTGAGAAAGTAGCTTCTTTAAAAGCCTAATGACAATTCTGGTTAGGCACATAAACACTTCTTCACACTTCTCTCAAACTTCTTCATCCTCTGCTATGAAATCGAATGATCTAATCTTTATTCGCACATAACACTTGTACACTTCACATGCAACTTCACACTTGCATCAAAATGAAGAAACAATCGCTCTTATATATTCGCTACATGGAATTACATCACCAACTTTTTCAGCCAAAAATAAAAGAATAAATGAATACAAATTGTTGGCCCAATTCATGAACAAATCTCAATGCACACCAAACATTCAAAATTTAATCCATGAGGATCCACAACACGCTACAACCACCATGTCAGCCAAAATAATGAAAAGCCTGAACACACAAAGGAGAAATCTTCGATCACAAGCACACCGATCAATGCAGACATGCAACAAAGATAGAGCACGATCTAGAAACATCAATGAACATCACATGAGCATACATAACAACTCAAATTACCAGAATTGCATTCTCTTCTTCCAGAAACACTAGCTATAGTAACAGAATAACTGCAGGAACACATAAACTCACAACTTGCTCCAATATTGATGCGTACCTCTGAAACTTTCAGAGGATAAACTAGATAGGCTCAACAATAAACCCTTTAAAGTGCAACTTCTTAATACCAACTTATTGAACTTTTCACCACACTGAACTTCACAGCTTCACAGGCAACCTCCAACATATTTATTATAATTTTCTCAATATCCTCGACATATACAACCTTCAAGATATAAATGCTAATAGTGTTGACATCAATGAAAACCACATATCAACAACATAACCACAACATACAACAAGGGTAAGGATTCAACTAGGGTTGGGTTTTAATCAGAGTTTGGGTTAAGGTTCAATTAGCAATATAGTTAAAATTAATGTTGCTATTAGAATTAGGGTTAGTGTCAAAATCATGGTTAGGGTTAGAATTAGAATTAGGATTATAGCTGGGGTTATGGTTAAGGTTAGGTTTAAGGTTAGGATTATAATTCAATTAGGATTAGGCTTCAATTAGGGTTAGGATTTAATTATGATTCTAGGATAAATCTTTGGGATAACATTAAGATGAAGGTTGTGGATAGGGTTAGGGTTAAATTAGGGTTATGGTTCTAAAATAAAGCTTGGGGTAAATAATAGGGTCAGGGTTCAGTTAGGGCTTAGATTATGATTTGGGATCAATTAAGGTTAGAGTTTAGGTTTAATTAGGGTTGAACTTCAATAGGTTTAGGTTAGGGTTAGAGTTAGGGATAAGGTTTAATTAGGGTTAGGGTTAGGGTTCTAAGATAAATCCTAGGTTTAGGGTTTACATTAAATTAGGTTAGATTTTTATTAGGGTTAGGGTCAAGGTTAGCAATTACAAATTAAGGTTAGGGTTAAGATTCTAGAGTAAGGGTTAGGGTTAGGGTTGGGGATTAATTAGTGATAATGTTAGGGCTTAATTAGGGTTAAGATTCAAGTAGGGTTAGGGTTAAGGTTAAATTGATGTTCAATTAGGGTTAGGGTTCTAGGATAGATTTTGGGGTCAAAGTTAAGGTTGGGGTTAAAATTCAACTAGGATTAGGGTTAGGATTACAAATACATCAAGGATTAAGATTTAATTAGGGTTGCGACTAGGGTTTATATTTAATTATTATTAGGGTTCAACTAGAGTTAGGATTAGGATTCACTAATAGTTAGGGTTAAATTTAGTTTAGGGTTAGGGTTTAATTAGGGTTACAATTAGAATTAAGGTTACCATTAGAATTAGGATTATGAATAGGGTTATAATTATGGTTAGCATTAGAACTAGGATAAGGGTTAAGATTATAATGAGGCTTAGGGTTGAATTAAAACTTAAACCTAATTCTAAACCCTCACCCTAACCCTAACTCTTACTCTAAATCTAACCCTAACCCTAACACTCATAATAATTCTAACTCAAACCCTAACTCTAATTCTATCTCTAACCCTAATGCTAACCCTAACTCTAAAAGTAACACTAATTCTAATTTAACCCTAAACCTAACCCTAACACTAACACCATTTTAAACCACCCTAATTCTATAAATAACACTAATTCTAATTGTAACCTAACCCTAATTCTATCTCTAACCCTAACATTAATTCTAACTCTAATTATATCTCTAACCCTAACACTAACCCTACTTCTAAAAGTAACACTAATTCTAATTATATCCCTAACCCCAAACCTAACACTAACACTAACACTATTTTAACCCACCCTAATTCTATAAATATCAATAATTTTAATTGCAACCCTAAACCTAATTCTAACCCTAACCCTAATTCTAACCCTAACCCTAACCCTAACTCTAACTCTAACCCTAACCATATCACTCATAATAATTCTAAATCCAACCCTTACCCTTATTTTGTTTCTATCCTTAACACTAAACCTAATTCTAATCCAACACTAATTGTAATTGTAATGCTAACCTTGACACTAACATTATTTCTAACTTGCCCTAATTCTATAACTAACACTATTTTTTATTGCAAGCCTAACCCTAATTCTTAAACTAAAACTAATTATAATTATAACTTGAACCCTATCCCTAACTATAATCCTAAATGTAACCCTAATATTAATCCTAAACCTAAACAAAATCCTAACCCTAACCCTAAACCCAACCCTAATTTTGTATGTAATTGTAACCCTAACCTTAACCCTAAACCTAACCCAAACCGTAACCATAATTAAAACCCTAAAGCTAATTCTATCTCTAACTATAACCCAAGCCTTAATCCTAATCCTAACCCTAACCTTAACCCTAACTATAATCCTAAACCTAACCTTAAAACCCTCATTCAATCTTTAATCATAATCCTAATCCTAACCCTAAACCTAATATTATCTCTAACCTTAACCCTAACCCTATCCCTAATTAAACCTTTACCCTAATCCTAATCCTAGCCCTAATCATAACCCTAATTGTAATCGTAATCCTAACCTAATCGTAATCCTAACTCAAACCCTAACCTTAACCCTATGTTGCAAGAGCATCTAGGTGCATGGGCAATCCTGTACACCAAAAAATGATTTGTTTTATTTTCCTTTGATTTTTGGATTTGGTTGTATTTACAAGCATGATGTAATTTTAAATTCATTCTCCCCTTAACTCCTCAAAATTGGAATTAATTAATTTGGATTTAAATTTAATTCAAATTGGATATGTAGGTGCTGGAAAATTATATTTTTAATTTTTTTTGGAGAGTTACAAAAGTCCCATGCCTAGGTAAGAGGAGGCCATTCTTGGTATATTTTAACTCATCTACACATTTAAAATTTAGCATTAAATTAACAGTGAAGGAATCTAGGCACCTGGGAAAAAGAGGTAGTGGAGTGGGATTACGGGGAATAAAATAGTGAAAATAAATTAATTTTTGTAGGCAAAATTGAATGAGGAAGGTTAACCACGTCTAGGAAGGAAAAACGAGGTGAGAAGGAAGCCATGATGCTAGGAAGAAGCCATGCCCAAATTGGGAGAGAGTTTTAGCTGGTGAAAGAAGAAAAAATAGAAGTTTGGAATGAAGAACTTGCCTGTGAAGCCAAGGAGGGACACCCAAGAGTGAAGTGGGGAGATTTGGAATGATTTATTCTGCTGTTGGAGTTGGAAGAAGGTCTCTTGTAGTAGAAATTCTGAAGTTGGAGGCAACAAGCATGCATGCAGATGTGTTTTTATCATTTTTTAGTCATGAAATTATTGTTGTAAACTCTTGGAAGATTTAAATAACAAAAAATAGCAAGTTGTTCATGTTTCCTATCAATTTTTGTGTGGTAGAGTTTAATTTGAGCTCACAATTTATTTTATTTTGTTTTCAAAAGGCTTGATTTTCCTATAGTTGAGTGAAGGAGTTGTAATAACCAACAATCTAGAAGGATTCTTGGTTGTTGATCCACATCAAATGGTATCAGAGCAGGACGATTGGTCAGGAAGTATTGCAGCAATTTATTGGTTGGAAGAGTATAAGTAATTTTCAGTTGTTATCCTCTAGTAGAGGTTAAGGTTGGGTATAAGGTGCATGAGAGAGAGGTGTGTCTTCCAAAAACTGTCTGTTGGGTAGAGGATAAGAAAGAGAGAGATTGTTGCAAGAAGTACTAACTTGTGAGTCTCTAAAGATGTCTTTGAAGAAGAAGACAAAATGGATCATGAGAAGGCCTGTGAGGATTTTACCTGGAAGAGTGAAAATAAAAGATATCTACAAAATGAATCATTGGAGAATTAAAGAAGATTGAGGCTAGATTGGATGTGATAGAGATGGAGCAAATAAGAGAACTTGAAGAGGCTAAAAGAAGGCATGAACAAAGATTACGTGAAAAGGGTATGATGGATAATGAAAGGTGTAAGATTGAAAAAATTGAAGAGAGGGTGGAATTCTATCTAGAAGAAGGAGAAGAGCTAGAAATATCTTATGAAATAGAGAGAATGGGAAAAGAGGGCAGCGAGAAGGAAAATAAAAATATGCATTATTACAACCCTATGATGGGAAGATTGTGGAAGAAAGAACATGTGGGAACAATCCACACAATTGCAGTTGAAAGAAAGAAAGAAAATAAGAAAGGTATAAATAAATAATGGAGGAAGAAAGAGGATAAAATGGTCTTTATGGGTCACCATAAAAGTAATAGTATTTTGATGATTTTATTTTGTCTAAAGTGTTTTGTTTACAAGATTTTTTTAGACAAAGAAAATGGTGAGGAAAAGAAAGAAGTAGTGACTCATATATGTCTTGATAAAGACATAAAGGTCGAGAAAAATGAAATTTCATGCACATGAAAGGAAGTTGCAACACAAAAAACAAAGGTATTATCTCATATTTATGAGTTTTGCAAAGAAAATATTGATTTACATCTAGAAAAGATAAATGAATATGTTGAAGAAGGTGATTGTAAAGTTGGGGCAGCTATTGGTCCTCAGAAGGATATAGATATAATAAATAAAATGACACATTTGAGTGTAAGGGAGGAGGTAGAAGAAGAGAACAACAAGATTGCAGTAGAAATTCAAGAAGAAAAGGTAGGGGCAAAAGTAGAGGAGCAAGAAAAAACACAAGTAAATAGTCATTTTTATGATATTTATGAAAGAAAAATTGATGTTAAAGAGATATATAAATTTGTTTATGTGAAAATAAATGAAAAGGATTGTATTGTTGTGGTGAGTAACAATGAAGTTACAGAGGTAAAAAGAAGTGAAGTTGTAGCAAAGTTTTGTCCATTGGAGGACATGGAAACACTAAATTTTTTGGGGCAACAATTTGAAGAAGAAAACATAGAAAGGAAGACAGATGAGAAAATTAAAGGAGTAGCAACAAATGAAGAAGATAACTTACTAATCCAGGTTGTAAGAGTTAAGGAGTGGTTCACATTGATAGAAGTTGGAGAAAAATTTGTAGCATCCAATGATGAGGTAAATTTTGAATATTGTGAATTTTTTTATGAAGATGATTTATGTGTAATTGACACAGTTGGGATGGATAAAGATGAGAAAATGGAAGAGTATATTGCATTAGTAGAGAAAGAGAAGAAAATAGAGGTAATGAGTTATTTTTCTACATTTTGCAAAGATGATGTTAAAGCTGATTTTTCTTCAAATGAAATGGCAAGGGGATATGAAGAAATTGAATTGGAAAAGTGTAACAATAAGATGTTACAAGTTGGGTAAAACAATACATGTTCAAGATTATGCAATAGAGTGGGAAGATACATACTGGTGGAAAATAGATTTCAATGGGTCGAATATCATGAGAGGAAGAAAAAGAGGAAATATGAAAGAGGGAAGAGATAAAAAGGTGTAGTGTAAAGTGAAAAGAGAATATGAGAAAGAAAATGAATAAATATAGATGAAGAATAAACACATGATCTTCAAATGTTCATGAGCTTCACTCATGAAACATTTCTTCTACCTGGGTTATTTGATGCAGAAGCATCCAGGTACATGGATAATCTTGCACACCAAAAAAAGATTTATTTTATTTTCCTTTGATTTTTGGCTTTGGTTGTATTTGTAGGCATGATGTTATTTTAAATTCATTCTTCCCTCAAATCCTCAAAATTGGAATTAATTAATTTGGTTTTAAATTTAATTTAAACTAGATATGTAGGTGTTGGAAAATTGCCTTTTTAAAAATTTTTTTTTAGGGAGTTACAAAAGTCCCATGCCAAGGAAAGAGGAGACCATTCTTGGAATGTTGTAACTCATCTGCACATTTTAAATTTAGCAATACATTAATAGTGGAGGAATCCAGGTGCCTAAGAAAAAAAGGTAGTGGAGTGGGATTGTGGGGAAGAAAATAGTGAAAATGAATTGATTTTTGTAGGTAGAATTGAATGAGGGAGTTTACCCACACCCAGGAAGGAAAAATGAGGTGAGAAGGAAGCCATGATTCTAGGAAGAAGTCATGCCCAACTTGGGAGATAGTTTCAACAGATGAAAGAAGAAAATCAAAAGTTTTGAATGAAGAACTTGCCTATGAAGCTAAGGAGGGATGCCCAAGAGTGAAGTGGGGAGATTTGGAGTGATTTTTTCCACTGTTGGAGTTTCAAGAAGGTCTCTTGTAGTAGAAATTATGAAGTTGGAGGCAACAAGCATGCATGTAGATGTTTTTTTCTCATTATTTAGTCATGAAATTACTGTTGTAAACTCTTGGAAGATTTAAATAACAAAAATCAACAAGTTGTTCTTGTTTTCTATCAATTCATGTGTGGTAGAGTTTAATTTGAGCTCATAATTTATTTGGTTTTGTTTTCAAAAGGCTTGATTTTCTTGTAGTTGAGTGAATGAGCTCTACAACAACCAGCAATCCAAAATGATTCTTGGTTGTTTATTTGCATCACCCCAACCCAAACCCTAATATTAATTTGAAATTTTACTCTAACCCTAACCCTAACCCTAACCTTACTCCTAACCCTAATAGTAACCCTACCCCTAACCCTAACCTTAACCCTATCTCTATGTCTAATTATAACCCTTACCCTAATCCTTATCCAAACCCTAACCCTAACCCTATTTAAATCTCTAACCCTAATGCTAACTATGACCTTAACCCTAACTATATCCTAAATCCTAACCCTAACCCTAACCCTAACCCTAACCCTAACCCTAACTCTAACTCTAACTCTAACTCTAACTCTAACTCTAGCTCTAACTCTAGCTCTAACTCTAACTCTAACTCTAACTCTAACTCTAACTCTAACTCTAACTCTAACCCTAACCATAAGACATAATAATTATAACTCCAAACCTTACTCTAATTCTATTTCTAACCCTAACACTAACCCTAATTCTAATCTTTAACACTAATTGTAATTGTAACCCTAACCCTAACCTTGATACTAACACTATTTCTAACCCACCCTAATTCTATAACTAACACTAATTCTAATTGCAACCCTAACTTAATTCCTAAATTAACACCGATTCTAAGTGTAACTCAAACCCTATTCCTAACGCTAATCCTAAATGTAACCATAATCTTAATCCTAAACCTAACCCTAACCTTAACCCTAACCCTAATCCTAACCCTAATTTTGTATCCATTTGTAATCCTAACCTTAACTCTAAACCTAACCCAAACCATAACCATAATTTTAACCCTAACCCTACTTCTATCTCTAACTGTAACCCAAACCTCAATCTTAACCCTAACCTTAACCCTAACTACAATCCTAACCCTAACCTTAACCTCATTTAATCTCTAATCATAACCCTAACCCTAACCCTAATACTATCTCTAGCCCTAACCTCTAATATTAACCCTAACCCTATCCCTAACTAAAAACCTTACCCTAATCCTAATCCTAGCCCTAATCATCCTAACCCTACCCCTAACCTAATCCTAATCCTTACCCAAAGTCAAATCTTCACCCTATCCCAAACCCTAATATTAATCTTAACTTTAACTCTAACCCTAACCCTAACCTTACTCCTAACCCTAATAGTAACCTTACCCCTAACCCTAACCTTAACCCTATCCCTATCTCTAATCGTAATCTTAACCCTAATCCTTACCCAAACCCTAACCCTAACCCTATTTAAATCTCTAACCCTAACCCTAACCCTAACTTTAACCCTAACTATATCCCAAAGCCTAACCTTAATTTTGACCCTAACCCTACCCCTACCCCTAACCATAACTCTAATTCATTTAATATCTTACATGTGTCGTGAATGCTACTAGCATATATATATAATATCCTGATGAGATATCCTTCTTGAGGTACCTATTGCACTTTTATGTGAGAAATTGATTAAAAAAATAGGCACCTCGAGAAGGATATCTCTCGGTGTATTTTATATATTAAATATATATATGCTAGTTATTATCATTGATCTCAAACATGAATATAGTTAATAAGGTGTGTCAGAATTGAAAGGGCAAGTGACTCAATGGTAGAAAATCTCACTAGCCACAAGTTGGTTCTAAGTTTGAATTTCAATGTATATAATATTCCATTAATGTACGTATAGTTCCTTATAAAAACAAACACAATGCTTATTTCTAAGCGAGAGAAAAATACTTAAAATTAAAATATTTATAAAAATAATTAAAATGACTTAAATAAGTCTTGTACATGATGGTGTCTGTGCACTCCAAGCTCTTGGGAATGAATTTATACCTTTACACTATTCAGTATTTTGAGCTCCTTTATTGAATGCCAATTCACTCAACATTTAGGAAAATAATGCACTTCATTAATTACCACTTTTTGATAGGGATGAAGTGTAAAATTGCTATTATTTATTTAATTGTTGAAGATTGTAATGTTTAAGTAGAGTGTAGAGAGATGGAACACCTTATGTAGAAAGCATCTCTACATGGTCTATTATGTTTGTATCGTGATTAGTATAGTAACATGAAATGTCTAAATAAAATAAACATCCCAAAAAATAGTATCATTGTTTGCATTTTGAGATGGAGGTAAATAAGGTGAAGGTGCGTATGTGTTCGAGCGACAAGTGAATGGAATAATTATATGAGGTAAAGTGGTAGGAGATATGATGTGCGATGCCACAAAGGTACTAGGGATACTAGCAGAAATACCCAAGGTAGGAATCACATTACTAGTAGGTTGCATCATTGTTGTAACTTGAGGGTTGGTATAGGTACCAGATAGAGGTAATTATTGTGGGAGGAGGAATTATAATTCCTCCTTGACTTGTAACATTGTTTGAAGGTAAAGGACAACTAGTGGTTGAGGTAAGATGTGGTCCAAAAATCTGAATTATGTTATGCATAAGATCAACTCCTTCTTCACTTTCAATCGTACGATTTATGTTATCTATGGTAGGGATAGCAGTGCTTGAAATGTTCTTAGTAATTATTTGATTTTATACGTTTGCTAAGTCCTCATGAATTTGGATTATGTTTTCTTGCCGAATACTAGAAACCATTATTTCAAAATGTGTCACACTACTTGAAGGCAAAGAGTTGTTAAGGGTATGGTCCATTCCTAATGAACTAGTGTCAAAACTAGTAGTGAAAGAGCTAGACAACCCAAGATCCATGATGATTGTGCTGTCATAGGATGCCATGAGTCTCTAACTTCATCTCACTATAGTATTATCAATAGAACTCCAAGGAGAAAAGCTCATACAAGGGACAAACAAGGAAATGCAAGATGCAACGAACACAAGATAAATGCTATGCTCTAATTCTGATTCAAAAGGAAATTAAGCTAAATGCAATAAAATGAAAGTAACAAAAAATCTGTAAACTAAAACAGATAACTAACAACAACAAACATAAACACAAAAACAAATAATTTAATATCATTGATCTCAAACATGAATATATAGTTAATAAGGTGTGTGAGGAATTGAAAGGGCAAGTGACTCAATGGTAGAAAATCTCACTACAAGTTGGTTCTAAGTTTGAATTTCAATGTATATAATATTTCCATTAAATATGCATTATGGTTCATATAAAAACAAACACAATGCTTATTTCTAAGCGAGAGAAAAATACTTAAAATTAAAATATTAATAAAAATACTTAAAATGACTTAAATAAGTCTTGTACATGATGGTGTCTGTGCACTCCAAGCTCTTGGGAATGAATTTATACCTTTACACTATTCAGTATTTTGAGCTCCTTTATTGAATGCCAATTCACTCAACATTTAGGAAAATAATGCACTTCATTAATTACCACTTTTTGATAGGGATGAAGTGTAAAATTGCTATTATTTATTTAATTGTTGAAGATTGTAATGTTTAAGTAGAGTGTAGAGAGATGGAACACCTTATGTAGAAAGCATCTCTACATGGTCTATTATGTTTGTATCGTGATTAGTATAGTAACATGAAATGTCTAAATAAAATAAACATCCCAAAAAATAGTATCATTGTTTGCATTTTGAGATGGAGGTAAATAAGGTGAAGGTGCGTATGTGTTCGAGCGACAAGTGAATGGAATAATTATATGAGGTAAAGTGGTAGGAGATATGATGTGCGATGCCACAAAGGTACTAGGGATACTAGCAGAAATACCCAAGGTAGGAATCACATTACTAGTAGGTTGCATCATTGTTGTAACTTGAGGGTTGGTATAGGTACCAGATAGAGGTAATTATTGTGGGAGGAGGAATTATAATTCCTCCTTGACTTGTAACATTGTTTGAAGGTAAAGGACAACTAGTGGTTGAGGTAAGATGTGGTCCAAAAATCTGAATTATGTTATGCATAAGATCAACTCCTTCTTCACTTTCAATCGTACGATTTATGTTATCTATGGTAGGGATAGCAGTGCTTGAAATGTTCTTAGTAATTATTTGATTTTATACGTTTGCTAAGTCCTCATGAATTTGGATTATGTTTTCTTGCCGAATACTAGAAACCATTATTTCAAAATGTGTCACACTACTTGAAGGCAAAGAGTTGTTAAGGGTATGGTCCATTCCTAATGAACTAGTGTCAAAACTAGTAGTGAAAGAGCTAGACAACCCAAGATCCATGATGATTGTGCTGTCATAGGATGCCATGAGTCTCTAACTTCATCTCACTATAGTATTATCAATAGAACTCCAAGGAGAAAAGCTCATACAAGGGACAAACAAGGAAATGCAAGATGCAACGAACACAAGATAAATGCTATGCTCTAATTCTGATTCAAAAGGAAATTAAGCTAAATGCAATAAAATGAAAGTAACAAAAAATCTGTAAACTAAAACAGATAACTAACAACAACAAACATAAACACAAAAACAAATAATTTAATAGTGGAAAATGTAGTTTAAAGTCTGAAACTGGACTAAATCACCCAGAGGGGCATATGAGTCCCAAACAGGGTTTTCAGAGGTTTGAATGCTGAATAACAATCACCACAAAATACCCAGAAATAAGGAAAGACCACCTAGATTGGGACTAAATCGCCTAGAGGGGCGTATGAGTCCTAGATTAGGGTTTTTGTAAAGATTTCAAAAAATTCTAAGTGAAATTTATGCTTTTTGGCAACTTGTATGATGTCTAGGCTAAGTGAAAATTTAAATTTCAAGTCAATTTTAGTGATGCAAGAGACAAAAATGCAACCTATATGCACTTTCACTAATGCAAGATTTAGAAACCCTAGATGCCAATTAACTAATGCAAAACCTAATGCAATGTTAATGCAAGCTAGATTTAGGACGATGATGCACTCCAAATCAAAATAAAGATCTTCTAAATGTAGGTTCACTAAAATTTAATGATGGAAATAGGGTGCTCCACCTTTTAGGAGATGAAGCACAATGAGGGGTTCCTATTTCGCTATTATTACATTCAAGGAAACCCTAGAGATCTCAATTTAGAGGTGGAATGAAAAAAAGAGATCTGCTAAAGGGTGTCCTAAGGTATGATTAATGACTAAAGAGGGGTTCACTACCAAGCTAGGGCTTGGAAAGACTAGCAATATGCAAGAAATAATTATAAAACTTAACGATATGCAAGATTACAATAAATGACCTAGAAATGTATGCAAAATAGAACAAAAAGCTGAGAGATCAGAGAGGTGCACCTGGGAATTCGTAGCAACTTGAATGAAGTCCTGAAATGCTAGAAATACTGAATTTTTATGTAGATTGGGACTCATATGCTAGGCTGGGAAATTTAGCCCTAGATTAGGGTTTCTAGGAAAGAACAAAAATCTAGCAAAGACAAGTTTGGAACTCCTGAAAAACTACAAATTTGATTGTACTGGGACTCATATGCTAGAAGTGGCATATTAGTCCCGTTTAGCTTTTTCAAGGGATCAAGGTCTGAATCTACTCTTCAATCTCTACTATGTCTTCATAACCTGGTTTTTGGGTTTGAACTATTGAATTCTACTCTATAGGTGTCCTCCAATGATCTTCTAAACAAGGTGACAAATTGAATGACTTTGCAACTTTAACAACTTCTTTCCAATCTTTCTCCTTAGAAGGTCTTCAACCTAGATCTACAAGTCACACACTAAAGAGAGGGAATTTTTTTAATTTTGTTAGTGGAAAGGGGTTTACCTTAGTCAAACCCCATTTTGGTAATCAAACCTTGTAATGAAATCAAATGTAAAGGAGGAATGATGAATGAACAAAATGATATGTTGCAACTCACCAAACCCTAAGAATAAAGTGTTGCAAACATGTATAGAATGGCTCCAATGGATGTAGATCTTGAATCTTTCTTGAATGTTGTAGATCTTGAATTGAATGCTTGCTTGAATCATGAAACCCTACATCATAAATGTTAGCTAAAAAAAAACATGATGCATGATGACTTTGACATGATGCTTGATACTTGAATTATGCTCCAAAGCATTTGATAATCAATTCTTAAAGACTCTTGAATGCTCTTGTGAATTCAAATTTTCTATAATGCATAAATACTCAAATTGCTAGGTCACTTGATTGCTTGTTAGGTGAAAATGAGTGAAATAACATTATATTTATACTTGTTTATGTCAAATTTCTTGAAATTACAACACTACAAGCCGACATCAGATCTAGGAGGATAAAATACTACCAAGAATTTGAATTTAATTAAATTTTAGGCCACATGAAACTCATATGCTAGAAGTGGCGCATGAGCCATTAGGATAAGCTTGGGACACATTTTTCAAGAAAGGCTTAGATTCATGTGAAATCAGGATCGAGGCCCCAAAACTTAGGTGGGATCCATACACCCAAGGTGGTGTATGAGTTCCAAATCACTAAATCTGAGCCATACAATCCAAAAACACCTGAATTATGATTGGATGCTAGTTTATGTCAGGATTATCCTCAGAAAGATGCATTAATTAAGGCTTGTGGATGCAAAATAAGTCCAATTAAGGCATAAAGAAGCCCCATTAATTAATAAAAACCCTAGATTAGTGTGAAAGTGTGGTACGACACTTTACAACACCTTAAATAAGGCACAATTAGGTCCATTTAGTTCACAAGGGCTCACGACCTAATGTGAATGTGTCAAACACATTACAACACTAAATCAAGGCAACATATTAAGGTAGTACATTTTCCATCCTTAAACTTGATAATTGTACAAGTCTTAGGATTTGGACCTTTGTTAATTCAAAATATGCATATAATTTTTTTGATACCTCTACTTGTATTACTATCAATGGTTAGTAACCTAGTGTGTTTAGGCTCTTTTGATCTATTTTCCAAGGTTTCTTTCTAGCTCCAATTTTGTATGTGATTTCATTAGAATGGTTTGGTTATATCCTAGCTCATTTTATTTCTCAATAATTGTTTAAAACTATTTATTTATCCAATTCTTCAACTTATATTGTGAATGGAAACTTTTCTAATAATCCCTTTCTCACTCTTTAAGAAAAGGAAAATAGCATAAAACAAGGTCTTTAATGTTTTGATATTTTCTACAAGGCCCCAAGTTTTTTCATTTAATGGTAAAAGACTCAATGTTACTTGAAATCCTTCCTTCCCAAGCCTTCTTAGATAAAGGATAGAAGTGGGTTGATCATGGTAATTTTTTTAAGTTTCTAGGCATCCCCTTTTACCTTTTATATGTATTTGACCTCTTTGTGGAAAGCTATTCTTGCCATAATATTTTTTTTCGCCTTGTTAAGTCACCAAATTTTTATCTATAGCTAGAAAAATCTATATTTTCTCCAATATTTTTGTAGCCATTGACATCTACTACTCTTGTTGTTGGGTTCAATCCAAAGTTTCTTATTAAAATTAGATAATCTTCTTCATTATTTTCTCTAGTTTTTTTTTAGATAACATCAAGGTTTCCATTAGGTGGCTTGGGAGTTTTCTCTTCCTCATGAATTGGAATGGTTGAGATTACTTTTCATTGAATGACCAATTTTGGCCCTCTACACTAAATGAATCATTCATGCTCTTAAGGGTAATTCAAAGCTTATAATATTTTATTGCAACATTACATTTATTTTGGTCATCTATTTAGGTGACTAGCTTGGAAATGGATTGGCCATAATACCCTTCTTATTATTAAATATTCTAATTCAAATTCAAGGGAAATTTGTTATAAAAAGTATATAGCAGGTTTGGGAAGCTATGAAGCCTTGGATTTTTTGGAATGGTTTTGGTTTTTGTACTAGTATTATCATGAACTAGCCTAAAATTTGGTGGTCTCCTATTTTTTAGTGTTAGAATCATCCTCTTGCACAAACTCTTTATATTTGTGCTTTGAGGATTTTTAAAAAGGGGATAAGAGCACTCCTAGGTATCTTCTCTAGAACTACTAGGAATCTATTTGCCTATAATGAAGTCAAGGCTGAATTTTATCTTTCAACTTAGTATTATATCATGCAAACCTTAGTGTAAATATTGGAAATGGTATCTAGTTAGTTCTTTCTTAAATTATAAGTCTCATCACTTGGGTATCGTTGGATTTTCCCTCATTTTTCCATCATTCTCATCTTGAATCAATAGTGGCATTTTTAGTCACCAGTGTCATTTAGGTAACATAAGTTCCACACCATATGGGTCTTCTATTTGAAGTCCTCCCAATTGGTTTTATAGTATCCCATTTTTGTGCTTTTTATCCTCAATACCCTTTTTTGACATCAAGATTCTCTCAAATATCTCTTCTAGTTTTGTCTTAGATACATGACTTCTTCAAGCCTTTCAAACTTATCCATTTTCTTGGCATACAATCTTATTAGGGGTTTTTCATCACATACCTCATAAATTTATTCAGATCTAGCATGCTTGCAAGGTGGAGATTTTGTTTAGCATATGGGAAGATGAACATTTATCTATTTTTTAGGATGTTTTGTTGATTATTAGTTTTAAATTTATGTTAAAGCTATGACTTATTCTAATATGTTATATATTAAGTGTAAGAGAACAATTTTTCACTTGATTTTTCTTACTTATAGGTGTTATTGGATCATTAGGGTGAAACCCCTTGTGGTGTGGCCAAGGTACCCTTGACTACCACCTCCTCTCAAGGTCAATCTCCTCCCCATGGTCATCACCATGGCTATAGCTATTCTTCCAATGATAATCAAAAGACGAGCATGCTTAGGATTCTCCTTCTTCTTTGAGAAGGGATCAGGCTTAGTGGGGTTAATTGTGGCTTGGTAGTAATTTCTTTGTCTCTCTATGAGCTAATAGTAGAGGAGCTTCTAGTTGGCTAGACTTTAACAGATTTTCTTATCTGGCTAGATAAACATCTCTCTTTCTTGAGTGGTTAGTAAAAAAATCAAGAAAAAAATGTTAATGGTAATAATAATGGATAGTACCCTCTTTTGATTATCCTAGACCCCACTAATGTATGGGCCAATTCGGATAATTAAAATGCTCATCCCACTCCTTCCACATGTTCTCTAACCACCTAACAAGTTGATTTATGTTTTGTGTTATTTTGCTCTAGTCTAATTCTTTGTATGGACTTTAGGGGTGTGAATTTTTCACCCACCATTTTTTTGTGAATATTTGTAACACAAATTTGCAAATGGTAATATGCAAACTATTCATAAAATACCTAAATAATAAGTTTTCGAATTTAAACATTAATATAAATAACTGAATTAGAATAAAATATAAAGAATAGAATTTATAATAAATAGATGAATTGGAATAAAATAAAAATGATTAACTAGAATAAAATGAAAATAATAAATATTAGAATGTAATATTAAGATAAGTAAATTGATTAGAATAAAAAATGAAGAATATAATTAGAGACTTGAAAAAAAAATAGAGGTTGTGAAAAAATACATTAAATTATTAAAAGTTTCACTAATATTGTAATGGAAACACAAAAATTAATACAATTCAAATGGTTATTTTTTATGCAATTAAATGTTAAGACATGTTAGAAGATTTTTTAATTTTTTCTAACACTATAAAAGAAAACATAAGAATAAATCCAACCAAATAATGGAGTTCTTCAAAATTATCTAATGATAATTTTTTTAACTAAATTATTAAATATAGATTTCTTATATTTAGATAAAACGTGTCCATTCTTTTAAGTCATATGGAAATATATTATTATTAGATAAAATTCCATTTTTTAAAGTCATATGAAAATATATTATTATTAGATAAAATTATAAGAGTTAAATTTAAACATTATAATTATTTTACAAAAATAACTCTAATTAATTACTATTATTTGCTTTAATTAAAATTTGAATTGAATTTAATAAAACACTACTTGACAACAAACAATAGTAATGAGTGGTTGGTGCTATGAGTAATAGGTTAGCTATGCGGCTTGCCCTTTCTGGGAGTGAAGACACAAAGGTGGGGTTGGATGATCCTTCTCCCAAGTTTGTGGAGTTAGATGTTGGTAGAGATGATGTTGGTGGTGGTTGTGAGGTGGGGACATAGGATAATGCTGTGGGTTTGGTTGACAAACCGAGGAGGCTGTCGATGCGTATTGCTAACCTGAAGAACAAGGTCTTGGAGTTTCCAACCAAGGACCCCAATGATGCTGGTGATAAGACGATGACCATTAAGGATTCTCCTATGTAGGAATTGCCCAAGGAGGAGGAGGACAAGGGATCGTGATGAGGAGGATGTGGAAAAGAAAGAAGCCAAACAAGAGCCTTTGAAGGTAAACCCTCTTTTTGAGGACTTTTCTTATCTTGATGATGATTTTACCTCCATGTATGATTTACTGGATATGGCTAGAGCTAGGGCAACTGAAACCTTTAAATTAGCTAAGTGGAATCTACAGGAGTTTAATAAAATTAATATCAAAATCAGAGGTTTGAAGGAGAATCTGAAGAATGTTCCGAAAGGTTTAGTGCCATACATTATTAACAAAATGGTGGACCTTGAAGGTTCTTATCATGATTTTAAATCTTTGTGTGATGAAATATTGTCTACACTGGAAGCTAAGGTTTTAGGTATAAATGTGGATATCAATTTTTTTTGTAGGTGTGCCATATCTTTGTGAAGAACAATACAGACTCCTTGGAAGTCTTTTTCAGAAAGATTAGTGAGCTTAGGGAGGATTAGGTTTATTTCTCTGAGCTTATAGAGAAAGAGAACGTGACCAAGGGCAAAGGTAAAAAAATTGCTAAGGATGATGACAAAGGACCTATTGTCAAAGGGTCGGTTGATTGGAAGAAATCATTTGATGCTGAGAAGAGCTACTGGATATGGTTGAAAAGAATAGTAACCAACAGATGGAGGTGGCCAACACTCTGAGTGGCTTGAACTAGTTCCTGGTCTATTTCTTTGTTATTTTCTATTTCCTGTTGGGTGTAGGTTTCTTTTAGGTTGTTTTATTGTCTTGTGGTTGTTGGGTGTTGATGGTAGTTTCTTGTCATATTTTTAGGTCATCACCCACTCTGTTGTGTTTTTTGGTTGTTGGGTTGCTGCTGTTGGTCTTTTGAATATCCTTTCGTGCAACATTTTGTATATTTTGTTGTAAAGGGTTTCGGGGTCCCTTCAAAACTTTTTTTCCCCTTATAATCTAAAAAATAGTAACGAACACAAAATTTTCACACCCAATAATTGTGAAAATTTTAATTACTATCCATAAATCCATTGTGTTGATCTATTATCATTCTAAATAAACTTGTTGACTTGGCAAGATCATAATAATTCTTGAAAAATTACAAATGATTGCAAAATAATTTTAAATAATACAGATTCATCTCCATAACAATGTGGAACTTGATATTTAAATATGCTCTATTTTATTCTAGATCAATGTCCATCACTATTTTAAATACTATTTAGATGACTATATCTATCCATAATGCTTGTTTTCTTACTTACAAACATTGAATATATCACTTTGCAAATGCATTAAGTATGCATATTAAAATTAAATATATTTATTTTTTTATTGGGTGTGGAAATTTTATGCTGACTATGTAATTTCATTAAATTTTTTATAGTTTCTCTTTAGTTTTGAATTAATAATCCAAAAACATAAGACAACAATTAAATTTTTATATTCCTTATATTTCATGTTGAATCTTACCAATAATTGTGATAATCTATGAAGAATAATTCAAAATAAATCATTATCCAAATAAATACTAGGTAAATCATTATTTAAGCATTACTATAAAGTTATATTTGACCCATTATGCTTGCTTTTAATTTAAAAAAAATTGAAGACAACACTTTGCAAATGCATTAAGTATGTTATTTTAATATATATATATATATATATATATATTCAATTTTTATTGTGTGTGGAAATTTCATGATTACTATATGCAATTTCATTGAAAAATTTATAGTTGACTCTTTAATTTCGAATTAATAATCCAAAAACAAAGGACAACAACTAAGTTGTTTATAGTTCTTATATCTCATGTCAAATCCCACCAATAACTGTGATATTGTAAGAAGAATGGTTCAAAATAAATTATTATCTAAATAAAATATTAGGACAATCACTATATAAACATTATTAAGAAAGTTATATTTGTCTCATAATACTTGTTTTTAATATATAAACATTGAAGACAACACTTTGCAAATGCATTAAATATATATAATTATATTTAATTTTTTATAATTTCAGTTTACTATACAATTCCATAATTTTTTAATATATGAATATTAAATGTTAATACATATTTAATTTACTATAAATATACAAATAAATAATTAAGTGAGTGAAAAAACACAAAACTATAATTTATAAGGCACAACACTTGCTGAAGGTTTTGCAAATGGGGTAGTACTGGGATGGGTGACCTTGGAGATAACTCGGTTAAGTGTGCTTGAGTTGGAGTAGTACTGGGATGGGTGACCTCCTGGGAAGTCCTAGTGCTTCACCTAGATTGAATGAGTGCTAAGTGGACCAATAGATGCAATGAGCGCTAAGTGGACCATTCATCATCATGAGAGATGGGTTCTTGTGAACCACTACTCATGAAACATGGGTCAATGAGTTTGACTTGAAACTGCATGATTGAATCCTGATAGCAATATCATAACAAAACTATTTTATTTATGTAAAAATTATTTAATTTTATTTTAAAATTATTTTATTTATTATATACACATACACAAACACAAATTTTTATTTTTATTTAAAATAATATTTTAGTTTTCCAGAAAAACTATTTTTTGATAAGGAAATTAATTAGCACGTAATGCTTTCGAAATCTTGAAACGATAATAGGTAGTCTAGCAATTTGGAACTATCTTTCTAACATCACCTATTCATACTATAGCGAAGCACAGTCATTGATTCCTTCCCCTTGCTTTAAAAAACACATTGACCTGTTCACTGGTATGTCAAATGCAACATATTCTTCAAGTATTAGTAGCATACATAGAATCCACAACATATTCTTTAAGAAGAGAATTTCACACCCAAATAACAAACAACAAACTGCATTTCCCTCATGCCCTGCATCCCAAATAGAATGACCATCTCCATCTCTTTACACAACCTCTCTTCTATACTTTTCATTTCAATTCTTATCTTCTTCTTCCCCTCTTCTGTGTCCCATCGATTACTGTCCAACATATGTCCTTCCCATGAATCTGAAGCTCTGCTTCACTTCAAAGCGTCCTTCAATGAATCCTTTGGCTCTCTCAGTTCATGGGTAAATGGAACAGACTGTTGCACTTGGTTTGGCATTTCCTATGATTACACCAACCACGTTGTCTATGTTGACGTTAGCTATCTCAATACTGATGGTGTGATGTCTGAGAGCTTGTGCCAACTTCATTTTCTCAAAAAACTATGGATAACTTATGCAACAGGCACTACTATTCCTCGCTGTTTGGGAAATCTCTCTTATATTGAATCTTTAAATTTATCTTATAATAGCTTTAGTGGGATGAATCCCCCTTTTCTTTGTTTGCTAACCCATCTTACAGTCCTTGATCTTTCAGGGAATAACTTGAAAGGAATCACACCTTCATGCCTTGGAAATATTTCTTCTATAACTTACTTTGACCTTAGTTACAACCAACTTAGTGGAAGCATACCGTCTTCTCTTGGAAGTATCTCTTTGTTGAGGAATTTATATGTTCTAGACAATCAACTAAGCAGTAACATTTCAGATTCCTTGGGCAATATCTCTTTACTCAAGTACTTGAATATTGCCAATAACCAACTAAGTGGGACCATTCGCCTTTCATTTGCTCAACTTTCCTCCCTCACTAGCTTGTATGCTCTTGGCAATCAATTCAATGAAACCATATCTTTTTTTTCTTTTGTCACTTTCACCTTCTTTAGTTGATCTACAACTGGCACTAAACCATTACTAGTCGATTTCAGAAACTTTTTTTGACAAGCTTACAAGCCTAAATCATTTATATTTATCCGATTATGTGCTAAATATTAGCACAACCTAGATTCCACCCTTTTAGTTATTTGACCTATATTTGGTGTCATGCATGATTGATGATGAATTTCCACCTTGGATTTCAACACAATTTTCACTTCAAAACTTGGGATTAATCAATACCAGTCTTGTGGGCGTAATTCCCTCTTGGCTATGGGCAACTAGTCCTAGATTGAGTTATCTAATCTTTCAAGAAATCATCTGGAAGGAAGACTATTCTCAAATACTTCAACATGGATGCAACTACAACAGCTAGATGTGTCTATAAATGGATTGAGTGGGCACATCCCATCGATTTGGTCACCTTATATGCAAATATTACTACTCAATGACAATTTGTTTTGTGGCAATATTCCTCCTAGCCTAGGCAAATTAAATCTTGCAAACAACAAGATAACATGAGTGATTCTTGCGAGCTTTTCCAATTGCTCTTCCCTTGTTGTTCTAAATTTGGGAAATAACAGTTTGGAGGGAGGCTTACCACATGAGTTTAGTAAGCTAAGTGAATTATATTCATTAGTTGTTCACAATAATAAACTGAATGGATCATTCCCTCCCTCAATATCAAATTGTTCAAATCTTCAAGTTCTTGATATTGGGAACAACTCATTTGAAGGTGAAATACCATAATTAATTACAAATATTTCAAGTCTAAGAGTATTGGTGATGAAGAAGAACAATATTATAGGAAATATTCCTCTAGAGATAGGCCAACTAATGAATCTCCAAATCTTGATCCTTTCTTCAAATCATATTTCAGGTTCAATTCCAAAAACAATTGTATCATTGCAAGCAATGGCGATAGAAAGCCAAGATGGTTTTGTATTTTCCACTTTTTCTTATGGGAAAGTATATGAAGATGGTTTGGATATGACTTCAAAAGGTAGAGATGCGCATTACCCATATATTCTTTCCACTCTCAAATCCATAGGTCTCTCAGATAATGAATTAGTGGGAGATGTTACTTCCAATTTTGGGAATATGAAGGGCTTGAGGCATTTGAACCTTTCAATGAATAATTTGAATGGGATCATTCCAAATGGTTTTGGAGAAATGTGTCATTTGGAGTTATTAGATCTTTCAACAAATAAATTTTCAAGACAAGCCCCTATAGGGCTTGCTCCTCTAAGCTCTTTAGGCTTCTTGAATTTGTCAAACAACAACCTTTCAGGATGTATACCACAAGGATGACATATAACCACATTTGGAGAATCCTCTTATTCAGGGAATCCATATTTATGGGGGTGTTCCCTACCTAAAAATTATTCTTGGCAAGAATTTGTTCCAACTCTTGCAATTTCAATTAACAAATAAAATAAAAGAATTAAATATCCATGGTATGAGATAGCACTGGGATTGTCATATGGAGTAGATTTTGGAGGGATAGTGTCATTGATCCTGATAAAAGTGAGTTGGAGAAGGGAATACTTCAATAAAGTTGATACAATCCTAAAGTTTTCTTTCTCATGGATGAAGAATTTGACACTATGACGGTATATATCTACAACTCATTGAAAATGTAAGTTTTTTTTGTTCTTTGAGGTTATCATTATTCAAAAAATTAAAATACTAAAATTCAAAGGGAAATTAGTATTACCATTTTAGATAATTTTTATTGGCTATTCTACCTATCAAATGTAGATTGTTTGTAGTAATTTTAAATTCAATAATATAAGATCCTTTGATTGTTACTAATATATAACTTTGTGTGCATGAATCTATTTTTGTGTAGGACCATTTCTTGGTATATTTGCCTTATTAAAGACATATTTTTGTTGGTGGGTTCTTTCAACATATTATCTTATATATGTTAATTATTTGTGCAAAATTGAGACTCTATATAATTTTTAAAAAAAAATTCTTTAATCCATTGCACATGCTTCGAGGAAGGAATTACATGAAATAGAAAAATCCTATAATTCTATGAAGAAAAGAAAGGAAAATTTTAAGTTTTTAAAAAAAATCCATTTTATGTAGAAATGTGAAAGAATTTTTTTATGAAATGCTTGATTTACCACCAACAATATAGTTCTAAACAAATATTGAGGTCTAAATAATAAATAAAACATTAATAATTAGTTCATGAAAAAGTGTGAAATATTTTTTTTCATTCAACAAGATGAGATGTCTCCAAATTATTAACTTCTCAGTGTTGTACATTCATTGCTTCCCATTTCTTATTATCTTTCCATCCTATTCAATACCTCTTTCTTTGAAAGTACAAAAAAATTCTATTGTACCACCTCAAGTGTTGAATATATTTCTGGTGTATACACATTTTTTTCTTTTTATGTATGGTTGAGATATTGAAAAAATATTATGGTTCAATATTAAAAACATACATCAAAATATTAATATAATGTCTAGTTTGATCTTACTTGTATTTCCCAAAATATTACAAATACGGTGATAAATATTTGAATGAATGTATCATTAAAAATTATAATACTATTAAATGTTTGAAGAAAACTATGAGTAAATCCCTACAATGTTGGTAAGTATGCTTGTCATATGCTAATGAATCAATTTATTACAAGATGGATGTCATTTAATCTCTAGTAATATGAACATGTACATATAATTATGTAGAAATCATAAGGATTCATGTAAATTAAATATTTAGACCATCAAAGGATATTTTCATGGGGTCCATAAAATATATTGGAACCTTAGAGGATATTTTCATTTATATTAACCTTTTGTACATGTCTTTTCGATAATATATGGGTCTCTATTTATACATATATAAACATAAGAACATTGGTGTCATGATATGCCTCCCATAACAATTGGTTGTATCCATGTAGGATATACATAATTGTCAAAAGAGAAAAATAGCTCATGAAAACTAAATATAACCTAAGCATGTAATCTAATATAGTCATGTGATTGTGTGAAATAACTATAAAGAATGTATTGTATAAGCATGTGGGATATAGATGGTATCAATAATGAGAATGCTACCCTAATGTAAGAAATACAAATTATGGTGTGGATATTAGTGGCCTAGTAACACTTGTATATGTATATAGAGTGCTATGATAGGAAAATTCACCTTGATGTGTTTCCAAAAGAATGATAATTAAATATATATTAATGAATTTAATCCCTAGTGATATAAATTAAAACACTAGGCATGAGCCCAACATATATGGCATAAATTCATGATAATGAGAAAGGACTTATAAGAAGGAAGGAGATAACTTAATGCTAATTGTAATTGAGATTGTTCAAAGAAACATTATAAGTTAAGATATAATTATAGAAATCCAAGTCAGATAAGAGGCCACACATGGGAGAGAAAATACAATAAAGTGCAATAGTGTGTAAAAGGAGAAGATCACTCCCATGGAAAAATATAGTAGAGCATAACATAAATGTAAAGGGTCAGGTTATATCATGCCCCCCATGATGTGTAAATATATAAAACTAATAAAATCTAATCACATGCTCATAAATAAAATATCCATAAATGATCTAAAAAATAAAGTAATAATATATCATGTCAATAGAGAAATGTGAAATCATATAAGTGGTATAAAATAATATTGTTGTCAAGGCACAAGTAAAGGTAAATGCCCCTAGATAGGAAAAATACAACATTGAAGTTCATGGAATAAAATGGTATGAAAAGATGGAAATTGAAGCATGAACCCACCTTTTTTGGCAGTCAATGATAATATTATTTCAAGTTCATATTGTTAACTAGGTCTTTCAATATTTTTACCTTCATAAGAAGAAATTCTAAAAGAACTAATGTTATAGTTAGAAGTATCCATATATGGGTAAATATAATTAGCTTGAAGATTTCCTTTTAATTCCTTGTTATCATTTAGATTAGATGGATTCACTTGAAGGACTAAATCTCCAATTTTAAAGTTTTATTGAATGATTCATTTTTTATGTATTTCTTAATCGTCATTCACATATACATATAAATTATCTAATACATTTAGTATTCTCCCATTAATGGTTTTGAGCTCCTATAAATGATGTTTCTTATTTGTGTAATCATTGATAATGACATAAAGGAAACATACAATAAATGTAATCTCTAGCTTAAGAAGACTTATGGTCTCTATGCCATACACTAAAGAACAAGGTGTAAACTTGGTAGGAGTGTTGATTCTAGTATTGTGTACTCTTAATCTAGGAGCAAGTTGTGTGCACTAATTAGTAATACTCTTGTTTATTTTCATTTTCTTAATATTTTTCTCATTAGTCTTATTAGTGGCCTCAAATTTGTCATTACCCTATGGATAATATAGTATTAAATTGTTTTATTGTATTTTAAATTATTTTAATTTATTTACTACTTTATTCCTAAATGTGGTAACATTATCTATCACTATAGTATATGGAAATAAAAATTTGGAAATATTATATACATTATGAAATTGTGAAAATAGAAACCATGGTGGCCTTGGATTGTATTGTGTCAACCTATTTCATAAAGTAGTCATTGTAATAATAAATTTATGCCCTTCATAGAAGGCCAAAAAAATAGTACCTACAAAATTGAATCCCCATGTAGAGAATGACCAAGGTTATGTAGAGGGCGAAGTTGTGTGTGAGTGTGAAATTATTTTATCTTTGGTAGTCCATGCAATTTTGATCAAAATCATATTTAATTATTCTCCATTTTACTCTAATAGTATCTCATTCATCAAATATTTTTTAATAATATTTTTGTGCCAAGAAGTCCCCCACATATAATTCCATGGGAATATTTAAGGGCACTATATCATTTTTATATCATTAAGATATTATAATAATAAACAATTGCAATCATCTCAGTAAAGGATCCGTTGATGGTGAAAATGACACAAACAACATTTAAAAAGAATATTCCTACTCTATTTCTCCTGAAAAAGAAAGACAACATATAGTAGCCTAACTCCCAAGGTCCTGGTAGTTGGTTCTCAACTGTCTAGTGTCAATCAATTGGTCCATGCAAATGTAATATTCAAGGGCCATGTGCTAATAACAAGGAATACAAGCAATGACTTATTCATCAAACCGTTCTTAATAAAGAAAGGGGGATTTTAAACAAAAGAAAAAGATAGATCAGAGTGTACATCGATAAACATGAATAAAACTCATCTAGCATCCGAACATTTATCTTCAACAATGAATGTTTTTCCAATAGATCAAGAAAACCATAGCATGATACAATTTATAGAATAATCCATACTATTGCATGCATCTAAGGTGCTTAATTTAACGTCACAATCACACATCATAAATATTTCAAAGATTCCAAAAGAACACACTCTCATTCATCGCCAAGATCATAGATCAGCAGACTTCAATAAATTCAATTCACAAATAATCTAATGAAATAATCCTTAAATCTGGTTTCTTCTAATGACTTTCATCACATAAGAAACACTCATGCTTTAGCACAATCACTAGCATACAGATAGATTATAAGTCATCAACCTTATCAAGTAAAACTCAATTCTAACACCATATTGCGTAAAAACTTGTAATTTTTATTCAACTATAAATAATAAACTATCTCTGTAACAACTACGAAAAATTCTATCTTCTACTATCAAGTGGCCAATTCTATTCTCTATTAGCCGACCCTTACAATATGATACCCCAAGGGTATTTATAGATATACAAAAATCTGAAATCCTCTCTATTTTAGGTCGATCCACCTTTTTAGGGATTAAAGTCTTCTTGGAAACTCAGTTAAACTAGAAGAAAAGAATGGAGAGGAGAAAAGAAAGCCATGTGCCCACAAACTGCCAGTTGTGCATGCAAAGAAGAAAAAAGAAAACCATGCATGCATGAGGCTACCAATTATGCATGCAAAGCCTGCTCTACAATATACTCATCATAACTGGAGAAGACTTGTTGAAGCACCTCCAAATCCGGCCCATCAACCCAACTGTCTTAAAATTTGATCCTTTCCAGCTCCGCAACAACAAATCCTCTCATGTCCTTTAGCTTGGTCAACTCCCTCTTAGCTACCCTTATCTCTTCTTTAATATCCATTAATTGATCTAACAACAGATCTTCACCATAATCTCCTTTCTGCATGACCTCTTTAAACCTATCATCCCATTTTTCCTTTATTTGGTTCAAAGGCAGGCCCTTATTTATCGGTATATCAATGTTTACTAAAATAATTTGTTCATTCAAATCCTTAACAAAATCCCGAACTTCACTTTTATGCTTGATTAGAAAATCAAACCTAAATCGAAGTATGCTAGAAGTCTTTGACAAGAAATCTTTATTGTCCTCTTCGAGTATTGATTGTTCTAGAAGAGTGGACTTTGACAATTTGCTAACCTTCTTCAACTTTTGACTGTATCCTCTGTATTCCTCCTCTTGTTCTCTCAATACTTTGACATATTGGTTCATTTCCTCTATTAGCTCCTCAGTCATTTTGTGGATCCCAAAACTGTTGCCTAGTACTTCACTTATTTCCTGAATTATCTTATCAGTCCACCTATCCAACATCTCTGCTTTACTCCTTACCTGTACCAAATCATCCACCTCTTTCTTACTAAGTAAAACTGGTGTTTCAATGGTGGCAATTTGTTGTGACCTCGGAGTAGAAACACTTTTCAAGAAAGAATGCAATTGATCTAATTGAGCCTTAAGCTCATCCTTTCTCTGCTTGTCTTTCATCATTCTGGATTTAGTGGATGAAGCTACCACATCTATCAAATTCATCTGCTGATCTCTGGTGGGTCTCCCCAAGTTAACAATACCCAACTGGTAATCAACCAATTGCATGTATCCTACATCCTTGTCCATCATTGGTATGGCACATTCAACAATAATTTCTCCCATGTTGGTGAGTCTGGTGGAATGTAGGATCTTGGCCTTTTTCTTGGGCCTTTCTTTCTCAATTTCCTTCATCATGTCATCCCAATTGAGAGGCTATGAAGGTGTCACAAATCTCTTCTGAAGATCCAATTTTAACCAAGTGGGAGCACCTGGAGTAGTGGTCATTATAGTTGAGGAAGAAGCAATAGTAGTAGTAGAGGGTGGTTGCACATTTACTTGAGGTTGAGAATCAACCCCCTGTTTCTCTTATTGTCCTTGCTCCACGTTTGTCTGAGCAATCTTTTCAGCTTCCTCTCTGTCCTTCTATTCCTGTATCCTTTTCTCTTCTTCTTCCTTTTTCAACTTTTCTTCTTCTAATCTCTTCTTCTCCAGTTCCTGGCTCCTCTCTTCCTCTAATGCCTTAAGTCTTTCTACATCTTCCTTTTCCTTTTGTTGTTGGTTGATCAGTTCCTCGACATCTTTCTCTTTCTACACTCGTTTTGCTTCCTCTTTCTCTTTATAAGCCTCTTCAGCAAGCTTCAACTTAGCCACAAGAACTTCTCTTTCTCTTTGCTGCTTTGCCTTCTCTTCCTCCAAATCATGAATTTTCTGTATTAACTTCAGCTTATCATTTTCTTCTTTGATCCTAAGCTCCTACTCCTTTTGCCTTTGTTGCTTTTCCATTTCATCAGCTCTTTGTTGGGCTTCTACCTGTTATTGCTGGAGTAAGGTATCAACTTGTACCTTGGCATCAATTACCTTTTGCTTCTCTATTGCTGCAGCATGTGCTTGATTATCCGAGGTCTTCTTTGCCTCCTCAAATAGTACCCAGTGATCCTCCTCTATCAACACCTATTCAATATCCTCCTCTAGAGGCATATTTTATTGTGCATTCTCTGACAAAGTCTCATAAGAGTCCGTTCCAATATCATGAATCTCCACCTCTACTCCTTTTCCCTTCATGGATTCAACAATATCATGAAGAATCCCTTTAGGCATCTCTTCACCTTGTTGTTTTGAAAGTGGGACTTGAGTAGATGACTCACCTAATGTAGGCGTTGAAGCAACATGTCCTTTTTGGGCCTCCTCCTCTTGTGCCTCTGGTTCATCTTGAGTAGAGGCTTCAAGCTCAATCTCTTCATTGTCAAGAGGGAAAAATTCCAAGGGCTCCTTAGATGGAAATTTCCTCTTGATTCTTTTGTATCTCTTCCCCTTCTTAGGAGCTGGTTCCTGAGGAGTTTTGGTTCTTAGGACAGCCCAGTGAATACTTCTATCCAAAACTAGCCTCTCTATTTGCTTTATGTTAATGGTCTCTTCACCATCCCAGTCCACCGGATCCAAAATTTTGGTGCCAATATTTAATGCCTCATAGGATGGATCTAACACCACTCCATCATCTACTAATGTGTCAGGGATATCATCTTTGATCCTGAATTCTACCATGAGTGCAATGGGTAACCTCTCATAATTTTTCTTCCTGAGGTCATACTCATCTTGAAGGTCACTCCAAAAATCTTCCAACAAGTTAAAATGTTTATCAAAAATAGAAGGCAACAAGGTATTCATTTTCTTCCTTGGGTCAAAGTACTTCCGAGCTGTGTACAAACCTAGTTTCAGATGTATCAACTCACTGGACACTACCTTAGCTCCCACTAGATGTTGAAAGCTGTATTCACCCAATTGCATGGGGAACTTATGACATCCTATTTTGTGCTTCAATCCAAACCAGGCATTAACCCCTAGAGCTTGATAAACAAATTCCATCAACACCGTCCTATTGCTGCAACACCTTGGCAGTAAGTGGGGATGACCCTCAAATCCAGCCAACCTGAAGTATGTGAACTTGGGGTATTAGATATACAAACATTCCCATTCCGTGATAAACATCATAGCTTCTTGGATCAGTCTATATCCTGCATCTCCGTTAAGCTGGTTAATGATTACATATAGAAATGCATCATTAACACTTCTAAATTGTGTTTCAGATACTTGTAGAGATAACTGATCATAATGGTCCCATACTTTCCTTTGTCCATCTGCCTCTCCCAATATCCCCATTCTTTAAACATGGAAATATACCTCCTCTAGCTACTGCATAAACAACATTAGAAGTCATAAAGAAGCATTTGGTTTCCCTTATCCTTGTTAACTAGTCATGAATAGCATCAGAGACAACCATTGGCCAATCAAACTGTTGTTTTCCATTAAAGATGGTCTGAATGAAGGGAAACATCCACTCCTTGAAGTGAAATGCATCCCTCTTCCCAAATACTCTAGACAACATCATGATCAGGTCTGATACTTCTTTGTAGAATTTTGTCCTCTTTGGTTGATCATGGAGTTTGGTCAGAGACTTCTTCTCTGTTCTCAACCATTTCATGTTCAAGTGAGCTTTGTTGGCCCCCTTGTATTTGCTATATTTCTCTAAAGCTTCTGCCTCCTTTAGTTGTACCAGCTTCTTTGGATTCAGGACACTAAACATATGTTGAAACATTTGAGGAGTGGGATCTATAATTACATTATCCTGTGAATCCACACACTGCCTAGTGGCTGGATTGTAAGCTCATGCTACTGTCATAATCAACTCCAGGCACTGGATAGATAAAGGAATTAAGATGATGTGAACCATAATCAATTATTCTTTGAGTTCTCCCTGTTATATCTTCAGCGAATGTTTCCAAATACAACTCCCCAAAATTATATGAGCCCAGATTGGTTTCAGTTATATCAGACCAATCTGATTCTACTTTGCTTGTAGTGACAAAAAGACCCCTATGATTATACCTCAAAGTATAAGGTAGATGCTCCGGCTTTATCTTCTTGGGCTTAGTTGCTGCTTTTGATGTTTCTGCTGGTCGATTCCTTTGGGAGGCTTCTCCTGATACTCCTAACATCCTTTAGCTTTCCTGCAACAGAAAACCCAATTAGATCCTTGAATAAATATCACAAAATATGCTTTAAAACCTTACCCTTCATATATATATCAGAGGCGGAACCAAACATGAAACATTCTAAACAGTCTCTTTCAAAACACTGCTGGGCTCGGGGCCAAAACCATTATTGAGATTTCAATAATAACAAGTGGGATCGGAGTCGGAACCGACATGGTGATCAGAACCAAAACCAAAATGGAAACTGATTTGGTTTCTTTTAGATTTTCTAATTTCATATTCAGTTTCGGTTCCTCTTCCGCTTCTTCCTTGGTTATCGTTATTTTGAAAGAAGGCTTCTCACTATAAGCGGAGTCGGAGACAGGATGGAAATGGAATCGATACCTATTGGAAAACATGTTTCAAATTCTAGATTGATTCTGATCCCGCTTTCGCCTAAAATGATCATGATGTCATAAGTGTTTTTAAACAGTTTGATAGATAACTTCATGATTTAAGGACTAGGTCATATCAAAACGAAAAGGGTCTTACATGTAACTTAATAAGACCATCCCCCATATGATCGAGAGGCAATTGTACTTTCTAGGGCATCATATTTAAATTAGAATACAAACATAGAAAGTGTGAAAACCTTGAACTAAAAACCCCGATATAAAAACTAGGGCACAAATTTAACCCTATTTATTTAACCAGATCGAATGCGCAATAAGATTCCTAAGTAAAAACAGATGTAACAAACCCTACTCACTGTGGAACTGTAATTTAACCTACGCATTAAAAACTAGCTCGATTCGGTCATGACTAAAACGTGAAAATGACCGTATTGAAAACAAAGAAACCAGATACAAAAGCAAAAAAGAAGACAAGAAATCTAAACAAACAAAGAAAAAAAAAAAAACATGCGAACTTACTAAGAATCATGAACTTGCCCAAAGAAAAATAATCCAACACAAACAAAAATGGAAAACACAAAAGTAAAAAGAAGAATGAGAATAAAAACCCCTACCTCGAACGCAAATAAATAGGCTAACCTCCTGAAGCAATCCATGCGCAATTGTCTCTCTATCAATCGATTCACTCGCCCAAAAGCTTTAGTGCGACTTTGGTTCACCCTTCAATCTCTTAACAATAATGGTAATAACTACGCGTTAATCCCTAATTAAGGTAAGAAAACTCAGAGTTTCACACATGGATGACACCTGTCATTAATGCAGTAAATTGCAGCAGAGCGGAGTTGAACCTGGAGAAAGAACTGGCCCATTACTGCTGTGTGACTTCAGTAAAGTCAATGACCAAGAAACGGTGGGAGTGAAATCGAAATGAAAACTGATTTGGAAACTTTGTTTAACTTTCTAACTTGGTTCCCATTCCGGGTCCGATTCCGCCAACAAAGAATAAAACAAAACCAAATATAAAAATAAAACAAAAGACCAAAATAAGAAAACTTAACATACAAAACCTAGTTTAAAATGAAAGACCAAAAAGCGGAGGCGGAGGCGGAACGAGATTTGATTTTGAAATTTTAAATAAATATCGACTTAACTTCCACTCTGGGTCTGACTCTTATGAAGACAAAAGAAAAAGTTCAAAAAGAAAGATTGTCGGGATGGGGATCAGAATGAGTTTTAAAAGAAGTTTCAAAACCCGATTCTGTTCCGGTTCCACTTTCGGCAGAATAAACCAAAGAAAAACAAAGTTTTGGGAAATAAATACTCCAAACTTTGTTTGAAAATCAACTGAGGATAAAAACATAAAGGGGGACCCATTTTGACCAAGGCAAAAGATGGGGTGGTTATGCAAGGCATAGCAAATGGCGACTCGATTGGGAAAATGGTTTACCCATTTTCAAGATACCCAAAGAAAATTTCAGTCACTCTCAAACTACTTGGTTTATGAAGCATGCTAACTTAAATAAGATTAGATATATCTAGAATAAGGTTGAGTTGGAATGTTAGATGTATGTGCTCATGAGATATTTCTGAATCTAAGTATGTGCATATATTGTGCATCATTCTTTATAGATACTTTCTTTGTTCCTAAACAACTATACCTAAGATTCAAGCTACATAGGTTGAGTCCTTTAACTATTGTGCAATAAAATCTTAGGTATTGCTCCACTGCCAAACAGGCGTCCATATTCCCGAAGGAGATACCTCTAGTTCTCTCAAAGCATTTCTCTACTGCCAGCCAGACATCCATAGCCCCGATAGAGATACTTGATTACCCATTTGATATTGAGTTTGCCTTTTCTTTCCTTTTTTTTCATTATTATTTTTTTACTCAAGCTTTACTTGTGGAAATCTTTTATGCACCTTCCTCAATACTCAAACAAAATGTATTTGAAATGTGGGTTGAGAACTACAATGGATTTCATGATAGTCTTGTAATCAAATTTTTCACTTGAATCAAAAGTAGAACCACCCTAAACAAATAGGAATTCACTTAGGCAGATGTTTTTCTAATTTTGTGACAGATTTTTGATCCTAATTCATGAGATATTCACAATGTATCTTCTATCCTTAATAACTTTTCAAACCCAGATTAGAATTATCATAAAACATAAGTTTCAGAATGAAATCCTTTTTCAATGATGATGATGAAAATACCTAAACCAATTTCTCTCCTAGTACCAGTAGCATACCTTGAATAACAACCCCTTGTCTTGATATGAACAAAATGAGGATCCCCAACGAAACAAAACAAAACAAAACAAACAAACAAAAACAAAGAAAGAGAACAAACCAAACACAAAAACTAAAAACAAAACAAAAAACAAAAACTAAAAATAGAAACTTAATTACATGTGATACAGTATAATACATTTTATTTAAAACATCAAACCTTCTATGCACCAAAATAGTGCTTGAGAAATTGACCATTAACTGGTAATGGAACAGGCTCTCCTGTCAAGGTACTTAAAGGAAAAACATTCTCGCCTAGTATCTCAACCACTTGATAAGGACCTAACCAAAGTCTATCAAAATTTTGGTGATCTCCTTTCTTTTCTCTGGCTTTATCCCATAATAACACAAAATCTGATATCCTAAAAGCTTTTATCTTGGCTCTTTTGTCAAACCAACGTTTGACGACAACCTGATGCTTAGAGAATTGCTGTAAAGCAGCATCTCTTTGTTCTTCCATGTTAAGAAAATTAAGTAATCTAACCTCAATCCTATCATCCTTAGTATAAAATTCTTGCATGAACTTAAGAACAGGTATCTATAAATGGATTGAGAAGATAGGGTCTTGGCCATAGACTAACTTAAAAGGTGAATTTCCTAGGGCTACTTTGATTCTGGTTCGATCTACCCGTAAGACAAATCTCAACTGGTTGTGCCAGTCCCTAGGATTGTTTTCTATCAATTTTCTTATCACTTCCAACAAGTTTTTATTAGTGGACTCAGCCACTCCATTTCCCTAAGGGTAGTAATTAGATGAATACTTCAAAATAATTTTATGTTCATATGCCCATTGAATGAAGTTAGTAGAAGAAAAAGCAGGGCCATTATCACATACCAGAGCAAATGGAACTCCAAACCTAGTTGTGATGTTCTTAGTCAAAAACTTGATGACCAGCTCTGTGGTGCTATTTTTGCAGGGCTGGGCCTCAGTCTAGCGTGTATAACAATCATTTGTTAGTCAAGATTAATTTATGACTTGTAGAAGAATTAGGATTAATAACACCTACAAAGTCAAGTGCCCATTGAGCAAACGACCTTACCTCATACACTGGTTGCAAAGGCATTGCAGGATTCCTTTCCTTGGGTGCAGAAGTTTGGCATACATGAAAGGTTCTAACATGTTGGTGTGCATCCCAAAATACATAAGGCCAATAATAGCCCGATCTAAGAATCTGATGGGCCAAAGCATCAACAGATCCATGCCCTGTTCCATGCCTTCCATGAAACTCAGAAATAACATGCTTGGCCTCTTGCTGATCTAAACAATGCAAGTAGATCCCTTGAAAATTCTTTCTATAGATGGATCCCCCTTTAAGCATGTAGTGAGCATTCTTCATCCTTAATGATCTCCTCTGAGTAGCATTCATTCCCTCCGGACATTTGTTATTGAGGAGGAAGAAAATCAAATCTATGTACCAGGGATCCTTAGTAAATGACTAGACAGTGTATTGCTGACAAGTGATATTTTTGTCCACCTCAGCCATTGATTTTGATAAACCTTTCCCTTGAACAAGCTTCATTGGATGAATCTCTAAGATGAATTCTTGTAGAATTTCCATCCACTTCCCTCTTCATTCTCCTAATTCACCTTGCATCAGAAGAGACTTCACAGCTGGATCTGGAACTATGGCCATTACTTGACTTTGAAGAATGTAATGCCTAAACTTCTTTACCACTCGTACTAATGCAAAGGCTTATTTTTCCAGTGGTGAGTATCTTACTTCTACATTTTTAAATGGAGAGCTCATAAAGGCAATAGGTCTCTCCTCACCCTCTCCTCTTTGTTGTGTTAACACCGCTACACATGAATGGTCAGAAGCAAACGAATAGATATAAAAAGGTTTAAGATAGTCTGGGCTTGTCAAAACAGGTGCCTTAGATATAGATTGTTTAATCTACGAGAAAGAAGACTTAGCCTCATTACTCCACTCAATTTTTGCATCTTTCTTCATCATTTCATTGAGAGGTTTGACGATCTCCGCAAATCTTGTTATAAATTTTCTAACAAAATTGATCCTCCCAAAGAATGATCTTATTTATTTCTTGTTGCCTGGCCTTGTCAATTTCAAGATGGCCTCCACTCGATTAGGGTCTATAGATATCCCTTCCTCTGATATAATGTGACCTAAGAGTTTCCCCTTAGATACTCCAAGCACACACTTTTTTGGATTAAGAGAGACACCATAACTTATACATTTCTTTAGAACCTTTTCTAGATCAACAACATGGTCTTCTCTATTCCTAGAGAAGATGGTTAAATCATCTACATAAATGATTATACACTTTCCTATCAGATTTTTAAAAGCTACATCCATTACGCTTTGAAAGGTAGCTCCAACATTGATAAGACCGAAAGGCATCCTCCTGTAAGCAAATGTGCCCCATTTGGTGGTGAAAGTAGTCTTCATCCTATCCTCATGACTAACAAGAACCCGATTATATCTAGAATAACCATCCAAGAATGACATCATCTGAGATCCATTTACCTTTTGTAGTACTTCATCTAGAGAAGGCAATGGATAATTTTCTTTCTCAGAGGCTTTGTTTAGATTCCTGAAATCAACAGATAATTTGATCTCACCATTCTTTTTGCGTACAGGAACTAGATTTTCCACCCATATAGAATGTCTAATCGAAAAGATTATTCTTGCAGATAAGATATTTTGTACCTCTTCCTGAATCAAGGGCTCATTTAAAGCATTAACCGGGCATTGCTTCTGGCGAAAAGGCTTGGCTTCTGGCTTGAGAGGTATGTTATGTGTAATCACCGAAGTGTCAAATGTTTTCAAGTCATCATAACTCCAAGCAATGGCTTCAATGTTCTGCTCTAGGACTTTAATTATCTTGTCCTTAATTTCCTGAGGACAAGTCTTTCCTATAAGAACATTCCTTTCAGGGCCTGAGTGAGTCAAATTAATAGATTCATACTTCCCTCCATCACTCTCTGTAGGCACCCTTTGATGAGCCCGTGGGTCTGAGTCAAATATTCTCTACAAACCAACCATCCCTTTCAGAATGCTATTACTTTTCAAATCCAATATCCCTTTTGGACTCTCTTTCTCAGGATCCCAATCCCCCTGATCTCTTTCAGATTCATCTATTATTTTTCCTTCAAAAACATCAGAACTTTCTAAAAAGGTCAATATATGTTGATCATCATCAAATACATGAAAGTGTCGAACATTATCAAGAACAACTGGGACTGAAATCAACTCAACTAAAAATCTCTTTAGATTAGAGTCTTGCATGGGTTCCAAAGTACTAGCCGCAACAACAAGTGCATCTGTAATTTGGTTAGCTTCTCTAGGGATCAAACTAATCCAAAAAGCATCAAAGTCTTCAATTAAATTCCAAACTCTATTTTTGTACGCAACCAATCTTTTGTTATGACATGTATATTGGCTATGTACCTGTTTTACAATCACTTCAGAATCCCCCATAGCTGTGAGAGCAGTAACCTTCTTTTCATGAGCAAACATAAGGCCTCGAGCAAGTGCTTCATACTCAGCCACATTGTTTGTGCAACCAAACTGCAATCTATAAGAAGAAAAGTAAGTCTTCCCTTTCAGGTTGGTTAGTTCAATCCCTGCTCCACTTCTTGCTTTAGATTTGGAACCATCAAATTTAAGAGTCCACAATTGGTGTTTGGCTGGGAGTTCTTTCTTCTTAGGGACAACAGGGGATGAATTACTTGAGATATGTGGTAGCTCAGACTTTTCTGGTCATTAGAAATTGACTCGGGACAAAGCTCACTTGAAGATTTTTTTATGTTTTCAACTTACTCAGAAATCAATTTCTGAACAACTTCTTGGGTTAAATTGCAATCCAACTCATCTTTCATCAATGCCTTGGGCATTGGAAAAGTATCTGGGGTAGGTGTATTGAATAGGAATTGGGATACCTCAACCTCTTCTTGAATTTTAGAGCTCAAAATATGAGTCTCCTCTACTGGTGAGGAACCTTCCTCTTGAGAAAGGCTAGTCCTAGTAAGAATTGTAGCATCCTTGACTTGAAAAGAAAACTCATTGATAGGGGTCTGGGGTTTCTCTTGACATATTTACTGAGGCTGGTCTACATGACTTAAGATATCTAGGAATGATTGGCATGTTAACTATGAATGATTGTGATAATGAATCCTACACCAGTTAGGAAGTAACAAACTACTCAAATTAGTTTCTTCTCCTAAAACCAGTCTATCTTGTTGCAATTTCCTTATTAGAACTTGTTGGTTGATGCAGATCATTGGGTCACTGTGTTCTAGGGGCAATGTATCCTTGGGACTGATTATAGAGAAAGTAAGGACTTCCTCTTGTTTGTAAACTCCTATCTCAGTCTCAAAATATGCTACTTCATTTGAAGCATCATATTCTGTGATCATATGCTTGAGTCTTGGTTCACTTTCAATACTTATCTGTGTTGCAACCCTCTTCCATGGTAACCACATGTGAGAGAAATCCGACAAATATCCCCCAATAATTTTCATTAGCTCTCGACTTAGGAGTATACCATATGTTTCTAGGATGTCAGCCACTTGGATATCTATGTAGGTCTGGATCCTTGGATCTGATCCAACCTGTACATGCATGTTTTTTTAGTTCACCTACAACATTGACCTCTGTTTTATCTAACTGAATCAATTTCTTATTGGTCGAGATAGGAATTAATCCTAACTTCTTACATATTGAAAAGGGAATAACATTACCCGATGCTCCAGAGTCCAATAAACAGTTGTGTAATTTTTTTTCAAAAATCCTTAAACTTAAAAGAAAAGGTGGGGTACTGGTCTTACCTTTATAAATGGCTGCATTTGTCTCCTTTGCTGGAGTCACTTTAATTTTTCCCTTTAAGTGATCTACCTCTTCCAAGGCTTTCAATACCACCTCATGTTGAGCTAGGCACCACTTCATGATGTCAAAGAATGAAAAGGATGTCTCCTGTCTCTGCAATTCTATAATAAAATCAAATTCTGAATCATTCCTCACTTGATATTTAGGAAAAGGAGGCGGGTTGCCTCTATTCTAAAGGTCAGAAGGTCCCTTTGGTGGTGGTGGATTCTTATCTGCATTTTGGTTAGGTGGGACCATATTGTTCGGAGGTGCAGATGTAGTAAATGGGCCCTTGTTCTGATTTCTCAAAAAATGACCCTCTTTAGACTGAAAAGCTTGGGCATCATACACATCTTCCTCTGGCTCATTATATCCTTGCATAGGAAATTGGTATTTCTCTTCAATAGTCTCATAAGTCATAGAAGTACTGACTGGCCCATTATCCTAATTGGAATTTCCTATTGGAGGATGGGAATCAACTTGTGCAATCTTTACAATTTTCTCCATTTCAAGGCAATTAACCTTAGAATGTGCTGCAGTATCGTGTAGCCTGCACCAATTAGTCATGAAATTAAGGTCATCCATATTAGCAGTATGTGATCTCTCCTCACCTGAATGATAATTATGGGGAACTCCCCCATTGTTAGGTCCAATATTCCATTGCCTATTATTGTTGTTGAACCTCTGGTTATATCCTCTGTTTTGATTTTGGTAATTTTGGTTAGAGGAATTCTGATTTTGAAAGTTTCGATTGGCATTCTGATTCCCATTCTGATTGGAGTAATTTCCTTGATTGTTGTAACCTCCCTGGTTATGATAATTTTGGTTTTGGTTGTGGGGAGGGTTTTGCGTAAGCTATGCCATATCATTAGACACAGCTTGTTCATTTTGCACATTCTGCACTATGGCTAGGGAATGAACATGGGTTGATCCTCCCGCTTGTTGTTGATTTTGAGGTTGTTGGGAAGAATCTTGCATGCCATTGCCGAAAAATGGCATAGTGAGTGGGGCTTGTAACTCAGACACAGGTCTGTATTGGGAATAAGACATCCTTGTGACGGTGTTGTACAATGGTGGGTTAGGCATTTGATAATTCATGGGAGGAAGAGCTATTCCTAAACCTCCTGATTGCATACTTATCTGTTGTTGCAATTTGATGGCCAGATGATAAACTTTAGAAAAAGAGTTAATCTCATCTGGTTGATAAGTTCTTTGCAAGAATAGGCCAATCAAGGGATCAACAATTCTTAAATATGCCTGAATAGCCATATTTTCAGCCACTAAGTAAGGATCTTGTAGCCTACGATAAATCCTTTGGAATCTAGTATTAAATAGAGGTAGTGGCTCATGATGTTCCTTTCTTATGGTGGAAAACTAGTGATACAAGATGGCAGGGTCCACATAAACCCAAAATTGATTAATGAATGCATTTTCTAAATCTATCCAACCTAGAATAGATCCCCGGGGCAGATTTAAATACCAGTTATATGCCATATCCCCTAAACAATAAGGAAACATTCTACATACCACATCCTGATGAGAAACTTGAGCATGTGTTCAAGCATCTTTGAATGCTTGTATATGCTCCTCAACAATTCTTGATTCACCATGCATATACTTAGGACAAAACTTTTTTGGGTTCTTTGGTAAATCATGGATTCCAATAGTCCTTAAGTGAGAGGTATTATTCACAAAGTAAGCCATGGGTAGGATTGGTTGAGCAGGTGGTGGTGATGTAGGCCGAATTGGTAGTGACACATGCCTAATTGGTGGTGGTGATGTAGGTTGAACTGGTGGTGGTGTGGGTGGATTTGGAGGAAATCCAGGTGCAGTAAGCGATGGTGGCAATGTAGTATCAATACCCTACAAGCATGGGGTCGAGGTTTGAACGGGGTTTGAAGTTCTTCTAATGGTTCAGGACTAGTAGAGGATCTGAGAATCCTCCCATATTTCTCAGGTGAGAAAGACACAACGTGAGCCAGCTTGTTCCTTCAGGCCCTCCTAGCACCAGATTTGTTGATGATGAAAATGAAACAAACAACATTTAAACAAAATATTTCTACTTTATTTCTCCTAAAAAAGAAAGACAACATATAGTAGCCTAACTCCCAAGGTCTTGGTAGTTGGTTCTCATATGTCTGGTGTCAATCAATTGGTCCATGCAACTGTAATATTCAAGGGGCCTGTGTTGGTAACAAGGAATACAAGCAATGACTTATTCATCAAACTGTCCATAATAAAGAAAGGGGGGTTTTAAGCAAAAGAAAAAGATAGATCAGATCATACATCAGTAAACATGAATAAAACTCATCTAGCATCCAAATATATATCTTCAACAATGAATGTTTTTCCAACAGATCAAGAAAACCATAGCATGATACAATTTACAAAATAATCCATACTATTGCATCCATCTAAGGTGCTTAATTTAACATCACAATCACACATTATAAATATTTCAAAGATTCCAAAAGAACACACTCTCATTCATCGCCAAGATCATAGATCAATAGACTTCAATAAATTCAATTCATAGATAATCTAATGAAATAATTGTTAAATCTGGTTTCTTCTAATGACTTTCATCACATAAGAAACACTCATGCATTAGCACAATCATTGGCATATAGATAGATTATAATTGATCACCCTTATCAAGTAAAACTCAATTCTAACACCATATTGCATAAAAACCTATTATTTTTATTCAACTGTAAATAACAAAGTATAACAACTACAAAAAAATATATCTCCTACTATTAGGTGGCCAATTCTATTCTCTATTAGCCGACCCTTACAATATGATACCCCAAGGGTATTTATAGATATACAAAAATCTAAAGTCCTCTCTATTTTAGGTCGATCCACCTTTTTAGGGATTAAAGTCTTCTTGGAAACTCAGTTAAACTGGAAGAAAATAATGGAGAGGAGAAAAGAAAGCCATGCACCCACAAACTGCCAGTTGTCCATGCAAAGAAGAAAAAAGAAAACCATGCATGCATGAGGCTACCAATTATGCATGCAAGGCTTGCTCTGCAATGTACTCATCATTACTGGAGAAGACTTGTTGAAGCACCTCCAAATCCGGCCCATCAACCCAACTGTCTTAAAATTTGATCCTTTCCAGCTCCGCAACAACAAATCCTCTCATGTCCTTTAGCTTGGTCAACTCCCTCTTAGCTGCCCTTATCTCTTCATTAATATCCATTAATCGATCTAACATCATGTCTTCACCATCATATCCTTTTTGCATGACCTCTTTAAACCTATCATTCCATTTTTCCTTTATTTGGTTCAAAGGTAGGCCCTTATTTACTGGTATATCAATGTTTACTATAACAAAAATAATTGCTTCGAACTCCTCAAACTATTCATTCGAATCCTTAACAGAATCCTGAACTTCACTTTTATGCTTGTATAAAAAATCAAACCTAAATCGAAGTATGCTGGAAGTCTTTGACGATAAATCTTTATTGTCCTCTTCGATTATTGACTCTTCTAGAAGAATGGACTTTAACAATTTGCTAACCTCCTTCAGCTTCTGACTGTATCCTCTGTATTCCTCCTCCTGTTCTCCCAATACTTTGACATACTAGTTCATTTCCTCTGTTAGCTCCTCAATCATTTTGTGGATCCAAAAACTGTTGTCCAATACTTCACTTATTTCTTGATTTATCTTATCAGTCCACCTATCCAACATCTCTGCTTTACTCCTTACCTGTACCAAATCATCCAACTCTTCATTACTAAGTAAAACTGGTGTTTCAATGGTGGTAATTTGTTGTGACCTCCAAGTAGAAACACTTTTCAAGAAAGAATGCAACTGATCTAACTGAGCCTTAAGCTCATCCTTTCTCTGCTTGTCTTTCATCATTCTGGATTTAGTGGATGAAGCTACCACATCTATCAAATTGATCTGTTGATCTCAAGTGGGTCTCCCCAAGTTAATAGTACCCAACTGGTAATCAACCAATTGCATGTCTCCTACATCCTTGTCCATCATTGGTATGGCACATTCAATAATAATATCTCCCCTGTCGGTGAGTCTGGTGGAATGTAGGATCTTGGCCTTCTTCTTGGGCCTTTCTTTTTCAATTTCCTTCATCATGTCATCTCAATTGAGAGGCTATGAAGGTGTCACAAATCTCTTCTGAAGATCCAATTTTAACCAAGTGGGAGCACCTAGAGTAGTGGTCATTATAGTTGAGGAAGAATCAACCACCTATTTCTCTTGTTGTCCTTGCTCCACATTTGTTTGAGCAATCTTTTCAGCTTCCTCGCTGTCCTTCTATTCTTGTATCCTTTTCTCTTCTTTTTCCTTTTTCAACTTTACTTCTTCTAATCTCTTCTTCTCCAGTTCCTGGCTCCTCTCTTCCTCTACTGCCTTAAGTCTTTCTGCATCTTCCTTTTCCTTTTGTTGCTGCTTGACTTGTTCTGCTTCCTCTTTCTCTTTATAAGCCTCTTCAGCAAGCTTCAACTTAGCCACAAGAACTTCTCTTTCTCTTTGTTGCTTTGCCTTCTCTTCCTCCAAATCATGAATTTTCTGTATTAACTTCAGCTTATCATTTTCTTCTTTGATCCTAAGCTCCTGCTCCTTTTGCCTTTGCTGCTTTTCCATTTCATCAGCTCTTTGTTGGGCTTCTACCTGTTGTTGCTGGAGTAAGGTATCATCTTGTACCTTGGCATCAATTACCTTTGGCTTCTCTATTGCTGCAACATGTGCTTGATCATCCAAGGCCTTCTTTGCCTCCTCAAATAGTGCCCATTGATCCTCCTCTGTCAACACCTATTCATTATCCTCCTCTAGAGACATATTTTCTTGTGCATTCTCTGACAAAGTCTCATCAGAGTCCATTCCAATATCATGAATCTCCACCTCTACTCCTTTTCCTTTCATGGATTCAGCAATATCATGAAGATTCCCTTTAGGCATCTCTTCACCTTGCTGCTTTATAAGTGGGACTTGAGTAGACGACTCACCTAATGCAGGCGTTGAAGCAATAGGTCCTTTTTGGGCCTCCACCTCCTGTGCCTCTGGTTCATCTTGAGTAGAGGATTCAAGCTCAATCTCTTCAATGTCAGGAGGGAAAAATTCCAAGGGCTCCTTAGAAGGAAATTTCCTCTTGATTCTTTTGTATCTCTTCCCCTTCTTAGGAGCTGGTTCCTGAGGAGTTTTGGTTCTTAGGACAGCCCAGTGAATACTTTTATCCAAAACTGGCCTCCCTATTTGCTTTATGTCAGTGATCTCCTCACCATCCCAGTCCACCGGATCCAAAATTTTGGTGCCAATATTTAATGCCTCATAGGATGGATCTAACACCACTTCATCATCTACTAATGTGTCAGGGATACCATCTTTGATCCTGAATTCTACCATGAGTGCAACAGGTAACCTCTCATAATTTTTCTTCCTGAGGTCATACTCATCTTGAATGTCACTCCAAAAATCTTCCAACAAGTTAAAATGTTTATCAAAAATAGAAGGCAGCAAGGCATTCATTTTCTTCCTTGGGTCAAAGTACTTCCGAGCTGTGTACAAACCAAGTTTCAGATGTATCAACTCACTGCACACTACCTTAGCTCCCACCAGATGTTGACAGCTGTATTCACCCAATTGCACGGGGAACTTATGATATCCTGTTTTGTGCTTCAATCCAAACCGGGCATTAACCCCTAGAGCTTGATAAAAAAATTCCATCAACACCATTCTATTGCTGCAACACCTTGGTAGTAAGTGAGGATGACCCTCAAATCCAACCAGCCTGAAGTATGTGTACTTGGGGTATTGGATATACCAACATCCTCATTCCGTGATAAATGCCATATCTTCTTGGCTCAGTCTATATCCTACATCTCCGTTAAGCTGATTAACGATTACATATAGAAATGCATCATTAACCCTTCTAAATTGTGTTTCAGATACTTGTAGAGATAACTGATCATAATGGTCCCATACTTTCCTTTGTCCATCTGCGTCTCCCAATATCCCCACTCTCTTTAAACTTGGAAATATACCTCCTCTAGCTATTGCATAAACAACATAAGAAGTCATAAAGAAGCATTTGCTTTCCCTTATCCTTCTTAATTGGTCATGAATAGCATCAGAGACAACCATTGGCCAATCAAACTGTTGTTTTCCATTAAAGATGGTCTGAATGAAGGGAAAAATCCACTCCTTGAAGTGAAATGCATCCCTCTTCCCAAATACTCTAGACAACATCATGATTAGGTTTGATACTTCTTTGTAGAATTATGTCCTCTTTGGTTGATCATGGAGTTTTGTGAAAGACTTCTTCTCTATTCTCAACCATTTCATGTTCAGGTGAGCTTTGTTGGCCCCCTTGTATTTGCTATATTTCTCTAAAGCTTCTGCCTCCTTTAACTGTACTAGGTTCTTTGGATTTCGGACACTAAACATATGTTGAAACATTTGAGGAGTGAGGTCTATAATTACATTATCTTGTGAATCCACACACTGCCTAGTGGCTGGATTGTAAGCTCATGCTACTGTCATAATCAACTCTGGGCACTGGATAGATAAAGGAATTAAGGTGATGTGAGCCAAACCATAATCAACTATTCTTTGACTTCTCCCTATTATATCTTTAGCGAATGTTTCCGAGTACAACTCCCCAAAATTGTATGAGCCCAGATTGGTGTCAGTTATATCAGACCAATCCGATTCTATTTTGCTTGCAGTGACAACTGGACCCCTATGATTATACCTCAAAGTATAAGGTAGATGCTTCGACTTTATCTTCTAGGGCTTAGTTGCTACTTTTGATGTTTCTACTGGCCGATTCCTTTGGGAGGCTTCTCTTGATACTCCTGACATCCTTTATCTTTCCTGCAACAAAAACCCCAATTATATCCTTGAATAAATATCACAAAATATTCTTTAAAACCTTACCCTTCATATATATATTGGATGCAGAACCAAACATGAAACATTCTAAATAGTCTCTTTCAAAACACTTCCGGGCTTGGGGCCAAAACCGTTATTGAGATTTCAATAATAACAAGCGAGATTGGAGTCGGAACCGACATGGTGATCGGAACTAGAACCAAAATGGAAACTGATTTGGTTTCTTTTAGATTTTCTAATTTCATATTCAGTTTCGGTTCTGCTTCCGCTTCCGCCTAGGTTATCATTATTTTGAAAGAAGGCTTCTCACTATAAGCGGAGTCGGAGATGGGATGGAAATGGAATCGATACCTATTGGAAAACATGGTTCAAATTCTAGATTGATTCCGATCCTGCTTCCGTCTAAAATGATCATGATGTCATAAGTGTTTTTAAACAGTTTGATAGATAACTTCATGATTTAAGGACTAGGTCATATCAAAAGGAAAAGGGGCTTACATGTAACTTAATAAGACCATCCCCCATATGACCAAGAGGCAACTGTACTTTCTAGGGCATCATATTTAAATTAAAATACAAACACAGAAAGCATCAAAACCCTAAACTAAAAACCCCGATATAAAAACGAGGGCATGAATTTAACCCTATTTATTTAACCAGATCGAATGCGCAATAAGATTCCTATGTAAAAACAAGATTTAACAAACCCTACTCACTATGGAACCGTAATTTAACCTACGCATTTAAAACTAGCACGATTCGGTTACGACTAAAACGTGAAAATGACCGTGTTTAAAATAAAGAAACTAGATACAAAAGCAAAAAAGAAGACAAGAAATCTAAACAAACAAAGAAAGAAAAACAAAACATGAAAACTTACTGAGAATCATGAACTTGCCCAAAGCAAAAAAATCCAACACGAACAAAAATGGAAAACGCGAAAGTAAAAAGAACGAGAATAAAAAACCCTTCCTCGAACGCAAATAAATAGGCTAACCTCCTGAAGCAATCTGTGCGCAACTGTCTCTCTATCAATTGATTCACTCGCCCAAAAGCTTCAGTGCGACTCTGGTTCACTCTTCAATCTCTTAATAGTAATTATAATAACTAACGTTAATCCCTAATTAAGGTAAAAGAACTCGGAGTTTCATGCATGCATGGCACCTATCATTAATGCAATAAATGCAGTAGAGCGGAGTCAGAACTGGAGAAAGAACTGGCCCATTACTGCTGTGTGACTTCAGTAAAGACAACGACCAAGAAATGGCATGAGTGAAATCAGAATGAAAACTGATTCAGAAACTTTGTTTAACTTTCCAACTTGGTTTTCGTTCCAGGTCCGGTTTCACCAACAAAGAATAAAACAAAACCAAATATAAAAATAAAAAAAAGACCGAAATAAGAAAAATTAACATACAAAACCTAGTTTAAAATGAAAGACCAAAAAGCGGAGGTGAAACGAGATTTGATTTTGAAATTTTGAATAAATATTGACTTATATTCCACTTCGGCTCTGGCTCTGACGAAGACAAAACAAAAATTTCAAAAAGAAAGACTGTCGGGATGGGGATCATAATGAGTTTTAAAAGAAGTTTCAAAACCCGATTTAGTTGCGGTTCCGCTTCCTACAGAAGAAATGAAAGAAAAGAAAAGTTTTGGAAAAGAAAGACACCAAACTTTGTTTGAAAATCAACTAAGGATAAAAACATAAAGGGGGACCCATTTTGACCAAGGCAAAAGATGGGGTGGTTATGCAAGGCATAACAGGATCCATGTATTCAATAAACATTTATGCATAGATTTTTAAAGTGATTTAGGTATTATTAGAATAGTGAGGGAGGAATTCCCTTGAATTAAGGTAAACATTTATTTCATAGAACCGAACCTCAACCAATAGTGTAGCAAGCATGCAAGATTTATCATGGATAGTGGGCTAGTTTAATTTATATATATTAATAGATTTAACAATGAGGGATATGGTGACTTGTACCTTAAAATTTAAGGCCTAATATGTGGCCACATTATTAGTGTATTAAAAATTAAGCCAGATGACAATAATATGAGGCCACCTAAAGCAATGATCAAATCACTCCCACCCCAAACTAGTCATGCATCTAGATCCATAAAAAAACATGTTCTATGGAGTGGCAGTGTCAATATGTAAAATATTCTCAAAATAACTACATGCAAATCAAAATAACTACATGCAATTGAAGATAACTGAACCAAAAGTGAACTGAATTGAATTGAATTGAACTGAACTGAATTGATACTGAACTGATAGTTCCACTCCACTCATGTAAATATCAATCCCTATTTTGTAGGATCCTAAACATGCATTACTGAAGTGTTATTAATCCTCCAAATAGTTAACTGAAGCAAGGTGGGTTCCACCTTCCATGTGGGCACCCCATATGCTCCTATATTGTAGGAGCTCCTCTTGAACACCCCCACGTGTTCCTATTATTTAGGAATAATTAAAAATGTCAATTTACATGTTCATTTCATTCAAATTTAATCTCTTTCTAACCCTAGTGTTGAGGAACACTTTCCAAGGACTTAGGAGATACATGAAATATGTTTAGGATTGCAATTAAATGGCATCTTATTCCCAACATTCTCCCACTTGACATTATACATTGCATTTATTCTAAACAAGGAATCATTATTATAAATGAAGTACAAGACTCCAGGCCAATGGACTTCTTGCACCAAGATAACTTATCTGTAGGAACTGGTTTCGTAAGATAATCTACAACATTGATCAAAGTGTCAACTTTCTCAATCAATACCTTCCCATTCTCAATCATTTCTTGCACATAGTGATACTGAACATCAACATGCTTAGTATGAGCATGATACATAGGATTTTTGGCTAAACAAATTGCACTCTGACTACCACATTCAAGTCTAATTTGCTTGCAATTCAAACCAATACCTTTCCCAAGTCTCTGTAACCAAACCGCCTCTTTAGAGGCATGTGTAGCAGCCATGTACTCTGCTTCTATGGTGGAAAAAGAAACTGTGGGCTATCTCTTACTCATCCAACTAACCACAGATCCAAATAAAGTAAAAACATAGCCACTTGCCGACCTCCGATTGTCCAGGTCTCTTGCCCAATCTGAATCAACAAAACCCTACATGTCCAATGATTTGAGCATACTATCAATATCATTAGCACCATGATAAGCCAAACAGTAATTAGAAGTACCTTGTAAACCTACTTAGAACTCCGACTACTTGGGCTATATCTAGTCTTGTACAAACCATTGCATACATCAAACTACCAAATACACTAGCATATGGAATTTCAGATATTTCCTCATGATCAAAATCAGATTTAGGACCCATGTCTAAACTTAACTTTGTGCCAACTGGTAAAGGAATATTAATTGGTTTACTATCCTGCATGTTAAACCGTTTCAAAATAGTATCAACATAGTTGCTTTGACTTAAGCAAAGCTTTCTGTTACCTCTATCTCTGTTGATCTCCATACCAAGGATATATTTTGTAGCCCCTAGATCTTTCATCTCAAATGTGCTAGAGAGTTTTTCTTTCAATTCTTTGATCATTACCTTGTTGTTACCAATAAAAAACATGTCATCAACATACAAGATAATAATTAAAAGCTGATCATCAATACATTTTATGTAAACACAATGATCTTCTTCACTCCTAACATAACCAATTTTTAATGCAAAAGCATCAAAATTCTAGTACCACATTCTAGGTGACTGTTTCAATCCATATAAAGATCTCTTTAACCTACAAACCAATTCTTCTTTTCCTTCTACAACAAAACCATTAGGTTGCCTCATATAAATCTCCTCATCAAGATCCCCATGTAAGAAAACAGTTTTCACATCCATTTGCTCTATCTCAAAATCATAAGCAACAACAATAGATAAAAGGGATCTAATAGAAGTTAATTTAGCAACAGGAGAGAATATTTCATTAAAGTCAACTCCCTCTCTTTGGGAGTAGCCCTTGGGCTACTTATCTAGCCTTGTATCTTTTGAGATTACCATTTGCTCCAATTTTCTTTTTAAAGATCCATTTACAACCAATGGCATTTCTTCCTTTGGGAAAACTCTCAAGATCCCATGTGCCACAAGTATCGAAGGAAGCCATTTCCTCATGCATAGCTTGTGACCAAAGCTTATTCTCATATGAAGACAAAGCTTCCCTGTAAGATCTAGATTCATCATTAGTACTCATCAAAGCAAATATACAACAGAAATTAGGTGGGCTATACCTATCAATGGGATTTTGTTGTCTGGTGGATCTTCTCAAAGAAGGTTCTTCTTGTTCCTCAATATGCTCATCATGAGCATCTATCCTAGAACTCTGTGAACTCTCCTCATCCAATCCATCCAATTGTTCTTCAACATGTCCATCTTCATCCTTCTTAGCTTTTGTCTCAAAATGCACTGTTCAAGAAGTATCCTTCTACTTTGGTTGTTCTTCTCTAGTATAAGATCTAAATTCCTTGAAAATCACATCTCTAGATAAAGTAATTTTTTGGGTTAGAGGATTCCAAAGCTTGTAACCTTTTACATTTTCACCATAACCTATGAATATGCATTTTTGTGCTTTTGGATACAACTTAGACCATTTTTCTTTAGGCACATGAACAAAAGCCTCACAACCAAAGATCCTTAAATGTGCAACACTAGGTTTCCTACCTAACCACATTTCATAAGGGGTTTTATCTTCAATAGATGAACTAGGAGATCTATTGATTAAATAACAAGAAGTACTTACAACTTCGGCCCAAAGGCACCGATCTAGCTTAACTCTACTTAAAATTCTCCTAGCTCTTTCCATTAAGGTTCGCTTCATCCTTTATGTTACTCCATTTTATTGAGGTGTATATAGAGTATTTTTCTATCTCACGAATCCTGCATGCTTACAATAATCATCAAATTCCTTAGAACAATATTCACCACCATTATCTGATCTCAACACTTTTATCTTATGATCTGATTGTTTCTCAACCAAAGCCTTAAGTTCTTTAAACTTATTGAACACGTCATATTTTTATGTATAAAATAGATCTAAGTGTATCTTGAGACATCATCAATAAATGTGACATAATATCTAGATTTTCCAATAGAGTCAATATCCACAGGACCCATAACATCTGAATGAATAATCTCTAATAATATTTTAGCTTTATTTTTTCCATTAGGAAATGAAGATCTAGATTTCTTTCCAAACACACAATGCTCACAAAAATCATTTTTTCCAATCTTATATTCAGGAATACAGTCAACCAATTTCTTATTAAGAATGGTCCTAAGACCTTTTTCACCAATGTGGCCCAATCTATGGTGCTTTGACATACATGTATTTTTAGCTTTAGTTACATTGGCTGATTTATTCAAATTAAAGGTATTAAGCTTAAACAAAGTCCCAATCTGATATCCTTTAGCAACCACCATATTCCCTTTCATCAATCTGCAACCACCTTTGTCAAATGTCACATGCATTCTAGAATCATTGAACTTAGATACAAAAAGTAGATTTCTAGCAAGTCCTGGAATATGTAAAACATCATTAAGGGTATTAACCCTACCATTTAACCAAAAAACAACTTTACCTCTCCTTTGCCCACAATCTTTGTTGTGTTATTATCTCCAAAGAAGACATTCCCTCCATCATATGTAGTATACTTAGTGAACCACTCCTTGTTAGGATTCATATGATAGGAGCAACCTAAATCAATAAGACAAGAGCCATCACTAACATTTTTACATGAAATGATCAATGCATCATTATCGTCATCCAGGGATTTCTTTGTAGAAGCATCATAACTCTTTTTCTTGTTCTTAAAATCCTTCTTTACATGTCCAGGTTTCCCATACTTCCAATACTTTACCTTACTCTTATTAGGGGTTTTAGACCGTCCATTGGACTTACCCTTTCCTTTCTTTTCAACCTTAGGTTACTTTTCCTTAGGCCTACCTCTTACAAACAAGGCATCTTGGGATCCCATTTTAGAATTCTTCCTCATCTCCTCTGATAGGAGAGTAGGAATTATATTGTCCATCTTAGGATCTGCACCACTACCACTGATAGCAACAATTATATTTTCTGAAGACTCTGGTAAAGAACAAAGTAACAAAATGCATTTATCTTCATCTTCTAGCTTTACATCTACAGATGCTAACTAACTTAGAATCAAATTGAAAGCATTTAAATGATGTGCAACAAAATCACCATCTTTTATCTTTAAAGAATACAACTGTCTTTTCAGATACAACTTATTAGTAAGACTTTTGGTTTGATAGATATCACCTATCCTCTTCCACAATTTATATGCAATAGCTTCATTTAAAACATTCAAGAGAACAACATCAGCAAGACATAACCTTATGGTCCCTCTTTCCTTCTTATCAAGCTTAGCCCAATCCTCATCTGACATCGTTGTAGGTGAATTTATCTCATTACAAACAACTAACCACTGATCTCTCTCTTCAAGGAGATCGTCCATTTTTAGTTTCCACATCTCATAACTAGATCCATTGAATATTTCAATATCTAGACGAGAATTAAAACTCATTGTAACACACTTATTTTATAAATCTGCTATAACACAATAGTAAAAGCTCCCACTACAGCCAAAAAAAATTCAAACTTTTAAGAGAAAGGCGTCCCAAACCCTACCCAACCATTAGCTCTAATACCAAATATTGGAGATGAAGGTAAAATTCTAGCTGAAAACTTGTAAAAACTATGAGACTATAGATCTATTTAAGTATTCTTTGTCACAATTATTTGTGTATGATTCATTTGTTTAGATCAATTTTATCAATTGTAGAAATAGACAAAAGATTGTAGAAGAATGAGACAGAAGATTGTAGAAGAATGAGACAGAACATAGAAGTGACACAACATATACGTGGAGAAACCCTTTCGGGAAAAAATCTACCAGAATCAATAGTGCTTGTATTATTTAACCTTTGAACAAGATTACAATAATACTGTATCAATCCTTGATTGATATGCTTCTTTGCCTTCAACAATCCTTCTTCACAACCTACAATAAACTCTCATTGAACTCTCATACACTTGCTGCAATAAATAGACAATTATGAGCATGTAAACTCACAAGAGTTGTACAAATACAAGAGCATAAATATCCTCTCAAAAACCTACACCTAGATTTGGCAAGTAGATTTCCACCATGTAATTTGACGTCAAACCAAAGTATTCCTCAATTTAGGCACCCCAAACTAAACACTTAACTAAACTTTTGTCACAAAGATATCTTGTAAAAATCACCTCAAATTTGGCACCCAAGAATGGGTCCCACTTGACTGAGCCTTGTAAATATCTTCTCATGCAAAAGATGCCAACTTGGGCGCCCAAGGTGAACCCAAGTCAATCTTAGTTAACTGAAACATATCTCTCCACCAATTCATGCAAACATCATGCATGATTGATCATCCCCACTTAATTGAAAGTATCCACCTGTTATTTTTCATGGAACTGAAGTCATTAGTCATGCAACTCAAGTCAACTAACATGCAACTCAAGTCAACTAGCATGCAACTCAAAATAACTGCATGCAACTAAAATCAACTAGCATGCAACTCAAGTCAACTAGCATGCAACTCAAAATAACTACATGCAACTAAAGATAACTGAACTAAACTGAACTAAACTGAACTTATACTAAACTGGTACTGAACTGATAGTGCCACTCCACTCATGTAAATATCAATCCCTATTTTCTAGGATCCTAAACATGCATCACTGAAGTGTTATTAATCCTCCAAACAATTAACTGAAGCAAGGTGGGTTCCAACTTCCATGTGGGCACCCCATGTGCTCCTATCTTGTAGGATCTCTTCTTGGATGTCCCCACATATTCCTATTATTTAGGAATAATTACAAATGTCAATTTACATGTTCATTTCATTCAAATTTAATCTATTTCTAATCCTAGTGTTGAGGAACACTTTCCAAGGACTTAGGAGATACATGAAATATGTTTAGGATTTCAATTAAATGGCATCCTATTCCCAACATTACCCTATGTTAAACTTAACACACTAACACCCCCCCTTAAGTGAAAATTTAGAGAGAATTATTATGCAAAATGAAAATGCAAGACGCAATATGGGTCCCAGCTACACAACCATGTTAGGTACCCATTTACAATGCAAAAATAAATCTCTCACAACTGGAGAAAAAGAGAAAAACCCTGTGGGAAAAAAATCCTCTCCAAAAGAGAGAAAAAAAAATAAAAATGATGCATGGATGTAGGACTCAATAACACCCCCCAAAGACTACATACATCATGTATATACAATCAATGACCCCCCCATAAGAGGGAAAGATAGAGACTATATAGCCCCCCCACAATGTGTAATCACCTACAAAAATGATGAGTGCATGAAGACAAAACATGATCTAATGTCGACAAATAACTTGTCTCCCTTTTGGAAGAAACAAAACCAAATACAAATACAAAAATACTTCCCATTCTATATAGGAATTAAAAGAAGGAAGCATGAAGATGTATGATGATGTCTTTGAAGTTTTCTTATGTGTCGCTAAGACCTTGTAAGATGATGCCACAAACCAATCAGGAACATTCCCAATCACAATGGAAGGTGACAAACAAGGTACTACTGGAAACTGATTCTGAACATTCTCCAAAAACAAAGATGCAGTGATAACAATTGTAGCACAACTATCATCAAATAGAAGGGATATACCCTCAAATATGTCTTCCAAGTTTGAAATGTGAGATTCCACGGACAATGAACCAATGTCCGACAAATAGGAATCCTAATCAGGAAGACAATGATCATCATGTTGCTTAGGAATATGATAGGAGCCTCAACCAATGACTCTACACAATGAATAACTGAAGGTGAAGGTACATCAACTATCCCTGATGGAGAAGAAGGATAATTTGAAGAATGCTCGTCATCCTCATTTGAAGATTCAAAGTATTCCAAAACTTCAAACTCCTACATAGTAGCATGATCATAGGGTATCCTATCTGAAAAATGAAGAGGATCAAGACAATTTGAAACAAGATCATCTGGGAATAGCTGAGTATCAAGATCTCCATGTATTTCCTAAATTTTAGTCCAAAGAATATGAGGACACTCAAAATGATCATTAGCATTCAAAGTGGCATCATCAATATACATTGCAATAACTCCTAGGACATGATCCCTTTTGCAATTCCATGCAAATTTATTACTATCAGTATTAGGAGGGGGAAAAAGATTATATAAATGTGGAAACAAATGAAGCCATTTGAGATGTTTTATGATACCATCTCTCCATTGTTTATAGTTTCCCCTTTCCAACATAATCAGAACAGGATGAAATGAAAACCCCATAATGAACTATGACAAATCTCCAAGAATACAAAGACATTAACCTTCAACAACAATTAGAAACTCCAAAATACTACAAATGAGGCCTTCCTAAAATACTTCAAGAAGCAATAATGCAAAAAAGGGCTGAGAATTTGAAAAAAAATTGAGCAAAAAAATAAACACCTTACTAGGTTCTCGCGCCAAATCACCAAGCCAAATCTTCAAATCAACTCACTAAGTAATTCCAAAGAGCAACACCAACCACCACACACAAGAAACAATATATGAGACTTTCTCACAACATCTAAATGGAGTAAGAGGCTGTTTAAATAGTAAAGAAAATGCATCACTCCACCAATGGGGGATTAAAGCTTCATAGCCAAGTTAAAAAACCAATGAACTTTTTTACCTAGCAAGAAAAAAGGAAACCCTAAGAAAAATTATTTTGGATTCACTTGCTGATGTAACTCATACATATTACAATGGTAATCAATATCCATTATAACCTGGTGTCCTTTGTGACTGCCAAAAAATTATGCCTCCACTCTGCAAGAAGAATCACGCGAAAAATCAAGGATATCATGTATGGAATGAAGAAATCACACCCACACATAAATCGTGGCCACTAAATTCAATCACGGCTTGGTATGTTAAATAGTCCATGGTAGATATGTATTTCCAATGAACCTCCATGCCAAATGCAGTTTTGAATGCATAAGGAAAATCATAGCTTGTTTGAAGAAAAAAATTATGCCAGCAATACGCTCATGGGGGGTCGTGCCAAAGGAGAGAAATGAGGCCTGCAAATTGTGCCTCCTCTTCAAACCATTACACTGCCTTACTCCATTGTGGTTTTCTCTTGGTAGCCAAAAGCAAGCAAATGGAAGAATCACTGCACCCAAGAAATGATTTGTGGTCTTCTCTTGGAGAAAATCACGCTAGAATAGAGGAGATAAAGCACCTAAACCTTCACGCCACTAGCACAAAAGATCAACACGACCTAGGTGAAGGATCACAGTTGGTATTTAAAATGACCAACAACTAAATAAAAATTGTAGTCTCGAGATAGAATCGTGCCCTTAAAAAAGGGAAAATGCATACAAATGACCAAAACGCCCCTTGTCGATTTGAAAGGTGGGCCTATGAATGTTGAATCGAGCCTTCTCAACACCATGCCTCTATGGAAGTCAAAAATGACCCTTCAATCCAAATTAACGACTTTAAGAGAAAGCACAAACCACCTCCGACCGGGCAATGAAAAAAGACAAAAAATGGTTTGCAATAAGGAAAAAACGTAGGTCCAAATGAAGAATCTCGGTCCCTTAGAAAAATGTGCCTTTCCAAACTATAATTTACGGTCTTCCCGAGCAGCAAAATGATGCCTGTCTCATTCAATTGCCAAAAGAATGATGCCTCCAATGAAGAAATCATTCTTAGACAACATAAAAAATGTGCCTCCCTTTGCAAATTCCTTTCAAACTGGAAATAGAGCCTCTGATGAAATTTTTCAGCAAGGAAGATGGAGAATAAAGGCAACTTTGAAATTCAATAAATTTCAAATGCCAAAACAACTGCAACAAATAAATGATCTCAGAAAATTCTGATGAAAAATATCAAAGGAAGGAGGGAAGAATGGTTGGCTCTGATACCATGTAGGTGGAGACCACCAAACCCACAATCACCATCTGCAACAAAAAAACCTTCACAATGCATGAGAGAAGCACACACTATTTCACCAAAAGTGAATGTAAATTGAGATGCAATAAAATACATATTGTACAACCTTTTAAAGATAAGACAAATGCAATAGGTGAACAACCACCCAGTATGAGAAAAACTAATTAGGTCCTATGTTAAACTTAACACACTAACAAAAAATTCATTGGCAAAATAAACTGGTATGTTATTAAAAAATCATAGCGTGGGTGGAAAAAATATCAAATGCTACATATTTTTCTATTCCAGGACAAATTTTCCACACATACAAATTACTTCATAAAGTGTCTGAAATGGGGACAAGTGTCAACATATTCATTATGTCTGAAGCCAGATGTCAGCTCAATATAACCCACAACCGTTTGATGAATTTTCGATGGACGGTTGTAGTTGCATTTTAGAAGCAAATGTATGAAGCAATAGAATTGTGAATTCAATCCTTCGAAATAACACTAGAATCGTTAGATTTCCAAATATCAATGGTTGACATTTTATTATTTATTAAATCACTTAAAGTTAGTCATGACACCCAAAATAATATTTTATCGTTGAATGGCTACCAGTAGTTGAAGGTCACTTAAGTTATGACTTAAGTCTTTTGAGTCATCATGGTGATCGGCCCCTCGACCTAGGTGATTACTGGTTCCATGGAGTATCAAAGTTAGGTGATAAATATTTTCTCACGAAAATCGATGGTCTAGATCGACGATTAATGATCAGGTGGCTCCTGTGCGCCCACACTGCTGAAAAGGTGATGTCATCAATTTTCTATGGTAATGTAGGATTGTGACATCTATCCTTAGTGGGACCGAGCTTCAACTCATGGTTAATGGTCTAAAAGGAATCAACGATCAGCGCTAAGTTCATCAAAATCAATGGTTATTACAAGATGGATTACTGTAGTTTCATTTCGGAAGAAAATGTCCGAAGCACTAGACTTGTGAATTCAAACCTTCGGAATAATGCTAAAACCGTTAGATTTTAAAATATCAATGGTTGACATTTTATTATTTTTTAAATGACTTAAAGTCATGAATCAATTTTTTCAAAATAATATTGTCACAACATGTGGTGAATTAAATGTTAAGTGTTGAGTATTTGATGTCATTGTCTTTGTTCTAACTTCTATATATACTTCACCAACTTGATGTTCTTCATATCATTTATAATATATTTGGATTTGCTTTCTTTCTTTTCTATTCTCAATTTAACTATGATATGGAGTCTTCATGGCATGTCATGCTACCCAAATCTCTTTGGGAGAAAAGAAGCGACGATGCATACGATAGATGAAAGTTGGGTATGGTTTTTACAATTCCTTGTGTGCAAGTTGAGGATGTTATAAGAATAATTTTGGTAGGGAATGGCTTTAGAATAATCCTCGTGCTCTATATTCTGAGGTAGCTTCGGCTTTCTTTCCCAATTGCATGGACATTTTGCTCGATAAATATTTGGTGAAGACGTTGGCAATACGTTATTTGCAGCCTTTCATTTACTCTATTTCTTCATTGGAGTTGGCATTGGAGAATTAAAATTTTCAAAGTGGGTTAGCGCCTGTTGGTGGAATCTTCCACAAAGTGGATGCATGCTTCTACAGTGTAGGCTCTTGCCCTGGTTAATATGAGTTTTGGTCTATTGTGTGATACAAAAAATGAATCATTAAAGAGTCTGGAGTTTTGGAGGAAGGTTTTGGGTGATTCCCTTTTCTTCTATGTTGTTACTTTGTTAAATTTGATTCACCTTCTGATCAAACACTCGATTGAGGGCCTCTACTATTGTTACATAATTTTTTAGTAATGAATTATGTCTATATTTTACTGTACAACATAACATAACTCTTTTAATATGTATTTTGTGACTGGTTTTTTGTCATGGTTGGTGGCTTTTTGGCCAAGCTGGCCATGTAGTATGTACTTTAGTTTTCAACTACTTAAACTAAAATACTTTTCATGGCTCCATTCTTATAAATCCTTTTTGCTTTGTTCAATATAAAAATGTGGCTTTTAAAACTAATACTGGACATATAGTTCTGATCATAAGTGAGAATTTTTTATTGTGACTTATTAGTGGACATTGATAATGATTAAGCTACAAAAATCCATTTAATTCTCTCTTTTTAATGTTTCGAAGTACTCTACCTGCCATTTAATTCTCAATCATTTTATCGATTTTTGCATATCTGCCAAATTGTCTTTCATTAAAGAAAATGTGGTTGTGATATCGCAGATTAATGCCATATGTACATCCGAAGCGAGCGAAATATTTGATTTGATCATAAGTGAGTAAAATTTATTGTGTCTTATTAGCGGACAATGATAATGATTAAGGTACAACGAGCCATTTAAATCTCTCTTGTTAATGCCTCAAAGTACTCTGCCTTTCATTTAATTCTCAATCTTTTTATCGATTTCCACATATCTGCCAGATAGTCTTTCATTGAAGAAAATGTGTATGTGGTACTGTAGATTAATGCCATATGTACTTGGGAAATCTTTAAAAGATTCAAAATTAGGTTTCTCTTCAAATCTGAAGCGAGAGAAATGTTTGATTTGATAACTTGATATTGAAAATGGCAGAAAGTATGGCATATGGCATGTGCTTTGTTTTTATTGATTTATGCTTATCCACCATATTGTCTTTCTTTGAAGAAAGTTTGGTTGCGGTATCAAAGATTAATGCCATATGTACATCCAAAGCGATTGATTGGATAACTTGATTTTGAAAACTGCATGATGTACTATAGATAATGATGTCATTAATCTAGTGATCAATTAAAATAAGATTTGTAATGATTTCATATTGTTTGAGTGGTGATTTTGATAACTTGTTAGCTTGACCTATACAGTTTGCATATAGCCAGACATCAATCAAAATAAACATTGTAATTGTAAATGTAAGACTTAAGTTACATAGTTAAGTTGGTTTTTTGGTTTGTGCGATTATCATTATACCCAACCTCACATGACTCACGAGTAAACATGGATCAGGCTGGTAGTGGTATTGGTGGCCCATAAATAGGGATAGTGAGCACAATTAAAATCATTCATAGAAGGCTAAATGGTTTACTATTGAGTGCAATGTTCTAAATCATCATAAGTGTTTTCATTTTGCAAGGCTAATAAGGAAGAAGATGATGTGGTATTATTGGGGATACTCTAAATTCTCCTACCTCCAATCATGTAGTTACAAAGGAAAAGACCAATTTCCTTCAAATTAAGAATGGGTGGAATTGGAAAGAAGTTGAACTGGTTGATGTGACTTATGAGACAGGTTTTGAACGAGTATGAGGAGCTCTGATGGAGATAAGTACTTTCGTAGAGAGAACACCCACATAATTTTTTTATTCTTGTTTGCATTCAAAGTCGGCGACTTCTTATACTCCATTTTGATAGAGGCCATTGAGGAGGAAATGTGGACTTTCAAACTCATTGTGTGCTATCCCAATGCATGGAAGGTAAGTGCAGAAGGTGGGAGTAGATTTACTACCCCTCATCTTTTGCATAAATCTGGTTCTTGAATAGGATAGGCACATTTTGTATCTTCACAACTCCCATTTTCCTAGCATGGTAGGCAAGCCCTATGGATTCTCAAAGTGACCTATTTTATAATATGGTCTAGATCCCATAGCTACCACTACTAGCTTGGAATTAATTTTTTTAGTTTGGGGTATTTTGGTGCATCAGATTGAGCATATTATAAATGTAGAACCATATTCGAGATCCCAAGATCCAAGCCATGGTCGACAAGCCCTGTGGTTTGAGAATATGGTTTGTATTGTCACCTCTAATAGAAGTAGCGGATGATCCAACAACTTGGCATCAATTGTGTCTTGGAATCAATTGTGTCTGATATAAAGTGACATGTGCCATTTATATAAAATAAGAGCTTGCATGCTCTACTCATCTTTAAAAATCTATGTAATAATGTAACATTGTAATTCAATGGTAATAAAATAAGTCGTTGTTTTATTCTTCGGTATTCATTTACAATAAAGAATTATTTTGTGTTTACAACTTTACAATGTCTATTCAAATTATACAAGTAATATAAATGGAATATATCATCCATTACTCTTTTCCATCTCAACCTGGCAAATAATGGAATATAATATTCATTATGCTTTCATTCCATTATTTTATTCTATTTACATTACTTGTTGTATACACCTAAAATTGGTCTGGAGCATCCGATTAATTAAATACACATTATTTGATTAAATCTATTTCCTCTACTATTTAAATAAATAGAAATATTTATTTAATATAATTCACTTTCAAATTCATCTTAATTAAATAAACAAAATTAAATACTTTGTTCGATTTAATTATCAAATCCCTATTTCAATCTATCACATCATTCTTGAATTAATTAAATAAGGTCAAACACTTTATGGATTAATTACCATATTCCTCTGATTAATTTAATAAATGACTATCCTATAGTTTGTTTTATTAAATTATTTATCTCCCTTTCCTAATTTAAATAAATCAAAATATTTGAATTAAGCATAAAGGAATATTCCAATCTACATTTTCTCAAAAATGAATTAGATTTCCTATGTCTAATCTATGTCTAAATTTGTCACAATTAATGCTTTGAAACTTCACGGGAAGTTTTGGAGACAAATTGGAGACAAATTTGGAATTTGATCTCTCAATCCTCTTCCATCAATCTTTCCTCTTCTCTTGCCTGGTGTTTTCATGGGTAGAGACAATCTCCATCTTTCTCTCAATCTCCTCCATCTCTCACCATTCAATCCTCCAGATTGAATCCAAGCCTCTCAAAGCTTTCCCTGTGCATTTCTACAACCAAGAAATCTATAAATACAAGCCTCATTGAACCAAGAAAAGGATCCAGATAATCAAGATTTTGCACCCTTACTCTGCAGGAATCCAGGCATCAAGTATCAAGCATCAACATTCAAGCAATTCAACAATCAAGCTTCACAATAATGGCTACCTCTTGGAGTTGCATTTATCTGTTTCACATCAATATCATGCTAGTTTAATTGATTTATCATTTCGCATTATATTATCATCATCTCGTTCTTCAGATAGTCATTTTAATAGTCTTATATGCTTACACAATCTGAGAGAAATTTAGATTTAATAAATCTTTGGAGATAGAGAGCAATAGGACACTTTCAATTGATTACTTTGTTGAATTGATTCAATTTGTTTAATCATTGATATAATGTCATATTAAGAAGTGTATTTATGTTATTTACCTCATTCCACACTTACAATTTGGTCACTATTTTAGCGCTTCTGGTAAAATAGCACTTTCGGGCATTGTTTTAGTGCTTACAGTATCTGTTTCAGCGCTTCTGGTAAAGTAGCACTTTCATCACTTTTTACAGTGCTTCTGTGCACTATTTTAGCACTTCTATCAAGTAGTGCTTCCATCAATTTCTGCAGCGCTTTATGCACTGTTTCAGCGCTTCGGGTAAAATAGCATTTCTAGTCTTTGTTTTAGCGTTTCTGGTCTCTGTTCTAGCGCTTCTGTACTATGTTTTAGCGCTTCTAAAACAAAGAGTTCAAAAATCTTACTAGTCAGTCTATCTGTCTTTTATCCACAATCTTCACCAGAACACAAGCTTTTGTTCATCAGAATCACTGTCCAAAGACCAAAGTCATAAAGGTTTATACAAATTTCCAAACTTATCAACTGAAACAAGATCTTGCAAATTACAAGTGTCAAAATCAATTACACAATCAATTACTACACTAAAGTTTCATTATCAGGATACTATCATCCTTCATCATGAAACAAAGTATAGTAATTAACTTTTTAAATATTGTATCAATCAATAAGATTAGTCATCTTATTCGACTTTGTTTAAAAAGGCACAAATTGACACTATCCCACACATAAGATCAACATTTCAGAAGAAAGGGCAAAAATTTGTATGCCAATCTTCACTAGGTCCCACAAACAGAGACTCTTAGAACAAGAGTTTGAATCATCTAAAAACATGGCAGAGGAAAATCCTTGGAACACTCTAAACTGCAACGACAAAAATGAAATAACTCAAGAGGATATCCAAGTGGCTCAACAAGATCCCAAGTTTCACATATTTATGGAAATTTTTTTGGAACAACACATGGAAAAATATCTTTTAATGTTGGCTGAATCAGGGGCGAAACTTCCAAAAGATTTTGATATAAACCGTTTGAAAGATACAACTGAAACAAATGAAACAGAGATACTGTTACCAACGCAAACAATAGATCTAGTTGTTGCTTTAACTTCACAAATGCATTTATTACAGCAAAAAATACACAACATGACGAAAGGGACAACCAAAAGATATGCGATACAGGACATTTGTCCTTATCCTTTTGACGCAACAGTTGGTTTGCTACCTTTTTCAAGACACTGCAAATTCCCAAAGTACGATAAGTACAATGGATGAACAGATCCTATAGATCATATACGAGAATTTAAAACGATGAGTCTTGAATTTTCTCAAGAAGAGACTTATTTGATGAGGTTATTCCCAAGAAGTTTGGGAGGTGCATGTATGGAATGGTTCTCAAAACTGCAACCTGGTATCAAAACATTTGAGGAACTTGTTAACAAGTTTATCTCTCAATATTCATTCAACATCCAGAATGATGTTACTATCAAGTATATCTACAACTTAAAGCAAAACAAAGGAGAAAAATTCTTGTCTTTTCTCCAAAGATGGCAACGACTGTTCACTAGGTATCCTTGATCTATTCCAGAGGAAGAAAAGATGGAATTATTCATTGAGAACTTGACAAAAGAAATGAGCTATAGGCTAGAATTACAATGTTCACCCACTTTTGAAGAAGTCATAGAAAATGGTCTTAAGATTGAGGAAGCATTAGTGAAACGGGGAGTTATCAAACATTACAATGACAAATCAAATAACTACTCCAATCAACATTCAAACAATGATAAACCAAAAATTTGGCAAAAGAATCACAACACAAATGAAACAACAAATGATTCACAAAATGTCAAACCAGTTTTCAACTTGACTACATCTTCTTCAAACAATCAAAACAATGACCAAAAATACCATCAAATACCATGCAGAACAACGAACGCACAAAAACACTACCATATCAAAAACCATCAAATCAACGAAAGTTCACACCTTTAGGTCAATCAATGGAATCGGCGATGAAGGAACTAGTTACCAGAGGCCTTCTCACTGCATGGGAAGCTAGGTTTTGGGATCCAAAAGTCAGACCATCATGGTGGAATGATGCTAATTATTGCCACTATCATAATAACAAGGGTCATAAAACAAATGACTGTATGGAATTGAAACATGCAGTACAAGATTTGGTGGACAACAACAAAGTGTATGTAGAAGGACCTCAAAATAACAACGATCTTTCGGCCTTCAAAGATCCTTTGCCAAATTATGACAAAGGTGCATCATCATCAAATAGCAAAGGGAATAAAGCCAATCATGTCTATAACACAACAATCCTGTGTCTATCTGAAGTCAAACATGATCATACAGTTAGTGATAACATCGATAAAAATGAAACCAACAACGTTACCTCTTTGGATTTACTCCCAAGCGTGCAAAACTCTGATAATCAAATCAATGTTTTAAAAATCAAAGATAATCAAGAACATCAACCGGCAAACGTCATGACTCAGGGGCAATCAAAAGTAATGTTAAGGGGAATTAGATCCACACATGCAATTCCGCCTCCATCACATTATGATGTTATCAATCAAATGCAAAACACCCCCCGAGAAAATCAAGAACGTCAACCAGCAAATGTCATAACTAGGGGGCCAGCCAAGGTAGTATTAAAAGGAGTGGGATCTCAACATGCGGTTACGCCTCAATCTCATTATAATATTGTTGATCAATTACAAAACATCCCCGCCCAAATCTTGATACTGGAACTCCTTAAGTTGTCACCATCACATAAAGAAGTTCTTGAGCAAGCATTAGTTGCCACAACTGTACCAAATAATTTGGATGTTTGTCAATTCCAAGCTATGGTGGGACATCTGACTACCCTGCATTGTCTGTCATTCTCTCAACAGGATGATGTCTCATTAAACCATCTGCATAACACAGCATTGCATATCAAAGTCTGTATCCATAATCATCGTGTTAAGAGAGTTCTAATAGACAGGGGAGCTGGTTTGAACATTTGCACCCTCAAATTAGTCCATGCACTAGGATATTCAGAAGACGCTATTGATGCTCAATGAAAAATGACCATCAAAGCCTATGATGAGGAAGAAAGATCGTCCAAAGGTTTGATTGTATTACCCATTCAAGTGGGGCCCGTGATGAAGCATATACCATGTCAAGTATTAGAAAGAGAATTGACATACAACATACTCTTAGGATGACCCTGGATTCATGAAATTCAGCCCGTACCTTCTACATACCATCAATGCCTGAAGTTTCCAGTAAACGGACAAGAGGTGACTATAGCTACTGATAATAATCACCCACAACATTGTGACACATTAAGAATATATCAAGACACTTTTGTCCCTCACAATAGGGAAGCTTCAAGTTCATCATCATCCAAGAATGAACAAAGTCCAAGCATCTCTACCAAGTGGGTGCAAAAGAAAGGTAAAGAAAAGGAAACAAGTCATGATGAAACAAACAATTCGGATACACAAACTTCTCTATTAGACAGATTTCAAAAGCAAGTTCAGTTGATAGATAAAGGAATGGGACAGTACTCAATGGAGCAATCACTTAACTTATCATAGTTAATGCCATTTCCTAGGAAATATGGTCAACCATCACTAATCAAACCTCCAACATCTATACCTACCATAGTTCTTCAAGAAAAATTTGTAAAGTCTAGAACCATAGTAGAAGAAATGGACAACAAAGCAATCCTGGATTGGCTATACAAGGATGAAGAAACATCAACATCAGAGATCGATACCAAAAATATTAGCATCAACACAGACAAGTATGGAAAAGGGAAGGCTATTCTTGAAAAGATGGGTTATGAAGGACAAGGACCATTGGGGTTAAGAAAGGAGGGCATCTTAGAACCTATCACACCTCTCACTCTCCACACAAAAGAAAAACCAGGACTAGGATACTCTGAAGAAGAGAAGCAAGAGATAAAAAGGACAGCTATGGAAAATATCCTTCACTTTAGAGATGGTTCTGAAATAGACTCAAATGAATATGAGTGGGCATTACTTTGTGACCTACTTGTCATTGATATTACAGTCGATGTGATTCAAAAAATATACACCTACACGTGAGGAGGGCCAAGGCTATGGGTCTGGACCATTCATCGAGGGATCACTAAATATCGATGACTCGAGTGAGGACGAACATAATTTGAGTGAACTAGATGATTTTGAAGAGGGTACCATCATGGATCTCGATATCCCAAATGACAATTATGACAATATTGCTGTTCTCACCCTTACCTCCATTAACCTAAATCAATTTGATGATACCATGCCATTAATCCATCCAGAACTTATTGATTGGGAACCCATCGAACCATTGACTGTACCAAAATTTGAAAATGATGATGCTATCATGCATTTCCTTTGTCATACCGAACCTGATACAAATGCTTTCCATAATACTCATAACAATACGACTCAACAGGAGGGTGTCAAATCTTCCAATTGCAAAAATGAAAACAAGCAAAATAGATGCAATGGTGAAAACCATTATATGGCAGGATTAGATCTGGAAAAAGTAAAAATAAAGAACACATCCAATGGTGAAAACCTTTATGAGGCACTAAAGGATGGAAGATTTGACACTCTCCTAGAACACTATCATGAGCGATCATCAGTTCTGGTTGAACCTACACAATCAGTGGACATTGGCACAAAAGAGAGGGCAAAGGTTCTACATCTAGCAGAATCAATGACTGATCAAGAAAGATCGACATTCATCTAATTATTCAAAGCAAGAAGCATCAAATTTGCTTGGTCATATTCTGATATGCTAGGTTTAGATCCCAATCTGCTTATGCATCATTTATCTTTTCCAACAGGGATCAAGCTTGTTAAGCAAAAATTAAGGAAAATGCATCCTCACATCACATTAATGGTAAAAGAAGAATTAAAGAAATTATTGGATGCTAAATTCATAAGGTCTATAGATTATGCTGAGTGGATATCGAACATAGTACCTATTTCAAAGCCGGACAACAACATCAGAATCTACAAAGATTTCAGGGATCTCAATAAAGCATGTCCGAAGGATGATTTTCCACTACCAAACATAGACATCATTGTGGACTTGACGGTAGGACATGCCATGATATCAATCATGGACGACTTCTTTGGATACAATAAAATTAGAATAGCTCTAGAAGATCAGGAGAAGACGAATTTCACATGTCCATGGGGAACTTTCTGCTGGAACGTCATGCCATTTGGTTTAAAGAACGTAGGAGCAACTTATCAAAGGGAAATGACTACAATCTTCCATGATATGATGCACACTTTCATGGAGGATTATGTGGATGACATCTTGGCGAAATATACTACAAGGGAAGAACATTTGCATATTCTTGATAAAATCTTCACACGGCTGGAGAAATTTAATGTCAGATTAAACCCTAAGAAGTGTGTCTTCGGGGTTACATTAGCAAAGCTACTAGGATACATTGTGTCAGCAAAGGGCATTGAGATGGATTCGAAAAAAGTCAAAGCTATAATGGAGATGCCACCTCCTAGAAACATCAGCCAACTACGATCACTACAAGGACGACTTCAATCAATCAGGAGATTCATCTCCCAGTTGGTAGATAAAAGTCATCCTTTCAATCATCTATTGCATAAACATATAGTTTTCATGTGGGACGAGAAGTGTGAAGCGATATTCAATTAGATCAAACAATATCTAATGTCGCCACCTATTCTCATACCACCAACAGAAGGAAAACCCCTGATATTGTATATTGCTACAACTGATATCTCATTGGGGGCACTCTTAGCACAAGAGGATAATACAGGAAAAGAGCATGCTATCTACTACATCAATAGAACTTTAAATGGCTATGAAATAAACTACACATTCATAGAAAAGTCTTGCTTAGCAGTGGTGTTTGCTACTCAAAAGTTGAGACACTACATGATGGCTCATACAATCAGGTTAATTGCAAAGATTGATCCTTTGAAGTATCTACTAGGTAAAGCTGCCTTAACAGGTAGATTGGCAAAATGGGTCATGCTCCTAAGTGAATTTGACATTCAATATGTTGAGAGAAAGGCAATCAAGGGACAAGCAATTGCTGAACAACTAGCTGAAGCTCCTCTAACGGATAATCGCCCAATGACAATGGAATTCCCAGATGAAGACATCATGACAACAATGCCCCAATAATGGATACTATACTTTGATGGATTGTATACACAACGAGGATCAGGAGCAGGGATTTTATTCATCTCTCCCCAAGGACACAAAATTCCAAAATCATACAGACTCATGTTTCAATGTACCAATAATGTGGCAGAATATGAAGCATTGATTATTGGGGTCAAGATTGCAATTCAATGGAAAATCACAGATTTACAAGTCTATGGGGACTCTCAACTGGTTATTTATCAAGTCAATGATGAATATCAAACCAAAGATGACAAATTAACGCCTTACAAGCAGAAAATAGATAATCTAAAACAATCCTTTGGTAGTATCAAGTTTGATCAGATTCCAAGGGCGGAGAACAAAGCTGCAAATGCTATGGCTACGATCACTTCATTACTACAATTGCCTGAGAAGCGTGTTTGTTATGAGTTTATGGTAGAACAAGTATCATGTCCTTCCCATTATCAATCAGAATTCGCTACCATATGTCATCTAGAAACCACTGAAACCTCCATATACGAAAAAACCTATGCTTATCTGAAAGATGATATCCTACCTCCTGACCTTTCCAGGAATCAAAAACGCAATTTTATCCATCAATCCACCCGACACACTTTAATCACAGATGTCCTTTATTGTCGAGGTCTTGATGGTACACTACTCCGATGTCTAGAACACAATGAATCTGAAATGGCCTTACGAGAAGTTCACGAGGGTATTTGTGGTACTCACTCGAGTGGAATAACCCTAGCCAAGAAACTCCTATGTTTGGGTTATTATTGGCCTTGCATGGAAAAAGAATCATATCATTTTGTTAAGAAATGCCAAAAATGTTAGGTTCACAACAATCTGTTTCATGTGCCGGCACAAGAACTGCATCCTTTTACATCAACATGGCCTTTCTGTCAATGGGGCCTAGATCTGGTAGGCAAAATGCATCCATCTTCATCTAATGGACATAAGTTCATTATCACGGCTACATAATACTTCACAAAGTGGATAGAGGTAGTACCTCTTACTACCATCACTGGGAAACAAATCTCCTCATTTATCTTGAACTACATCATCTGTCGATATGGAATCCCTCAATCTATAATCACAGACAATGGACGACCTTTCAAGAATGAAGATGTTCAAGAGTTATGTGAAAAGTTCCACATCCAACATCCTTTTTCAACACCATACTATCCTCAAGGGAATGACCAAGCAGAGGCCTCAAACAAAACCATACTCAAAATTCTCAAAAAGACAGTTAACGATGTTGGACGCGATTGGCATGTTCAACTTAATCATGCACTATGGGCCTACAGAACAAGCATTAGAACACCAACGGGAGCTACACCATTTGCTTTGGTATATGGATCAGAAGCCATATTACCCATTGAAGTTGAAATTCCATCCCTTCGTGTATCACTCAGAGGTATCATTTCAGATGAAGATTATAGGGTATCTAGATTGCGGGAACTGGAATTGCTAGACGAGCGTCATCAACAAGCTGTAAATCATCTAACAGCTTATCAACAAAGGATGCCAAGGAGTTACAATCACAGGGTGAAACCAAGGGTCTTTCAGGTTGGTGACTTGGTACTAAAGGAAAACCCTAGAAATCAGCAGGATAGGGAGAAGAAAGGAAAATTTGAGCCTAATTGGCTAGGTCCATTTGTTGTCATATTAGTGTATGGATCAGGAGCATATCAGCTATCAACGCCAGAAGGGGATCTGTTTGATGAACCTATCAACAATATTCATCTCAAAAAAATCTATGCTTAAAACTCCTGGTGCACGGGTTAAAATTCTGAAATTTTTTTCCTTGGTGAAAACCTGGCAAACATGCATCTTGGCAAACACAAAAATACAAACAAAATAGAAAATACAAAAAAATAAATAAAAAATATAGAAAAACAAAAAAATGAGAAAAATACAAAAAAGAAGAAGAAGGGTGCAATCAAAGCATATGGTGAAAACTTGGAAATAGGCGTCATATGTAATTCTAAGATCAGCTTTCCCATCTATTATGAACATATCAGGATCATTCATTTGGCAAGTCAGTACTGTTCCATATCATGTCCGTCATCTTGCTATCATTACATCCATTATCAAAATCATGTCACATGGTCAACATATCACTCCATAGCTTGGGGGCAACATCTGGATATCATTAGGGGCAATTAAAATGCATCACTTTCACCAGTCTATGGACACAACAGTATGGCAGAAAACCAAAACAAAGATCAAAGCGCAATGTCAATCATCATCAGAAGAGCATCAAACATCCGTATCTTATCAAAAACCCAAAAAAGTAAGTATGAAAAAACAACTTTCAAAAACATAGGTCTATGTTAGTCGAACTACGTGGTCTCTGTGTGTGTAACGTAGGCAAGGCTAATCTTTGATTAGCCCCCGAGACCCCTAGGATTAGTTAGTAGGTTAGGTTTTTTCGTCAATAGTCTCAAACAATCCAAAAACATGTCAAAAAGTCAGGATGGATGATCTTAAATTTGAAAAATGATTGAAACACACTAAGTGAAAATGGATAATTTGTAATTTTGATTATCATTTCTTTAGAGTAACTCAATGATGTAAAAACTAGAGATATAAGGAAAAAGAATGATGTTTTACTATCTGCTATCTGTACGTTAATCATTTACATATATGAATTGTCAAGGGATGTGCTATGCAAATGTATCACCGATGACATTCAAAATTCACACATTCAAATGATTAATCACTGCCTGTTTACGCAATGAATGCTTAGGTCATCTCAGTTCAATTATACCTCGATGCTTGTGTTCAATTGCAATATCAAAAATCATGAAAGTAATACTCAGGTTGTCACTGGATTAACACAACCATTGACGCTTGTATTCACTTTCAACATCAAATAAAGCTCTAAGATGATACCAAGCACAAAAAGACTATAAAATGACATCTATTTTGCATATCGTTGCATGATTAAATTAGATTGCATTCATCATCATTCATTATCTGTAGAGTATTTGTTGCATAAAGGATTCCAATAAATGATTATCTAATCTACAAAAGAGACTGAGTATACTTGACATAAAATCATAAAAAAAACATATAACATCATCATCATTGCATCATCAATTCATCATTCATATATTTCATCATGCATCATAAAATCTACCATCAGTGCATTAGGTTCATTTTTACCATAACACATTCATTACATATCATTTAGAATCCATACATCACATCATCATTATTATATCATGTATCCATACATTTAAAAATAATAAAATCACATCATCATTACATCCATCAACGATCATTTATCATAAAATCATCTCATAATTAAAAAACATTTATCCAACTATCCATACATGTTATCAAATCACATCATTTATCTATATATCATATTCCATCCATACATACATCATTACATTAAAATAAATCATCATTTATCATCACCACATTTTGAATTAACTCATCACATAAAGCATATAACAACATCCATCACATAGAAATCATAAAGCCATCATCATAATCATATCAAATGCATCTCATATATATATCATCAAGTGTCAAGTATACAATGAAGTCATAAAAATACATCATCATACAAAAGAGGTACATCATAAAATACATCAGTGAGGATCAAAATGGCATCTATGACCTGCTACTACTAGAGTGAGCAGGCCTACCAGGACCTATACCACTACCACCACCACCCCTTGAAGGACCCAGATCTCTGGGATCTCTACGTGGAGGATGAGTCACCCCCTCACTAACTATCTGTGTGTGAGTCTGTCCAGATCTCGATGGGGCATAACTGACTCGGTAGGCGCTGCATCATGATACTGACCTTTGTAATACTCGGCCTCTTGGGCAGCCCGCAAAACCTCTCATATAATCACCTATAGAGGTGCCATCAGCCACTCTCTGGAGGGTCTCAGCTCTCTCCTGTGCCCTCTCGGCAATCTGTCGAGCACTGTCTTGCTCCGCTGTCATAGTATCAATCTGCGTCTGCATGGCGGCTAACTACCCCTGTACCTGTGCCAAGGCCTATGCGTGAGTCTGTGCCTGTGTCTGCATCTGTGTCTGAGTCTACACAACCATGCCTCGAGCCTATACCAACTGCCCCTGCAGTGTCTGAACCTGTGCCTGCAGAGTTTAGACCTGTGCCTAGAGCCCAACTACCTATCTCTGCTGCCCAACTATTGGCACTGCCACTACTTGCCTCTTATGAGGCCTACTGGAAGAAGGTGCACTGTGAATATCTGGACCTGGCCCTTTGTATCCTCCACTCCCACCATCACTATCCCCACTACTACTGCTATCCTCACTATTTGAACTACTACTCTTCGAGCACTCATCTGCTAGGATATCACCCTCACCACCGGTGACATCCTTTGCCACACCCTCCTCTACTGGTAAAGGTGTTGGCTCATCGAGGATAGTAATATGAGGATGAGGGACCAAGGCCAAGAATGTTGCGTAATCCTCTGTAACAACTGCCTCTAATATATCTCTTTGCATGTCTCACGAAGATGGCTGTAATACTCTATAACCCTCTACTATGACATCATAAGATAGTGTGGGGCCCCAATCCGGAATGTCCATCCGTCGTCGTGCATAGTGGGCTACTCCCTGTGGAATGCACTGAACAATGCCATACTGTCTGTAAACCCGACGGAGCAAGAATCTCTCGAGAATAAAAGGAGTCCAGCCAATGAGATACATAGAATCACACAAGAACCCCAACACTACACCATCCTCCTCCCACTCCTCACAATCAAGGTAGGGGCACCATATCACTGTCTCAGTATTATCAAAAACTCACCTCCAGTGCTCTAACTTGCCCATCCGAGCCTGCGTAAATCAACCACTATATCGAAAAACATAGGGCTTGCCAGCTGGTCTATCTGCAATGGGAAACGACCGACAAATAGCAAAGTGTTCCCAAACCCATATCTGTAACAGGGTCGCCCTTGCGGATATACTATGTGCACCTAGGTACACAATGGAATGAAGATCATGGTAAAGATGTGCTAACATACACATCCCCCACGCATATCTGGTACCATGTACCAACATGCTCTCCAATGTCCTGCCCCAACCAATGAGAAATCCCTTTGACTTGCGATTAGGGCAAAGGAATCCTCCAATAAATCCAGCTAGCACTACTGGTAGTGTCGCATAGGAGTCTACGATCCTCCGCCATCGAACGCTCGAACCCTCTATGTCCTAATCCTGAAAGACTCTACGAAGAGCATCTCTGCTGCTGGTCCCATGTGAATCATATATCACAATCTCCCCCATGAAAGGAATGCGCAATATATGCCGCACATCCTCTGGTGTGACTGTCATCTCATCGGTGGGTAGGTGAAAGGTGTTGTGGTTGCTATGCCACCTCTCAGCCAATGCGGTCAACAAACCCTGATTAATCCTAATCTGGGGCATATCAAGTAAACTCGTGAGGCCACACTAGCCTATCACCTGGAGCTCATCCGGTGTCAAATGCGGTATCAAATCTGTAGTCTGCAGAAACCTCTCTCGCATCTGGAGAGTACCCAGATCCTCCTATCATCATAACAAATAAATCTACAATCAGTGAACTATGTCAAGGAATCAAAGGTCATTCTACTATCAGTCTATTTCGAAAGCTTTGGTATGAATTTTCAATCAAACTTCATAGGTGAACATCCAACCTCACCTATCATGAGGTTCATCAAAACATTATCTAGATCTTGCCTGTCATGAGATTTATCAGATATTGAATCAAACCTCACCTATCATGAGGTTCATCAAAACACTTATCTAGATCTCGCCTATCATGAGATTTATCAGATATTGAATCATGTCCTCGCCTATCATGAGGATCATCAATAAATGGGGTTTTCTTCTCGCCTATCATGAGAGTTAGTCTTATTTAAATCATCAAATCCAACATCAAGAATGTGGATTGTCAATCATACCAATCAGAAGAATGGACATGATCAGAATTGATATAATCAAATTCACTATGTTAAAATCTTCAATTTTGACATGGAAGCGCTAAAACAGTCATCCAAAGCGCTAAATCTCAAAAGCGCTACTATATCACCTAAAAGCGCTCAAACAGGGACCCAAAGCACTAAAACCATGAAAGCTCTATTTCAGCACATGGAAGCACTAAAAAACTCAAAGCGTTACTTTTTCGCATCAAATTGCTAAAATAGGCCGTCTAAGAGCCACTTTACCAGAAGCGCTAGAACAGACCTTAAAAGCGCTAATCCACCGACTCAAAGCGCTAAAAATCTCAAAGTGCTAAAATCCGATTTTATAGTGCTAATTGTTGACTCCTAAGCGTTAAATCGTTGAAAGCGCTACTCTACCAACTGGAAGCGCTAGAGTTTTAGATGCAAGCGCTAAAACTCAAAGCACTAGACAACCTAATGGAAGCGCTACATCAGGATGTAAGCGCTACAACGCGGCTTCAAAGCGCTAAAAGACACTTAGACACACCTAGGACCTAAAAAGCATAAAAAATAAAAGTGCACGAATTATGAGGAGGTCGAAGGGTACATACCGGAGGTCCATACGCAGGAGGCTATCTGTGGCATCGAACGCGCTCGAATTGGTGAGTGTGGTAGGGGATAGGCATCTCGCTCTAGCTAGTAGAAAAGTCTTTATCACTGAGAATTTTGAACTCGAAAAACAAATAATGAATTGAAAATGACCTTTTAGCACTAGTTATAATTTTTGAAAGGTATTTTTGGTGGATTTTTATTACATTTTGATTAATTTTATCCATGAAATTAATTAAAACTCATCTGAGGGCTTTATTTCTTCATCATTTGTCGGAAGATAAATTATTTCATCATCGAAACATCATAAAATCATTAGAAAATCATAAATTTTCAAAAAATTCTAAAAATCATCAGATCATTAATTTATCTCCCGAGGGGGCATATTATCATCAATCATTTGAAAATCAATGTCTGGGGCATGTTTGAGGCATATAGAATTATTTTTTTAAATCATCGATCCTGGTAGTAGCAGCAAAAATATTCTTTGAACCAATGCGTAAACACATCACTTCGAAGAGGGGCAAAATGTATACACCTAAAATTGGTCTAGAGCATCTGATTAATTAAATACACATTATTTGATTAATTATTCTATTTCCTCTACTGTTTAAATAAATAGAAATATTTATTTAATATAATTCACTTTCAAATTCATCTTAATTAAATAAACAAAATTAAATACTTTGTTTGATTTAATTATCAAATCCCTATTTCAATCTATCACATCATTCTCGAATTAATTAAATAAGGTCAAACACTTTATGGATTAATTACCATATTCCTTTGATTAATTTAATAAACGACTATCCTATAGTTTGTTTTATTAAATTATTTATCTCCCTTTCCTAATTTAAATAAATCAAAATATTTGAATTAAGCATAAAGGAATATTCCAATCTACATTTCTCAAAAATGAATTAGATTTCCTATGTCTAATCTATGTCTAAATTTGTCACAATTAATGCTTTGAAACTTCACGGGAAGTTTTGGAGACAAATTGGAGACAAATTTGGAATTTGATCTCTCAATCCTCTTCCATCAATCTTTCCTCTTCTCTTGCCTGGTGTTTTCATGGGTAGAGACAATCTCCATCTTTCTCTCAATCTCTTCCATCTCTCACCATTCAATCCTCCAGATTGAATCCAAGCCTCTCAAAGCTTTCCCTGTGCATTTCTACAGCCAGGAAATCTATAAATACAAGCCTCATTGAACCAAGAAAAGGATCCAGATAATCAAGCTTTTGCACCCTTACTCTGCAGGAATCCAGGCATCAAGTATCAAGCATCAACATTCAAGCAATTCAACAATCAAACTTCATAACAATGGCTGCCTCTTGGAGTTGCATTTATCTGCTTCACATCAATATCATGCTAGTTTAATTGATTTATCATTTAGCATTATATTATCATCATCTTGTTCTTCAGATAGTCATTTTAATAGTCTTATATGCTTACACAATCTGAGAGCAATTTAGATTTAATAAATCTTTGGAGATAGAGAGCAATAGGACGCTTTCAATTGATTACTTTGTTGAATTGATTCAATTTGTTTAATCATTGATATAATGTCATATTAAGAAGTGTATTTATGTTATTTTCCTCATTCCACACTTACACTTGTATAATTTGAATAGACACTGTAAAGTTGTAAACACAATAATTCTTTACTGTAAATGAATACCAAAGAATAACACAACCATGTGGGAATATGTATGATGTGTGATGTCTCTAAATAATTCTCAAGTGTCGAAAGCTATCACACTCCAAATAGGCGTTCTAGGCCACACTACTGAAGAAGACAATCTAGAATCACCTATAAATGATTGTAGAACACAATCCAAAGACAAGGACACCTCCTTTGAAGGAAAAGAAGCCTACTCCAAATTTTGTCCAAAAGAATCCACACTAATTTCAAACTACAAAGGATGATTATATAGAGAATGAAAATTAGGGTTAGAGTGTTCCCTTGCAACAACTGAAGAAGGATCATCTCCATCGAAGAGAAGATGTATGAAATCAATTATGTCTCCCAAATCTAAAATGTGGGATTCACAAAATAAACCAGTAATGTATGTCAAGTACTCATCCCAAGTAACCATCTCTGGAAGACAATGAATGAATTGTTGTACTGAAACACAAGGGGCCAAAATTGTGGCAACACAAGCATCCTTAGGTACAATAGTAGATGAAGGAGATGGAATATCAATACCTGTCACTATATCCTTAGTAGATTAAAAAATACCAAGATTAAAATGACCATACTGAATCTCCTCAAAGGTGTCCACACTAGATGCCTCAATGTGAACATCTACTGCATAAATAATAGGATAAAATGTGAGAAGGTGTAGAATTGAGATTGGTGATCAACCTCCCCAACTGCAACTATATCTCTACTATGCAAATCATGGATTATGACAAAATCTGCTGTGAACTCAACACTCTTTCCTGCTCCACCATGTGTGATCTAATAGATAGAAATGATATTGGTTGACAATGAAGGCACACAAATAAAATCAATGAATGCTCTGTCATCCATGTCAATGGATCCCTTCCCACAGACACACATATATACATGTTGTTCACCATCAAAATGTGTGGTGATGAACGAGTCTCAAATGAAGAGAACATAATGTCTAATGAAGCCATGTGATGTGAGGCTCTTGAATCAAGTATTTGTGCCTCTCTAACTCAAAATATACGAATGCACAACTGCTTGCCCCTTATGTCTATCGGACTTTGATGAAGAAGAAGATGATGAACCCTTTGATGATGAAGAATTGATTTGAGCCTTCTTAAGAAGATGCTTTTACTCATTAATTTGTGTTGAATAGATTTGATGTTCATCATGCCCTAATTTCTTGCAATATGTACACATGTAGGCTTCACCTTCTTAGATGATTCCTCTTTAGAGGAAGAGGATTCAAATTCTTTATGTGGCTTGTTCTTTTTCTTCTTTTGCTTCTTATCAAGATTCCTTGATTCTTTCTATTCCTTAGACTCACTAGCCAACAATGCTTCTGACTTGGAAGACTTGATTAGACCCATGTTCATTAACTTAGCTTCCTCTTGGATTAGGAGATTTGAAAAGTCATCAAAATTAGGATCAACATATGATGCTCCCATAGAAATTCGATGGGTATGAAAGTAAGAAACAAATACTGAATACTTAGGACTAAGCTTGGATAACACATACAAAATCAATTGTAAATCCTCCTTATCAATATTACAATCTTTCAATTGTGTTCTTAGTTGCTCAACTTTTGAGATGTAGTCTTGGATGTGGTCAAAAATTTTAGGATAAAGATTCATTAAATCATTATCATAAGCCTCCCAATCCTCTTTAAGTGTTTTGCATGATTCAACATGAAATTGTAAATCGAATGAGACTAATGAACATATGAAGGGTTGATGCAAGGAGTTGAATCCACAAAAAGCTCAAAAAGTGGAAGTGTTTTTTGTTGTTTTTCATAATTTATCACACTTGAACTAAAAATTTGAAGCACTTACACAATGAATCGTAAAAAAAGTCAGTAATATGAAATTTAGTATTTTTAATCTAGTTTCCAAATATGTAATTTATTCTAATACCTAGATGATACAAATTAAATTTTAATAGGCATGTATAAAACCACTTTTTAAAATTTGCTTTTTTTACCATACCATGCACGTGTACATACACTATTTTTTGACCTAAATAAAAGTATTTTCCTAATTCCTTTTGGGGAAAGATATGTAACAACCTGAAGATTAATGAGGATAATTTTTGTATTTTTTTCTGAATATATTTTTTTATTGAATTTTTATTGGCCCTAATTGTTGCTTTTAAAAATCAATGTGTATAGATAGCATAATTGGACCTAAAATAAATATTTTTTTATTTTTTTCTTTGTGTAGATAATTTTCTGAAGATTGATGTCATATAATTTTTTTTTGCAAAAAAGAAAAAGAAAAAAGAGAAGTTATTTAAAAAAAAAAAGTCTGATATTTCAATTTTATGGACCAGTTTGCTTAGAAATTAAATTAAATAATAGAAAAAAATAATTTAATCTTAACAAAAATTATATATTTGGAAACTAGACATCATGATATATAATGGGTTTCAATTTCACAGATTAATTTTAAAAAAAAGTCCATCAACTATATTGCCAAAGTTGGACATTTCTTTTCAATCTATTTTGGTTTTTTAGTTGTAGGTCAAAGGCTAAGGGTCGGGTTGCCAAACCTTTCTCGAGCCTAAAACCCAAGCAAAAAGTGGCTTGGGGATTACAAATTTTAAAAAATGTGTACCCGTTATAAAAATTTCCAAAAATATAATTTTTTAAAATGGGTACATTCTAAAAAATTCTATTTTTGGAAATTTTTAGAATGGGCACCCATTCTAAATTTTTTCTTTTTTTGTAAAAAATTTAGAATGGTACTCCTTTTAAAATGGGTACCTTTTTAGGCTCAAATTACTATTCGTAAATGGATACCCTTTTTTTCAAAACAGGTACCCTTTTCTTTCAACAATTTTTTTTTGGTCGAAACTTCCCCTCTTCATGGACCCAAGTTCTTGCACTTACCCTACATCCAAGTGTTTTCTCATGATCAATCTCTCATCTTGCCAATTCTTTAGCATCAGTAGGTTGAGAAATGGTTTCATTTAGATAGCCTATTAGACCCTTCCCCATGAGATAATTCCATACTAATTTTCTCCATGTAGCATAATTATATGGAGTTAGGAGTTCAATTTGAGATTTCCCCATTGCAAAAACACAAATCAATAAAAAGAAAGCAATCAATCACTGCAAGATTACCCCCCCAAAATTTCTTTATCATGAAACCCCCCAAGAAATATATGACTTGTGGCACTTTATACTTAGTGCCATTACATGTGCCACTTGCCAAAAATAGTGAAGTGGACTTGATCTTAGTGCTTACAGATTGCCAAATTTGGCCACAAGATCAAAGTAAAATTTTAATATAGAATGGGATCAATCTGATCATACCACTAGAAAGTACACAAAAAAATATGTAGTTTAAAAAAATCACCCAAAAATGTTATCGTAGGAGCAAGAATAGAGCCCCATAAGTTTTGAAAATGAGAACGACTCAACAAAACTTATGCAAATCTAAAATTTCTGGAAAAACAGGCACCAGGATCCAAAACTAGTTGCACCATTGCGAAGAGTGTGAAATTTTTCCCCAAATAAGAAAATTGCTTGAAAAAAAGGAGTTACGATGACCAAGTTATGGGTGTTTGAAAATTGCCCTCCAAAACCAAAACTACATTGGAGAGGGGGGATTTTTTTAAGTGAATGCGAGTGTCACTGCTAAGGTCAGTAGTCAACGGGCTTAAAATTGACAGTCAGCTGGTTGTAAAAAAAGAATATGCCCCTAGGCTATTCTGCTGCAAGCCAACGCTTAGAATCAAAATCTTTTCACGAAATATTCCTAAGGGCTGGTGAAATATTTGAATATACTGACAAAATATTTTGAATTCTCTTTGATTAAATTTGATTTCGACAGTTTTATTTGCTATGTGGTAGAGGTGGGGCTGCAGTTGAGGGTGGGCCATGTGGCAGGCGGAGGCCTTGCCACGTGGCCCCTCCTAGAGCGCTTGGGCCCACGGGTAGCTCTATACGCCAAGGTACACAACTGCAACTTTTTTTGTTTTAAAATAAAAAATTTCAATTTTTTTTGAAATACTCCAAAAAATTTATTAAAAAATTTCACCTTAGAATATTTTTCACTGATGGCGACTAAATTTTTCTTCTTCCGACTTGCAATAGATTTTTCCCTATGACGATGACTATATTTATGATGCAACTATACGGTCGTACAAACGACCGAGGGGGTGATTTGTTTCCTCAAGCTCTAGGTGAAGTGATTAGATTTGGATGATTTGACAGTCAATCTTAAGGTTTTTAGGCCTTTTGGATTTGATGGTAGGGTCAAATTTGACCCAAAGTGCTCTGAAATTGTAGCTAGCTCTTGGATCTAGCCACACTTCAACTTCAAACCCTCATAGATATGTCCTCATATGTCTAATTTAGACAAAATAAAAGGCAAAATTGACTTTTTCAAACCCTTTGATCTTAATGGTGAGCTCAAATTTGCACCAACAAGCTTTGATTTGAACCTACAATAGAAAACCACAAAGAGGAAACCCCCAAATCTGGTATTTCTTTCAATATTTTTTGATTCTTTAGATCACCATTCGATGCAAGAGAAGAGAATACTCAAATTTTAAAAAGTAATCCCACAAGCTTTGATACCATGTAAGAGTTGGTATAGAATAACTCTACACCATGCAAGATTTGGCTGAAGATTATAGCCACCCAAGATCTAGGAACTTCATGAAATCATGAGAGATCAATATGCAATGCTCAAGATTTTAATAGAATTAAAACCAATAGAATTCAATATGTTAATTTACACACGAGACCACTTGGTTATATATCCATGGTGAGACATAAGATTAAATAGTATTATGACAAGTGTCTTAATCCTATTTCATGTGACAACTTATCATAACTACCTAGGACACATGTGTTATAAGTAAGATAAGATAAGATCTATTGACAACTAACACCTTCTAGAAAGATTCCCTCCTAGAACCTAAGTAAACTTAACATATAAATAGGACCTACTAATAACTAGATAGGTAGAACACCTATTTACACCAACAAGAACTTGGGCCCTCCTCCAACTTCTGCTTCCTTTCTGTTAGTAGCTTGGGAGTTGGGTACATCTCTTATTATTTGAAATATCTGGTTGGAGAGAAATGGATGCATCTTTCAAGAGTGCAATCTAATTGCTCTTCAAGTTTGGTATAAGTCAAAGGCATGATTAAATAAACTATTGAGTCTAAATTCAACTTGGGAGAGCCTTTTTCCTCTTCAGAGGTGCATACTTCTACCCTCCTTGAGCTTTCTCTTCCTTTGGCTATTTAGGTTCATTGGGTAAGCAGACAAAAATCTTCCACGAAGGTGGACCGGAAGGGTAAGTGGGTTCCCCCTCCTAAAGGTATATTAAAAATTAATACTGATGGCTCCGCTCAAGGAAATCTTAGTGATGTTGGGGTTGGAGGGGTTGTTCATGATAGCAGGGGATCGATTCAGTTATTCTTCTCCATCGATATGGTGCTTTACTCTAATAATCAGATGGAGGCTTTGGCTATTTTGAAGGCTTCAGAGAAAGCTTGTGAGTTGGGTTGGAAGAGGGTGACTTGTGAGTCAATCTCTATGATTTTAGTTTCTTTTCTTAAAAAGAGAGACTTTTAAGATTCTTCTTAGAGATTGGCTTTGATTGTGATGAAAATTCTTCATCTTGCTTTAAACTTTGACTATATCTCCTTTGTCCACATCCGTAGGGAATGGAATAAAGTGGTAGATTGCTTGGCTAAATGGGCTTCTAAGGGAAGGGAAGCATGGAATGTGGGGAATTGGGGTCAGTTAGATCAGGACAAATCCTAATCTTGCTTCAAGCTCTTCTTGACGACCATAGTGCTTAGATCTGGGTGGGGTTTGGATTTTTTATTTCTTGGTTATTATGTTTGTATGCTGGGTTGGGGCTGAGGTCCTCTTTGCATCTATTATATTTGGGGCCTAGCTCCTGTGTATCTTTTGATTACTTTGGTCTTCTGGGACTTTTATTGTATTTACTAGCTTGTGTTTCAATAATAAATTTTCACCCCTTTATTTTAAATAATGAGAAGTTTAAAAAAACAAACATCTAGTGAGGTCTAGAATGTTGATGTAAGTTGATATACAATTTTAATTTTCTAATATATTGAGGACATATCTTGAATGTTTTTGCATGAATTTCTTTGAAAATATAAATGAATTAGAGATTGTCTTTAAATACAACATTCTAATACACAAGTCAACAAATTTCATATTCAACTTGATTCATAGTGACTAACTGAAAAGAGTTAATAAGAATTAGATTTTAAATTTAAATTTTAAAAGTTTAAAAATATTTTTTATCAATTACAAAATGAACCCCACTTGTGAATCTAGCCCACATAAAGAATGAATATCAAGATTGATCACGAAAAAAAATTATTTGCCAAACTTACCTTAAGACATACCTTTGATATACAAAATTGCAAATAGTGCAGGGCATTGTTAGAGTTATCATGCATTAGCTAATAATTAATTAATCTTTAATTAATTATTAGTCTAATTTATTCTCATGCACTTAAGCTAAACTTAGGAGCGCCTTTATGATTTATTAGTTGAGCTACTATTAGATCATTATGTCTCATCTCATGAGATGTTGACACTCATGATTTGATCCCTTTCTCATTTAGGGTTTTTCTCTTATAAACACTCAACCCTCATTGTAATTATATATCAAGATTTCATATCTTCTTGAGAGTCTCCTACTTCTATAGCTTTTCCTTGTTGAGGAATATTGCATGTATATTGTTTGCAGATCTCTTGCGTAGAAAGTGTATTTCTTCGTTGTTTGTTCCTGTGGCTCGTGGTTTTGTGCTTATTTCACAATTCTAACATGGTATCAGAGAGTGGATTCAGCAAGCCCCTTCTCGATTTATGATGTTTTTTTCTTCAACAGGGGTTGCAAGCTTCAGATCTAAATCCCTTTTGTCTTTTTTTGCAAATTTTGGAGGTGGGCGATTTTAGACGCATTTTAGTGCAAAAATAACTTCACCATTGGATTCAAAGCTGTTGAGAAAGTCAAATTTGGCTTTTGTTTCGCTTGATTTCAATTCCTGACGCCAGATCTATGAAGGTTTGAAGTGGTTGCTTTGTTTCCAAATCTAGAGGGTAGCTACATTTTTGGTACATTTTGAGCCAAAACAGTGGTTTTCATCGCGCTCAGAAGGCCCAAAAATCTTCAGATCCCTTGTCAAATCGCCAAAATCCGTGTCAGGAGTTTTTGAGGCAAAATTTATTTTGCGAGGGCCTCCCTAGCATGAGAATCGAGGTAAAAATTAAAAATATTTTATAATATTTTTCCTGCAGATTTTAAAAAAAAAACTCAAATATTTTTTTTTTTTGTTGAAAAGCCTTTTAAAAGGCATGCAGGTTTTTTTTCGTTTTATTGCCTTGCTCAGCCCCTCTTCGTTGAGTTTTTCAATTTTGTACCTCAACTTCCAAAGGTCATATCACAGCCATACAATGGGCTTTTTTAGAGATTTTTTTTTTGAAATGGGGTAGAATTTTGAGATCTTCGAGGTGGTGTAGGTTTTTTCTAGTTTTGGCTTTTTTTTTTTTGGAGACTTCGACGGACCATATCTTTTGCATCCAGACTCATTTTTGGGTGCTATTTTTTTTTTAAAGCACATGTTTTTTCATGTACTTCATTACAGTGCTACCAATTTCCTCTTTTTCTATTAGAGAAATGTATTTTCAGCATGTAGTCCTTTTTTGGACATTATGGGCTCCCATTGTATGCACTTGTTATTATGCAAACACACTAAAATAAAGTGCCTTTGTATTTCACATGATTCTTGGGATCTTACACATCACTTTATGCTTTTTTGTACGTGCACTAAGCTATAAAGTGTCATGGGAGGGTTTGATGTTATGCCTTTTTTTGCAATCATACCTTTGTTGAAAGTGTGTGTCCCTTCCACGACAACAACCTCATGTGTGTGTGTCATTTGTTTGCACGTTCAAATGTTCTTGATTCTTCTTCATGCACTTCTTTTTGGGATTTAGTTTCAGTGTACTTGTCACACCTCTCCCTTTTTTAGCATTATGGGGGGGTTCCTACTGTTGGTGCTACTATTTCCTTGGTTTCATGTTGGAGTGAGCTATGTATACAGTATTTGTTCCTATGTACTTTCATATGTATCGTACATCACTGGATGGTTACTTGCATTTTGATGAGATGGATCACTTACCATATGGACACTCTTGCATTCCTATTTTTTGGAGGCAACCTTCCATTTTCACATGATCAGTTCTTTAGACTTTGGGTACTTGTGCCATTTGTATCTTCGAGTTTCAGGTGTTTTCCTTGTTTTCCATCTGATTCGAGTAGTGTCGTTGTGGGAATTCATGTAGATTCTTGTCTTGTTGATCCTAATCATCATCTTTTTCAACGGAGGTTCTTGTTTTGACATTACAATAGTCATTATTCGATAGTGTTTGCAGCTTCTTCATGCTTCAGTGGTGTTCTTTTTTCTCATCCTTTGTTCCTATCTTTTGGGACAACATTTTCTTGTTTGGAGGCTTCTTTAGTCCTTCACTTGGCTTTCATCTCTTCTTTGAGTAGAGTTTTTCCCATGAGGTTTTCTCTATTTCTCCGCATTATAGAGATCTTCTATTTGTACATGGGTACCTTACATGGCCTTATTTGTTGAGACCCATCATGCATTTTTTTTGTAGGGTTTTTAGCTACTCCCTAAGTTCATCTTAAGGGGGGGTGTTAGAGTTATGATGCATTAGCTAATAATTAATTAATCTTTAATTAATTATTAGTCTAATTTATTCTCATGCACTTAAGCTAAACTTAGGAGTTCTTTTATGCTTTATTAGTTGAGCTTATATTAGATCATTATGTCTCATCGGATGTGATGTTGACACTTGTCATGATATTATCCCTTTATCATTTAGGGTTTTTCTCTTATAAACACTCAACCCTCATTATGTCGAGAGGCGTATTCAGTTGTAGAGGGAAGAATGTTTGTATGTAAACATTAACACGTTTTAAAAAAAGTGATAGGTACGTGCCAGTTTCAAATTGATGTGCAAGTGGTGGTAGTGGAAGATGATGGGGAATAAGATAAAGCAAACAATTTCAATTACTTTGCATGGTAACCATTTCAAAAGATGGTCCTTGTCACTATAATGTCTCTAATGGAAATGAAGTTATATATTTCAGCTCTCAAAAGATGGTTTTAGATTGGGCTTGCAATTGTAGTGTGGTCTCGGTAGTGTGGAGAATTAGATCATTTTGAATGGAGGGTTGGTGTTGAATTACTATAGGAACTTGTGTCCACAGGTGGAAGAGATCATTGAGGAGTAGGTCTGCTTCCCATACAAGTGCCTGAAGAACAACACGTTCTCTTGGCTGAGGAACATTTTGCACAACTGCGCTGTGAAAGTATGTAATTCAGTATGAAATGTGGCTCATCTCTTTGATATTTTTCTAATGCTATTGAATAGGGTGTTTTATTTTATGCAATGCACAATTTTTGATGTGTCTCTTCTATTGGTCTTGACATGGAAGAGCATATCCCAAAATGAGAGGGACAAGAGCTTCAACTTGTGCAACTTTAGGTATTTGGACTCTATAAAAGAGGCGGAAAGGGATTACCCTAGAGTGGTCTCTTTGTTCATCTACTTGTGCATTTTCCTTTTTCAAATATCAGCGCTCAGATTTAGAGTTTCTTTTTCTTTTACTTGAGGGAATGCTCTTAACTTCTAGATCTTGTTTGACTTCCTTTGATTAAAAGTTCTATCAATTAAGTCTACCCATATAAGATAATGGCCAATCGACTACCTTTTTTTTTAAATGGACTAATCTTATGTTTTTTGCTTGATGGTATTAGTTACAATGCTTAGATAGCCATAATACAAAAAAAACATTAAATGTAAGAAGAGATATTTAAACACTCCTCAAATTTCATTGAATAGTTAGTCATGTTTCTAGAAATTGTAATGGAGGCAATAATTTTGAGTGGGCTTGTGTGATTCTATAATACCACCTTTCGAGTTAAAAATATATCCTTATACCAGTCGACACCCTTGCATGCAAGTATTTAGGACTAAAAGCCATTGAAGAATGACAATGATAGCTAAAAGAAACCCCTTAAAGTATAAAATGCACGAGTATAATATTTTAAAATCTAATGCTTGATCCATAACCTTTCGCCCATGATTATCTGAGGTAATTTCATTATAGTCTAGTGTGTTGTCTAGTTGTCTTCATTACCTATGACAATACTGTGTGTTGCTTTCCCTTATGGATTTCTTAGAATATTAGATAATGTAGTTTATGAATAAAGTTCAGGTTTTAAAATATTTTATAGTGCCAAAGTTTATTTTGGATTGATAAATAGAATGCTATTCTGTGAAGTTTATAATGACCTATAGTAATACTATGGTAGAATAATGATTTGAAATATATATTGGCTATTTGGTGTCAATATTTTTATTTAATTATTTCAAGAGTGATCTTGGCTATTTGGTGTTAGGATTTCTGTTTATTTAGCTCAGGAGTGATCTTGGCTATTTAGTATATTAATTTGCACTAATGATGCAGACCTAGGAGGCTCAATTATGCTGATTAGGCCTATTTTCCAAAGCAACATGCCTTTAAACCTATCATAGGACCATGAAAACTTGGGGCAACAATTCATATGCCTTCAAACCTTGAAAATCACAAAAATATTCCATTGGTACAGACAAACACATGTCAAACTTGAAAAACCTTGTTTTAGGCACAATTCATGAGGGTTTATTGAAAATGACACTTACAAAGCCTCCCAGACCATGCCACCCACTCAGAAACTCATATTTTATCCCCAATATGCTCAAAAGTTCATAAAATAGCCATCCCTAACTTCCCATTGTCCAATTCAAGACTATACCCATCAAACCATGCACCTTTCCAATGGAATCCACCCCAGAGGCTCTCACGAAGTTATGAAAATCACTTAACCTGCACAAAAAAAGGTATTAACATGTTTATTATTCCTATCTAAGCCTATCCACCGAGTTACAGGTCTTCACAGTGGGCGGAAGGCTTAGAATGGCATTTTGACTCCTCTCACAACCCCCAAAACAGTGTAAATAGGCAGTTTCAAAAAAATAATGATTTCTCCCTCAATATGAACGTTAAAATCCTAAAATCAAATGAATTTGAAAGTTAACTCATATTTATACACATTCCAAATGATTTTTAGAGCCAAAAGATACTGTACAGATCCGTACCAAGCCTGCAAAGTTCAGGAAAATAGGAAAAACATGGGGTTTGAGACCACCCGACAGTAAAACAAGGATATCTCACTCAATTTTTAATGAAATCACACCATTCCAACGCCAAAAGAAAGGTTATTCAATTAGCTATCCAACCATAATAGGATTGTAGTGTAAAAAAATACGTACAGGTCGTGAAATGCATGGGATCAGCAATTTCTTGATGGAAAATACAAAAAAACAGCAAACTTCTTATTAGAAACTCATTCCAAACTTCTTCAACAGCCTCCCTTAGAGATATTCCCACAATATATCATGTTTCCATCTTCAAATAACCCCTTGAACCGACCAACTACCATAACCACCCTTTGTTAGAGTCTAAGATGACAATTTTTTGCCAATTTTGCTCTTAATCACTATCCCATTACAACTTGATCAACTTGATTTTGCAAATACCACCTAATTGACCTATTAAGCCCTACAATACATTTAAAATGGTCATTGAGACCTTATTTAACATGGAATAAGACCCTACTCCCCATATCCCTTAAAACTCATGATTTCACATGGCTTTTGCATTATGAATCAAACTGACAAATTCAACTAAATGATTCAAAACCTTTTCAAATTACATTATGACTGGTCCTTTAGACCTTATTAAGCATAAATGAACACAAGACACACCTAGGTATCAAATTAGACTTCACAAGGTGTAGGTGCTCTTGCACCAACTAATCTTTTGGGTTAGAATTTGTATAAAATGTGAATTTATAGTTGGCATTTTGCATAAAATGTGAATTTATAGTTAGCACAAATGGATTTGTAATGGATTCCGAAACATTAATTTTTTTAGTAAAGAGAGTTAAATATTTAACTTTATCAAGAGATTGAGGTTATTAATACTTTATAGATGCACACAATCATCAAAGATTTATCTGTCAGAAAAATAGTGGCAAAAATTAGCAAAAAATTAGTTGAAATAATTAACTATCTGTTTTGGGTTTTACATGTAGGCGCTAGAGAAATCTATGGAAAATATATATTTTTACATGATTGGGGTTTGTATGTAGGAACCAGAGAAATCTATAGTAGCTATGTGCCTGCCATAATTTCTTGCCATTATCTTCAGCAACATCCTCAATTGGCTCACCCTTTCTATTCAAGTTCCACTCTCAAATACCGAATCTCGATATAACTAGATGAAGAAAAAGAGTCATTCAATACCTGTAACACATATTTTGGCACCTTAATGTTTTCTTATGCTTCTAGAGTTTTTCACCTAAAAGGAGAAAGATGGGCCAAAATGCATATGTTACATTCAAAGATTAGGGGTTGATAGGGGTTTGGGGGATGTGAATGTGTCTAACTATGATGTCTAAGTGTAGAAAACTGAAAGAAAAATGACTTATTAATGATAAATCTAAAGAACGTGAAATGTTGGAAAACACATTTTTATACAAACAGAAAGCTGGAAATGAAAGAGGCGCACCTAGACATGTATTATAGACTTGAAGGAACTCTGAAATTCTGAAAATACTGATTTTATGTCTGGCGAGACACTTGTGCCAAGCTAGGCGACCTAGTCCTTTTTCAGGGTGATTTCGAAAAACTACTATGGGGCCTATTTCAACCAAATGGGTATCTAGATTCATAGAAATCTCTGAAAAATATGCATAGTGGGACTAGGTCACCACAACTGGAAAGAGTGTCCCTTTTTCCTTTCCTAAAAATATGAAGGTGGAAACAAAAGCTCTTGATCTGCACTTTCTGTTCCTCCAAGTGTTTAGACCAGAAACCTTGATTCTCGACCTGCAAGTCCTCTCCAAGCTCCAATTAGGTTTTTTGCAATCTTGAAGGCTTTGAAACTTTTATAGCAACACTTCTAATCCTATTCTTTTACAAACCTACAAATTTGAACTGCAAATCACACAAAGAGAGAAATAAATGTTGGATGTTAGGGCATGGGGGCTTGCCTTGGTCAAGCCCCTTTTAGATAATTAAATGAAATGATGAAACAAGATAAGAAAGCATGAAATGTAGAGTAATGGACTTAGTACCTTGCCATGATGAGATATCTTGATTTGTTGCAACAATGGAGAAAGGTTCAGCCCTTGAATGCTTCAAAAATGTGTCTTGGTGACTTAGAATGTAGAAACCCTAGCTTGCTTGACAAGAGTGGTGAATGGGATATTGAATAATGAGTGTGTCATGTTGATTTAGGGTTTTGAGGCTTATATATAGGCAATCCACCTAAAACACCCATTATTTGATCCTCAAGACCGACATGAAGGAGAAATAAACTAAAACCCTAACTTTTCCTGCACAAAACCCCAAAAATAGCTCCAATGGGACTAGGTCGCCACCTTGGGTGACTTACTCCACTTGGATAGGACTAATTCACCTAGATGGGTGCCCTAGTCCTATAGGGGCCCTTTTGCCAGCTAGATTGTCCAGGAGTGAAGAAATCAAGTTTATATGATGATTTTATCAAATATTTGATCAAATTAAGCCTTGGGATGCACAATAAATGGTCATAGTGGCCTATAAATGATGATTTAAAGGGGTAATTAAAGGTCCAAAATTCATAGGCAAGGGCCCAAATGAGCGAAAAGTGTAAAGGCTACACTTTTTGGTGACAAATTTAGCCCCCACTTTAGTGAGAGGATGAACTTGCTTCAAAATCACACTAAAGTAGCCACATGGAGATGGTAAAGGATGACAAAGGTGAAGAAGGCGGTCAAGCCCCCAGGATTCAATATTCTAAGTCAAGTAGACATAAGTGTAAAGGAACACATTCAAGGGTGAATGATTTGCAGAAAAATAAGATACGCGATCATGCAACGACAAGAACTAGAAGGAGAGAAGAATGAGGTGGAAAAGATGTGCTTACTTTGGGGCCACAGAACATTAGGTCGTCCGCGAGGTTAGTTGTCCCAAAGAAGTGGTTTAGTGAGAAATTTGTGCCAGTGTGTTGGCTTCCCACTGTATAATGATAAAGTCATGCCAGTGTGTTGGCTTCCCATTATACTAACCATACCAAAGTTACATTGCTTGATAACTTTGATAAGGCACCACAATGCTTTTGTAAATGCTTGTTGAAAATTTTATGAAAATATTTTGTTGAAGGGGATTTTGCTTTGCTCATGCGAGGTCTCATATTAGGGAGCATTATGCCTAATGTCTCCAAGAGAGGAGAAGTTAGGGTGTCAGATCATTATCCATGGGATACCTCATTCGCATCAGGCCACTTCAGTTGATCGTACACTCTTGGAAGGCATCAAACCCAATGACACCACCAAGAAGAGGACACATCACAAGGAAAGAAAAATCACGCCATTGAGTTTTGTAAAAATACGTCATCTAGGTATGCCCCCACTTTAAAGGAATTGCTACACCATCACTGTGAGCAGTTTCTTTAAAGTAGCCAAGGATAAGGGAAAGAAGACATGACAACCAACTTGGAAAGCCCTATGCCAAGTCATATGTTTCTGAATTAAGCTACATCATGAATAAGGGCTGATGCAAGAAGTTGGGTCCACAAAAAGTTCAAAAAGTGGAAGTGTTTTTGTTGTTTTTCATAATTTGTCACACTTGGACTAAAAATTTGAGGCACTTACACAATGAATTTTAAAAAAAATCAGAAATATGAAATTTTGAATTTTGAATCTAGTTTCTAAATATGTAAATTATTCAAATACCCAAATTGTAGAAATTAAATTTTGATAGGGATCTATAAAAACCACTTTTTAAAAGTCCCTGTTTTTTTACCATACCATGCACGTGTACGGACACCACTTTTTGACCCAAATAAAAGTATTTTGCTAATTCCTTTTGAGGAAAGAGAGCTAACAACATGAAGATTGATGAGGAATTTTTTTTGTAATTTTTTGTTGAATATTTTTTTTTTTATTAAATTTTTATTGGCCTTAATTGTTGTTTTTAAAAATCAACGTGTACGGACAACATAATTTGACCTAAACTAAACATTTTTTGAAACTTTTTTTTTTCATTCTGTAAAGAATTGTCTAAAGATTGATGTCATATAATTTTTTTTACAAGAAACTTCACCAAAAAAAAGTTATTAAAAAACCAAAAAAGTCTAATATTTCATGTTTAAGGACTAGTTTGCTTTGAAATTAATTTAAAAATATCAAATATAATCCAATATTAATAAAAATTATATATTTGGAAACTAGAAATCGTGTTCTGTAATGGGTTTTAATTTTATAGATTGATTCAGAAAAAAAATCCATCAACCATACTATCAAAGATGGACATTCTTCTTCAATCTGCCTTAGTTTTTTAGTTGCAGGTCAAAGGCTAAGGCTCGGATTGCCAAGCCTTTCCCGAGCCTAAAACCAAGGCTGCAAGTGGGTTGGAGATTCAAGTTTTTAATAACGGGTATGCGTTTTTAAAAATGCATACGCGTTACAAAACGCATATGCGCTCTTTATTTGTTTGATTATTAAAAAAAAAAATACTTTTTAGAAACGCGTACGTGTTTCTAAAAAGTATTTTTTAAAAATAAATGACTTGTATGCACTCAAAAACGAGTATGCATTTTATAATGCGTACGCATTTTATAACGCATACGCATTTTTTTAGGGTCGGGTACCCAATGCATAACGCATACGCGTTTTCTGCGAGATTTTTTTTTTGGCCGAAACTTCCCCTCTTCGTGGACCCAACTTCTTGCACTTACACATAAGGGGATAGTATGTCACATGCAAGTCAACTTAAGACATGTCATCCACATCCCAAGATTGCTCTTATAAGTTTATGAAAGGTTAACGACGAGTTAAAGGAGACACCAACAAGTGACATACAAGGACAAGGTTGTTGAACCCATTTCCCCCACTTAGTGCAAGACAAAGGTGACCCGGGAAGGGAGGATGGTATGCTGCTCCTCACAAGGGATGAAAAACATGTAATAGTGAGTATTCTATGATCCTACAACCATTACATGACAAGAATCAACAACTAATGTTATTTATGTGGATAAGTAAACAAAGTTTTGGCTAAGTTGGCCTGGATGGTATACACTTTGTCATATATATGATTAACGTCATTGTAACTTGGGTGATGTGAAATGTTATTCTTGGGTGGGTGAAGGATTAGAGGATGCTTAGGAGGTCCAATAGTAAATGGGGATCTTGCGGTTTTGGGTTGATGTATCTCTAAGAAAGGGAAATTAAGTATCATCTTGTTACTATTACCCAAGAAAGACACATTACTAGTGCTTGAAAGGAGTGCAACCATGTTGTTGTTTTCTTGTACCATGATACCTTCCCTAGTAGGAGAGTGTTTAAGAGAACTACAAACAAGATGTTCAGGACATGCATTGTTTGGTTCTACACTATGGACTTCATCACAAGTAAGGGAAGGATCTATGGTTGAAGTGTCTTGTTTCACCATAATATCTTCTTCACTAATAGGAGAGATATTAGGAGAGGGGGAAAGTTGATTGTTGATGATTGCATTCGTTTCTTCGAAGGTGTCATTCTCTAGTGCCATAGTATCTATCCTAGGAGGAGAGATTTTTGGAAAGTGCAAATAATAGGTTCATCACATGTCATGATTAGATTTGGTAAAGTAGCTTCATCGCTCATACGATAGGCATTAAGAAAAGGATAACTAGGAATTATATAGTTACCAATGATTGGACTTGTTTGTTCAAATAGACCCTTCCAAATGTGAGGAATATTAGAAAGGAGAGAAATAATGCTATAACTCTCAATCATTGGATTGCTTGATACCAACATAGCCTTAGTTATTAAAGAATTATCGCAAATAGGGGAGGTGTTAGGAGATGATGGAAGAATAGGTAAGGAAGTAACCATGATTTTATATTTGTGTGTTATAAGGTCTTTGCAAGAGGGAGGAGGAGGAAGACAAGCAAGACCATCATGATCTTCAATGATTGTGTCTTCTTTCCACAAGATACCTTTGTCACCAATGGGAGAGATATCAGGGGAAGAAAAATTATGATTATCAGGATTATTGATGTTTGCATCCTGTTGTGGCAAAGCTTTAGTGGATAAGTGAGGAAAGATGAAGTCGTCAAGGGCTTCATCTAACATGTCCAAATCATCGCTACTAAAGGGATTCAGAAGGGTGTGAGTGGGTGCTTGTGATGTCGTGTTTTCATTTTCGAATGAATTTGATCTAAATGAATTAGGAACTAGTGTTGAAAATGAAAATTGCAAAATTCTAATACTTTCCATAAGTGCCATGAATTCTATGAAATGTAAAAGAAGCTACGTAAACTGAAAATGCGATGTAAAGACATAGTATGAAATGCAAATTTCAGATTTCAAACAATGTAATTTACTGATTATACTGGAAAAAAATGTTGTGAATGCAAAATGGTATTTAAGCAATGCATGAAATGGACCAATTTAAGCTAGATTGAGTAAAATGCATGTAATAGAAAGATAACCCACTGATACAGATAGTTGATGGCATAAAAAAAAATCTTTAAAATAGGGTTTTCAGCTCTGTAAATGGTAGTTTTAGGGGTGGAAAGGGACTAGGTCACCCAAGGTGGCGACTTAGTCCTCTTGGTGATTTTTTTAGAATTTTTGTGAGTTTTTTGATGGGGTTGGATGGTTTATGTGTTGTAAGATGTAGAACTAACATGAAAATGTACAATGTCAGAAATTTTTAATAGATTAAGATGCAAAAATGCAACCTAGATGCACTTTCACTAATGCAAAAATTTGAAACCCTAGGATGCAATTTAAACAATGCAACATGCAATGTAATGAAAAACTAGGATGAAGAAGGAATCTAAATAAAAAAGGAAATGATGTAGACATCAGGTTCACCAAAATGTAGCATAGATTTTGGCACCTTAATGCTTTATTATGCTTCTAGGGTTTTTCACCTAAAAGGAGAAAGATGGGCCAAAATGTTAATGTTACATTCAAATATTAGGGGTTGATAGGGGTTTGGGGGATGTGAATGTGTCTAAATATGATGTATACGTGTAGAAAATTGAAAGAAAAGTGACTTATTAATGATAAATCTAAAGAATGTGAAATATTGGAAAACACGGTGTTGTATGCAAACATTTACAGAATAACATAAAAAAGTAAACTATAACAAAAAAAAAAGATGGAAATGAAAGAGGTGCACTTGGAAATGTATTGCAGACTTGAAGGAACTCTAAAATTATGAAAATACTGATTTTTATGTTTGGTGGGACACTTGTGCCATGCTGGGCAACCTAGTCCTTTTTCAGGGTGATTTCAGAAAATTGCTTTGAGGCCTGTTTCAGCCAAATGGGTATCTGGATCCACAAAAATATTTGAAAAATATGCACAGGGGGACTAGGTCACCACAATTGGTGGGAGTGTCCCTTTTGCCTTTTCTAAAAATTTGAAGGTGGAAACAAAGGCTCTTGATCTGTACTTTCTGTTCCTCCAAGTGTTTGGACTAGAAACCTTGATTCTCGGCTTGCAAGTATTCTCCAAGCTCCAATTAGGGTTTTTACAACCTTGAAGGCTTTGAAACTTTGATTTCAACACTTCTAATCCTATTCTTTGGCAAACCTACAAATGAGACCTGCAAATCACACAAAGAGAGAAAGAAATGTTGGATGTTAAGGCACGGGGGCTTGCCTTGGTCAAGTCCCTTTTAGATAATTAAATAAAATTATGAAACAAGATAAGAAATCATGAAATTTAGAGTAATGGACTTAGTACCTTGTCAGGATGAGAGATCTTGAGTTGTTGCAACAATGGAGAAAGGTTCAACCCTTGAATGCTTTAGAAATGTGTCTTGGTGACTTAGAATGTAGAAACCCTAGCTTTCTTGAGAAGAGTGGTGAATGAGAGATTGACTAATGAGTGTGTCATGTTGAATTAGGGTTTTGAGGCTTATTTATAGGCAATCCACCTAAAACACTCATTATTTGATCCTCAAGACCGACATGAAGGAGAAATAAACTAAAACCCTAACTTTTCTTGCACAAAACCCCGAAAATAGCTCCAATGAGACTAGGTCACCACCTTGGGAAACCTAGTCCACTTGGACAAGACTAATTCACCTAGATGGTTGACCTAGTCCCATAGGGGCACTTTTGCCAGCTGGATTGTCCAGGAGTGAAGAAATCAGGTTTATATGATGATTTTATCAAATATTTGATCAAATTAAGCCTTGGGATGCAAAATAAGGGGTCATAGGGGCCTATAAATGATGATGTAAAGGGGTAATTAAAATTCCAAAATCTATAGGTAAGGGCCCAAATGAGTGAAAAGTTTCAAGGCTACACTTTTTGGCTCACCCTTTCTATCCATTCCAAATCTTCAGCAACGTCCTTAATTGACTCGCCCTTTCTATTCAAGTTACACTCTCAAATACCAAATCTCGATATAGCCAGATGAAAAAAAGAGTCACTCAATACCAAAGGCATTTTACACTCAATCAGCCTCCTAAGTGTTACAATATGTTCAATATGACTATCCATTCCACATGGCTTAGGAGACTAAACGTTCAACTCCCTTTGAAATGATTAGAGGTCGATAGAGCATATATACAGAACATTATAAATTATAGTACAATATTAGGCAAAGCATAATCATATCTAGAAATAAAAAATTATGGATTAATTATTGCATGTATGATGGAAGAATCTATTTTTTCATTTCCTAGAAACTCACAATTATGTGTTAGTTTTTGCATGTGTGATTGAGCCATGAGTAGCTAAATTATGTAGAGCCTCAGAAGAGATGAAGACGAATAGCCATTTAGTAAAAAAAATCTATGGTGGAGTTGAGGAACACCCTTATCTACGGTGGATTTGAAGAAAGCCCTTACAACGATCATACCACTTTAAAACTTCTTTAATGGACACTTTACTTTTGGTTAAAAATATATGATTATTTATGGCAACAAGCACTAAGTTGAAGAATATTTGGACAAACTATGGTTAGTCATTAGATCATTGGCATGTGTGCTATAGTTGTTGAATGTTTATTGTTAGTGTCTCAAGTGTTAGTTTTTATGATCAGATATTCAAAATCATAAATGCAACACTTAAGACAATGAACACAACAAGATACCCTGGGAAAACCCTCCAACTTGAGGGAGAAAAACCCAACAAATATTTCTCTTATATATTGAAGTAATAAGAGTAGAAATCTGCTTACAACTCAGGCACAACACAATGCTGATTTTGATACAATGAATAATCACACCTCTCCTAGATGCAAAAAAAATGAATATGTTTCTCCTTGAATTCGAATTGCTGTAGCAAAATGATGATCTACTACTCAGGCACGAACTTCTTCTAGATGCGAATATGATGAATTAACTTGATGATTACAATGAGATGAGAATCAAATATATATAAAAATGAGAAGGAAGGATCGCGTCCTTTCAAGGAGGTCGGCCTCAACAAAAATCATATCTCTTCGAGGTGACAGATGATAAACCAAGTCGGCTTCAGGTTATTAATTATTTATTAAATAATATATCAAATGAGGCACCTCCTCATAATTGATGTCATCATAAATTAAATAGCCAAAGGCTATTATTTAATTTATCCTTCAATGCAAAGGATATTGGGTTGGAAAAGAATCCCAACGCTGTCATGTAACATCAACACTCCCTCTCAACTAGGGAGGATACTTCCAAACATATAACCTCATCGTGATGTCAACCACAATGGCTAATACCATATGTGGAAAAGAAACATGTCACCTCATTGTGATATCAACCTTCATGGCTAATCCCATGAATGGTAAGTGTGCACAAGTTCCCATCACAGAATTACTCAACGTGATGTCGTCATCTCACCATGACATTCATCATGGCTACACCCAGAGGGTGAAAAGCACAAGTACAAGAAAATCATCACATACTCTCTCACGTGATGTTTTCATGGAGTCACACACATGACATCCACCTTGGCTACTCCTAGAGGGTGGAAACAAGGGCTTGCACCTCAAATCTCTCTTACAAAGAGAAAAGCATTAAATAAAATCATAGAAGATCACTGAAGCTGAGTCTCCCACTCAGCTAGGGCTTCATTCTCCACAATACCAAGCTTGTCTCAGAAGTACACAAAATTTACTCTGGAGAGGGGCTTGGTGAGAATGTCTGTCATCTGCTCATTAGTGCTAATGTTCCTCAACTAGATTGCTTTTCTCAATACCATATCTCTGATATAGTGGTATTTGATCTCAACATGTTTGGTTTTGTCATGAAACACTATATTGACATAAAGATTCAAACAGATTTGATTATCACAATGAATGAAAGTCGGCTTCAATGATTGTCCAAACATTCCTATAAGGAGCTTTCAAAGCCACACTACTTCTCGAGCTGCCACACATGCTGCAATGTACTCAGCCTCTGCAGTGCTCAGTGCTACTGAAGATTGCTTCCTACTACACCAGGAGATAATTGCAGACCCCAAGCTGAAACAACATCCAGAGGTGCTCTTCCGATCAACAACACAACCCGCCCAATCAAAATCAGTATAACCATGTAACTTCAAGTCCACACCAGAAGAATATCTCAAGCCATATCCAACTATGCCACACAAGTATCTCAGGATATGCTTCACTGCAACTAGATCTATTTGCCTTGGTTCACACATGAACTGACTAAGTGCACTCACTGTATAATAAATATATGGTCTAGTATTGACTAGATACATTAATGATCCAATCAACTGCCTGTACATGGTAGGATCCACCAGATCTAAACTAGTTGTAGCCTCCTTTAACTTCTTAAAATTGGTTTCCATAGGTGTAGACATGGATTTACAATCCATCATACCAAATCTCTTCAAGATGTCTATTGTATACTTCCCTTGACTTAGAATGATCTCATCAAGCCTTTGCCAGACTTATAAACCAATGAAGTAATGCATGTACTTAAGATCCTTCATTTCAAATTTAGAAGCAAACTCCTTCTTGCATTTGATAATGAGGTGTTCTTCTCCAATAAGAAATATATCATCAACATAGAGAACCAAGATCAAGGCCTCACCATTAATTACCTTGAAATATAGATTAGAATCAACATCATTCTTAGAGAAGCCCAAACTCAGCAAGTATCGATCAATCCTCTCATATCAAGCACGGGGAGCCTGCTTAAGGCCATACGAAGCCTTCTTCAATATACAAACATGAGACTCTTTCCCATGAACCTCAAATCCATCAGGCTGCTCAATGTATACCTCTTCTTCAATTACACCATTTAGAAATGCTATCTTCATGTCCATTTTGTGTAACTTCCATCCTTTAGTTGCTGCAATGGCAATGATAGTTCTGATGGAGGTATACCGAGCAACTAGAGCAAATGTTTCCTCATAGTCTATTCCCTCTTTTTGAGAGAATCCCCTAGCCAAAAATCTAGCCTTGTACTTCTCAATGCTTCCATCACCCGCATGCTTGATCTTGAAAAGCCACTTAGAAGATATAACAGATTTACCTTCAGGCCTAGGTACAATGTCCCAAACATCATTCTTGAGGATAGATTGATATTCTTCAGCCATAGCATCTTTCCATACTTGCTGACTTGTAGCTTCCTCAACACTCGAAGGCTCAGACTCAATCATTCGAATCATCAATGCAACATAGTTTGAAAACTTCTGAGGTCTTTTGCTTTCTCTGAATGTTCCTCTAGGGGCTACAAACTTCTCTGCCTACTGAATTGTTTTCCTAGCCCATAGAGGTGTCTTCTGACCAATAACAATGTCTATAGGCCCATCAATAGGTTCCAAAGGCTCAACTAGATCATCATATTCTTTAGAATCAGTAGCCTCCCTCTAAATCTCAGGAGTATGGTCAACTTCCATATCCTGAGGAGACTATTGGTCTTCATTGTCAATCTCCATGTGAGAGCCTTTAGATCTCTTGAATGCAACATGCAACATCCCTGCTGATCTCTATCAGTTTCTAACCTAATTCATGTAAATCCTGTAGGCTTTTGAAGACTCACTATAGCCCACAAATACTCCATTCTTGCCAGATGGTTCCAACTTTTTCCTTTTATCTTTAAGGATATGAACATACACAGGACAACCAAATATTCTCAAATGGCTGACTTCAAGCTTCACACCTGTGAAAGCTTATTCAAGAGTCATTCTCTCCAAGATACGATGAGGGCTCCGATTCAGAACATACACATCTATCCTAGAAGCTTTGGCCCAAAGGAAGGTTTGTAGAGCTTGATCATGAATCATGGCCTTAGTTGCTTCTACAATAGATCTGTTCTTCCTTTATGATACACCATTTTGTTGTTGATTGTAGGGAACACAAAACTCCCTCTTAATTCCTACTTCAATAAAAAAGTTATGAAAGCTTCCAGAGATGTATTCTCCTCCGTTGTTAGATCTCAGAACTTTGATCCTCTTCCCGGAAAAGTTCTCTACTCGAGCTTTAAATTCCTTGAATCTCTCAAGTATTTCCTCAGATTCTTTAGTCTTTAAGAAATAAATCCAAGTCTTTCTAGAGTAGTCATCAATGAAAATTACATAATACAAGAAACCACTATTTGGATCTAATTTCACTACTATGAAAGGGTCTTTTAGTATTCTTACCCAATGTGCATCCTCGACAAGTACCTTCATGCTCCTAGTTGAGTTTAGGAATGCCGGTGACCAACTTCTCCATAGTTGGAAGTGCTCAGAAGTGAATGTGAGAAAGTCTTCTATGCCAAAGCTCACATGAACTTGACGAATCATGCAACAAAGCCTATAGTGGATGAGTGCAAATTCTTTAGAGACATTCTTGCTAAACACCAATCACTCGAGTTGACTTGATACTAGAGTTCTTCAGCCATGCAAGAAATTTTCCTTTAGAGAATGCTACTTGATATCCCTTATCTTCCAAGGCTGAAATAGAGACAAGGTTCCTCTTAATGCCTGATACAAATAGTACATCACTCAATTGCAAGGAGATGCCAAAATCTAAGTGAATAGTGGAGGTCCCAACACCTTTCACAGAATAACATGCATCATCTCCAATTATGACTTGAACACTTGAATCTCTCATCACCAAATCTAAAAGGTGTTCTCTAAATCCAGTAATGTGATGAAAGGTGCCACTATCAATCAACCAAGTGTTGTTATCTACTAGAACATTGCTTGATAAGGAATAATAGAATAGAAATTCCCTTGAATCCTTTTGAGGAGAGATCTCACCCACATCTGCAAATGAAGCATGTTGTTTTGGTCTAGTGGGGCAATCCCTTGCATAGTGACCAAACTTGTCACATCTGAAGCACCAAAGGTGGGAGAGATCCTTCTTCTTCTTATATGGAGGAGCACCATCAAATCTTCTATCTTTATTCCCCTTGAAGTAGCCTTTCTTTCCTTCTCTTCCTTTCTTCTTTGAAGATTGAGTGGTTAGAACATGAATCTCCTCATTGGTAGAATTTTTCCCATTGCCTCTTGTTGCTAATCTCGATTCCTCTTGAATGAAATCTGCCCTCAAGAGATCAAACCTAGGTAGCTTTGATCTTGTGCTAATACCTTAGATACAGGTTCCCAAGATTTAGGTAGACCATTAAGGGCCAACATGGCTAAATCCTTATCATCAACCATATGCCCAATGGTAGAGAGCCGATCTCTCAATTCAGTGATCTTCATGAAGTAGGACATGACAAAATCTCCTTTTTCCATCTTGACATGATGAAGCTATTGCTTCAAGGCAAGTGATCTACTTGTGTTATTGAATTCATACATTTCCTCCAAGGTTTTGAAAATTTCTCTTTTTGTCTTCAACTTGGAGATAATTGGAACAAGGTGGTCCTTCATCGAATCAACCAAAATATTTTTTGCCTTGGTGCAATTCTTCCTCGATTGAGGCTTGACATTTTCATCGGATGGTTTAGGAACTTTGTCTTCCACAAACTCAGTAATCTCATTTTATTGCAATGCAAGCTCATCATTCTAAACTTTCGAGAGGCGAAGTTTGATGCACCCTCAAGTCTATCTTTGATCTTGAGCCCGTTCACCATCTTGATGATAAGATAGATGCAATCAAAGATGAGAATACAAATGGAGGATAATGCTGCTTGAAGAAATATGATCACGATCTTTCTTATACCCGCTCCGATACCATGTTAGTTTTTATGATCAGATATTCAAAATCAGAAATGCAACACTTAAGACAATGAACACAACAAGATACCCTGGGAAAACCCTCCAACTTGAGGGAGAAAAACCCAACAAATATTTCTCTTATATATTGAAGTAATAAGAGCAGAAATCAGCTTACAAATCAGGCACAACACAATGCCGATTTTGATACAATAAATAATTGTACCTCTCCTAGATGCAAATAAAAATGAATATGTTTCTCCTTGAAATCAAACCATTGTAGCAAAATGATGATCTGTTGCTCAGGCGCGAACTTCTTCTAGATGCGAATACGATGAATTAACTTGATGATTATAATGAGATGAGCATAAAATATATATACAAATGATAAGGAAGGATCACGTCCTTTCAATGAGGTTGGCCTCAACAAAAATCGTATCTTCAAGGTGACGGATGATAAACCAAGTCGGCTTCAGGTTATTAATTATTTATTAAATAATATATCAAATGAGGTGCCTCCTCAAAATCGATGTCATCATAAATTAGGCTATTATTTAATTTATCCTTCAATGCAAAGGATATTGGACTGGAAGAGAATCCCGACGTTGTCATGTAACATCAACATTAAGTTCTTCACTTAGGGTAGATTACTCTGATTAGTTTCTCTCGGGTGGTTTTTTCCTGTGTGGGTAATTTTCCCACCCGACACCTTTTCATGGCTTTAAAAGCCTATATAATATGTAAATTAATCATATCATTTTATTCACTCATATTTATGGTGAAATAGCATGTGTGCTTCTCTCTATTTCATGAAGGTTATTTTCTATAGATGGTGCTCCTGGGAGGTAGATGACACCAACATGATATTAGAGCAAAAAATTAAACACCTTACTAGGTTCTCATGCCAAATCATAAAGCAAGATCTCAAATCAACTCACCAATCAACTCCAAAGAGCATAGAAACACCAATCACCACACATGATAAATAATCTGTGAGACTTTCTGACACCAATCATATTCACTGCAATGCTATTCAAATAGCAAAAAACTACTGCATGCTGCCAATGTGGGAGTTTGAAGTTTTGCAATACTTTGAGTCTTCAGATGAGGACAACGAGGGTTCTTTAGATGCTCCTTCTTCTCCATCAGGGACAATTGATGTACCTTAACCTTCAGTGATTCATTGTGTGGAGTCATAGATTAAGGCTCCTATCATTCCTGTTCAGCAGGACCATTCATCTTGTGTTGATGATTCACTGAGCACATCTAGTGATTCATTACAACAAGTATTTTATTATCTTCCTAATTGGGATTCGTATTTGTTGGAAATTGGTTCATTGTTCGTGGAATCTCACATTTTTGACTTGGAAGACACATTTGAGGGTATATCCCTCCTATTTGATGATAGTTGTGGTACAACTTTTTTCACTCCATATCAATCTCTAGAGAATGTTCAGAATTAGTTTCTAGTGGTACCTTGTTTGTCACCTCTTATTGTGATTGGGCATGTTCTTGATTGGTTTGTGGCATCATCTTCCAAGGTTTTGGTGACACATGAGTAGATTCCAGGGACATCATCATACATATTCATGCTTCCTTCTTTCAATTCCTATCTAGAATGGGAAGCATTCCTACATTTATATTTGGTTTTGTTTCTTCCAAAAGGGAGACAAGTTGTTTGTCGACATTGGATCATGTTTTTTCTTTAAGAACTTACCATTTTTGTAGGTGATTACACATTGTGGGGGGCTACATAGTCTCTCTCTTTCCCTCTTATGGGGGGGCTATTGATTGTATATACATGATGTATGTAGTCCTTGGGGGATGTGATTGAGTCCTCCATCCATGCATCGTTTTTGTTTTATTTTCTCTTTCGGAGAGGGTTTTTTTCCCACAGGTTTTTTCTCCTTTTCTCTTCTTGTGAGAGATTGCATTGTAAATGGGTACCTAACATGGTTGTGTAGCCAAGACCCATATTGCACTTTTTTCCATTTTTGCATCTTCATTCTCCCTAAGTTTGCACTTAAGGGGGGGGTGTTAGTGTGTTAAGTTCTTCACTTAGGGTAGATTACTCTGATTAGTTTCTCTCAGGTGGTTTTTTCCCGTGTGGGTAGTTTTCCCACCTGACACCTTTTTCATGGCTTTAAAAGCCTGTATAGTATGTAAATTAATCATTGAGCATTTTATTCACTCATATTTATGGTGAAATAGCCTGTATCCTTCTCTCTATTTCACGAAGGCTATTTTATATAGATGGTGCTTCTGGGAGGTGGACGACACCAACATAATTTATATTTGTAGCTCATTTACAACCTTTATAATTTGAATTAAATTAAATCAAATTTCATAAACTTTTTAAAAACTATTATTTTTTAAATTAAATTTTAAATTTTATTATTTATAATATACTTGTTTTCATTTGTATTCATTTAATTTGTATATTAAAGAATAGATTATTTTTCTATGTTTTATTTTTTTTAATTTGAAATGTGAAAAGCATCCATTGTTTGTTTGATTTGTGAACTTCAGATTAGATTACATATGAATTGTAGATGTTACCATAAATTATTAAAATTTTATAGAAAGTTTCAATTTTAGTTGAATAATTAATGGTGAATAATCTTATTTATTTTCTATCTTTTATTATAACTCCAAAGTGTTACATGACAAAAAGGTAGAAATATTTATAATTTGAAAATAAAAGTTGAGGTTAACAATAACAAAATAATGACAAAAGGTATAAATATTTTTAATTTGAAAATCAAAGTTGAGGTTAACAATAACATTAAAGTCGAGGTTAAATATTTTTAATGGCAATTTCATTTCAGTAGTGGTGTTCCCCTTGGACACTCAGACTACCCACCTTGTTGTAGCCATAGGGGCTTACCAAGTCCTTAACCTTGCTAGGAAGTTGAAGTACAAAAATGTATGGGTTGAAGGAGATTCTAACAATATAATCCAATGCATTAAAGGGTCTCAAAAGCCATCCTAGACTATAGAGAATTGGGTTAATTTATCTAAGGAAATTATTAATTCCTTTGAGAACTACTTTGTCACCCATGTCTATAGGGAGATCAATATGGTGGCGGATTATTTTGCTAACATAGGGGTGAAGGCGAATAATAAAGTGGCATGGCAAAGGAGTGATGGTCTTGAGGCTGACATCATAGCCTTAATTATGTATGATCGAACCCATGGGAAGGTTCAATTTCCCTCTCTAAATAATGATTAAGGTGAAGGCAGGTTTTCCTAAGCAGTCTTGGTACTGTTGTTTCATCATTTTTCTTCAAGGGGTGAAGTACCATGGATTTTACGGTCTTATTAATCTTTGGTGCTTCGCACGATTTTCGAGCATTTTTGTGCTCTCGAATAGAGGAATTCTAGATTCTTTGAAGAAAGGTTGCATTGTAGACAGAATGGGCGGCGAGCGTTGCAGGTTGGAACCGGTTGATTGCAGTGAGCTGAAGACCAATGAAAAATTGTGGAGGGTGTTGGAGAAGGGTGGCATCATGAGCTATATGGAGAAGCTCCATGGTAGGGATCAGGAGGTTACCAGGATTTTCACGAAGGACTAGAATAATGGTAAAATTAATCTATTTGGAAGGAAAGTGAAGATCGATGAGCAATTAATTTCTGAGGTCACCAGGATGCCAGTGGAGGGTCTCAAGTTTCATAGAGATAGGTAGCTCTCCGACTAGGCGGTTAAGAATTTCCCTCGCACTGAAAAGGAAAGGGAGGACCTGCTACGGGCTACTAAGAGTAGCTATGATGCTACGAAAATCAAGTTGCTATGGAGGGAGGTGTTGAGGGTTATCATAGAGTATATCATGTTGGATGGGAGATACACTAGAAGTTTTGGGTATCAGTTTGTGCTCCTGAACCATTTCAGGCACCAGGTCAGGGTCTCCCTTCCTTTTGATCTCTACTTCTTTAAATTCGAATCTTCAGGACCATGTGTCTAATCCGGTTAGATATCCCATAATTCATGAGGGTTTACTTGTTCTCATCTATGAACACTTTAAAGCTTTGTCGGCCATCCATCATACCCCTTCTCCTCACTCTGTCTCTGATAAGGAGGAGTTGGGTGATAGTTATACGGACAAAGATGAGTGGGATACTGAAATGGAGGGGGAGGAAGAGCACCTAGTGGAAGGTAAGAAGAAAGGAAATGTCAAAAGCAAGTCTAAGTCCTATGGCCTCCCTAAACCTAGTGCAATGACGTCTACTGACAAGGCCAAAATTATTTATCTTGGGTCTGATATTTCCAATTTGAAACTGAAAGGTACACCCAGTGTTTCTCATTAAGAGAAAGGTAAAATAAAATTGGAGGAGGACCCTTCCTACCACATTGACCAAGAGGAACCCCAACACACCAATTCTTCTGAGACATCCAGCTATCCAGCTACAAATAGGGAGGATAGGCCATGGTACCCCAGTGACCTTAAGGAAGATTACCACTACTTCAAAGCTGAGCGCAAGTATCCAGGTGACATCCTTGCTATTGCTCACAATGGCTATGTTGATTTTTTTTGTTTGATCAGGTGGGCCTTCTTCAAGATAAAGGAGATAAAGCTTAATCAAAGAGTTTATAACAGTAGGTTGGAAAAGGTGGAGGGGGCTGATAACACGAGTAAGGACAAAGTAAGAGCTAAGGACCTATGGACGAAAGATGAAAAGAAATATATGGTTGAGTGCCTGAAGAAAACTATGGAGGATTTGGAGCATTTCAAGAACAATCACGATGGAAAACTTTCTGATATTGAGGGGAGGCTAAAAAATGTCAAAGAATCTATTTAGAAAGTTTTGGAAATGAGCCACAAAATTCTTAAGTCCACTGCCAATACCGTGAACATGATGGTTGAAAATCTGGAAAGGGCTCATCAAGTAGAATCTTTGGTGGATGTGGAGGAGGTTAAAGATCCAGGCCAGGCTAAAGGGGTTGGGCCAAGCAAACACACTAGAGCCAATCTGAAAAGGAAGTTGGACAAGCCCCCTATGGGCATATAGGGCATGAAGCAAGTTTCTATTAACATGGACAACCTGGAAAAGGAGGTCGCTGAAATCCTGAGAAATCTGGCCTAGTGGCTGGTTTCTTGTAGGTATTTTGCCAGTTTTTTTTTCTGTGTTGTCTCTTCGCTAGTTTCTGGTTTTTCTTTCTTGGAAAATTTTCATCTTTTGTTGAAATTTTAATGCTTTATCCTATCTCTATCTAATATTAAAAGGTTTCGGGGCCCCTTCAAAACCTACTTTTACCTTAATAAAAAACAATAACAAAACATGACAAAAAGGTAGAAATATTTGTGCTTTGAAAATCAAAATTGAGATTAACAATAACAAAACATGACAAAAAGACAAAAATATTTTTAAAATATAGAAACTTGAATATAAAGAAATTTGAACCTTAATTTACTATTGCATATTAAAATAATTTTCTAAATTTTAGAAACTTCTTTTTGAAAAAAATTCTTTTATACTTAAGTTTTTAAATTTTAGAAACTACTTTAAAAAAATTCTAAACAATGTATTTAAAACTAAAAAATAGAAACTTAAATAAAAAAGAAATATCCTAAATTTACTGCTACACATAAAAAAAATATATTTAATATTTTTTTTAAAATTGAAAGTATTGCAAAAAATAATGTATATTTCTAGAGAAATATTTTAAATTTAAGACTTTATTAAAGAAATTATTTTACAAAAATACAACCTAAATATACAATCTAATATAAAAGATTTCCATAATAAGTGCACATCTAAAATAAATTTTAAATTATTAAATTAAATATAAATAAAATATAATAAATTTATTATTACACATCAAAATAATTTTTAAAATTAATATATTAAAACTACCATGCTTATATTTAACAAATTAATGCACACTAAATTTTATCATAAAATAAGGGTTACGGTTCAATTAGAATTCTAAGATAAAGCTTCGAGTTAGGGTTAGGGTGATAGGAGTTAAATCAAGGTTACAATTAGGGGTTAATATTCAATAAAAGATAGGATTAAGGATCAATTCCGATTAAGATTAAATTAAGGTTAGGGTTAGGATTAGGGATGAATTAGGATTAAGATTCAAAAGAGTTCAATTAGGGTTAAGGTTATGTTAGGGTTCTTGATTAGGGTTTAATTATGGTTAGGGTTAGTTTAGGGTTCTATTAGGGTTACAGTTAACATTAGGGTTGTATGATATAGCTTAGGGTAAAGGTTATGGTTAGAGTTAGGACTCAACTAGGATTAGGAACAAATAGGGTTTGGGTTAGAGTTGGGGTTCAATCAGGGCTAGAGTTTAATTGAGCTTAGGGTTCAATTAGGGATAGGGTTATGATAGGGTTAGGGTTCTTGATTATAGTTTAATTATGGTTAGGGTTAAGTCAAGTTTCAATTAGGATTAGTGTTAACATTAGGGTTATATGATATAGGTTTGGATAAAGGTTGTGGTTAGGATTGGGGTTAGGGTTAAGACTCCACTAGGGTTAGGAACAAATAGAGTTTGGATTAGGGTTGGGGTTCAATCAGGGATAAAGTTTAATTAGGGTTAGGGTTAAGGTGAGGGTTAGGATTCAATTAGGGTTAAGGTTTGATTAGGGTTAATGTTCACTTAGGATTATGGTTAGGGTTCAACTATAGTTATTTTAATTAGGGTTATAGTTAGTGTCAAGCTTCAATTATGGTTAGGGTTAGGGTTCAATTAGGGTTAAGGTTATGTTAGGGTTAAGGTTCTTGATTAGAATTCAATTATAGTTAGGGTTAGGTTAGGGTTCAATTAGGGTTAGGCTTAACATTAGGATTACACACTATAGGTTGGGGTAAATATTATGATTAGGGTTGGGGTTAGGATTAGGACTCAACTAAGGTTAGGAAAAAATAGGGTTTAGGTTAAGGTTATGGTTCAATTAGGGCTAGAGTTTAATTAGGATTAGGGTTCAATTAGGGTTAGGGCTAAGGTTAGGGTTAGGGTTTAAATTAGGGTTCAAATAAGGTTATGGTTAGGGTTAGGGTTAGGTTTAGGGTTGAAATAGAATTATGATTCAATTAGGATTCAATGTTATGATTAAGGTTTGATTAGGCTTATGATTAAAATTAGTGTTTAATTAGGGTTAGGGTTAGGATTATAATTCATTTAGGGTTAGAGTTTTAAATTAGGGTTCAAGTAGGGTTAGGGTTAAATTTAAGGTTAGGGTTAGATTTCAATTAGGGTCAATTAGGATTAGTGTCAGGGGCTCAATTTTGGCTAGGGTTCAAGGATAAAGTTTGGTGTTAGGATCAAGGTTAGAGTTATGATTAAATTAGGGCTAGCTTTTAGGTTATGTTAGGATTAGGGTTCTTGATTAAGGTTTAATTATGGTTATGGTTAGGCTAGGCTTTAATTAGGGTTAGGGTTATATGATTGGGGTAAAGGTTATGGTTAGAGTTAGGAATCGACTATGATTATGAAAAAATAGGGTTAGTGTTAAGTTATGGTTATGGTTAGGGTTTAACTATAGTTATTTTAATTAGGGTTATAGTTAGTGTTAGGCTTTAATTATGGTTAGGGTTAGGGTTCAATCAAGGTTAAGGTTATGTTAGGGTTCAATAAGGGTTAAGGTTATGTTAGGGTTAGGGCTCTTGATTAGAGTTTAATTATGGTTAGGGTTGGGTTAGGGTTAAATTAGGGTAAGGATTAACATTAGGGTTACACACTATAGGTTGGGGTAAAGGTTATGATTATGGTTGGGGTTACAGTTAGGACTCAACTAGGGTTAGGAACAAATAGGGTTTCAATTAGGGTTAGGGTTCAATTAGTGATAGAGTTTAATTAGGGTTGGGGTTCAATGAAGGCTAGAGTTTAATGAGGGTTAAGGTTTAAGGTTAGGGTTAAGGTTTGATTAGGGTAAGGATTCACTAAGGGTTATGGTTAGGGTTTAACTATAACTATTTTTATTAGGGTTATAGTTAGTGTTAGGGTTCAATTATGGTTGGGGTTAGGGTTTAATCAAGGTTAGAGTTAGGTTTAGGGTTAGGTTATGCTAAGGGTTCAATTAAGGTTAGTTTAATTAGGGTTCACTTATGGAACTAGGGTTTCGATTAGGGTTCAATTAAGGTTACAATTAGTGTTAGGTTTAGGTTTAGGGATGAAATAGAATTATGATTTGATTAGGATTCAAGGTTATGATTAAGGTTTGATTAGGATTATGACTCAAATTAGTGTTTAATTAGGGTTAGGATTAGGGTTGAACCACAAATTTTGGGGGAAAAGGGGTTCTCTAGCACTTCTAGGGTTTTCATCTAAAAGGAGAGATGTCTTTCACACCCAAAATCTAAGGGGTTCATTCAAGGTTAAGACTAATGTATGGGTGTTGCCACAATAATGGGTTACACTTTTTGGGACATCTTGATTTTTGTTGAAATCACATATTTTTAGAAAATATAATGATTTAAGCCTTAAAAATGTCCCATTTGAAGGGTTTTAATTGAAAAGGGTTTGATCAAACTCACTTATATCAAACCCCCTTGGATAGAAATCCGCTAGTTTTAAACCATACCTATAATGGAGTCTCCTCTACACCTATCAAAATGCTGATAAAAAACCACTTTTGATCTACCTTTTAAAAGATCAAATTAATTTATTTAAAATTAAATTTTTGTAAACATGTAGTCCTTATTATAAGCTTCCCAAAAAGTATAATTTTAAATATATTTAATTTTATTATTATATTTATTTTTTATTTCTTGTGAATGTAGGTTTTTCAATGAACATCAAGGTCTTTATTTCACACATACAGAAAAATAGGAAAAGAGAGAAAAAAAAATCTTAAAAATACATGTACACTAGATATTGATGTCCTTATTCCAACAAAAAAATAATAAGTTAATTCAAATGAATACAAAAAAAATTATGCAGCTGAAAATACAATATATCCAAATTATAATTACTCTAAATGAGAAAAATAATTAAAAAATATATATGCAACAAAAAAATATGAAAAAATATCCATCCACTAGATAATGGTGTGAAAACACTGTATTTAAAAAATTAGAATTGTATGCTTTCTATAAAAAAAAGTTATGCAGCTGAAAGTAAACATCACTTTTTGAAAATGATGTTTAGTAAAAAAAATTAGTTAATAAAAATTACATAAAAGAATTCACAATTTATTTTTTAAAATATAATTGGATTCTCAACACAAAATATCACAAATCACTAGTTTCCTTCATCTTCAAATTCTTAATGGTTTAGCTTCTATAGGTGTACGAAAGTGAAGATCTGGTGAAAAATGTTGATTTCAATGTCAAGTTTGGCCAAAAAGTGTAACCCATTATTGTGGGATCACCCATATGTGAAATGTGTGTGATTTGGAATGTGTCTAAATGCAATAATCTGATCAATGAAACTAATTATTGAATGCAAACTAATGAAATGGTAAAGTATTGAAAACACTATGCAAAATGACTTAAAATGCAAGCAAACTGTAATAGAACTTAATGAAATAGAAAAATTGCACCTAGGAACTGAAGTGTGTTGTAGAGGAGCTCTAGAATCTTTTGAATTCTACTATTGAGGGCCATTGAGACACTTACGCAAGTTGGGCGACTTAGTCCTGCTTCGGGGAGATTCGACTAGAACATGTTTCGAGGAAATGGGTGTCTAGAATTGTAGATCACTTTTCAGGCATGGCAATGGGACTAGTTTTCCAATGATGGTGACTTAGTCCACCTATAGATTTTGGGAATCTTGAGGCTGGAATTTGTAGCTTTCAACTTGTATTGTTGCTCCTGACAGAGATCTAGATCTGAATCTTCATATTTTGACATGTAGGTTGTCTTCAAGCTCTTTTTAGGGTTTGTTGACTTTGAAGGATTTTGATGGGATGTTGACACCTTTTAACACCTTGCTCTTTGACAAATCTACATACAAGACCTACAAAACACACATGAAAAGAGGGGGAAAAGGGTTAGGGTTAGAGGATAGGGGTTTGCAAAGTCAAACCCCATTTTGGTAATCAAACCCTAGATAATGAAATGAAATGTAAAAGGAAAGATGATTGAACAACATGCAAGTGCAACAACTCACCAAACCCTTGATGAAGAGGTTTGAAGATATGAAAATATCAGCTCCAATGGATGAATGCTTGAAGTTCTTAGAGTGCTTGAATGCTTGATTGAGAAGAATGAAAATGTTGAATGAGTTAGGAGGATGAAAATGAGGGGAAAACTCTTTATTTATACATGATGTGCCCTAATTTCCTGAAAATACCTCATCACAGGCCAACCTTAGGGTTTAGAGGACAATATCCCACAAAAATATTAAAATAAATTTGATTTTTATACCTAAAGGGATTAAGTGGTGGTGACTTGGTTCCACCAGGGAAAATTTGCTAATTGTCAGGAATTAAAGTGTGATTAATGTTGTTTAATAGGATTGTCTTCCGAAACACACTTAAGTAGGGCCTATAAGTGCATTAAGCGGTCATTTTTACATAAGAAAGGGTCAGTTTATTAATGAAAAGCCTAGGAAAGTGTGAGAGCTTGTTACAACTCCTTACAACACTTTGAAATAAGGCTTGGTAAGTGATAAAAAGAGGTTGTTTAGGTGAATTATAATAGAAAGGTCCTAGAAAAGTGTGTAAGTGGGTTACAACACTTCACAACACCTTTGTAAGACATCATTAGGTTTTTATTGATTTACAAGCATTCAAGGCCTAATGTGAATGTGTTGGACACATTACAACATTAAATCTAGGTGAAATCAAGCCAAAATCCATAGAAAAGACCCAAATGAGCAAAAATGTCAAGAACACATTTTTTTGTGACACAAGGATTATAATTCATTTAGGGTTAGAGTTTTAAATTAGGGTTCAAGTAAGGGTTAAGGTTAAGGTTAGGTTAGGGTTAGATTTCAATTAGGGTCAATTAGGATTAGGGTTAGGGGCTCAATTTGGGTTAGGGTTGAAGGATAAAGCTTAGTGTTAGGATCAAGGTTAGGATTATCGTTACATTAGGGCTAGCTTTTAGGTTAGGTTTGGGTTAAGGTTTAATAAAGGTTACGATTAATTTTTAGTTTCAATAATGGTCAAACTTTAATTAGGGTTACAATTATGTTATAATTAGGGTTAGGGTTATAGTTCTAGAATAAAGCTTAGAGTTAAAGTTAGGGTTCTAGGATAAATCTTGGGCTTAGGGTTAGGGTTAGGATTGGGGTTAGGGTGACAGTTAGGTTAGGGTTAGGTTGGGATTAGTGTTAGGGTTAGGATTGGGGTTCTATGATAAATCTTTGCATTAGTGTTAGGGTTATCATTAAGATTAGGCTAGGGGTAGGGTTTAATTGGGGTTAGGTTTAGTGTTCTATTAAAATTAGGGTTATGGTTCTACAATAAATTTAATATCAAGTTCAATTAGGGTTAGGGTTTAGGTTCTAAGATAAACCTTGGGGTCAATGTTAGGGTTGGGGTTAGGGTTAGGGTTCAATTACGGTAAAGGTTAGAATTCAAATAGGGATATGGTAAATGTTAGAATTCAGTTAGGGTTAGGGTTATGCCCAGACTCTAATTCTATGTCTAATTTTAACCCTAATATACAACACTAAACATAACCCTGATTTATAACCCTAATCCTAATCCTAATACAAATTCTATCTCTAACAGTAACCATAACCCTAAGCATACCCTTGATCCTAATTTTATCTCTAATTGTAACCCTAATTGAATTGTAATCCTTATTCTTATACTAACCCTACTCCTAATAAAACTATAACTTAACCCTTACCATAATTAGTGATAAATTAGGGTTAGAGATAAAATTAAGATTAGTATTAGGGTTAGAAGTAGAATTAGGTTTAGGTTTAGAAGTAGAATTAGATTTAGGGTTATTAATAGGGTTAGGTTTTAATTAGGGTTAACATTCAATTGAATTTAATATTAACAATCCATTATGGAAAGGGTTTAATGAATGTTAGGGTTCAATTAGGTTTACATTTCAATTACATTTATGAGAGAAATCTTTGACTTATGGTTAGGGTTAGCATAAAAGTGTGATTATTATTCAATTAAACTTAGGGTTACAGTTCAATTAGGGTTAGAGTTACTATTGCAAATAAGATTATGAATAGGATTATAATTATGGTTAGGGTTAGAGTTAGAATTAGAACTAGATATAGGGTTAAGATTATAATAAAATTAGGATTAAGTTTCAATTATGGGTAGGGTTAGTATTTTGGTTCAATTAGGGTGCAATTATATAAAAAAATTTTTACTTTAAAAGTAAATATATTAATATATAATATTTTTTAAAACATAATTATAATATTATTATATATTAATAAAAAATTGTATGGGGTTGGGGCCCTAGCTCGGTTGGCTAAATCTTTCCTATTGTAGGAGGTTGGTCATGAGGTCTAGTCTCCTCCACTCTCATGGTACCGGAGGGCATGTCGCGCCAGCGCCGTCGGTCACATTAAAAAGTTTACCAGGCACACTGCAGTTTATAGGGGTTTGTGCTACCCGATTCCTACAGTCTAATAAAAAATAAATGAATAAAATTGTATAATTATATAATATAAAAATATTTTAAAAATTCTAATATATTATTAAATACTATTATATAATTAAATATTAATTTATTTAATGTCTTCCATCTTGTGCATATAATATGGTAAGGGAGCAACCCTATGTTCTTATTCCATCCCTCTTCCAACCATAACAAAAATTATAAATAATAATATATCTTATCCTAACACTAATTTAAACACCAATTATAATTGTGTCTCCAATAGTAACCTTAACCCTAATACCAAACCCAACCTTAACTCTCCCTAAATCTAATTGTACCCCTAATACTAAACCTAATTATATTTGTAGTCCTAACCCAAACCCAAATAATAACCCTATTACAAAACCATAAACCTAACTCCAATCCTAATTCTAACCATAACCCTAATTTATGTAATATTTAAACTCTACTTTTATCTCAAAATGTAATCTTAACAAAAACTCTAATTAAAATTCTATCTCCAAGCATAACTCTAAGGCTATTAGAAAACCCAACTTTAATATATGTATACTAACTTGAATCTTATTTGTATATCCAACTGTAATCCAAACCCTGAGCTTAATTATATCTATATCAAAAACCTTAAATCTAATTCTAAAATTAATGCTAATTATTATATTATATAGTATTATTAAATTTTAAATTAGTATAGTTAATTTTTTTTCAAATATTATAATTTAAATTCATATAAAATTATTTAGAATAAATTAAAAAAAAATTACATTTTAAAACATTTATATTATATAATATATTTATTATTAAATTATAACTTATATACTTATATATAATATTATAATTATATACATTACAATTTAAAAATAAATAGGATGCTTTAACCAATAGAGCTAGGCCCACTGTCTTATTATATTTTAAGAGGTAAATTAGCATTACGATTAGGTAAGGGTTCACTTATGATTAGGGTTTAAATAAGGTTAAGGTTAGCATTAAATTAGGGTTAGGATTCCAATTAAGTTCTAACTATAATTGTAATTCAATTAGATTAGAATTTAATATTTTACAATATTAATTTTATAATATTTATTTAATATTATATCAAAATATAATTTAATATTACATTATAATAATTAACATTATATAATATTATATTATTATATTAATCTCTTACATGTTGCACCGCAATTGCTACTAGCATACATATATTAAATATATATATATATAATATGTCGAGAGTTATCCTTCTCGAGGCACCTATTTTCATCATTTTTTCTCAGTGTAATAGGCGCCTCAATAATGATAACTCTTGACATATTTTATATATATTTATTTAATATATATATGCTAGTTGTAATTACATCTCAAGCTTTCATATCTTCTTGAGAGTCTCTTGCTTTTGTAGCTTTTTCTTGTTGAGGAATATTGTATGTATATTGTTTACAGATCTTTGTGTAGAAGGTGTATTTGTTTGTTGTTTGATCTTGTGGCTCATAGTTTTGTGCTTGTTTCACAATTCTAACAGGAATGGAATTTTCACCATCAATCAAATAAACAAAATCATTCCAAATAAACTCTCATTGACACATACTAGGGTTGCTATACATCATTGCAAATAGTGCATGGCATGAAATTCTCACCATTAATCAAACAAATAAATCATTCCAAACAAAATCTCATTGACACATACTAGGGTTGATATACATCATGCCAAATAATGCAGGGTATGTAATTTTCACCATTAATCAAACAAATTGAACAACAATTTTTAGGGGAAAGATGTTCTCTAACACTTCTAGGGTTTTTCACCTAAAAGGAGAGATGTCTTTCACACCCAAAATTTGGAGGGTTCATTCAAGATTATGTGCTAATGTGTGTGAAATGTGTCTAAATAGAGTGTTCTAAATGCTAGAAATTGATAAAAAAGACTAAATTCTAATGTAATACTCAGAAAATACAACTTATTTGAAAACACATTGTGATATGTGAACATTAAACTAAATGACCTAAGAGTGAACATGAAACAAAACATAAAGCTGGGAAACGAAAGTGTGCACCTGGAAAATAGTTGAAGATTGAAAAGGGGATTGGAAATCCTACTAATGCTAAAATTATCGCCTATTAGAACACTTACGCCATTCTGGGCGACTTAATCCCAGATCTGAAAAACTATACCGGAGCCCATTCATGCCAAATGGGTATCCAAATCTACAAAAAACTCTGAAAATCATGTACAGTGGAACTAAGTCACCACTAATGGTGCGACTTAGTCCACTTTGATTTTTCTGAAAGTTTGAAAGTGGAACGAAAGCCCTCGATCTACACTTTTTGCTCCTCTAGGTATCCAATTCTGAAACTTTGGTTTTTGGCACTGTAAGAGACTTTTTGTAGATATTTTTCCCTAGACAACAAGGAGATGTCTTCAAAAAGTTTTCAATCCATTCTTCAATGATTTACAAGCCTTTAATGTACCTAAGTCTGCAAACACACAAAAAGATGAAGAGAAATACTTATTGTTAGGGCATAGGGGTTTGCCTTGGTCAAACCCCTTTTAGATAATTAAATCAAGTGAAGAATCAAGATAATGAAGCATGAAATATAAAATAATGGAGTTAGTACCTTGCCATGGTGATTGATCTTGAATTGTTGCAACAATGGTGAAGATTCAACCCCTTGAATGCTTTGGAGAGGTGTCTTGATGACTTAGAATACCAAAACCTTAGCTTGCTTGAGAGATGAGTGATTGAGAAGATTGAGTGAGTGAAAGGAATAAACGAGTTAGGTGAATGAATGAGTTAGAATTGGCCAACTAGTTAGGGTGAAAATGAGAGGAAAACCCTTTATTTATACACGTTGTGCCCCATTTTCCCGAAAATAATACATCACAGGCCGACCTTAGGGTTTTGGAGACAATATCTCGTTAGAATTTTGAGTTAATTTTGATTTTTATGCCACATGGGACTAAATCGCCCAAGGTGGAGGCTTAGTCCACTTGGGAAAATTTGAGTGGATGTTGGGAATTAAAATGTGATTAATGTTGTTTAACAAGATTGTCTTGCAAAACACACTTAAGTAGAGCCTATAAGTGCATTAAGGGGTCATTTTATCATGAGAAAGGGTCAAATTATGATGATGAAAAGGGTAACTACGGGCTAAAATCTCTAAAATTGTCCCTTTTTTCAAGGGTATACAATTTTTGGCGACACAAATAAATCATTCCAAATAAACTCTCATTGACACATACTAGAGTTGATATACATCATTACAAATAATGCATGGCATAGAATTTTCACCATTAATCAAACAAATAAATCATTCCAAATAAACTCTCATTGACACATGTACTAAGGTTGATATACATCATTGCAAATAATGCAGGATATAGAATTTTTACCATTAATCAAACAAATAAATCATTCCAAATAAATTCTCATTAACACATACTAAAATTGATATACATCATTACAAATAATACATAACATGAAATTTTCACCATTAATCAAACAAATAAATCATTCTAAATAAACACATACCAGGGTTGTTTTCCTTAAAAGTGTTTGCAACTATCATCTCGTTATCATAGTTTCTTGTCACATATCAGAAATTCACATACGACGTAATCTTCAAGATTCGATGAAGTCCGTGACACAAAACACCAAAATTCACATGGAACCTATGGGCTGGGGTTGGTGGAGGATTATCGTTACTAGATTCTTCCTTACCATATAAAATTATAGCCAAGGATTTATACAGATCGGAGAGCTCGTGTCCCTGTACGAAAGAATATAATGGCTTCACAAAACACGTACTGAAATGGTCAGAGCTCCAAATCAAACTATTATTATAATTAGAATTTAATTCAATCACGGCGTGTTATTCTTCACGCCTAAATTTCAGTGCTAGGATTTATCGTATTTCTATTTTGTGATTCCTCATTCCTCTTGTATTTGTATATATCGTCCTTCCTATTCAGATATGCCGAAGCAGTCAGGAGTTTATTTGCTTTTTTGACCAAGGATGGGAAAGAATTCACGCACCTCTGGTTTGAATAGAGGGGCCTGGACCCCTCGCGAAGATCTGATCCTTAAAAACTATGTTCAAATTCATGGAGAAGGACACTGGAGTATTCTTCCTCTGAAAGCAGGTATGTTCTATACATATTTTAACTTGATTTATATGTTTCATCTTGGAAATTTCTATTATATTGCAGCCCCAGAATAGGAATCGGAAATGTTTTATGTAGATCTTGTAGTCCATGAATTAATTTGTTTGATTCATGGCAGCCACAGTCCAGACTTGATGTTGGGTGTAATCAAATTTGCAGGTCTGCTAAGATGCGGAAGGAGTTGCAGGTTACGTTGGATGAATTATCTTCGGTCCAGTGTAAAACATGATGACATTTCATCAGACGAAGAAGAGCTCATTCTCAGACTTCATAAGCTGCTTGGTAACAGGTAACTTATTCATTGCCAGAAACTAAGTATACAACGTGGTAGACAGAGGGGACGGATTAGGTTTTGTAATGCATTAATTGAGGAAAACTATCTTAAAATTAAGACAATATGGTAAATTCTAGGAAGCTGTTAACTTATTTCTTGTGTTTGGATTTTAGAATATACTTGACGATATTAGTTGCAGGTGGTCATTGATAGCAGCTCGCATTCCTGGAAGAACAGATAACCAGATTAAAAATGTATGGTATTCACGTTTGAACAAGAAAGCTGTTAAAACAGCAACCCAACACTGCAATGTACTAAAACCAGTGCCATACAGATATATATTACCCTCTCCTAATTATGAGAGTACTGTGGGTTTTAATGCTGACATAATTCATCAACACAGCATGAATGATAGTGCCAATAACTTCTTATTCCAACCTACAAACTACAAAGGAAAGCAGACTCATGGATGTCTTGACGTGGAGGAGTTTGTTTATTATATGGCAAACGGTGTGACCCTCACTGAACTGCAGAGTTCAGCTGTTAATCCAAACGAAGTTCACAATGCCATAGATCAAGGCTTTTGGTCACCATCCTCATCAGCCACTACTGTGTATTACTAGCATGTTTACTCCAACAACACAGTTTCAGGGTATTGCCACACAAATTGTCAAGAGTTATGATCAGAATCAGTAATCTTACTACAATGACATACTTCCATTTACCTCTTAGATTCTCATCAATGTGCAGACCAATTATATAAAAGTATTTCCCAACAAAATGTGTCTTCATGAAGGTCAAGTGTTGTTGCAGCAATAAAGATTAGTGTTGTGGCCGTAGAATGAAATTAAGATTGTAATAGCTACCATTGCTAAGTTAATCAGTGGAGAGAAAACAGGAGTATTGTGCTTAAGGACATAAAATTTGACTATCTACCAATGTAAATTCAGCTTTATTTTAAGAAAAGATCAGAGTAGTTTGCTCATTGATAAACAAAAAAGTTTGATCTTAATCAAATCTGTATGGAGAGGAAATAGATGTTTTAGATATAATGTGCATGCAAAATTGTTTAAGTAGAGTCTTCAACCTATGAATGTCTACGACGAGGTATTAAACATTAGATTCCTTCTCAGTTTGTAGATGTTTGCAAATGGCGTGAAAACCATCTAGTTGCAAGAACAATCTCGTACTGCTGAGGTATGTATGTTTTGGAGCCGCATGGCATAAAGCTCAATAGTGTTTATCAAATGATAAAAGATATTTCATTTTCCTTTTCGCAGAAGGACAATTTGCCAAATATGTCTAAACGCTGCCAAACAAGTCATGTTAATGTTTACGTGGAATATCTTCTTGGTGGTTTTGCGTTGGACTTGAGGGTTTTGTAATTTTTGAGAGAGCATCTCTTGAACTGTTAGTTTACAGCAGTTACCCAGACTGCCCATCTTATTGTGGGTCTTTTTAGATCAGATGGTATAACAAGATAGTATAACAATTACCCATATTATCCATCTGATTGTAGTTCTTTTTAGATCAGATAGTGAAACCATTAAAATTTTATTAAAAAAGGGTTATTTTGGGTTATTTTTAAATATCATTTAATTCAATATAATTTTGGTTAATTAAAATAGGATAAATATTTATATTTATAATTATAAATGAGATGTAAAATTGTTTTGACAGTTTGATCATTAAAATGAATGATAATAAACAATTCTATATTAAACTCAACCTTTTCAAAGACTTAGAATAATTTATAAACATTCAAATTGAAATCTATTATTTTATTAATAATTTAAACATATCATATGGAAGTATTCTCTTTTGACCCATTTTAAACCCAAATAAACTTCTACAAATTCCCTGACTACTATTAATAAAAATCTTGTAACAATATTAAAAATTTAAAATAAGGATTAACCATACTAAACCCTGTTGGCAGATGGTCAGCACTCCCCTGGGGATTCGTGACATGGACTAACTGCCTCCCATAGATTCATTAACTCTGATAGTTGTATTGGACATTAATAGGTCAATCTTTTGGTGCAACGACAACTGTGGGCCAATAAGTGGTATCAAAGCGAGGTGGATCAAAGTTGCAGAAATAATTTGTAGACTGAGCAGTCATTGATGAAGATGTAAACTGTTGTAGCATATCAACGTGCATTCATGGAAACAAATGGTGTTACTCAGCCCCAAATTCCCATTTTCAATGGTAAGAATTATGATTTTTGGGCAATTAAGATGAGAACTTTATTTTGTTCACAAGATATTTGGGATTTGGTAAATAATGGTTTTGTAGAACCTCAAGATGAAGTAGCCTATTAGGCTTTAACACAAGGAGAAAAGGATCAACTTAAAGACAAGAAGAAAAAGGATGCAAAAGCCTTATTTCAAATCCAACAGGCAATGGATGTGACAATCTTTCCTAAAGTTGCAACATCAACAAAATCCAAGAGAGCTTGGGAGATTTTGGAGACAACTTATCAAGGCAATGCAAAGGCGATAGTGGCTAAACTGCATCTCTTAGAAGAACTTTTGAAAATTTGCAAATGAGTGAATTAGAGTCTATAGACCAATTTATGAGTTAGGTTATGAATGTTTTAAATCAAATTAGATCTAATGGAGAAGATTTAACAGATCAAAAGATTATAGAAAATATTCTCAGATGTTTACTCAGTAAAATTGATGCTATTGTTGTAGCAATTGAACAATTTAAGGATTTGACACAGTTATCTGTAGATGAATTAATGGGATCTTTGTTAACACATGAGTCCAGAATGAATAGAAATAACAACGCTTCTTCTGAGAATGCTTTCAAGTCACAGGAATCATCTAGCAGAGGAAGAGGAAGGTCAAGCTTCAGAGAAAGAGGCAGAGGCAAAAACAAAAGTGTTAGAAGTGATTCAGATCAAGGCGAAAGAAATAATCAAAACAACAACAATAGAGGACGTGGAAACAATCATTCCCAACAACATTCACAGATGTTTGATAAATCTAACATTTAGTGTTATTATTGCAAAAATATGGACATTATGCAAATGAATGTAGAAAGAAATAAGGAGATTTGGATAAGCAGAATGCTAGTTATTCAAATGAATCAAGATCTAATTTTGAGAATATGTTCCTCACATGTAATGTTTCTCAAGAGAGCACTAGAAATATATGGTTTTTGGATAGTGGATGTAGTAACCTTATGACTGGGAATAAAGATTTATTTGCTAGTTTTGATAATTCTATTAAGTCTGAAGTGAAATTGGGAAATGATAATAAAGTGGTTGTAATGGGTAAAGGAGTTATAAATGTTTTGACAAAAAGTGGTGAAAGTAAATTTATTCCTGATGTTTATTTTGTACCTGGAATAAAACATAAACTTATGAGTGTTGGACAACTATTACAAAAAGGGTACACCATATCTTTTGTGGATAATGTTTGCACAATATTGGATAGATTTCCAAATGATGGGTTGATTGCAAGAGTGGAGATGACCAAGAATCGAATGTTTCCCATTCAAATTATGTCCACCAAAGGAGCAGAAGAAGCCAATTTCAAAAATGTTTGTTTAGACCAATCATGGCTATGGCATTTAAGGTATGGGCATTTATATTTTGGAGGTTTGAGTTTGTTAGAAAAGAAATAGATGGTTAAAGGATTACCTCCTATAGAACAACCAACCAATTCATGTGAGAGTTGCATCTTGGCAAAACAACATAGAGAGAGTTTTCCTATAGGAACCTCCTATAAAGCAAGGGTATTATTGGAGATAGTTCATAGTGATATATGTGGACCAATGCAAACTCCATCATTTGGAGGTAGTGTTTACTTTCTAACCTTCATTTATGATTTTAGCAGGAAGACATGGGTATATTTTCTCAAGAAGAAGTCTAAAGCCTTCAGTAAATTCAAGGAGTTCAAGTCTATGGTGGAAAAGCAAAGTGGACAATATATCAAGATACTCAGATCTGATAGAGGTGGTGAATATAGTTCTAATGAATTTCTAGATTTTTGTAGAGATCATGAGATCAAGAAACAATTTACAACAAGGTACACACCACAGGAAAATGGTGTAGCAAAGAGAAAGAATAGAACCATAATGGAAATGGCTAGGAACTTGTTGAAGGCAAAAAAATGTCTAATGATTTTTGGGCAGAAGCAGTAGCATGTGTTGTATACATTTTGAACAGAAGTCCTACAAAGAGTGTTAAGGACAAAATTACTCAAGAAGCATGGGATGGTAAGAAGCATAATATATTTCATTTGATAATTTTTTGATGTGTTTCATATTCACTAGTGCCATTTGAATTGAGAAAGAATTGGATTATAAAAATGAGAAATGTATTTTCATTGGTTATAGTGAACAATCAAAAGCATATAAATTGTATAATCCCATTTCAAAGAAAGTGATTGTTAGCAAAGATGTCAAATTTAAGGAAGAAGAAGCATGGGATGGAAGCATTGACAAATCAATCACAATTGGAGCACCAATACCACATAATGAAGAAGAATCTGAAGAATAAATTATGCAAGGTGATCAATCAAATCCACAAGCAGGATCAAATACACCAATGAGAAGACCACAAAATGTTGTACAAGGTGCATCATTAGGTCATGCACATCATCCTACTCCCAATTCACAAGTAAGTGATGATTCAGATCCTACTCTTGCCTCATTGAGATCAAAATATAAAGGTAAGAAAGTGAGAAGTTTGAAAGAGATCTATAATCATGGTGAAGACAATTTGGAATTATGCTCAAATTTTGTTTTATTCTCTCATGATCTTGTGTATTTTGAAGAAGCGGTTAAGGAGGATCATTGGAACAAGGCTATGGATGAAGAAATGGATTTAATTGAAAGAAATCACACATGGGAGCTAGTTGATCTACCTTAAGGTAAGGATTGCATTGGAGTCAAATGGGTTTATAAAACCAAATTTAATGCAAAAGGTGAGATTGAAAAATACAAGGCAAGGTTAGTAGTAAAAGGTTTTGCACAACATTATGGAATTGATTACAATGAGACATTTTCTCCTATTGCTAGACTTGATACTGTTAGAATGGTTTTAACAATAGCTGCACAAAATAATTGGAAAGTTTTGGAAATGGATGTCAAATCTGCTTTTTTGAATGGTTTTCTTGAAGAAGAAGTGTATGTGAAGCAACCACCGGGTTATGACAGGCATGAACACGAAGACATGGTCTAGAAATTGAAGAAGGCGCTCTATGGTCTCAAACAAGGACCAAGAGCATGGTATAGTAGAATTGATTCATACATGCAAAGCAATGGATTCAGTAGAAGCAAGAGTGAGCCAACATTATACACAAAAATAAATAAAGAAGGTAAGATTTTGATAGTGTGCTTATATATTGATGATTTAATTTTCACAGGAAGTTTGTCTGTAGATGCATTTAAATCAGCAATGAAGAAAGAATTTGAGATAACAAATTTAGGTTTGATGAAGTATTTTTTGGGTATTGAAGTTGTTCAATCAGATAAATGAATTTTTATTTGTCAATCAAAATATGCAAAGGATGTGTTTAAAAGTTTTAGAATGTTAAGTTGTACAATCCAACATCTACATCAATTGCAATAGGCACTAAAGTTAGCAACGAAGACAAAGGGCCTAATGTTATGTATCTTACAGCTACAAGACTAGATATCATGTATGGGGTTAGTTTAATCTCAAGATTCATGGAGTCACCAAAAGACTCGCATTGGCAAGTTGGAAAGAGGATTTTGAGATATGTAGCAGGAACAACAAAATATGGAATCTTGTATTCCAAAACTAATGTTTTTTGTTTGAATGGATATACTGATAGTGATTTTGTAGGTAGCATTGATGATAGGAAGAGTACTTCCAGATATCTTTCATTGTCGGACAAGTGTAGTCTCATGGGCATGAAAGAAGCAACCCATAGTGACTCTTTCATCAGCTAAAGCAGAATATGTGGCAGCCACATCAGCAGCATGCCAAGCAATCTGGATGAGGAAATTTTTGTTAGATCTATTGCAAGCTCAGGAAGAACCAAAAATATTTTTTTGTGACAACCAATCAGCAATTTCCTTATCAAAGAATCATTTTTTTCACAAGAGGAGAAAGCATATAGATACTAGATATCACTTTATTAGAGAGTTGGTGAATGATGGTGAAATTCAACTAAAATTTTGGATATCTAAAGATCAGTTAGCGGATATATTTACCAAGCCATCAGTAAAGGATGTTTTTGAACACTTAAGACAAAGTTTGGGCATTGTAAATGGTGAAATAAACCATCGTAGAAATTAGGGGGAATGTTAGAATTATCAAAATAATTTCTCCCATTCTACATGTTTGCAGTGGAAGAAAACCAGGGATAAAACAATAGTTTTAGTTAGATTGACATCAGTTTGCATGCATAATTTAGGAATTATAATATGTCAGTTAGATTTTCATCAATAGTCTTGCATATGCATTATTGCTTGTAACTGAAATAGACAAGGAGTTCAGTTAGCTATTTACTGAGTCTCTCGTGTCATTAACTATTAGTTTCAAACAATCTTTTGCCTACCAAATAATATGAAGTCTTCTATTAAAGAATAATCTATAATCAGTTTTATGCATGGTCAGTGAATTAATGAAAAAGTAGTAGCTTATTTATGTGTTCAATTTTTGTAAGATGAAGTGAATATTATTTCATATTGTTGTAGCAATTAGGTTATACACTATTTTTTTTTCTTTGCCTCCCCATCAAGTGGTATCAGAGCCAAAGGTGCTGGCTTCGAATCCCCTCAGGTAATGCTGAGGCCTAAGCCACAATTTTTTATAATTTATTAAAGTTTAGGGTTTTCATTCCGTTTTTTTCTCATAAAACTAATCAATATTTTAATGCATTTTCAAAAAATTCTAATTTTTGAAAAAAACATTGTTCTATCCTCGTTCCTCTTTCTTAGTGGTCTGAGAACCCAACTAATGGAAGAGTCTCTCTTAAGATAATGGGGAACATTGCTCTATCTTTTTCACTATTTTTTTTTACATCCAACATAACACATTTTGTGGGGTAACTAGTTTGTTGCATGAGTGAAATATTAGAGGATAATGGAGGCTTTTAAAAAAAATTCTCTCAAGATTTCTTTTATAAAATTATTTAAAGGGAATATGATTTTGATTCTTCAAGTTTTCTAGCCCTCATGAAGAGATTTAAAATGATACCTTTATTCTCATCTCTCTAATGTTTTTAGTTAATTTGGGGTATGATTCTTCACATCATGCATTTGTGATTTTTTAATGTATTAACAACCATTTTTAAGCATTTCAATATATATGTGCCTACTCACACTCCTTGTTTAAAATTATGGTGTTGGCTAGTTAATTATATATATAAATATAAAAACTAGCTTGATTATGACATCTCTTGAAGATAATGAAAACAATTAGAGTATGTCCTAGTGCATTTGAAAATATGAGGCTTGTTTATTTTAAAAAATATTAAGCTTTTTAGATGTCAATTTTTGATAAGAATTTGTTTCCCCAAGCTAATAGTTGAATTTCAATAGTGAGACAAATCATGTTTTTAAAATATTAGGCTAGGTCATGAAATTTTAATACCAATATTTGTTCAAAAAATTTCCTAGCGATTGTACCATCTTAGAGGAATTTTTTTAGATCACTTTTTTTATCACCTTATAACTATTTAAGGTGATGGCTTGCAAATAATTATTGAGCCCAAGTTTTTCATTAAATTTTTATTTAAATACAACACAAAAGAACAATAAAGGTTACTGTTCATGTTTATAATTTGACTTCCCATCCTCTATAACTCTTTAATTAGATTAAGTGGTGGAATGAGGCGATTTGTTGCACGACTTTATTTTTGTGACAATATGTAAAACAAAAAAATTGAATATTTTAAAAGAGTATTTCAACCTCTCTTATTTGAGTGAATCTAGTTTGTTATATGCAGCTTCAGCTACATGGGGAATTTCTCAAACACAATCTTAATATTGTAAAGATACACGTTACAAAAGTGATTTATGTGTGATCCAATTTTTATAATTCATGACATAATTTTGGAACATGTAAAATGTATTGAATGTTGGAAAATTTATCATATAATATGGGACATTAAATCTATTTTTTAGTAGAAGAGAGAGAGAATTATAAACTAAGTATTTTCTCACTTTGGTAAAATCATCAATTGTAATAGGTAATGAAAGTGTAAATGTTCTGGAAAATTTATCTCTATTGGAAAAAATGATATTGCCTCTCTATTAGAAGTAGTTAATTCATCATGATATTCTATGCACATCAAGTGATATTATAGTTGTTAATGAGAATCTCTTTCTCTATACAATGTGACCGACTAATGTGATAAAAAAATTTGGATAAAAAAGAGAGAAACCACATATAAAATTAATCATTCAATCCAAATAAAAAACACACGCCCCCTTTGATTAGAGCATAAGTCAAATATTAAAAATGAAACATACAAAATAAAAAGTAATGCTTATACCCTTATTATTTTATTAGATTGTTGCAAGATGTGTGGATGTGATGATTGGTTGATATGTAGTTTGCTATTGATTGGAAGTTGCATAAATTGCAAACATATTCTTAGACTAAATAATTTCTCCTATTGTTGTCCTTTGAAGGGAGCTTTGGTAAATACATCTTTGACTATGTGAATAAAGGGCGAGGATTGATTTGGGAGCTCAACCTGGGTGGAGATTGGCTTGTTGATTGTGCAAGATCTCATTGTGAGAAGTAGATGGAGATGTTAAGTTGAGAGTGACAATATAGGGAGCTCTCACACATGTGTGAGAATGGAGAGTGAGGATTTTATGGGGTCCAAGATGGATGGTAATAATTTAAACTCATGGAAGAAGGTAAGAGGGTGAGGGTGACAAGTGGGAAACTCACACATGTCAGAGAATGTGGAAATGTGTACTGTAAAAGTGATAGATGAAAGGGGGAAAAATTACGAAGTTGTGTCACATTTTTATAAAGGAAATGACCAACATTGATCCAACTTTATAACTTGAATCATTAGAAAGTGACATATATTTTTTTGAATTTTAAAATGATGCAAACTATTAAAATGTATATTTTTTAGTACATATTTTATGTTTATAATTTTTTTTTAAATATTTCAATATAGAAATTTTATAAAATAGATACTATATTCTAGTTTTTGATTATCAGAAAAAAAAAGTTTTGAAGGGTCCCTAAAACCCTTTGCAAAACAAGAAGGCAGCTTGTGAGATATAATAATATGAAGTAGCCCCAAAGAAAAAAAGTGGAAAAAACCACAAACAACTAATCAGTAACCCAACAACAAACAAGCAGTAAAATACAAAATATAGCTACAATAGGTCCTTCAGAATCCTTGTAGCATTCATGTATTTAGTTTTTCTTCTGGTTCTAACACAAGGGCACTCATCAATACCTTTGACATGTTTCCCAACCAAAGTATCGTCCTCCACCTCATGAACATATTTTTTAGAAAAAGGGACTTACTAGTCCATTTCCTAGCCTTTTCATTCAACATCACCAACCCCTTGCACTATCTAGGAGAGAATCCTGACTAACATTAACAAGAGTGGAGAGATCCTCTTGGATTTTCATGATTTTTTTCTCAAGAGAAACAATCTGAGGATCATGATCCTTAGTCAATTTGGACACATCCTCTGCAATTTGGTTAATGGTGGAATTCATGATTTTCATCTTATCATATACCGTTGTGCCTCCTTATTGCTATTCTTCAAAGTGCTAATATTGAATCTAGATGACGGATCACACTTACCATACAAATACTTAACTTCACAAAGGAGCCACATGAAGAGTTTAAAGAAAACATATGCTCCATCCTTAGCCATACTAGCCATATAAGCATATCCCAATTCAAACCAGAACCCTAAAAAGAGCACTAAGGATGATCCTCAAAACAATTACCAGTAGGAGGCTCCATCTTATCCTTCCCTTTGCCTACAACCTTAGAAGTAATAGGGGGCATCTCCAGATCAACCACATCAATCTTTGCATGCTCTTCTTCCTTTTCCACCCTGAACTCATGGCTCTCCTTGTCCTCTTCAATAGCATCTTGAAGATTCTGACCAGACTATGGGTCACCAAGAGACACAACATCCATAATCTTTCCCTGAGATAATTTAGGAACTTTCTTCCCCAGAGAAGAATTACTCGTCACTCCACTCTCATTTTCCCCAACTAATTTTTTTCTCATCACTCCAAACAATGGGGGTGATTCCACCTTCTTATTGCCCTGATTCCCCTTCCCAACCTTCACAAAAATTTTAATAGATATTTTTCCCTTGGCTCTAGCCTTGAGGGCCTTATCCCCTTCCAAATTAGTATGTGAACCATTGGAATAGGAAGGGAAATTATCCAACTCTTCCTTAAGTGGGGTAGAGAGATACTCAAACAAACCCGAATCACCTTCCTCTTCCTTAAACTCCTCTGAATCTTCTCCCATATCATAATTGAAAAGCAAATCCTTAGATTTAAGAGCTCTATTCACCCTAGGGGTTTCAATTACATACCTCTCCTTTATATGTTTAGTAATGAACAACATGAGCCCCTTGTGCAAGAAAGGGTTATTAGAATTCTTTTCAAATTCTTGGATGTCATTTTCTAAGGACAAATGTAGATAAAACAGAAAAGACACTAACTTCGCATGACGTAAGTGGTTGAGCAGCATAAAATGGTAGCCATAGATGGCTGAAAATCTCCCATCTAGAGTGAAGTAATGCATAAGCACCACCACCAAATCCCCCCATATAGGTTTAGTGGAAGTCTGGTCATAGCCATCACACCTCAGCCTCTTTATCTTTGCTCTTTCCTTCTCACAGAGGAAGATAGCCCTAACCAATTTCACCACCTTCCTTTCCCTATAAAATTTTTGACCCTTGGTAGAAAGGCTAGTGACCTTTGCTATGAGTTCTTTCATAACATTAATCTTAATCCCAATGATCTGTAGGACCCTATTGTGCCAATTGTTCATAATTTTGGAGAAATTTGGGAGTCATAGCCATGGAGCCTCATCATGAATTGCATGATCCCACCTTTTTTGAGAACCTCCTAGAACAAACCATTGGATTTTGTGTCTTCACATGTCATAGACTCTATTCAGAATCTATCTCCCTCCATTACAATCCGAATAGACACTCTCTCAGACTTGATCCTCAAATGGAAAGGCAACCATCCAAAATGAAAAATCAAGAACAAAAGGAGGAAGATAACACCTAGAAAGCATGTTAATTTGACACTTCAAGTACGAAGCTTCATTAAAGCTACATTCATCAAGAAATCTCACCGTGCTCTAATCCATGATTATCAAGATCCATGTAGCATGCCATAAGTCTTATCAAGGTAGAAAAACAATAATGAAGACATGCATTGATGCCTCTAAAACCTATTCCTAACTCCATCATAAGAAACATGTGATATTTGATCGTTATTAACCATTGATTAGAGTTCAATGGGCATATGGTCACCAATATCCAAACAAGGAGACTCCCACATTAGCAAGGAATTCATCAACACCATTAGCTTCCCCATAAACATGGGAAATATAAGACTCTTGTAAGGAATTTAAAATATCAATAGAGTCTTCTATAATGTATTTGATCGACCATGAGGGAGGAGTAACCATTTTTAGACAATTAATAATATTCATGGAGTTCCTCTCCAACCAAAATTTCCTCACACCCTTCTCCTGAGCCAACTTTAAACCATGATAGGCTATCACAACTTATATATAGTCTGATATTATATTCTAGTTGCTAATAAAATGTTGAAAAATAAAAGCACCAATGGAGATTTGATCTCCACTTCTAATGTAGCCCATTGTGTGGAATGTGTTGAGGGCCTTAGGTTCATTATGCACAAATATCTATAAATCCTTTTAAAATTCAATAGAAGGGAGCTACCACTTGATAACACTTACCAAAAAAAAATTAACCTAGCCTAGATTATATTTTGATTAATTAATTAAATGAACCTTGTGTATTTAATTAATTTACCAAAAAATAAAAATATTCAAAAAACTTGATGTTTCAACAACTCTTACTCTTATAAATAACATTTTGTTCAAATATAAAAATACCCTTTTGTATATATATACATTTAGTTTTTAAAAATATAATTTCTTAATAGTTTAATATTTTTATTTTTTATTTTTACTAAAATTAGGTCATTGACATCAAAATATAAAGTTGATTATCCTACCAAGAAAAAATACTAAACTATATTAAATCAATAATCTTTAGATGTCTTAGCCACATTCTGTTCAAACTTGAAGTAGTCACTATCTGGTTTTGAGAAGACCCCAATGTCCACCTAGATCGAGAAGTGATTAGAAAGTGATATTAGAAGGATGTTTAATTCTATGTCAACTTTCCCATCGATCCAATCCAATGAGAAAATGAATCATTCTAATATTTCTACTAGATTCATGAAGCTATTTCTCTGGTTCGTCCATGTGAATTTTCCATTTTTAGGGGGATATCACATAATGCATTCCTAGTCACAAATTCTCAAAATTCTATCATCATTGTATTCCCCCTACAGAGGCCCCCGCTTTTCTCCAATAGATCAAAGATGGCGTTGAAGTCTCCACCCAAGATCAATCTGTTGCCTTGCAACAACTAGATTTTCCCAAAAAATTATTTCCACAAAGAGTAGTGAGTTTTTTAGTGGCTAATATTCGCCAATTGGCTAATAGTTAAAATTTTGGAATTGAAAAACTGGCTAATAGTTTGAGTTGTAACGTGACTTGAATCGCCACATTTTTACAAAATTTTATGTTAGTCTTATTTAAATTTCCAAAGAATTTATTTTATTAGAATTTTTAACTCAAAAATTCACCACAATATTTGATATATGATTAGATTATATTCACCTAAATTTTATAAGTTATAGTAGAAATCTATATTAATTCGCCAATAGTATATCATTATTATTAGTTTATTTAGGACCATATTTCCAATATTTAGTTTTCAATTGATTTACAATATAATTTAATGGCCCTCATTTTATTCTACGAGGTAAAACGTACTTGTGATTTGTAATGCTTATGGGGCCCAAAATAGCTTTTGGATCATTGATCTTCAATGATCCAAAAGAAATTTTAGACCTTGTGAGCATTACAAATTGTAGGTATATTTTAACTCATGAAATATAATGAGGGTTGTTAGATTATAATTAAAATAAATGGTGGAAAGTAAATATTATAGTTTTCCCATTAAACCCATCAATAATTTCCACCCTTGGGCCCCTACTTTTACATAAAAATTATTATTAGATTGGAAGGATTCACCATCATATTTAATGAATTTTCCTATTATTTTCCAAGTTTCACCAATATTTTCTACAAAATTCTAGTGATGTAAAAAAAATCACAATAAATTTTATTTTATTTTTAAAAGAAAGATTCGCCAATAAGAATTAATATTTTTTTTTCAAAAAAATGGAAGATTCGTCAAAAAATTATATTTTTTTTAGGGGGGTTTCTCTTAAATTTATTACTAATAAAGAGTGTTTGTCTTTTGTTTTGACCGGATCATAGTTGTTGAATATAAAAAAGGACATATTCGAAAGTAAGATGCTTACCTTGCCTCCCATCCAATGTTGATGCACCTCGATGTCTGTTATGTCTACCTTCGCAAGTTTCCACAATATCCCTACCCCTCTCATGAAGCTTCTTCAAAAGCCCCTTTACACACTTTTCAATGACGTAGAAACAATATTGCCTCTTAATTGTCCAACTTTGTCTCCTGTAAAAGTGCTACATTGACCCACTTGATTGTGTGCCGCTTGTTAGGAACATTCAAGCCCCTAACATTCCATGATAGGATTTTCATGGTTCACCAAGGGAGGGACTCCCTCCCTTGAACCTCAACATGCATATTTTAATACTAGTCAACCCTTTTTCCACGGCTTCCCTCTCTCTTATGCCTGTTGGTCTTTCTTCTTAAGCGCTTGCCAATCCTGGGATGAGGGTTGATTGTACTTGCTGCTGATTGGCTAATGCTCCATGATTAACGATGTACAATTCATCCTCTCTCTCGAACTCATCCTCTGACCACAACACGTCCCCGGATTCGTATCCTTCATCCTCCCCATTGCAAGAAGGGGCCTTTCTGGCATCCGTCTCTTCAATCGCCCTTTGCTTCTCGGGCTTCGCTTGAACCATCCAACCTCTTATCTATAACCACCGGATGGGGTGCAACTAGATTTGGTGAAGTGCTCAACAACTCCCTTTCCTTTGAAGGGGGAGGTTCTTCTAGGATTAGTCCGATGTCCATTTGGGGCTGGCCCTTCTGATCATATTCGGGCAGCTCTCCTTGTTCCATTGGGCTCTTTGAAGCCACAACACTTCCAACTTGATCATGATCTTCAGCCCTCGGTGTTGTCTATCTGTTGGGAGAGTGTTCTTCCGTCGATTTTATGGATTTTCTTAGCTCCATTCTTACTGCAAGTGAAGCCAACTCTCCCAGCGCCTTCATTTATTTACCCTTTGCCATCTTCTGCTGAAGCTTCAGGCACACTCTTTCGAAATGAAGCTTGCTTCCACAATTCAGATAGAAATACCTTCATTCCTTAATTTCAATTTATTGGATCCATTCCCCTCCTGCCGCTAGCAATCGAATCTCCTCAGGGAGAGGATAGATTATACAGGTAGATCCAATACTCATATTTCGATGAGGACATAGATTTTGGATCAAAATTCTCTGACCATATCTCCGTGTAGACCAACCTATCCCCAAACCACCAAACTATCTGATTCAACGCTTCATCTCTTTCCTTCTCCTATTCAAAGATGACCATAAAGAACTTCTTCGACAGGAAGGAGATTATGGTTGCTGTTCCCCAATTCATATCCACCCATTCCGAATCTTGGCCCTTCTAGGGTTCCCGCCAACTACTCTCCCAAACAAGACCTTTTGGCGGAGCTCTGTCGCCTCTATGTCTGTTACCTCCGATACATTAATGGCCAGAGCCATCTCCGCGCAATCTGAAACCCTCCATGCTCCCATGTCATCCTCCACCTTTGGCTTCCTTAGCATCCTCTTATCTGAACCTAATTGTTGATGTTCTGATCTCCCATAGGACCAATCTGTGCGCCCCTAGCCATGACACTCATGGGGGTGCAGGGTGGTGAATCAATTTTTTGCTGCCCAGTGGGATGGCATTGTCTCCATGGGCGGGGGATATTGTTTAGATTCATACCATTGCTAACCCTCCTTCTAATAGCCTTCCCTCAAACTTAACCCTCTCTTGCGTCCTTTTCACCGGTCTTCACCAGCCCTCTGTCGCAGCAACTCCATCAGCCATTCCTGCTCTACTGCAACCACCCATGAACCTGTGTCACCCGCCAATAAATAAGGTCAATTTAATTAATTAATGATGGGAATTAAATTAAATAGATTAAATAAAAAAATATTTAAATAATTGATTAAAAAAATTACTTAGTTAACTAAGGGCAAGGATTAATTAGCTAAATTAGTTAATTAAATAATATTTAATTAATTAAATTATAGTGGGATGATGTGGTTAAATTCAAATTAGATTTGAAGTGTCCACATAAATATTGAGCACTTGTGGATTGGATTGCCAACAACAATCCCAAAGGGTGGTGTTACTTGAAGTGGACTTGGATTCAAAGACACAATACTTTATTCTTATCATGGAGATGTATAGATTGCAAGCCTACAAATAAAGCTTATGAACAATAACAACAATAGATCATACAACACATAATTAAATAATATTGAAGCTTTTATTAACATAAAAAAATTAAATATGCATGGCTACCCTTCCCAAAGGGAAAGAGATTAGCTGAAACTCCCAAACTACATCCTTTTCCTTCTTTCTAAAACCTATCATGGAATATGGATAAACTCTAAATCTCTTATTGTGCTCTCATATGCATAGGAGGCATGCTTTTATAAACACACACACCACCTATATTTATAATAATATCTCATCAATAATTATCTACATACATACAAGAAAAATCATGCACATACTTCTATGGACATAGATAATTACATTGTACATGCAACGTCTTACACATGCATCTCATAAATTTATAAGATTAGATATTAATTATTAAATATAATTCTAATTCTAATGGTATATTTTAATGTGAATGCTCTATATTTTTAGCACCAACATTATTTGAACACAAAAAAGTGTATTTCATCTTCAAAATACTAGAAGACTAAGCCATGAATTCTAAAATTTGAATCATTTAAAAATATAAAAATGATCTTCTACCTCCACTATAGGAGCTACATTAAGTGATCACACATCCCAATCCTGTACAAAAGTTACTATCTCACATGGGGTACCTCTAGATGTCAAACCATAAAATAATACAAATTGGAGTAGCATAAGGGAAAATAAAAAATAGTACCCAAAATTGAAAACTAAAAGCACCTCAAACCAATGAAATCTATTATCTATCATGTCAAATACTGAAGAAATATTATTGTATACACACATACATGTAATTTGTACATACTATATACTCTTATGTGTGTATCATCCATAATGTCGATGCCATTGATAATCATGTCACTTTGTGTCTATGAGAAAATTCATATATTACTTTCTATTGATTTCCCATAGAAATTTAAAAGATGTTTCCCCGAGAAATAACTTACTTTTTAAAAATGTAGGTCAATGCATAGAAATGGTTAATCAATCCATGAAGATGTATTTATGAATCCATTATAGTTCTTCTCCACAAACTAAGTTACACCCTTTCATATCCAATTTTAATATTTAACAAAATGAGATATCACATAACAACCCATTGAACAATTACAAAATAAAAACACACATAAATAGACACTCAATAAATCATTGCACCTAAACTACTTCAAATTTTATCTTAACTTAAATTCCATGCCCATAATTGAGTTAAGAACTATACAACACACCTCATATGTGTCTATCAACCTCCATCACATATCCTCCTAATAAGAAAATAAAATATATATTATTAGGGTGCTGGCAAGAAGTTGAGTCCACTTTTTGGCCAAAAAGTCAAAGTGTTTTCCCTCATTTTTAGAATTTGACATATTTGACCTTAAAATTTGAAGCATTTACAGATGAAATCTTTAAAAAAAATCACTAATCATAAAATGTAGTACTCGGAGTCTAGTTTCCAAATATGTAAGTTATTTCAATACCCATTTACTACAAATTGATTTTCAATAGGCGTTTCTAAAAATCGTTGTTTAAAAGTCACTTCTTTTACCATACCATGCATGTGTATGTCATCCATATTTTGATCTAAATTATCATATTTTTCAAAATCCTTTTGGTAAAAGATTTGTAACTCACTGAAGCACGTTTTCGATATTTTTTTGTAATTTTTTATTGAATATTTTTTTGTTAAATTTTTATTAGCCATATTTGTTGTTTTGAAAAATCGTCGTGTATGTCACACATAAGATGACTTAAAATTATCATTTTTTTATTTTTTTAAATTGAAAAGAATTTTTTGAAGTATGTTTTCATGCAATTCATTTTACAAAAAAAATATTTTAATAAAAAGTTATTAAAATAGTAAAAAATCTTGATATTTCAAGTTTATGGACCAGTTTCATTAGAAATTAATTGAAAAATAGAAAAAAAATTCTAATTGTATAAAAATACATATATATAATCTAAACTGTCTCATCTATAATGGGTTTTAATTTCGTCAAAAAAATCTACAAAAAAAGTCTTCAAACATTTGCCCAAAGTCATTATTTTCTTATGACATTGTCACCTGACCTCCAATTTATAGGTCAAACTAGGTCCAAAGCTTAGGTTTGGGTCCCTAAGCCTTTTCCCAAACCGAAAACAAAGCAAAAATTCAACCAGAAAATCAAATTTTAAAAAACGGGATCCCGTTTCATAATTTTTTTTTATGATTTTAAGAAATGGGATCCTATTTCAAAACAAGATCTTGCTTTTAAAAAAATAGGATCCCGTTTCTTAAAATCATAATTTTATTTTTTTTATTTTATCAAAATGGGGTCCCATTTTTTTAAAAGTGGGATCTCGTTTTTGGCTTGAGGTCTTGAACCTAAACGGGATCACGTTTATTAAAAACAAGATCCCATTTTGTTGAAGCTAATTTCGGGTATTTTTCTAAGGAAAAAACTGTGACGTTTTTGGACTCATCTTCTTCCATTTTCCCATTATCTTTTTCTTGTATATGTGAAAATATATATCTACGTATATTCACACTATCCCTTATAGCGTCAGATTTTAGTGCATTTGAGTTCATGAATTGGACAATTCTGTCGATGCAAAACTTGATGCAAAATGGCATGTTCACTTCAACACCAAATTTTGCATCGAATTTTGCATTGAATTTTGTGTCGACTTTAGTGTTGAATGTAGTGTAAGATTTAACACCAGAAAAGTGGTGCAAGTAGTAGCACCCCCTTTAGCGCATGAAATAGCGTCAATAAATAGCATTAGAAATAGTGCCTAAATTAGCGTCCAATTTGGCTTCCAGTTTTGCTTCCATGTCTGCTCCCATTTTTGCTTCTAGTTTTGCTCCCAGGTTTGCTTCCACTTTTGCTTCCAATTTTGCTTCTAGGTTTGCTTCTAGGTTTGCTTCTAGTTTTTCTTCTATTTTTGCTTCCAGGTTTGCTTCCAAGTTTGCTTCCATTTTTGCTTCTAGGTTTGCTTCCAAGTTTGCTTCCTGGTTTGCTTCCAGTTTTGCTTCCAAGTTTTCTTCTAATTTTGCTTCCAGGTTTGCTTCCAAGTTTTCTTCTAATTTTGCTTCTAGGTTTGCTTCTAGTTTTTCTTCCATTTTTTTGCTTCTGGTTTTACTTCCAATTTCGCTTCCAGTTTTGCTTCTAGGTTTGCTTCCAGGTTTTCTTTCAATTTTGCTTCCAGGTTTGCCTTTGGTTTTGCTTCCATTTATTAATTTAATATGTTTTATTTCAATTTAATTAGTTAAATATATCATACCTCTTAAATATCTCATATGATTATAGAGTAAGTAAATTAAATAATATGTTTTATTTCAATTTAATTAGTTAAATATATCATGCCTCTTAAATAACTCATATGATTATAGAGTAAATAATTTTATATTTAACTCATATGATTGAATAACAAGATAATTATTATAATATGATTGTCATCTATAATTAAAATAAGTGAGTCAAATATCTATAATTTAATTGAATTTGACAACATCCATCATGAGCAATAAATTAAAATAATCATACGTAATAAATATCCATCCAAAAATCATCAACCACTTTTAATATATATAAATTGACAAGTCAATACTGATAAGAGCATCATCATATATAGCTAAAACAAGTGAAAGTCAAATATGCCAGTAGATCAATAACATATTAAAATGATACATGTTCAATAGTCAACATAAATCAAAATGATAAATTATGTAACTCGAATTGATACAAGTTAAGATGATACATGTCCAAATGATATAAGTGAAAATGATACATATCAATATGATATTGAACCACAAATTTTATTTTTTGAGTTGAAGGATGGGTCCCCCAAGGTTTTCTAGGTTTTTCACCTAGAAGGAAAGGGGGTTTCCTTTGTGAACATAAAACTTGGGATTCATTCAATATCAGGGTTGGATATGATTGAAATGCTTATATGAACTATTCTAAATGCTATAATCTAATAAATGAAACTAACTATTGAACAATAAACTGATGACATCTACATTGTTTGAAAACACATAATGTTATGCAAGAAGGATGAAATAAAGACTATACAAGGCAAGATAACATAAAAAATCAAATAAGTGCACCTAGAAACTGATGAAGATTGGAATGTAGGTTGTAGAAGCCTCTAAAAATTTGAAAAATCTAACTTTTATGCCTACTAGGACACTTACGCCAAGTTGGGCGACCTAGTCCCAATTCTAGTAAATTACTTTGGGCTCCATTCTAGCAAACTGGGTACTCAAATCCACCAAGATCTCTGACAGAATCCTATAGTGGGACTAGATCACCACTATTGGTGACCTAGTCCTTTTCAAATTTTCAAGAAATCTGAAAGTGGAGTTGGAGGTTTACAGTTGCACTCTACTTCTTCACTGAAATCTGGGTCTAGATCCGCAAAATCACCTACAAAATAGAGTATATTTTGGTGTATAATGTGGGGTTTGCCTTGGTCAAACCCCTAGTTTGTATTTAAACTTTGAAAGAAACAATAAATCTACATAAACCCTAGCCCTAAGTGTGTCTAGAACTAGAAAAATATGAAGTAAGACAAAACCCTATTCTAATGTGCTAGAATAAGATGCATGCAAGAGATTTGAATGATGTAAGACTTCAATCCAAGAAACCCTACAACATTACAAATGAATGTAAATAAAATGAGATGCAAACCTTAAGTCTGAAGAGAGAGAAAATGGAAGATGGAATCACTTTGAAAACAAGTCTTTAGGTGTGACTTGGTGGCTAGTTGCACCTCCTCAACCTAGATTTCTCTATGATTCTCCATAGGCATCCATGATCAACCCTTTTCAATGTGAGATCTTGATTGTAAAGTGAACTTGAAGACCTACAAAATCCGTAACTTGCTTCCCTAAGCTTCAACCTTGTTGAAGAAAGAGAGATGAATCTTCTTGTGGAGGATATTCAACACTTGATTCTTGAGAGTGCTTGTGAAAAAAATGGTCCAAGAGAGAGTGAAAAATGACCTAAAAAGAAGTATTTATAAGAAACAATATAGGTAATTGGTTATTTTTACCTAAGAGGTCGACACCCATCGAGAATTTTTAGCAAGTCGGATATTTTCCTGCTAAAAAATGCAAATAACCCTAAAAAGGACTAGGTCGCCACCTTGGGTGACCTAGTCCCACCAGGGGTTTTTGAGGTGGGATTTGTGATTTTTGAGTGATTTTGGTGTTGTTTGTTGGGACTTGTATGATTCCTTAGGTAATATAGGCCTTAAAGTCAAAAATAACAAGTCTTAGGGGCTTGTAAATTTTGTTTTAGGAGGGTGATTGATGCAATGGTACCTAAAGTAGGACCAAATTAGGCACAAAATTGTCTTGTCATTTTCTTCAAAGGTATACAATTTTTAGCGACACAGATACAACTCAATAATATGGTACTGTAGGCCGTGAAAATGATACATATTCAATAGTAACCATGAAAAGAGACATAATAATGATATATCAACAATGATCCATGACGCAATCTTTATGATCATGAATGTCATTGGTCATTAGGTAAAAGCACAAAGTTGTGTCACACTTTCAGCCAACTTATCAGCACAACTGAATTTAAGTATTTCTAACTAAAAATCAATTTTGGTCAAACATATGATCTAGTAAGATTCATGTTCTAGTTAAGTTAGATACTTCCACAACTTTTTCAACTAAAATTGTTGGCTAAAAATATATGGAGCAACACTTTGAGTCCAATTTACCAAAAAAATAAAATTATTTGAAAAGCTTAGTTTCAATAACTCCTACTAATGTAAATAACATTTAAAAAAATATATAAAAATACCCTTTTGTAGATCCATGAGTGCAATTTTTAAAAATATATTTATTTTAATAGTTTAATTATTATTCATATTTATTTTTTTATTTTTACTAAAAGTAGGTTATCGACACAAAATATTAGGTTGATTACCATGCCAAGGAAAAATACAAAAACTTATTTTAAAAAATTGAAAAAAATTTGATGCACTAGATGAATATATCTATTTCAAGATGGTATAATTTCTTTTCCATTTTAGATAAATATCTAATATGAAAGTTGGCGTCTAATGGAAACAACTGTTTTTTGATTCACACACATTTTAATATTTATTTAAAAATATGTATTTTATCAAAATTGGAAAAAAATATATCCATGCACTAGAGTTTCAAGTTATAAATAAACAAAAAAAAATTGAAAAAAAAAAATTACTATAAAAAGTTGATGTCCCATGCAACTTCATTTTTTCAGCATTTAATCTACAACTAAATTATAGTGTTAATTTATTAAAAACTAGTTTAAAATTATTTTTTTATTTAAAAAAAAAATACACATTTTACTAGTTTATATCATTCCAAAATTCAAAACATATATGCCACTTTTTAGTGATTCAAGTTTAAAAGTCGGATTAGCGTCAAGGCCATTTGTTTTATAAAGTGTGACACAAAATTATGTTTAAATTACCCACCACCAATTGTCTCATCATCATCATCACCATCATGATCATCATCGTCGTCATCATCATTATCATCGTCCTCGATGTCTTTTGTATTTGCGTCATCATCATCCTCTGCCATGTGATATGTACCAGAAGAATCAATATTTTTTGGATCTATATCATGATGAGGATCATCTTGATCTTCTAGAAGACCCATTTTTTGTAAAATAGAAATATTTAAAATGAAAAGTTATTATTTATTTCATGCAATAATTTATTTTTCTGTTATATATCAAATATTACAACATATGAGACGAAACCATAATCATATTACATAATATCAAAGTGCGCATACCATAATAAAATTTCAAAAAAGTTACAACTAATATGTCATTCCAATGATATAAAACATGCAACAATTCTAATAAACGTTAGTAAAGATCATAATTTTTTTTGTTATAATACAATTTAACTATCAACTGTAAATTCTATTACATAACCTTAAGTGCCAACCCTCTGCATTTTGTGCTATATATGATTATGTTTGCCTCAAAGATCATTTGAGAGTTAACTAGTCTATATATCTTCTTCTCCTATATTTTAGAAATGGATTTTTTTTAGGACATTTTGGCACTGTAATATGCTTCAAAGGTTCTTTGAGAATTAACTAGTCTATATGTCAAGCCGTATTTGAGAGTTAACATTTATGGTTTAGTTTTCTATTTGTAAGCAAGCTATGACATGCAACAATACTTGAGCATATAGAGAATAGATCTTCAAGATACTTTTTACTTTGATTATACTATTTTTAAGTGACCTTTTCATGTATATAATCATATATCATGTTCATGTATGTTAATATAAGGTAGCTATGGAGGTAGTTCAAAGAGATGGCCCTGAATGTTTGCCTCATCTTACAAATTCTGCAAGAATAGGAATAGGGATTGAATTTTGAGAGCCTTGTTTAAGTTCGAATTCAAGAAATGACAAAATTGTGAAGGCTAGAATGGATTTTAATGTATCACTTGGGTTTTAGAATTTGCAGTTGTAGAAATTGGTAACCCCAAAACACAGAATTATTCATTGCTCCTTGTTGACACTGTGGTTGTTAAGGATAAAGGGCCTGAAAATGCAACTGGGGTTAGCTCCAAAGTATACATTGATGTTGCATTTACTCATTTAACAATGACGATGAAGATGAGGAAGTGAAATAAAAACCCAAGGCTAAGGTACAAGGAGAATCGGGCATCTCCAAGAAAACCTTACGATCTGATAATTAGGAGATGACTAAAGAAGAGCAACACCAACAATACTAAGAAGAACTTGCATGGAAAAAGAACGAGGAGACTGCAAGCATATTGGATACATGGGGGACATTGGTACAAGAGATGGACATGGATCTTCAAAGCCATCCATTGAGATGGTTTCCTACAAAAAATTGGATGATATCCTCGTTTCTAGAGAGCTCATGATTCAGGTTGATATGAAAAATGATGTTGTTATGGTACCCATATATGGCATCATGGTTCCATTTCATGTAGCCACCATCTAGAGTGTTACAAGCCAAAAAGATGGAGGTAATTCTTATATAAGGATAATTTTCAATGTTCTAGGTATCGAATTTAATGCCAACTACATGCCAACATTGAAACTCCCTAGTAGTATTTATGTTAAGGAAATATCCTTTAGATCCAAGGATTCAAATCACATCAACCATGTGGTACAAATGATTAAATACCACAAACAGTTTGTAGCAATGAAAGAGTCTGAAAAGGCAGAGAGAGCTACACTGGTGACTCAAGAGAAAATTTAGCTTTCAAAAACAAATCCAATTAGACTGGCAGACTTGTGGATTAGGCCAACATTTGGTGGAAGAGGAATAAAGATGATTGGAACTCTGGAGGCCCACCATAATGGATTTTGGTATTCAACCATGAGAGAAGAAGAGAGAGTTGATATCATGTATCAAAGCATTAAGCATGCATTCTTCCAGCCAGTGGAGAAGGAGATGATTACTTTGCTTCATTTTCATTTGCATGACCATATCATGGTGGGAAATGTCCAGTTTTATGTGAAGGTAATGGATGTGGTCCAAAATTTAGGAGTGGCAAGAATTTCAATGTATGATCCTGATGAAATTGAGGAGGAATAACAAGAAAGGGACAAGAAAAATAAAATCAATGTAGATTTTCAAGGATTTGTCAAGTGAGTAAGAGAGTTATGGGAGCAGCCTCATCTAAAAGATTTTGAACTAGAGTTTGATATACCATTTAGAGAGCTTGGTTTTCATGGAGTTCCTTTTAAAGCCTCTACTTTTATTGTTCCTACGGTAAATTGTTTTGTAGAGTTGGTGGAATTACCAAGTTCTTAGTAATGGTTGAACTCCATGGATATTTAAACTATTATGAAAGAAGAATGAACTTGAACTGATGGCCAATTTTGAAGACTATTACTAATGATCCAGATAAATTTATTGAAGATGGTGGTTGGGAATTTTTGAATATGGAATCTAGTGATTCTAATTCTAATAATTCAGAAGAGTTAGATTAAGGATATGAACCCTCTGATGTAGAAGAAGAATTAGAATCATCTACATCCTTCTACTATTTATTCGTGCAAATAAATGGTTCAATTTTTTTATGACTTGATGTATATATATTAACTTGATTAGTGATGTTACTTTGATAGTTTGACTTCTATGACAACCAACCATTAGTCCATTGTGTGTAGGAGAATGTTTGTGTTTTTAGTCATCTTTTTTGGATAGCTCTACTGGGTGTTAAGGACATTCCATTTATCTTTTGAATGTTAAGAAGTCTAGTATTACAAACATAACTATGTTGATTAGATTAGGTTGCAGGGTTTTTACTGCTGATTTCTTTATTTATGGAGTTTTTTTAACTTGGAAGACATGAATTTACTACCTTTTTAAAAATTAGATGGAAAAATTAAGTGGCTGGTTAGCTATGCCAAGTGATGTAGACTTCAAGGATGTGTTAGATCTATAGGATGCCTACCAAGATGCATCAAAACATTCTTACATGTTAAAAGAATGGAAACATCATGAGGAAGGATGACAAAGATTCATGTGGATCACTTAGTAGAATCGCAACGAAATTCAAGGAAGCACTCCTTGAGATACCATGTTTGAGAGAAAATAAGATAAATCAAATCAACATGGGACTGAGTTACTCAAATGATACAACTCATAACTTAAATGAGGACACATAAGAGATATTAAAATACCATGGTCATTAATTAAAAGATGCAATGAAAATAAGGCATGAATGTCGCCCACTGCCCTTTAAGGCAAACAATATTTTTTTCCTCAACATGAAATAATGGGACAATTGAGTGGGATCTAGGGCTAACAGAGAAGCACTTTAGAACTCATCCTACACATCAATAAATAACTCAGCACATGAAATGAAAAATTGACATATTAACACAACAATATCCAGCTAAGTTATTGAAATTCAACTATTGATACATCATTCTCCATCTAGATTAAAAAATCGGCCCACTTTTTGCTTCGTAACTTTTCCTTTTCGAATTTCTCTGGATGTCGACCATATTTCTCCTCTTGTCAAAACATGGCACATGGACTAGTTAAACTAATTAATATGCAATCATTTAATTTTTCCAAGGAAATAAAAAAATATCATTTGACATATTAAATATGCTTACAAATGTACAAATTAAGGCATGTAAACCTTTCTAGCCACTGTGATGCATGGCATGAAGTTTTTCAAGCCTAGCCTTGGAGGCCTTGTCCTAAAACATATACTAATTCAATTTAACTATGCACAAATAAAATTTGAAAATCATTTAATAAATTTGATATAAGCTTATGAGAAAATTTAAATACCTACGTACTCCCCTCATTGGACTTCCTCTGTACATTAGACTTCTCATATACTTTTACAAGCTCTTTCTGTACTTTCACACTTACATCAAGTGGCCTTTTTTTGAGCCTTAGCTTGGGAGGGGTTTTTTTTATGTTCTTTGTTTGGTTGCACCGAAATGTCTTGAAATTTTGAGACAGTCATAGCTTTATCTTCTTATTGGACCAACCTGTGCCAAATTCATTTTCCATGTCATGGATAACTAATTTTTGTTGGTGCATGGGCATCTTTGAGAATGGCTAATGTAGATGGTCTTTGAATGGTTGAAGGTATTTTTCTTCAACCTATTCACAAACGTTTTTCCAGAATTTGGCATTCAGACTTCCCCTAAAACCACATCGTATTCTATCTTGGTATCATAGGTACTAATGCAAGATTCAAAAGATGGCGTGGTGGAAGAACTCTATGTCCCAAAAGTGGTTGGGACATTGGAATTCTTTGGTCCCTATTCCACATTCCTAGAGTTTACTATTATTGATTTCCTGTTGGATCTTTTGCTCAACCCAAGACTACTTGGGGAATCAATTGATTCCCTTTGACATGGTTGCTTTAGTTGCAATGTTTGAGGGGCTCCACTAGATCATTTTTCTATGTATCTGACAAGCATTTTCAAGCCCACAACATCCAATAAATTCATTGTCTCTACCCCTAATATGGAAGCCAATGCCTCTTTATCTTTGTTAGTATCATGTCCCTATATATATATGAACCACCAAAAATGTATCTCTGACTTAGGGAAAAAGGATTCCCCTCACTAAGCTCTTAGGGTTTCTCACCCTAGGAGCACTTGGTGAGAGAATTGTACTCTTGCCTCTAGGTGCATACAAGGGTTTTTGGCAGTTGCATTCAAAGGGGGGAGGCTGATTGATGAAGGTTGTGATAGGTGTGTGTATTGTATGGCTAAAACTAAAATAAAATGATGCTAATCTACTGTATGCAAATGTAAATAAAATAAAACAAAACTAATGCAAAGCTACTCTAGAATGACCTAAATGTGTATATTTTGGAAAATAACAGAGGAGGACATAAGATGTGTACCTAGAAAAGTGATGTTTCAGATGAATGCTCCCAGGAACCTCTGGAAAATGTTTGAAAACAACAAAAGGACGCTTACGCCAAGTGGGGTGACCTAGTCCTCCAACCAGGAAACTTTTCCAAAATAGGTTTCGGGGAAATGGGTGCCCAAAAATACAGAAACCCTTTTTCAAGCCTAACACAAGGACAAGATTGCCAATAGGGGTGACCTAGTCCTCTTGTGACTTGTAGCTTGTCTTCTTACTCCTTCTAGGGTTTGAGGCTTGGATGTGACTTGAGGAGAATCTACTTCTTTCAACACTTTGTACTTCACCAAATCTACATAAAAACTTGCAAACACATGCAAAGACCAAGAGAATATTGGGGTTAGGAAATAGGGCTTTGCCTAAGTCAAACCCCTTAGGTGATTAAACCCAAATGAGATGAAAGAAAATGAATGTAAGATTGAAAGATGAACTTAATGGAAATGCTTACTGAACCTTTGTTGTTGATGATCTGTAACATGCAAGAGCAGCTCCAATGGAGATAGCTTGTGAAACCCTAATGCTTGTTTGCTTGCTTTGGAAGACTTGGATGTGTGGGTGTAATTAAATGTGTTTTACCTTGTCCTAGGTCATAATTACACCTTAGTTAAGTTTACTTAGGGACCACATAGGAGGTAGTTGGATCTTTTCCACCTTTGGTGGACTTATCATGTTATTACTTTATCACTTTCACCTTTCATGGACATATCATGTGATTACCTCTCCACCTTTTGTGGATGATCCACCATTTGTGGTGATTATCACATTATCACTTTTCCACTTTAGGTGGATTGATAGCTTTTCATAGTTGTCTCATGTCATAAGATTATGAAACTTTTCATAATCTTATTCCCTTCTATGTTCTCACCTTGGCTATATAACCAAGGGGTCTCTCTCGTTGTAAATAATCACAAAATCTTATATCATTTGAATCATATTTATAAGAATGCAGTTTATTCTTGTCACATTCTATTATCTCTCTTTTTGTGCTTTCCATTTGGTCTCAATATCTTGGCAACCATAACCAATTCTAATAGGATTCTTGAGTACTTGTGAAGAGAGATGTAAAAAATGAGCTTGGGAGAGAGCCAAATGAGGAAGAAAACCCTTATTTGTACATGTGAAACCCTAATTTTCCTGAAATGCAACATGATAGATCGACCCTAGGGTTTAGGAGGCAAGATTCCCGTTGAATTTTATTTAAAATTTTAAATTTATGCCTAAAGGGACTAGGTCGCCCGAAGTTGCGACCTAGTCCACTTGGGAAAATTTTAGTGGTGGTCTTGAATTAATTTGTGTTTAATGAATTTAATCAGCTCTACCTCTTGAAACACACTTAGGTCGGGACTAAATATACATAAATGGGACAAATTAGCATAGAAAAGGGTTATTTTAGGGGTGATAAGCCTAGATAAATGTGAAAATGCATCACAACACTTTAAAACACTTTGTCATAAGGCTTAGGAAGGTGTAATAAGGTGTTATTTAGGTGAATTATGTTGAAAGGGTCTTAGAAAAGTGATGATTTTTTTTACAACACTTCACAACACCTTAGTAAAACACCGTTAGGTTATTGTTGAATTGCAAGCTTACAAGGTTGAATCAAGGTAAACAAGGCCAAAATGAGTGAAAAAATGCCAAGTTATACACTTTTTGGTGACACATTTAGCAACCACTTTAGTGTGAGTATGAACGTACTTCAAACTCACACTAAAGTAGCCAAATCATGTGTGTCAAGAGGGATCTAATGCACTCATGTTAGTAAGGTGAGATGAATCATGATCAAGAGGGATGATCAAGATCCCACGAAAAACTAAACATAAGTTTAACGGGTCACACAAGGAGTGGTGTGAAGAATTCAGATCAAGCTTCGACCATTTGTCCATCTATTTGAAGATCAGATCTAGGTTTTTGTTTGAAAGGAAAAGATGTACTCACTCTGGGCCGACAAGACTTTTGGTTGTCCACCGGGTGAGAATGCCAAAAGGTGGTGAGATACATACACACAGTTGGTATGCACTCACACACAAAAAGGTGGCTATGGGGAAATTCCTACCGCTAGTTGGGCTTCCTGCTCAACCATACCAAAGTTATACCTCCTGATAACTTTGATAAGGAACCACAAAATATAGGGATGCAGTTCATGAGATAAGAAAAGCCTTGGATGCTTAGAACCCATGAAAAAGTGCAATATGACACCATAGTCATGCAAGGTGGCCATGTATGGACAAATACAAAAGTGCAACATGCGAAATAAAAAAGTGAAAAGTGCAAAAATGAAAAATGAAAGTGTTCGAAGGAGTCTTGTTTAGTTCATATGAGGTCTTTGACTTAGGGAACATTGCATGCACTGTCTCCAAAATAGGACCAATCAAAGGATAAAAAATTCACAAATTAGGGGATGTAGTGTATCACATTAGGCCATTAAGAGGAATATATTATGCTAAGATAATTCACATTTATGAAGGACATTACACCAATCGTCATCCAAAAAGTGAGAAACACATCATGTGAAGTGACAAGGTTGTACTAGGAAGCATAGGCAAAGAAAAAGAAAAAGAAAAATGCAAAAGAAAAATATAATAGTGCCAATGTATGCCCCCACTTTAAAGGGATTTCTATGCACCACTTTGTGAGAAATTGCTTTAAAGTAGAGAAAGGAAAAATGAAAAAGGGACATGAGAGCCTACTTGAAAAGTCCAATGTCAAGTGATAGGTATCCAAGAAAGGCTGCATCATGCAAAATAGAAGAAAGCAAGAGAGGAGGGGGATATACCCCCAAAAATGAAAATCACCAAACACATAAGAGATCTATGGATTTGGGGTCAGCATGTTCATTGCTGCAATGCTTATTTTAGAGAGCGTGGAACTATCATCATTCCCCCAAATACATAGAACTGAAAGGACACAAGGAGAGAAAAAGAAAATGAAAAAGAAAGATTCATTATAGTTCAACATAGAAGAGACGTAGGGCTCAACACTTTGCATCATCCCTAGAAAGGACCCTAGAAAGAAAAAGAAAAATACAAACGCAAAAGAGCCTTGGTTTTGAGTCAACATGAAGGAGACAGTGCAATCTCAATGCCTTGAATCATCCTCAAATGAAAGGAAAAAGACAAAAGAAAAGAGCATCATTTGGGTCAACATGAAGGAGACATTGTGATCTCAATGCCTTCCATCATCCCCAAATGAAAGGAAAAAATGAAATGAAAAGAAAAAGAGATTCATTTGGGTCAGCATGAAGGAGACATTGCGGTCTCAATGCCTTGCATCATCCCCAAATGAAAGTGAAAAGGAGAAATGAAAAGAAAAAGAGGTTCATTTGGGTCAACATGAAGGAGACATTGTGGTCTCAATTCCTTGCATCATCCCCAAATGAAAGTGAAAAGGAAAAGGAAAAGGAAAAGTGAAAAGAAAAAAGTGAAAAGGCATGCACGACACATAGAATAAGGGAGAGACATATAGAAGAATGTCATAAGAAGTAAGAAAAAATCAAACAATACAGGGAATACACAACATACAAATGAAAAAAAGAAAAGGGAAAAAGAAGGACTAGTAAAGCACATGTGCATTACTCTACGAGCAAGTCATTTGCCTCCCAATCTTGTTCAATATAAAACTCAGGAGGGCGACTAGTGAGAGGAACGAGAACAATTTTCGAACTAGCATCAAGATCAACACTTGTCCTAGGAGAATTCTCATGAATTCTCATGGAAGAGGAGAATAGTGAATTCAAGATTTGGTGAACCTCTTCAACAATGCGAGCATTCTCATCATCATCATCATCATCATCATCTAAGTTGATGACAATGGTGGGGCATATGACAATATCAGTGGTGGCTTGTAAAAGGGGTGGTGTGGGAGGTATAGGATCTGGTTACGGGGGTGGAGGAGGAGGATCAACAGGAATGGCTTCAAGCACAGGTGGGTTGGGATCTTTAGCTTGGTCTTCCTCATGAGATTGGTAGGCGAGAGCACGATGATGACGACTTCTACACTTTCTAGCCTCTTTATTCCTTTTTTATTTTCGGTCAAGGTGTGCGGGGGAAGGGTCTGGGCAATCCACCATAGGTTGTGTATCATTTTGGAGAGGAGGGACAAGAGTAACTATGGGTGGTTCATCCACCTTCTCTTTATCTTTATATACTTTTTTAGTGCAGGGAGGGAGGACAGAGTTACTATCATTATCCCTAGGCCTCTTGGATGATGTGGAGGAGGTTTCGGGAGTGGGTTGACTAGGCATATCAAAATTAGGTGGCAACATGGCTTCATCAAGGATGGGTGAGTCTGAGGTAGAAGGAGGTATGTTGTGCAGAGAAAGTTTGGATATATTCTTGGCTTTGAAATTTTGAGAGGCAATAAAGAAGAAGTCTTGTCTAGGAGTTATGGGCTCCATAGGTTTAGGCCAAAAGACATCTAGGGAAAATTTTCCCTTAGAGGATAACAGGTTAAAACCATTATGGTGGACAGTAAATATGTCATTGTCAATAGGAAACTTCACACACTTGTGGATGATGGATGAGACCGATTTCATAGAACAAAGCCATGGGTGGGCAAGTCATAAGCGAAATTGGTTTGATTGAGGAATAATTGAAAAGGTAACATCCAATGTTTTCAGACCTATTTGTAACGGGAGGGAAATCAATCCAATCGTTGAGTATGAAAAACCATTGTGTGTTTTGACCCATGCAGTAGGTCGATTATAGACATCTTGATCAATATTATGTAATACTAGAAACTCTTTTGTGATAGCATTCTCACCACATGCGAGATCTATGAGTATCCCATTGGTGGGCTTATCATAAATGCAACCAACAATGTAGAGAGAGCCATCATGAAGGTTTTGTAGTATATCTTGTATAGAAAAGGAGATCTCAAGAGGTCCTTTTGTTGGGCCCTTATGATGGATAACATCTATTCCTCCCACTATTTCATTAATAGGGGTGACATGGGTTACTAGGGAAAGAGAAACATAATGTAAGTCTTGTGAATCTACATTCATGACATCAAGTGGGGAAGTTTCACTTGGTTTGACAAATGACACATTATGATTGGGCATGGGGTTGGTGAATATTTATAGGTTTTGATTAGGGGGTGCAACAGATTTATTGCTTTTAACATTGACGCCTGCAATAGATAGACATCCTATATCAATTAGGTTTTGCACTAGGTGCTTTAGACGCTTGCATTATTCAGTGTCATGTCTATCCCCCATGGTCATACATAGGAGTGGGTGAGTGAGATGTCTTAGGTGCATGTTTTTCATAGATTTCAGCAATCCTCTTCATGACACTAAGCCATCATCACGATCAAGTAAGCGTTGTAGGTTCTCAATGGTAGGGATAGCGGTTCCTAATATGGGTTCAAAGCTGATTTCATGTTGATAATTAGTGAGAGCAACATGGATATGGAAGATCTTATCATGTGGGAGGTCATTGTTATCACCAGTTGTGTCATCTAGGTGCAAGGAATTACTAAGGATGGATTCTAAGACTAATGCACCATTGTCAATACCAGGAGTTGAAGTCGGGGGGGATCCCAAGATCTACAACAAGGGTGTTGTTAGTAGATGCCATGGTCCTAGAACTTCGTCTCACAACCGTATCGACAAAGGAACACTAAATGCTCAAACACGGCTCCCTAAGGAAATGTAAGCAAAGGTGACAAAAAGGCTTGTAACTAAGATTCTAGAACAAAACACATAAAGGAAAAACCAAAAAGTTGTAAGATAGAAAATACTAGAAATTTTTTGGGAATTTGATAGAAAACAATGCCAAAGGACTAGGTCACCTAGTGTGGCAACTTAGTCCTAGAAATGTATTTTTTGTATTTTCTTGCTAAAAATGCAATGCAATGTGCAATTCTATCATGAATTTTCACTAAATGCACTCCTTTCACTAATCCTAGGATGCAAACAATGCAAAATTTCAATGCAATGCAAGCTATCTCTAAGATGAAATGCAAAAATCAAAAAGGTAGTTAATGGTCTATGATCGGGTTCACCAAAATGAACCACCAAAAATGTATCTCTGACTTAGGGCAAAAGGATTCCCCTTGCTAGGATCTTAGGCTTTCTCACCGTAGGAGCACTTGGTGAGAGAATTGCACTCTTGCCTCTAGGTGGATACAAGGGTTTTTGGTGGTTGCATTCAAAGGGGGGAGGCTGATTGATGAAGGTTGTGATAGGTGTGTGTATTGTGTGGCTAAAACTGAAATAAAATGATGCTAATCTAATGTATGGAAATGTAAATAAAACTAAACTAAATTAATGCAAAGCTACTCTAGAATGACCTAAATGTTTATATTCTGGAAAATAACAGAGGAGGACAGAAGATGTGTACCTAAAAAAGTGATATTGCAGATGAATTATCCTGGGAACCACTATAAAATGTCTAAAAATAGCAAGACACTTACGCAAAGTGGGGCGACCTAGTCCTCCAACTAGGAAACTTTACCAAAATAAGTTTTGGGGAAATGGGTGCCCAAAAATATAGAAACCCTTTTCCAGGCCTAGCATAGGGACAAGGTCACCAATAGGGGCAACCTAGTCCTCTTGTTGCTTTCTGAGTAATTAGGGCTTTATTTTGTGGGTCTCAGTTGATGTTTCCCTTTTCTGTAGCAATCTATTATAGAAACTCCCGAAAGTGACCTGTAGCTTGTCTTCTTGCTCCTTCTAGGGTTTGAGGCTTGGATGTGACTTGAGGAGAATGTTTGTACTTCTTTCAACAATTTTTACTTCACCAAATCTACATAAAAACTTGTAAACACATGATAAGGCCAAGAGAATATTGGGGTTAGGAAATAGGGGTTTGCCTAAATCAAACCCCTTTGTAGGTGATTAAACCCAAATGAGATGAAAGAAAAGGAATGTAATATTGAAAGATGAACTTAATGGAGATTCTTACCAAACCTTTGTTGTTGATGATTTGCAACATGCAATAGCATCTCCAATGGAGATGTCTTGTGAAACCCTAATGCTTGTTTGCTTGCTTTGGAAGACTTGGATGCTTGAGTACTTGTGAAGAGAGATGTAAAAAATGAGCTTGGGAGAGAGACAAATGAGGAAGAAAACCCTTATTTGTACATGTGGAACCCTAATTTCCCTGAAATGCTACATGATAGGCCAACCCTAGGGTTTAGGAGGTAAGATTCCCATTGAATTTTATTTAAAATTTGAAATTTATGCCTAAAGGGACTAGGTCACCCAAAGTGGTGACCTAGTCCACTTGGGAAAATTTTAGTGGTGGTCAAGAATTAATTTGTGTTTAATGAAGTTAATCTATTTTGCCTCCCTAAACACACTTAGGTCAGGACTAAAAGTACATAAAGGGGAAAAATTAGCATAGAAAAAGGGTTATTTTAGGGGTGATAAGCCTAGATAAGTGTGAAAATGCATCACAACACTTTATAAAACTTTTTCATAAGGCTTAGGAAGGTGTAATAAGGTGTTATTTAGGTGAATTATGTTGAAAGGGTCTTAGAAAAGTGAATAAATGCATTACAACACTTCACAACACCTTAGTAAAACACTATTAGGTTATTGTTGAATTGCAAGCTTACAAGGTTGAATCAAGGTAAACAAGGCCATAATCTAATAGAAAAGGCCAAAATGAGTGAAAAATTGCCAAGATATACACTTTTTGGCGACACAATATATATATAAAATAAATTTCTTATTTTAAATTTAAAAAATAAAAACTAAAAACTAAAAATGAAAGAAACAATGGAAACATTTACAAATCTATAAATTGACACTGATTTACCTCATTGTAGCCAAAGTCTACTCCCTTTTATATTTTCCCTCTATTACTTGACATTTTGAGGCGACCTAGGGAAAATTATTTTCATCTTGTCTATGGAAGCAAACGTACACACTGTCAAGTATGATCAAACCCTATTAAAATAAATTTGTAGGGAAAACATATTTTAAAGGATATAAATATATGCAAAATGAAACAAATGTATTGTAAGAAAATCAACGCTTGTGCACCTCTATAGAATGATAATATTTGGGGGATAAAAAGGGCATGGAGTGTGTTTTTATTGATATTTAACAGAGATAGGTCCCATGCTCGAGTCGCATCCACTGATTAGAAAGAAAATGAATGTGTGTGCATAATGAATTCAAAATCACGAGCTCATTGTTCAATAAAATAATAAGTGAAAAATAGTAATAGCTAATTTAAGCCTGAAGGTCTCACAAATTTGAGGAAATTATCTATTATTCAATTGTTGTCTCAGAAGCCCTATCTCCTTGTATTGTCTCAACCAACCTTTGTTCCGACGAGACTTGGTTGCAGTGGGGCGGATGTAGTTTAATGACTTATCTCGAAAAATTAGGATGGGAATGAGACTTGAACAATTCGCCTCGTAAACAAAAAAATATTCACAACCCTTTCTTCACAATCCTCTCCATTTAATCCAAACAAAAATATTTGTGGGAATGAAAAAACCAAATTGTAACCTTACCTATGGTGTCACAAACTAAATCGAATTTCTCATCTACTTGCTTATAGCCCTCCTTTACGTCGTTTTTCCCTTTTTTCTCCTCTCTTCCTTTGCAAGAAATTTTTCTCCTATCATCTCTTCCTTGATGCGGGAATTTTTTAATTTTTTTTTATTCATTAGTCAATGCTATAGTCGGCGATGTTAACGTTGACTTTTAGCCCTAAATGTGATATGTTTGGAGTGCCAAAGGCGATGCAAAGTGCATCTAATTTAGCGCCTAGCAGTGCAAAATGATTTATTTTGCTTGGAAGTTGATAAATAAAATGATCCTAAATTGAATTCATCTTCATATGTTCCAAGGGAGCAATCATGGTTCCCTATATTATATATTCCTTATCCCATGTTAATTTTGTGGGTGCAAATCTAATAGAGGCTAGATTTGTGAACTCAGAAATGACCCCTAAAATTTTAAATTTAAATAAAAATGGGCCCATATTTACCCTATACAACTAGATGAGTCATCTAAAGTGTGAAATATTTCAAATTTCATGTTACATATTTGTATAAAAGGACAAACCCTAATTCATTACTATCATCTTACATTTAGGACTTATTAGGGAATTATGAAAAATCATCTATGAGAACTAAATCATTATAATGTGACATTGAAATTTCATCAACATCCTATGTGTATTACATGCTTCCTAGAGAGATTTGAGCTCTAGATGTCAAGATTCCATGTGTAAAATTTTTGTGAAGAGCAAAATGTTGCAATGTCTTATTTTCTTTTTCATAGTGTGTCTTAATGAAAAGCGAGTATTAACAAGATAATTTCAACAATATTCCCTTGGTGCATAATTGCTATGTGACTATTGTCATTTTTGTGTATTACAGGATCCAAAGGAGGCCATGGGGAGAGGACGTGGATGCCGTAGAACAACTAAATCGTAGTGAGGAAAGTGGGTGGAAATAGATATGACAACATAATCTGCAGATTCAATAAAGGTAAGAAGAGAAAACAACCTCAATCAAAGGAGAAAGGTGTTTATGAATTCAAAAATGCTACAACATAGAGGAGATAAATTCATTTTCTTTTCATGAGGCCTCTAAGGTCAAACTTATTGGTTGAAAATGCACAGGAGTGGTGATTAAATGTGATTCTATGATCAAGGGAAAAGTTTGAAAATTAGGATGGCCAAAACATGATATCAATATGTCAAATATATGACTAAAGTGAGGTTTTGTGTTGGATAGCATATTCGTTGAAATGATATAATTGGTGTACTAAAAATTATTTACTATGTTGTGTATTATAGGGGCGAGATGAGGCCATGGCAATAGATCATGTCATATCAAATGACGACACAATGGATGAAGTGGGACATCAGGTACTTAAATTTTGACTTAACTAGGGAAAAAATGATTTGATGGCATTTTGTGATATGTCCGTCCTTTTTCACAATATTATTGAAATTTATATTGTATTATCCAATCTTGACATAAATTAATGCATGTTTTTCATTATTTTAGATGGAGATTGGAGCAAATGCAGAGCCTGAGTGTTCAACTAGCAAAAGAAGAAGATATGTATGTGGACATGAACCTAAAACTGTTAAATCACGTAGACGACAGTGGGTGGAAGAGGATATGACAATGGATCCTACAGACACAACAAATGATTGCACCGAATAGGAGGTTGGTCAGGACTATAGTACATGGGATGAATACTTGTAGAAAATTATTGTTTGTGGATGTTTTGTATGTCGTGGAAAGAAATAATTCAAATGAGTGATTGTACAAAGAAATTACATATATGATGAGCTTCTATTTGGTAGTATGCCTCCTACAATTGATTCAAATCCAATAGGAATTGTGGTAAAGAATTTTCTAATTTGATATAAATAACATGTATACTTCGTTTAAACATTATTTTGTATTATATGAATAACTAGTTTCTTTCTTAACAGATACTTGTAGGATAAAGTTCTTGGTTTAAAATTTCTTGGATCACCAACTTCCAGCCTAGAGGGAAATGATCATTTATCAGATGATACATCTAACAAAAATATGTGTCAATATACCAGCTCAGAAGATGAGGAATTGATGAAAACAAGTAACAAAACAAGAATGGTTTAAAGATGCATAATTTGATTCAAGACAGGGGGAAGGTGGACCACATACCCTCTGAGAATGAATATGATGGAAATGATGATTTTCCCCTGATTTTGAGATTAATTTACAATGATACATTTCATCATCGACTATATTATGCATGTCCTAGTGATCAACAACTACCTAGAGTGTATGAGGTGTTTCGATTTTGGGGATACAACAACACGATATGACCGTCCAATATTCATGGAGCAAATCTAGGCCTCTTTATTGTCCAAAATTTACATGTGGGATCTAAACATAGAAACAGTTCAAAATAAACCACTAGGATATTAATGCTACATTATCGTCCATCATATTACAATGGTGAATGGAGAAGGCTAGCAGAATATAAGGCTAGCATGTAAGTGTATGGTCTAAATTCGAATATGTATACACATCGTCTCCAATTGGAAAGTGAAAAATAAATGAAAAGAGGTCATCTTATGTATATAGATGAGCGCACATACAGACACAAAAATATTGCAGGATTTATAAATAGTAGTAAGGGAAGGGACCCTGCTGTAAGACCGAATTGTCAATTTGTTGAGGTTATAAATGATAAAGATGGAGATATGGAAAGAGAGTTTGATAGATTGATCATGGTTGAGGTTATTATAGACCTTACCATTGGGGATGAGTTATTGATTTATTACCCCTTCTTAAAATGCATTCCTACGCAAAAGAAAAGGGAAGAACAAGGTCTCCCTAAGGATGTTCATAAGGGTAGAAAACCAAAGAATAATAAATGAGTTTGGATTGATATTTTATAAACTATGTTTTAAAAAAATATTGTTTTATTTAAATTATTATACAAAAAACGTAGTCTATAAAATAGTGTTCCATTATTCAATTGATGTATATATGTTCGTACACTTTATATTTATATTTTTTAAGCCATATTTGATTATATTTTTTTGAAATTGATACATTTACGATTTATCCAATTGTTGCCAAACATTAAATAATGCTTGTGTTTGTTGATAGGTAGAAGATGTTGATGAAACACACACTAATACCCAAGATCCAATCGGGTTATTAGGATTTGGATGGGATGATCCAAACCATCCTTTAAACAATGCTAGGGTGAAAAGAGCAAGATTGAAGAAAATACTACCACTTGATAAATTTGAAGAGCTAATGAGATTTGCATACACTGATGACATGCCACCTAGCCCTAATGATGATGATCATGGTAGTGAAAATGCAGTGCATGAAGAAGGATTGAATGAAATGCTTACAGATTTATTTGGGGATGGAAACAATGATGACAATAATGATCATATCATTGACTGTAATGATGATAGAAGGAGTAATTACCACCAACGTAATGTTGATGATAACAACCTAAAAGAATCCATCAAGCAAGCATCGAAGACACTTGTATTCAAATCGGGTACAAGTAGAACCTCAAAAATAGCATGCACATTAATATTATTAGAAATCAATTCACTATTTGGTTAGTCAGACAAAGGATTCACTAGGGCTATTAAAGCGAGTTGAAATCTATTTCTTACTTTGGATTGTCAATTGGTGTACATAATTCATAAATATTCATCAACTTTGTTTATATTTCTTTAAGGGGATTTTAAAACCATATATTGTATATAAATAGTCCTAGTATAGATTGACATATCAAACATGTTCATCATAAGTCAAACATTCAATTGATTTAATCTTTGGAAATCTTACAGGCACTAAAAACTAAAATATTCCCTGAAGAGAATGTGTTGCCATCAACTTGCAGAGAGGCGCATATGTTGTTGGTTGAATTGGGGATTGAATATAATCAAATTCATTCATGTAAAAATGATTTCATTTTACATAGATATGAATATCAAAACAAGGTAGAATTCCTTGTATGCAAAGAGAAGAGATATCGTATAGATGTACAAGGTCCTACAATTCCAAAGATGTTTTACGTCACATGCCAATTATACCTAGACTTCAACAAATGTTTCATTGCAAGTCACTTGCACAATTGATGGACTGGCATGCAAAGGACAAGAGTAAAGATGGATTCATATGAATTTTGACCGACTCCAAAGCAATGAAACATATAGAGGGAAAATGGCCATGAAAATTCAAAGATGAACCCCGTAGTATCAAGTTTGGTCTTGTAATGGATGGAGTGTGCCCATTCTCTTTCTTGAGCTCAAATTACAGTGTTTGTCTAGTCGGATTGATAGTATACAATACTACCCCATGGATGAGTGTTAGAAAGGATCACCTTATGCTGACTCTCATTGTTCTAGGAAAACAACAAGTTAAAAACATGGATGTTTATCTTGTGCCTTTTTTTGATAAGATGCAACTACTATGTAAAGACATAAGAATGTATGACATATCAATTCCTCCATCAAATAAGTCCTTCATGTTGTATGGTGTGCTATGTTGGACTATTCATGATTTCCCAAGACTTGGTGTTTGTTCTAGTAAGATTAAATATTTACGTATTTACACTCATAATTTATTTTCATCCCAACTTTCATATTTAGTTTTATACTATTTTTTTGATGTTATTAAAATTACTTGTTAAATTGTAGGGCTTCAAACAAAGGGGATATTTGCATACATTCCAAGATGTGCAAAAACATTTCAAGGGTGGTAATCTAAAGATCTACATAAATTTATTTACGCAAACGATAGGGTTTTTCTACCACTAGATCATAGGTTTAGAAATCGCCTGAAGAATCAATTTGATGGAAAAGTTGAAAATAAAGGCCCTCCCATGATTATGGGTCCAGGTGATTGGCTTAAGAAGTATGAAGATGTTGAATTCAAAGCTTGAGAGGATTTTTTTTATCAGGGTGATTCAATTGAAGAACCAAAACAAGTTGTAGTTAATATGCCAAAAGGAATGAAAAGGAAATCCATATTTTATGAGCTCCCTTACTAGAAGGGTCTATTAATATCTCACCTATTAGATCATATGCACATCTTAAAAAATGTCCCATATTCTATATTTTGACATATATCAGGCAAAGAGAAGAACACATTTTCTTCAAGGAGAGGTATTGCTCTTTTGTGTACCAAATTTGACTGAAAACATTTGTGGCCAAACCGGGAAAATGAAACATATGAAGAAACTCCATGGATTTTGAAAAAAAAAGAAGAGCTAGACCAACTAAAAATTGTCATCCATTCAATAAGGACACTTACTGGCTATGGGTCATCATTGGCTAAAGCTTTTATAGTTGATGGACATATAACATGATTTAAAACACATGATTTTCATAATTTTATGAAGGTATTATATATCATCATTTAATATATATCGGTAACATTGATTAAGTACTAAATATATTTTGATATTTTATTGTGTGAGAAAAAATTACTAATGACCTTTTCATAAATGTGTTTGATAGAATATCATGCCATTGGAAATAAAGGGGGATTCATGTCTTACAATTGACTTAAGGAATGCCATAAGTCGATTGTCAGCATTTACAAGGTATGTGGTTATATGAAATGTTCATGTGTGAGAGACATAGAGATATTATATTGCATTTTAATTTTTGACTAAAGGTTCATACTAATTTACTATTCTAATATTAGGTGGGTGACCTCCAAGGAGATCCATGAATGTGAATTTCCAAAATGGAAGAAAAAATTACAGAAATTGTATGTGTATTTGAGAAGGAGCTCCCTACAAGTTTCATGGACCTACAAGTCCATTTACTTATCCACCTAGTCGATGAAATTGAATTGGTGGGTGTCATATCAACAAGGTGGATGTTTTTCTTTGAGAGGTAAATAAAAACTCTAAAAAGATATGTCCAACAAAAGGCACATCCAGAGGGTTGCATGGCTGAAGTGTATGTATTGAATGAAGCATTTTTCTTCTTATGTGAATTCCTCAGTAAGGATTTTGAATATGGGTTGCGCGTCTCAAATGAAGAAAGAGCATTCGGATATTATTGATGGAGAAAAACCACAACCTAGTAGTGTTCAAGTTGAAATTAGTAAGTAAATTCATGATCAATGTGGTTGTTTTTCTTGAAATCATTAATTTACTCTATAATTTATTTTTTAAATTAAAAACATTACATTTGGAGTTTGAAATAAAATTTTTGACATGTAATAGGTGTAGATGAAAGCTCTATACTCGACAAGTTCATTCTGTACCACATGGACTTTATGAATAAATGGATAGATTTATATGATAAAAAGAGAAAAGTGTTAGAAGCAAGGAGACAGTTTAAGAGATCAAACCCAAGGAATACTCCACTTCCCATTAATCTGCTTGGGGAATGGAGAAAATATTGCACACTAGAATGGGTTATTGAACAAATTCAAAATAGAATAGAAGATGTAGGTATAGATTCAAACATAATAAAAGATGAAATCAACATGTCTAGAGGATGTGAAAGAAAGGTACAATTGGAATTTTACAAAATTTTGTTTCCTTACAGTTTTGACACTATTAACTATTTTAATATTCATCATTATATTTGTTTTCACTGAAATAAATGGTCTTTCACATTCGAGGAAATATCTAGCAATGTGGGCATATGGTCGAAATTATCATGTAGAAAGTGTAGATGTAAAGAGACGATCCTTCAATTGTGGCATCATGGTTGACTTCAAGAAATCCAATCGATCAGGCTCAAAAGATAAGAATATAATTGAAGGGAATATACAATATGTTGGGAAAATACAATAAATTATTGAGTTAGATTACCACTCTTTTAAATGTTGTATTTTTAAGTGTAGATCGTATGAAGCATTTGAGAGGACACAAAGACATGATACCCATAGTGGATTTCTTTCTATATATTCCTCATGTTTCCTATTGGAGGATAAGGAGCCTTATGTCAACCAATTTATTGTGAGCAAGTATTTATTTAACTCAAACAAGAAGTGGTAGTGATCATTAATCTATTAATTCATAGTTTATTGTGAATATATGCATGTGTTTATTAATCAATAAAAAATTTATAACATACGTCTAATATATGTATGTTGTTCATGTGCAGGTATTTTTCTATGAAGATATTTTGGACCCAAAATGGATATTTGTCATACATTATGATCCAATATTAAGGCATGTATTTGATGAAACATTAGTGGATACTGAGCAAAACAATTATGGTACACAAAATGAGAGAGAGGGATTAAAGAACATCAAATAAAATGACATCCATGATAATGTTGAAGATGGTTATGTTTAGGCACAAGAAGACAACAATCCAGAGTTAGATGATGTTATGGAAGACAACAATATGGATTGTATAGAAAATGATGATCCAAATACATCTAGTAATAATATAGATGGTCTACAGTCAAATTTCAATGATGATAAAGATGATGCAGGTCAAGATGAGGATGATGATAATATTAATTACTTGAAAGAACATATGAACATTGATAATGATACACTAGATGACATTGTAGTAGACAATAATGTTAATGACCAAGACTTCTAAATTTTCAGAATTATTTGCAATCCATGTTTAAAAAACGATGATTCTTATGGCCTAAACTTTGAAATGATTTAGTAATATTATTTGTGTAGATACAAATTACCTATTGCAATATCCTTAAATTGTTCAATCTTTGGTATGAATTATTGGCAAAAAAAATTAGGATTACTTGGATGCTTCTTCCATTCATTTTGTATCAACATATGTTCATGAAGACACAAAAGTTAATAAAATATTAATGCACGTAACTCACAATTATTTAAATAAGCAACTTTGTTAACTTTATTATTTTAAAATAGTTTACATTTTATGTTGAACTGTAACAAGGAAAAATAAGCTCAAATTTTCAAAAAAATAGCAGCTCTAGACTAACATCCACAATAAATGCTTTATTGTATCAACATATTCATTCACATAAGCACAATATTGAGGCTCAATAACTGATATTCATTCAAATATAAGAAGAAATAAGTATGGAAAACATAAGAAAAATACAAAATGATAACATAGTCATTGAGAATCTCTGATAATAAGATGGTCTACATTATATTGCTTCAATTGATATAAATTAATAATAAAATTCTTCAAATGATGATGATGATTTAAAACTAGGCCTTGGTTTCCTATTTATATAGGAAGCAACAAGCTACAAGCCTTTTATAGAAAGAGATGACCTTTCATAACTACTTCTTTTACTAACAACTATTTAATTAGCATAATTAAGGAAATAACAAGACTTAAGACATTTTGACATATGGTTCCATTATTCAACGTAGAAGACCGATGATCATTGATTTGGAAAAGTCTTCCTCTCCATGATGAGCATCCAAATGCTCTCACCTCAGTGTCCTATTCTTCTAAAACCAACAACTATTTAATTAGCATAATTAAGGAAATAACAAGACTTAAGACATTTTGACATATGGTTCCATTATTCAACGTAGAAGACCCATGATCACTAATCTGGAAAAGTCTTCCTCTCCACGATGAATGCCCAGATTATCTCACCGAGCAATGTCCTATTCTTCTGAAACCAAATGCTTTTCCTCATACTGATACACCATAAAATTTGATGGCCACTTATATTCTTGGATTTTTTGCATGTTCGCAAGATGAGTTTGTCATTGAATATCTAGTAATGCCTTTGTATCATTGACAAACTTTAGGTATCCTGCATCAAGAACAATCAACCCATCCATGATATAATTTAGCCTATGAAAACTGGTATCATCATCCTCCTATATATGAGTTACACACTTATGAATAACCTGACTAAATTATTTCTTCCACTTATCCAAGTCCTTCAACTGATCACCATATCTCATGATTTCAGGTATATACCATTGCTTCAAGGTATGGAATAAATCCATTCGTGTTACAATCTTTTTATCTTCCTCTTGTATATACTGAAATTCATCAATAATCATCTTCATAGTTTTTTTAGTTGGATTTAATGCTATGGGACCATCAGGACATCTTTGTATAACTTTACATAACTTAGCCAAAGTGTGGTGAATAGGCTACTACCTTTTGAACAAAGGATCTAATACAAGCATATGTGACTTTATTTGATCCATTTCCTATTGAAGTGTTCTATAAATATCATGCACATTCTCTAGTTTATCCATAACTAATTTTATCCTATGCTCAAGAATATTTTCCATAACTTCACAAATTCTCCTTTTCACTTCATCCTGGGTTTGATTGTTGGCCTTCTTTACATCATCCACTTCTTTCTCTGGAGTTTTTGCCTATTATGCAGAAATATTCTTCACAATATCCATTGGAGCAATAGGAGGCATGTATAACACCATCTCCTTGCTTTGTGAGGGTCATGCTCTTCTTAATTGTTCTTTTAATTTGGCATTCTCCATGAACAGTTTATTAACTTCATCATCTAGGAACCTTTATTCCTTTTCAAACTCTTTTAATCTATCTTCTAATCCCTTAAAAATTGCTTGAGTGAACATGGCCAAATGCATGATCATTGTGGCTACCTCCAAAGCGATGGTATCTTTTATTTTCCTTACTATTTTTGCCCCTTTCATCCCTTGAATTACATCTAATAATTTTGGCTTCAGTGTATTTTTTTGTTTGATCCATATGGTCAGGGTTTCAATCTTTGGGTTATACCTAGTTCCACTCACTCCTTCATTGGATTCAAATTCTACAACTAGCATTGGATCTTCCTGAGCCCACACTTGATCAAGAAAAAAAAATTCTTTAATTCCAAGCCAGGGAAAATGAGAATATTGCTCTTCAAGACCATTTCTCTAGCCTTCTAGGGGCTGATGTCAATGTTGTCAACTCTTAATTCCTAGAATGTCTATGCTACCATTTGATTTTTCTTTGATTCTTCAATTCCTACTTCAGTTGATTCCATCCTTTCTTCAAATGATTTTATCTTCATCTTCATCTAGAAATCCCTAAACTCAAGAGTCTTAATGAATTCATCATCTTCTATGAATCTCTCGGCTGCAATTTCCCTTTCATCTTCATGTACCTCTACACTTGTTATTTCTACATCACCCATCCTTTCCTCATGTTTATGGGAATTGGTCTCAAGGATGGGTTGATCAACCTCAATATCACCTTTCAATGGTTGTAGTACTATAGCCACCTCCTCAGTATCACCCACCTCTTCACTCTCCTCATAAGATACTAACTATTAAATGCTTTATGTCTTCTATCTTTTGGGAGGTAACTGCTCCATGGGAGGTTCAAAGGTTTCGCTTGGGGTATGCTCTGTAGTTGCACCACTATCATGATCTTGGAGATATGCTTCCTTCTTACTGTATAATTCTTAAAATTTACCCATTATCAAATCTATCATCTTGATGGGGTCCTTTTCCTCAACAAAGTATCCTAGGAAATCCTTGGACCTCTGCTTCATCCTTTCTTCAAGCTTCTTCATATATGAACCAATTTTTTCCTTGTACTAAATACATCATTATAATTAATATAGTTCCTTATGACATCTTCTTCATATTCCACTTGGTGTGCCACTGTCATTTTGGTAAGAATATTTTTCCTTATGTTTTTCATGTGATTTCTAGGGTCAAAGGCTCTTCCTTTTACAGAATTCACTGCATATCTTGTCTTCAAATAATTTTGTAACTCCTCTAGTGTGTCTTAGCCTACAATACAATCTTCACACTTGGTTTGGTTTGGTAGGAAAGTGCCTTTCTTCTGCTTGTGCATTACATATTTCTCCATCCACATCATTTTCCACACAAATTCAAGAAATGCTAATTTGAGGGGCACAAATTTTGGAAGTATATTGTGTGGAGCAAAATGGCATCCATAAACTCTTATTATTGTAACTTCTGAGAGGAAGAACTAATCTCCAAAATTGTGTGTATGACCCTGCTCTGGTCTTAAAGCCAAATGTCTCAATAGTTGCAACATTTTGGTTGAAAATATTGGTATTGCATATCCAAGAACTCCAAGGATTTTGTGTATAAATTCTTCGTAGAATACAACAAAGCTTGAATTCTTGCACCAACTATCCCAAATATAGCACCATTTTTGGATAGGTGTGGGATTCCCTTGCTGATCTACTCTAGCCAAGTCCATTCTAGTCCAATGGTCCCTATCCTCGTACAATATCATATGACACAGTAGGGAATAGTGTCTGAATGTAATCGGTGATCTATCCTCTATAACTTGGGAGAATTCATCATCTAATGCCTTCTCAAGGTATGAAGCAAAGTCATATTCACTATTAGTTTCATGGTTTTGAATTCTCATTGCCATCATAATTAGGCCTGTTGGAACCTTATCTTGAGCATCGATCCCCAACACTTGGCAAAGAGCTAAATATGTATTCACAAAGTAATACTGAAAACATGTCAAAGTAAATGGTTCAGTAGTGGTAGTAGATATGGAGATTGTTCTTTTACCAATGCCTCTTTTAATATATAGGGGTACCTCATCACTTCTATAAGTCCTTATTAACCTATCATAATCCTCCTTACTTTTTTGCAGGTTTATCTTGGTCGGAACTTGCTTGTTTAAGTCAAATTCTCAATGATGGTTGTTCTGGTGACTTCTACCAATACTGTGTCGTTTGTAAACCTTACTATTTTGGTATCTAAGGGATAGTGTTTGGCTAGAAGTTTGATAAATTCTACATCAAAAAACACATTTGGGACAATCAACTTTGCTAATTCCAACATCCAAGGGTTTGACACTTGTTACCTATGGTTTTATTTTTGTCATGAGATAGTAAAATCTTACCTTCATTGGTCTTCATTTCTTATTTTCGATTTGAGTCAAAGTTTTTACATCATCCTTGCCTTTGTTGCAGGGTCTCTACTTTTCCTAACCCCTTGTGCGTTCTTTAGGTTTTGAAACTTAAGTCATCAATGTCCAGTGTTTATAAAACTTGTGGTCAGGTTTGTGTTTATCCTAACCTCCCGACAATTCAGTTTTTTGCTTCTTGGTAGCGTTGGATGTGTCGGTCTAGTATGTAGTCAGGGAGGTGAAGGTTTCCATAACTTCACAACTCCCAATCTTAGGTTATAAATTTTCAGTCGTCTGCAATAAGGCGATAGGTTGTTCACTCCACATTTTTCGAGGCATCGCCTATGAATTTAATGAGACATACAATTCAATCTGGAGATGTCTTATTAATAATTTTTTTAGAATGCACCAATCTTGAGGTTTTCTTTACCGAGGACTTAAACAAGGCATGCATTAATTCAACACCAAACACACATCTTATTTTCCTCATGTGACTAAAGGTGGTGGAGTTTTGTTCGCTTGAGTTCTTAGTTTTGCCTCCATTTTTTGTGAATATATTTCAAGAAAGCAGGTTTTCCTCTATCCATAGTGAGCTCATGCAATCCAAAATTGGAGATTGTTGGCTTGGTGTTATGGACATGGATTTGGGATTTTTAAGTTGGATGAATTCTAGGCATGACTGGAAAGTAACATGAAATTTTTCGTTGACGCAGAACTATTAGAGAGTGGATTAGCTCACGCTAGAGGTTTCCTAGAAGTTTTCCTAAGTGTGGACTTGATTGGTGCATGTTCGAGGAGATATATTCTTGGAATGAGGCAAATAAAAGATACAGACGAAACTATTGTTGCCATAATTTCTCCTGAGGCTATTTCCCAAGTGCTAAGGATTTCTGAGAAAACACATGTAAAAGAAATGTTGGTTGTTGTAGCTAATGAGGACTGGTGCAAGAATTCTATAGCCAAAGGTTGGTTGAAGTTAGAGAAGAAAGGTAAGTCACAGCTACCTGCTAAACTTAAAATATCACATTTCAAAGGAGAAATTGTAGATGCCATTGCTTTGTTGCATCATATTGTTGGGAATGCACATATTGAATCTTTTGAGGATTGGATGTGTCAATTTATTCTAGTTATCTATGAATAAAATGGGTTTATTGATTGGGCTAAAGTAATTTTCTTTCATTTGCACGAGCAATTAATTAATCTCCAGAAAACTACCACCTTTCATCTCTGTTCTTGTTTTATATATGTTATAGCTAGTCATAGGTCTTTCTGGCCAGGGTTAAAACCTTAGGTACCGCCAACCTCTGTAAAGCCTATGTATAAATCTTATCCAAAATTTACTAAGTAGGTCAGAATGGGAGAGTTTTGTCTTTTTAATGATGCATTCTTGATGGAGGTTGTGAGGAAGCTAGATGGAAACCCTGAAGTGCGTTTTTCTCCTGAATCTATATCTTTGGTGTCAAAATTTGGAAGTTTCTATATTCAATTTGAAAGGTTTTCGTATTTAAGGATATGAGGTTATGAGAAATCCCCATTAAAATTTCCTAAGTATCTAGAGGATTTACTGGTGTTTCGGGAAGTCTGTAGATAAATGGCCTTGGTGAACATGAAGTACATGAGTATGGGAAAACGGGGTTATCCTTTCTCGCCAGTGACTCCTTTCATGTGTAAAAAAATTAGATAGATAAAGGAACTGATCGTGTTCTCAAGAAATATAATCTCCAATATTTATTCATGAGGGCTAATTTTGATAGTAAGGGTTTTGTGAGGTAGAATTTGTATGGGGAAATTTTATACCAGCATCAATCTTCCATTGAAGATTTTTGGGAAGATTGTGCTAATGAAAATAAAGTTTTGAAGAGGGATTATATGAGGCTAACCCATAGAAAAATTCAAGAATTTGGTCTTTCTATCCATGTTCCTAAGAACGCCATTAAAGATTCAGTGGTTATTGATCCAAAATATGATAATTTGTCTGATAAATCTCATCCCAAGGTCGATTGGAGTAAGAATGAAGTTTTTAACAAGAATGTATGAGCTACCCCAGTGCTAAAAAGGACTCGGGATTGGTTAGAAGGGAAATGGAGACAGACCACAAGTTCTACTCAGGAACCAAGATCATCTCAAAGGAATGAACAGAGGCCTGCTCAAACTATTGCAATAAGTGCATCATCAAAAATATTGGCTATTAGATCCTCAAGTGAAAATTCACAGTCTAGAGGTGATGGTGAGAAACCTGAAGAGTTTGCTAAGTTGAAGTAAGTATGTGAACATGATAGTGCATCTACCCCAGTTTCTAAAAAGAAAGGCAACCAAGCAAAGCTTTTATCAGAGGATTCATATGCCATTTTCAGGCATTAAATTGTTGAAGATAACACTTTCCCTCCTTTTTCTAAAGTACCTTCTTCTCCAGGAGATAATACATCTATCCTCCCTATTGAATCAAATGAAATTTCTCATGGAAACAAAGATGCTATTTTGGTTGAAGCTTCCCTGGTATGGCTGAAAAAGGCAGTGGAGAAAAAGAGGAAATATACTCCCACAACAACACTTGGAGTAGACACAGTTACAAAGTTATTCTAGCCCTCCTCAAGGCCAAAGAAAGCTCAGAAAATGTCAAGGATGTTGACTGACCCTACCTCTAGGAATCAAATATTAGAGATTGCAGAACTTGTGAAGGATTTGAATGATGATGAAATAAGCGAGGTTGATTACAAGATCACACGTTGATATGGGACCTCAAAAATTAGAAGGTGATTTGTATCATGCAAATTGTTCGGTCAATGCTCTAATTAAGTAGGTAAAAGAAGGAAAGAAAAGGTGAATTTGCAATCCCAAGTCATTGATTTAAAGAATTTAATTTCCTCCTTGGTTCCCTCTTCTATATTCAATGAAGTTTCAAGTTCTCAGAGAGTAGATATTGATGCATCTTCAATGCAATTAATCAGAAAGGATCTAGGCTATTCCAAAGCTATTAGTGAGTGGGTAGATTAAATGTATCAAGAGATTACCCTTTTTATTGGTAGGTATTTTCTTTTCTACACTCAAATTGTTGATAAGAGGAAAGAATTAATGTCAGAATTAAGAAAAATTAGAAAGCATCAGACTAGCCTCTATGTACTCTCACAAGAAACAAAAGAATTGATTTCTATGGACTGAATGAAGCTGGTTAATGAGTAGATTGTGAATGATCCAAAGGAGTTAGATCCTTCTTGGTTCGATTCATTGGATTGGAAATTGGGCATTTATGATAATCCGGTAAAAGAAATTTCTGAGGTACTTGAAAAGTATTTGGATATGCTAGTGGGAATTAAAGGTAACTGTAATGACTTAAAGGTTGATATCACTAATGATTTTGATGAGAATATTTTGGATGCTAGGGAAATTTGTCTAAATTTCAAATAAGTATTCAACAATGAGATAGCAAATCCTGCTACATCAACCAAAGAGTCATTTTCAAATCTTGGAAGATTGTAAGTCTACCTTGATTCCTTCAAGACTGAAGAAAATAGGAGATCTGAGACTCTGGTTGAATCAAAAGCTTCTATATCTAAATTGAGAACTGGATTACAAATCACTGAGACCCCGAGAAGCAAAGAAATACTTGTGATTGTTTCTAGGTATAGAGATTACAAATGCAAGATGAAGGCATAGGAGAAACTCTTTTGGAAAGAAGCAGTTGTGAATCTAGAAGATGAAGAGACTGAGGTGGGAAGGATTGATGCTTAATTATTTTTAGTATTTCATGACACTTTAGTTTATTTTGGCTCTTTTATTCGGTACAGTTACTTTCAAGAAACTGTTACCAAAGACAATTGGTTGTGCTTTAAATAGGTGATTGGTTGGTAGTATTGGGATATTTTGGCCAAACTTTGATTTACTCATTCGAGAAAAACTTTGTTATCTCAATTTACTATTCTTCCATTATTCTGATATAGAAAACTGTGGTGGAACTTATGTAGTCGTAATCTTTGAATTATTGTGTATGAATTATTTCTACTTACGTTGAATGTTCTTCCATAAGTGATCTATTATTGGAATGCTCTATGATTTAATTTGTTGCATCATTGTAGTATGATTTATCTATGAATGAAGATGTTGTGGTGATTTTGATTCAATATTAGTAAAACATTATTTCAATTTTGTCATATGAAATCTATTAATGCCTTTAAAGCTTTGTGGTTAAAATCCCCTTCCTTTATTTTATTTTTGGTTACAATCATCTCTAGTTAAAAATTATTCACTGGATATCAAACACAAGTAGCTACCACCTTGTAAAATAAGTAGAGAATAAGTTTGAAATTCATATCATTATCGATTCAACTATGGTTACATTTTCCACCTTAGTGGGCGTGAGAATACAAAGTTAGGTGATAAATCTATCAACCAACAACACTGGAATATTCTCATTTCTCATACTATAAAAATACCAAAATAGGTCCCATCAATATTTGGGAATAAGGGCATCCCTACAACTTTGTGTGATGTCCACGAGAAACTTCTTATTACCCTATTTAGTAGACCCTGGAAGTATATCTAATATGGACTAATGGAGTGGTATGTTCTTTACTATAGGTTCTTCATCTTTAATTTTAGGCTAACTTTCTTTTACTTCTAATTGTTTTCGTTTAGGAGGAATGTTTCAATTTTCTCTACTATGGCTTCAAATGACAAATCCTTGAAAAAAAATTTATATTAACAAAGCTCTTTCAAAGAGTTTTCGTGCACTTACCTGATTATTTGATACTTGTAGGACTTCTTATTCTCGTATCCTTAGCTCCTTCCATGCTAGTGCACTACAATTGAGTGTGATATTAGGAAAACTCACTTGTCTTTGGATGGTGTGGTATTCAGTCATATCAATTTTAATGCCAACTCTTCGTAAAATAATTACATTTAATTTTGGAAACTAATATGATTTTCTACATTTATTGCTATAAATTGTAATGATTCCATGATTACCATACTACCACAGTCTCTTATTATACCCATTGTGGTATGGCCGTGTTTTTCCCTTCCCTTCTATTTTTTTACCATACTACTACCTTGCTTAATACCTCTTACTGCGAGGTTGCGATGTATACCGCTCTACCATAGCCATATTATCCACCTCATGTGGTATTGTGGTGTCCACTTTTCTTCCAATGCTTACTACTCTACCACCTTGCTCAAGACTTCTTGTTGCGGGGTTGTGGTGTATATTGCTTTACCGCATATGTTGCTCACCCTCCTGACGGTATAGAGGTGTATTCTTTATCTTCTTGTTGTTTACCACCTTACCACACTCCTATGAATCACCTTATGTGAGATGGTGGTGGGAACCACATTATCGCATTGCCTTATAATTCTCCCTGCAAGGTGGCGGTGAGTATCTCTTTACTGTGCAAGCTATATAATCTCTTGGTGGTATGGCAATAAAGGCTTTTTTCTTAACTTATAAATTATCATCTCGTGTTGCCTTTATTTTAATGTTGTGGTACTACGGTAAATGAAATATTTTCTTTGTTTATGATTATTTGGAGGAATAAATGGGTATATACAAAGGAAATGTTGGTGACAATATGGATCTTGTCACACAAATTATTGCATTTCATGTTAAATACAATGAAAAGATTAGGTTGAAGGATTAGGGTATATGTTTGAGGGTATATGGTTGAAGTATTAGGTTGAGGTTCCAATGTATAGGGTAGAGGGTATATGGGTTGAGGGTTTAGGGTTTAAGGGTTAAGGGTTGAGGGTTGAGAATTGAGGGTTGGGGGTTTAATGTATAGGGACGTAGAGGGTAAAGGGTTTAAGGGTTGAGGGATTAGGGTATAAATTTTACATGGGTTTAAGGGTTAATAAGGGTTGAGGGTAGAGGGTATTGGGTTAAGGGTATAGGGTAGATGCCATTTTAAGGGTTTATTAGGGTTTAAGGGCTGAGGTTTTATGGTTGAGTGTTTAAGGGTTTAGGGTTTAGGGTTGAGGGATTAGGGTAGAGATGAAGGGATGGATGGAGTGAGAGATGGAGAGAGAGAAAAGGAGGGAGGGACAAAGATATATGAGGGTTGATAATTTAGGGTCTAGAGTTGAGGACCTATAGGGTTGATGGTTTAGGGTATTAGGTTGAGGCCTAGCTACTACACAGGTTGAGTGATTAGGGTTGAGGGTAGAGGGTATATATAAGTTTTAAGGGTTTAGGGTTTAGTGTTTAATGGTTTAGGGTTGATGGTTAAGGGCTGAGGGTAAAGCGTTTAGGGTATAGGTTTGAGGGTATATGGTTGAAGGATTAGGGTTGAGGGTCTAATGTATAGAGTAGAGGGTATAGGGGTTGAGGGTTTAAGGTTGATGGTTGAGGGATTAGGGTTGAGGGTTGAAGGTTGAGGGATCTTTTGATGCAAGTGAAATGTAGGCAAGCAATTGAAGGCCAGTAAATATTGGGGAATGATTTTTTGTTCTAACACCCCTAATCCCTTAACCCTTAATCCTTGTTGGATTAGAACAATTAGGTGCTCAATTAGGCACTAAATTAGGTGCTAAAGTAGGCATTAAATTAGGCATTAAAAATAGGCACTAATGTAGGAGCTAATCTAGGCGCTAAATTGGGCACTAATTTAGGTGTTAATTTGGGTGCTAATTTAGGCGCTAATTCAAGCAATAATTTGTGCCTAAATTAGTGCCAACTTCTTTTGATCGGTGCAAAAAAATACCAAAAATAGTGCCATCCTGATAAATAGCACCGAAGTTTTCAAAAAATTGGAGAAAAATACATTAAAAGAGTGGGTGGAAGCAAAAAAGGGAGCTAATCACAGGATTTGTTGTAGTATACCAATGGTAGCTCATGAGGGGGTTCTTCCATTTAATAAAGACATGTAAAATGTGCATTGGCTAGAGATTTGAATATAGGGCCTTACAAATCCATGTTTGTTCATTGAAGATACTACACCTCCTTGAATGCATTAAGGTTTCCATCCTTAAAGAAATAAGTGAAAATTTAGTTTGCATACCTCATAATTTAGCCGAAATCCTTGAAGAAAATGAGATATGTATAGGGTCTACTGAGTACCATTTTAAGTTAATTAATTACAAAAATCTATTTTAACTCTAGTTTCTATCCACTTAGTTTTACAAGTCATGTTTTAAAGCTCAAAGTCTCCATTCATCTCTCTCTTAAACATGTGTTTGGAAACTAACTTCATTCACCAAATTGCCTACATGTCACATATAACAAAATTAGTGTTAACACTATAGTTAGATAACTTATTTATCTAAATTTATAAATTTTAATGGTGGTGCATGGCCCTTTCACTTCCTTGGATATTTTACTATCAATTCCTACAAACTAGGAAAAACATTGATGAAAGAAATTTATTTTTAGGTTCATGTACATGTTCCTATATTATCCCTTTCATAATAACATGTTTCTCAATATTATACATAATATCATGATATTTAATGAACACTGAATTCATGATGTAATTTTATAATTTATAATTACTATGGTATCTTAATGGATGGCATCCAACTCCCCTCGAATTGATATAATACTTACTAAGTATGACTAAATGTCTAGATAAAATCTCATCAAGAAAATAAGGCTTTAACTTTTAATGAACACTGAATTCATGATGTAATTTTATAATTTATAATTACTATGGTATCTTAATGGATGGCATCCAACTCCCCTCGAATTGATATAATACTTACTAAGTATGACTAAATGTCTAGATAAAATCTCATCAAGAAAATAAGGCTTTAACTTTTTTTGTTTAGACATGCCTTTATAAATGTTTGATTTACCATCACTTGTAATAACTTATCACATATCCACTTATGTTGTTAAGTAGTTCATGAAGCTTTAAATAACACATAATAATGATGTACTACTTAGATGTGAAATATGATAACATATGAATTTTGTCAATCCATGATCTAGTTATATGGAAATCAAGTTATGCACAAACTTCTAAACAATTTAAAGTTTCTAGATTACAAATTACGTTGGGTAGGTGCATGGAAATTGGGGGCCAAAAGGGGGTCTTAAATGGTCACTTTTTTTTAAATCAAGAAAAATTTATCTTAAATAAGAAAATGAAGATAGTTATGATTATAATTTGAAGGCACAACAAGAAAAAGAGTCGTAGTGCTCTGAATATAATTTCTAAATTATTTTTTTAAATGGTGGAGATTGGGGTTCAAATAGGGGCCCACACAATATGCTCATATATTTGTAAAAAAAATTATAGCATTTGGTGTGGTTCCTTTAAAATGTTAACTTTTTTTAGTATTTCAAAAATTGCTTCAGTGAAAAATTAGCTAGCACCGTGTAGTTTATGCTCGACTTTTCTACTATTTTTTTTGATAAATATATGATTTTTTTGCTAATTTTCTAAGTGGACGCATATTGAAAAATAAAAAATTTAAGCATTCTTCCCACTAATTTATTTAGAAACTAATTGAAAACAAAAAAATTTAAACGTGCATAGAACAAAGTCTAGTTTGTAAAAAATATTTTGTTTCAAATTTTGATGAATAGTTAAAAAATGAAACCAAAAATACCATACATATGTTTTTGAAAAAAAATAGAGACACTATTAAAATAAATTAAATATCAAAGCCTTAAAAATTTGTAATTGTAGAAAATATTATATGGTTAAAAATCTAAGAGAGATCTCAACATTATTGTGGTATTTTTTTTACTCAACACTAAAAGGTGTGTAAAACTAATGGAGAGCATGCTCGAGATTTAGTCATTATTAGCAAGAGGAAATGTGGATTTACACTCTAAAAATTTGTACCCTAGTATCCCTTATGTAGTCAATTTATACCCCAGAGGGTACAGTAGTAGAAATGAGTAAGTGTGGTAAGGAACTCTATATAACAATAACTCGGATATAACTTACCTCTAAACAATAATCTATCTCTATTCTATATTCTCTTCCCTTGTTATATTATGTTATATATTACATGCATATATCAATTTATACACTTTTAGAAACGTGACACCTTATATGACACCCTTAATCTATCTCCCTTGTCGGCTTGATACTTCACACATGCTTTGCAGTGGGTTGCAATAGGTTTTTCTCTATACCCTGTGCCTTACCAACATCATCCCCCCTTTCAAAATTATTTCTTGGCCCAAGGATATGTTGGCCAGTTACTCAAGAGAATGTGTTTGTATATGACCTTCAACTACACTAGTGTTGTATCCCACTACGGCTTTGCTTGATGCAACACTTTTATGTACCCTTGTGTTCTAATCAAGATGTCTTATACTTCTGCAAGAGTCTTAGGGATATAGATTTTTTGTGTGGTAGCTCTATCCTCTCCTAGTACTCTAATGAATGTACAATTTTGATGCTAACTATTTCTAAGTTGTTTTTTAATTTCTTCTTTATTCACTCCCTCTAGTCTTATAGTTGTTGCAAATGAGTATGTGTGTTCTATAGTTTCACCCTTATTACTCCATCCATATCTTTTAATGGATCATATGATATTATAACTTGTATTATGTGTCCCTTTAACTGTGCTATCTTATCTTTGAGTGTCTTGGTAAGGGTAGGACATCAAAAAAATTGATAGAGGAAATTAGCCTCTACTATGTTTCTCTCCACATTCTTTGATTTTTTTTCTAGTTGTGAGTGGGCTATTGCACATCGTTTTGTAGCCTCTTTTTTGTTATTTCTCAATACTTCTTTTTGAGCCTCTTGTCTTATTTTATCCTTTTGTGTCTTTAGGTCTGCTTGGAGGCCATCCACTAGCTGCTTGAGTTACTATAGTAGTGGAAGGGAAGTGTCCCTTTCTATATGTGGAAGGGAGCTCTGCAAAGTCTAGAGTTCTTCCAATTGCTTTGCATTATTCACATGGAAAATGTATCCCAGTTGTAAATTTAATAATGGGGAGATGTTTGATAGATTAACTTGTGATACCATCATTGGAAGTTGTATGAGTTGAGAAGTGGGTGTAGGTTGTAGTTGTTTTTGTTGCACCAAAAAATCCTTGATGGATTGGATTAGCGAGATTGATGTATTTGTCTCCTCTATCTCTTATTCTTGTAGGTCTCTTCCTCATGTATTCTTGGTGGGATTCTTGTTGGAGAAGATGATGGTTTTTTCTTTGATATTTCCTCTTCTAGGATGGAATCTAGGAGTGTCTTTGTGACTTGTGTAGTTTCCTCATGTAACTTAATAATTTTAAACATATTGTCCCCCTATTAGGGTATCTACTCTCTTCTTAGTGTGGAGCTCTTGTGCTTGAGCTCTTCTAAGTTGCTCATTTTTATCCATGGTATGATCAAATACTATCGAGCTATTATAGATTTATCTCTTATTTATCTATTGGTAGTGATGGCAGGTTGTGGGAAGTCTTTGATCACTTCCTCTAAACTTATATCAAATTTTCTTAAATATAAAATATTAGATTATGTAAGATTCTATCCTTATTTTCTTTATATGAATCATCATACATAGTTAGTACATGGGGAAGCATACCATGGTATATGATGGCATTGGTAGTCACCATCACATCAATGGGAGATTTTGGTTGCTTTGTCGCTTTCGGTTGTTGAATTTGAATTGTGTGTTCCTTCTTATTTTTCTTCTATGGAAGTTTTTTTAACTCTTGTACCACTTCTTATTCCTCCTCCTCTACTTTGGAAGTGATAATATTCCTTTTCACTATTTTTTTAGGAATTTCCTTGTGTCTTTCTCCATATTCATTTGTATTAGTGTCTTTGATATCTCATATACATCTGAAGTTGTCAGTATATGAGAAGAGGATGTTGGACCCTCTAATTGGGTACTAGAAGCTCCATGTAACCTTCCAGACCTTCTTGCGGTAGGTGTTCATGTCACTAGAGCTAGTACAAAAGAAGATGGTTATGTGGTATCTTTTGGTTGGATGCCCCACTTCTTCTATAGTTTTTCTTTGTTTTTGTCATACTTTTCTTGGGAAATTTTCTTATGAATTTGATCTATAATCTCCTTGTTCATTCTAAATCACTCCACATTTGGATCTTTTGGTTTACTAAGTATGTTTCTAGCATAAGAATCCACATATTTTTGCGATATCTCATATGGGAGTTTGGGAATCCAGGTCATCCATGGCTCCACCACTTCCATTTATGTATAATCCTTGTCCCCTAAGAAATTAATGGTGTTGATATAATATTTCATAAATTCATAAGTAATACTCTCTCATTCTTGCATTTTCTACTAGAAGCTCTTGGAGAACCCTCGGTATGTCATGATATATGTCTTCTTGTCTAGGAATGGGCAAGTGTGCATCTTTATCTAAGTAGCTAATATTTTTACCATGATTTCCCTTTGAATCTCATAAGCTTGTTGAGAAAGTAAAAGATCATGTATATAAGGAGAATGATGTAGTAGAAATTGTAGCATGAGGCATTTATTTTCTATTTAAATTATCCATAAGTTTTTCCCACATCAGCTCACATAGGTCAAAATCTTTCCCTTCTAACACCATCTAATAGATGGTGTAAATTATTATCACCATGGAATAGTCCTCTCTATTTTCATAGTAGATTTTATATGCAATGCTCATGGTTTTGTACCACACTCTAGGGTTTGTGATGGCTCAGAGGCTTAGGCTACATCTGTCGAGTGTTGCACCTATGAGCTGGGTGACTACATTTTTAACTGCTTTCTTTGTTGGGAACTCCCCAATCATGCTCAATCTCGTTACTATATGAATTTTCTCCCTTATGATGCGATATGGTTTCTCTAGATAGATGAACTCATCATGGAATTTTCTTAAGACCAACCTAACCCAGTTTTACTCATCATAGAAATTTGGGTATCTTTCCATCCATCTAGGTACTTCAATCCCACCTCTTGGTATTGTGGTAGATATGAGGTTTGGTATAGAGAGTAGGGTTTTCCTTAGCTCCTCAAAAAATTTGTAATATATTTCATCTATGGGATCATGGATGTATTTCCTTACCTCTTCTATGTACACCACATCTATGGGAATTCTTGAGAAAGCTCCATCTTTGTCATCATCCAGATCTTTAAATGAGTACTTCTTGTATTTTGATCATGGTTTCTCTATCAAATTTACCAAAGTCATGGCTTCCATTATTATCGTTTGTATGATGTAATGTAGTAGAGCTTAATTCATTTATGTTAGCACAAGGAATTTGAATGCAAAGTAAATGGAGTGGAGTTTTGAGGGGTTTAAATAGTTGTGTGTTTGGTAGACACATTGATGTCACTTTCTCATTAGCTTTCATGAGTTTTTGTAGTTGTTTGAAGTTTGTAGCAGTTAACAATTTGATTTTTGTTATTTATTAATATATGTTACTGTGAACCCTAATCCTATACCTTCATAAACACAACAAACAAACACATAGTTAGGTTCATATGCAAGATAAAACAAGGATTCCCCATGAAATCCATTTACAAAACTTAGATAGAAAGGAAAATGAAGAACAATGCAATGAATTGAATTAAGTCTATCTAATCTAAGAAAACTCTTGCTCCCATGGGGGAATTGGTGCCAATTGATGTGTCAAAATTGGCCCTTTCCCAACTCCTTTGTTGCAATGTTGATGATATGTGGATAGTTGAATCTCCTTGATGAGATTTTGGAATAACTTAGCTATGAAATTGTGAAAATTATGAATACTTGAAGAGAAATGGGCAAAATTAGCTCTCAATGTGAAGAGAGTAACTTTGCACGAGATTGTGGATGTTGAATGCGAGGAAGAACCTTTCATTTATAGATTTCCAAAATGGAAGAGAGAGTGAAATTGAGCAATGTGGGATCATTCAACATCCAATGGCCAAGTGACACTTGTCAAGATGTGAATGGTTGAAATTTGTGCACATTTTGGCCAAAGTGCCAATAAATGCAATTAGGTGGAATTTGAATTTGAGGAAATGACATGTGAGAGGGAAAAGGGAATGAAATAAATGTCACTTGGCTCAATGCATAAGGACATGTAAGAGGAGTGAATGCCTTGTTGGAAGTACCCATCCACTTGGATTTTTGAATTCAAATTTGAGGGAATATTCCTCCTTTATTCCATGTTGAGAGAAAATAGGTAATTTAATAAATCAAAGTAATTGATTTATTGTGCAAGTTGCATTCTCTAGAGGATTTTACTGATTGAGATTAAATTAATCAACATTTGATCAATTTAATGAGAGATTAGATGATTTGACCGTTTTGACTTAGATTTTGGGATTGATTTAAATCAAAATGAGAGGAAAATGATTAAAGACTTAATTAAATAAAGATTTGATTTATTTAATTAAAGATGGGTGATGTTGGATTTAAACCAAATAAAGATTTATTTAATTTAAATGAGATGACTTTAGGGATTAATTAAATAAAATGATTTATTTAATTAAAAGGGGGATTACATAAATAATTAAATAAAATTAATTAATTTAATTAACAGGAAATGATGACTTAATTAGATAAAGTTGATTTATTTAATTAAGAGATGAAGAGTGATGAATTTAATCAAATACAAATTATTCGATTAAATGAATAACAAAGGAGATGATTCAGGATGAAATGGTGTTAGTAAATCAGGATCCAGTGTGTCAGATCGAGTCAAAACCAATGTTTGAGTCAAAATTTATGACCTCGGGAAGTTCCTGCATCACAAAAAAAATGTTAAAAAAAAATAAAAAATCCACAGGTGCAACGGATTTTAGAAATCTCACGGTAGATTTTAGAAATCCAGTGGCACAATATAGCATCACACCTCGACTAAGTGCGGCGCTCTGTAGAAAACAGAGAGTGCAAATGCGGCGGAGTTTTTGCATGCGACGTAGTTTGCAACTTTAAAATATGCAACAAAGTTTAAAATTTAAAAATTTGAAGCGGGAAAGTGGGTGTGACACAGTTTAGAAATAGTGTGGTGCAATAAAGCACCGCGTCTCTAAAAGTGGTGCAATATAGCATCGCATAACTATCAACAGCGCAGTTTCCTGTGTGCACAAAAAAAATGTTAAAAAGCACAAAATTTTTCAAAAAATGTGATGAAATCCTTCAAATCTGCCCTCCTTGTGCCAAAATGTGAACCCTAATTCTATACTTGCATAAACACAACAAACAAACACATAGTTAGAGGTTCATATGCAAGATAAAGGAAGGATTCCCCATGAAATCCATTCACAAATACTCAAAATAGGAAAAACAAGAACAAACATAAAATATAGATGAAATCCTAAATTAAGAAAATGCAAACTCTTGATCCCATGGGGGATTTGGTGCCAATTGATATGTCAAAATTAGCCCTTTCCCAACTCCTTTGTAAGCTTGATGATGATTTGATCCACTTTGGTTGAATTCCTGCATAACCTAGCTAAGAACTTGATAAAAAGAGATGAAAATGGTTATGCTTGAAAATGAAATTGAGTATAATAAGTTTACTCAGATTGTGGATGTTAGAATGAGAGGAAGATTCTCTCATTTATAGATTTCCAAATTGGAAGAAAGAGTGAAACTGAGCAATGTGGGACAAAAGACCAACCAATGAGAAGAGGCCACTTGTCCACATGTGATTGGAGGAGGAATGAGCACATTTTGGTCAATGCGCATGATAAATGCCATGACATTTAAATTTGGAATTTGAATGTGACATGTTGGAGGGAGAAAGAAATGGAGTTAATGTCACTTGGCTCAATGCACAAGGACATGTAAGAGGAGTGAATGCCTTGTTGGAAGTACCCATCCACTTGGATTTTTGAATTCAACCTTGAGGGAATATTCCTCCTTTATTCCATGTTGAGAGAAAATAGGCAATTTAATAAATCAAAGTAATTGATTTATTGTGCAAGTTGCATTCTCTAGAGAATTTTAGTGATTGAGATTAAATTAATCAAGATTTCATCAATTTAATGAGAGATTAGATGATTTGACCATTTTGACTTAGATTTTAGGATTGATTTAAATCAAAATGAGAGGAAAATGATTAAAGACTTAATTAAATAAAGATTTGATTTATTTAATTAAAGATGGATGATGTTGGATTTAAACCAAATAAAGATTTATTTAATTTAAATGAGATGACTTTAGGGATTAATTAAATAAAATGATTTATTTAATTAAAAGGGGGATTACGTAAATAATTAATAAAATGGATTTATTGAATTAACAGGAGATGATGACTTAATTAGATAAAGTTGATTTATTTAATTAAGAGATGAAGAGTGATGAATTTAATCAAATACAAATTATTCAATTAAATGACTAGCAAAGGAGATGATTCAAGATGAAATGGTGTTAGTAAATCAAGATCCAGTGTGTCAGATCGAATTGTATATTTTCCATGTCTACAGTTAGATATATTACATAGTAAACAGTTTGTGTCTTTTCACACTTTATGGTTCTAATCCATTTGGTAGGTGGTAGTATTTAAGTCTTGCTATTTTCACATATCCTATGATGTGATTTCCATCTAATCTCTTTAATCTCATTGCCACTAAGTTTTCAATTTCATGAATAGAGTATGGTCCTAGCCAAATCACCTTTGATTTTCTTTTCTTTTTTAAATTTATTATCATAAACTAATACTAGATCCCGTGTTTATATTTTTTTGTGTGGAGATTCTTTTCATGCCATGCCTTTTATTTTTGTTGTTCTACTTTTTGACTGTATAGTGCTATGAACCTATCCTCATCTATTTTTTTCTAATTCTTCTATCCTTTGCACTAAAGCTAGTTAGGTATATGGGGATCCCATTTTCCATCAGTCTCGACTTAAAATAAATGTGGATTTGGATAAGCAAGAAGACTATTAAAAAATTGGAGAGCTAGAATAGGCATTATCTCTCCCTTGCTGGGAGGCTTCAAATATGCCCAAAAATTCTCTCTTCGTATAGTATTTATTTTGCATCGGTTTGGTTTTTTAGTAGCTACCAAGTAAATGAAATTTAGAAAAGAATTAGAGCCTTCATGTGGTCTGATGGGAAAGGAAAAAAGAAAAGGCATATGGTTAACTGGGAATGGTGTTGTATGGACAAAATGGATGGTGGTTTAGGTCTTGAAGACCTAAGAGTCCAAGGAACCACCTTGGCAGCAAAATGGATTGCCAAGGATATGATAGGTGAAGAGCCTTGGAAGGTCTTGGTCAAAAATAACATCCTTCAGGCTCATCCTAAGCATGCAAAGTAGTGGAAAGGTCTACCCTTGTGTGATATTCTTCTGAACAAGCACCCCATGTCCCCAACTGGGTCAATGGTTTTTAAAATCATATGGAAAGCCTGGGAGTTGGTTAAACATAAGGTTAAATTCAAACCCTACAACGTCTAAATTGATGACAACACTAAGTGTCAAACTTACTACTCCCCATGGTGGAAATTGGAGCATAACAACAAGCCCCTTGCCCTCTTGCAGGGGTGTTCAACAAAAAAAATGGTACCAAGCTGGCGTCCACACTTTTCATAATATTCTTGAGAATGGTCACCTTGAAACCCTTAACAAGTTGGTTTGTGAGTTTAGTCTAGATATATCCAATTCTAGAACTTTTAATACCTTGGCTGAAACTTGCAAAAGTGCCTCATTTCCTCTTCAATCTTCTGAGATTTGTGCCCTTGATTCAGATCTTGTTTGGAATGATGGCTCACCTCTTATTGATGTTAAAGCAAAAAACCTGTATAAAGAATTAATGAAAAATGTCTCTATTAGAGATCATGTTAATGCTTGTTGGGGTACTAATGTGGATGATTATAAATGGAGAAAAGTCACATCTTCTATCTGGCAGAATGTTAAAGAGCCCAAGAAGGCTTGTTTTAGATGGAAATTGCTTCTACAAAGGCTCCCTATCAAGTTTAATCACACTGATGTGGATATTTGCAGCATTTGCAGGGCTCCTGAGACTACTATTCATATTTATTTTTATTGTTTCTATTCTAAAGAGGTTTAGAAGATATTTTGTAATAATATGGCAATGTGGAAAAATGATGGGCAGCTTAATTGGGCTGAGATTTTATTTAATTCAAGGAAGCTTAAAAATGATCTACAGGGTTTCTGGGACTGCTTGTGTACGGAAATTATGCGGCTCATTTGGAAAGCTTGAAATGAAGAGAAGTTTAGATGATGTACCAGAGGCCTTACTGAGTCTAATAAAAGATTCACATTCCTTTTCATTGCACTGTAAGTCACTAGGATAATGGATAATTTGATGGCTAAACTCATGAAGTTGATCCCGGATGGAGTAGACAAATTTGAATTCAAGTTTGATCAAACGTGGTACCATAATCAAGGAGATCCAAAGATTTTCCTCCAAGTGCTAAGGGAAGTCCAACCCGCTTTCAATGCATCTCAAATTTCTACGCGGTTGGAAGTGAATTCTGGTGCTCCAAAAAGAACTTAAACAACAAAGTTGAAGGATAAAAGGAAGCCAAAAAAGATAGAGGACTCAGATTCTATCCAAATGAAGGAGAACCTACAATAGGTGGTGTTGTCAGATTCATCAGTGGAAGTAGAATTTCCTTTTTAGGCAGTTGATATCACAGAATTAGCTAAAAGAAAGTTCTTAAAGCTGCTCAAAATTGGGATGGTGCTTAGAAATTGATGTCATTCCCATGTTGTATTATGGACTCAATGATCATGCTCAGAATTCTATGTGTTGTAATGTAATGTACAATCAAGAATATGGTTATCCTAGCTCTAATGTGGTACAGGATTACTGAAATTTTGGAATCCTAACTGTAAGCGGCAGACAGTGAGCTCTAGCAAGCTATAATCACATTGTATTCTGGCCTTTTTTTGTTCATACTATTAATAAAATAAAATAAAAAAATATTTATCATCATCCAACTACAAGGTTAGGTGGCACAAATATTAAGGATTACAAAGTTAATTAGAACTACCACATTAGCTCCATATATTAATTGGAATGGTGTGAACTTCTTACTCCTTTTGTAAGATGTGTGGTAGGCTTGGGCAGAGTACCACAAGTATCTTAATATCCAAATCCAACCTATTTCCTTCACACATTTTTATAAATGTTCCCAATTATCTTATTCAAATCCTCACTTGCTCTATTTGCTTGTGGGTGATATAGGGAGCTCTTATTGTGTGTGATCATGAAGTTCTACAATAGCTCCGCACTTAATTTAATATTAAAAAAATTCTTCCCTTGATCGCTTACTATCGTTAGTGGGCATCTGTATCTAGTAATTATGTTTTCATATAAGAATATTGCAAAACAAATTATGGTATAATCCCTAGTGGGTTCTTCCTCTACCCATTTTGTTAAGTATTCAACTCCTATGATGATTAATCTTGATTTAGAGTGATTGGCAGGTGGATCAATTGGCCCTATAAAGTCTATAGCCCATTTTTCAATGGGATTTGTGCTAGGACTATTTTCAATGGAATCTCATCTCTTGCAGTAGGTTTCCCCACCCTTGACATATATCACATTTTTTAATGCATTCTTTGGAATCTCTATGTAGGGTTGGCTACCATAATTTAACTAATTCAACCCTTTTTATTGTTCTTTCACTGTAATTATGCCCCCTAATATTTTTTCATGAGCTTCTTTTAGGATGGATTCTCTTTCATGTTTAAATACCACTCTTATTATTTTATCTCACCATATTTGATGCAACACTCCTTCTATCAATGTGTATGGTAGAGACTTCCACACTAGTGATTCTTTGGATTGTGGCAAGAGATCTGATGGAAAATCACCTTTTGATAATAGTATAGAAATGTTATGAAGTTCCTCTGGTATCACATTTAATCTAAATAGGCATGTGCCATGTAGATATTTTAGCTAGTCTTTCAGTTCCTCCCATGTCTCTATCCTTGATAAGTAGTCTAATCCTTGATTATGTTTACCAAGTTTCACCATTATCTTAAAATCTAATTCCTGAAATAGAAGTAATCATTGATATATTATCCCTTGTATGATAGGCCTTTTGAGTAAGTATTTTAATGGTTCATGGTCTGTAAAGAATGTAAATGGTGTTGACAAGAGATAATGTATAAAATTTTATAGTGAATAGAACATCACTAAGGATTCTCTCTCAATGGTGGTATAATTATTTTCTCCCTTATAATTTTTCAGCTTGCAAGTTCTATAGGGTGATCTTTGTTTCCCTTAGTTTGAGCTAATATTTCTCCTATAATATTGTACGTTTTGTCTCAAGAGGTCATTTATGCAACTTCCTCTATAAAACCCTCATATGAAGCCCAATTTAGGAAACCCTTTTGACCCAACATTTTTTAAACCCTGGATATATGTTGTAAGCCCAACAAATATATGAAATAACAACCTACAAATGTGTGTATACCTTATAATGCTTCATATCTATCATGCATTATCATGGATTAAAAATTTCACTAGATCTACCCAGACAAGGGTTATACCAAACCTAAGAGCTTACAACTTCGACAACCATGAATAAAGATTTGATACCACTTATTTGGAAATTAATGCATAATACTTAAATTTTAAATCCATTTCCTACATAACCCCATGAGAAGAAAAATCCATGTAAGCTCACATAATAATCAAATACAAAGATCAAATAGACAAGCCAAAAAATATCACAATATATACCCTGGGAAAACCTCAAGAGGGAAAAACCCAACCGAGCTAAAAGTGTCCATAGTCTATTTATTATTCAAAAAATAAAATAATAAATGCAGTTACAAAGTTATAATAAATACTTTTGAAACATCAAGCCTCTCCTATGCATACTCTATGTCCAAGAATAAATACACACATCCCATGCCATGCTTCACATATGCACTCCTCAAAAGAAAAATCAATACTATGACAACCCATGGACTTAGCCAACCTTAACTAGTGAACATGTGTTTTATTTTATAGACCCAAGATCACACAAATACAACCAAGTGGTAAGATAAAACCACGTGTCTCAAAACCATGAGAATATAAAACCATTGACCCCTCATATAGAGTGCTAAGTTTGTACATTATTAACTACCCAAACATTAAATAATATCTTATGTCTCCCACACATAATATAGTTAACTCAATTTTACAATGCAACTTTACAAGTGGCCCCAAATAATTACCTAGTGTGGCTAGTCACATCTCTTAGATGTACCACAAATAAATAATTATTTAATTATAATATTATAATAAATTAATCTATGCAATGGTGTATAACACCAAATCCTAACTATCTCCCCATCCAAATCAAGATACTAACATTCTATCTAATCATTTGCATGATCCCTTATTGTCTCTTATCCAAACTATCCAAAAATCATCACCTTATCACATTAGTACTAGTTCCTTTACTTATGGTGGTATTCTCACCCTAGAATAATAACAATTATCTATCACTAATCTCCCATCTAGCTCAAACTAGAATCATATATTTTTTATAAAATAACAAACATCATATTGACATCTACATATTGAAAAATGAGATAGAAACACAAAGGATTAGGACTGCATGAGAAAGGAATCTTGGATCCCATCCTTGTCAAAGGAAATACAAGATTTCAAGGCCTTGGTTGTAACACGTCTCAAGGTTCACAATCCTAAAAAAAATGGTACTACCTTCATCCATCCTTTGAAACCCACAATAGGTGCCTCCCATCGCTTCAAATTTTTTGTCGACATCAATCCTCATTCATCATATTCATCCAAAAATACTACCACTATCCATCCCCCATATAAATACGCTCCATTTATTAAATCCATTTTGACCCTTAGATCCCAAAATCAAAGCCTCCATCTCCCCCATTTATTTTGGTTCCTTATAATCTAAAATCATTCATCCCAAAACTTACCAATCTATCCTTTATAATCCCCCAATCAAGATCAACAAAAACATCCATCCTTGAATCCCTTCCAATATCTTCCCTCTATCCCCTCCTATTCACAATCCAAATAATCCCTCCCCATGCACCCATACCATTGCCTTCGAAATAAATTGGTATGAAAGTAAATATAGTCAAAGAAAAGAGGGTAAAAGAACATAATTGTGTCACACTTTTGGCCAAAATATTAGTTTATAATAAAATAGTTTTTCCCTAAACAATTTCAGGTGAAATAGTTTCACCTAAAAGTACGTAACATATATATGGCACATACAGCTTTCAGTGAAACTCTTTTACCTAAAACATAAAATAATATTTTCCCATTGAAATCTTGAATTGTAGTTGAGTTTATGTGTATGGTATTGAGTGAAACCCTTTCAACTAAAATTGTTTGTGTGGTTTCCTATATGGTAGCTTAACCCCTCTTTAGGGAAAATTAAAAAAAAAAACTTCAAATAAATGAATTTCTCCATCTAGGGGTACTTTCATGAAAATTTGAAAATACCTTTTTGTAGAGCTTGGAGTCTAGAATCTATTTTTTTATATGTTTTGATTAGTTTCATTGTGATTTTTAAAAAATATTGTAAGTGGAATTTTATAATCAAACATGAGGTTTATTATAATTTTAAAAAAAAAAAAAATTGAAAAATATACGGTGCATTAGAGGAGAGAATCCTCTCCAAAACGGCATAATTTTTTAAGCTAATAAAAAAATTAGATAAATGTTGATATTCCATGAAAAGTATATGATGTTCTACTAAAGTTGGAATTTGAAAAATTATTACAAAAAAATCATTGATTTTATTTTTCCATGCACTATATATTGAAGTTAGCTATTCAATGAAAAAATAGGGGAAAAAAATGTTTTATCCTTTTTTTGTGACTTCCACAACCTCACTCTTTTTTGAAATCTTCAGAAATTCAAATTATTCTCTTAAATTTATAAATCCAAAACATTAACCCAAATTTTATTTACTTTTAATTAAAAACATAAAATTCATCAAGAGTTCTACATTTTATTAGTTTATATCATTTTAAAATTCAAAACATAAAGGCCACTTTTACATAGTCGAAGTTCAAATTTTGTGTGTTGGTCATTTCCTTTATAAATATGGGACATGATTTGTATGTTTACCCAAGAGTCCACAAAAATCTAAGGATTGTCATGTCACAATAAACCAACATACAAAATCAAAGAAAAATCTAATCCAAAATTCAAAATAAATCCTTAACGTCACACATGCCCACCAAGAAAAAAGTAAAAGAAAACACCATGTGGATCCCAAATTAAAAAGAAGAAATGCTTTCAAGTGAAAAATCCAAATTGGTGTCTAAGTTTTCATCTTCAAAAGCTTACTCCACTCATAAATCCCCTCACCCCCATCTAAAAATATTTTATCTCCTAAATCCATTTTGGGCCCCTCTATCCAAAATCCACTACCTTAAGCCCTCCATCATCTCCTAAATCCATTCTTAAGATTTCACACCCAGCAAGGTGTGTGCCAATATTGATCTTGACAAAATTCCCTTAAAATATCCTCAGCGCATCCTTTTATAATCCAATTCACCATCCAAATTACATCTACCATCACTTCTCTTTAATACATGTAACTTCCTAATCCACCCTACCTTCTATTCCATCAACAACATCCTTTCCTATCACACTCCCATAGACACCATTTCTCTCCTTTGGAGAGGCCTACCTAGCAATCAACAAGGTTTACCTACCAACATGTAGAAACCATTTTGAATGGGACCCTATAACCTTGATATGGAAATATATGCTCATGTTATTTCTCCATCTCCCTATCCCCCCATCCATCTTCATCCATCCAATCCCAAAAATACAAAATTAAAAAAATGGGAAAAAAAAGGAAATAATTCATCCAATCATGAAAATATGGAAAATACATGTCTTAAACAAATACCATGATAAAAACTTGGAAAATAGGCATCATGGGGTAAGTGCACCAATCTATGACACAATTTAGGTGCCAAATTAAAAAAATGTTCAAAAAAGCCCGAAATAGGTCATTTGGCGAGCGCCAAATGGCTTAGTAGACATAAAAGTTAGAAATCGGGTTTCAAACCCTCATTTTATCTTCAACCCATAGCTTGAGAAAGAGGATTTCAGGTTTGCAACTTGCACTCGCTTAATCTCTTCCATTGTTTGCATCCTTAGCTTGCCATTTTCCATGAGGATGCCACCAACACGTCAGAGAGGTCAAATATTGCAAAGAGGTATGTATTTTTATTCTATTTATTTTGAATTTGATTTAGAATGCAAATTTAAATAGGTTTTTATAATAAAACTTTATTCTAATTCTCAAGGAATGAATCTCCACCTCAAAACATTGAGAATTCACAATCACCCCCTCACGAAGAGCCTCCTATACAAGAACAACCTGAAACCCCTCCATCAATTCATAGGCATCCTCAAGGAACACAAGAAAATATTCAAAATCAAATTGAAAACAATAAAAGAGACATTCAATAATTAATTGCAAGATTAACCGAGCATGTCGAAACCCACCCTTATAGGAGAGGGATTGTTGAATCATTGAAGTCAATTGTAACTCATGTGTAGGAGAAATGAGTGAGCAAATGAATTTTTGGTCAAATAAGAGGCATGAGATGAGACAATTTTATGCTAGTGATTTTTCATATGCAGATGTCAAAAAACTAAAAATTAGCAAAGCCAACTTGTGTGCCCTATTTATAGACCTGAAAACCAATGAAACTTTGTCTCATGCATGCAGGAGGTTCCCCATCCATTGGTGCCATCATGAGTTAATTAAAAATAAATTTTGGGAGCAATGGTGGATGGTATTTGACCAACCTCCATGTAATAACTATGAGGTGCCGCAATAAGTTTTAAGGATACTCTATTGCAAGTTTTTCATCAATAAAAAGCCAAACTATTTTGACATCTTACTTTTAGGGTAGAGGTGGGGGCTCCACACATGATAGACCTATTGCACGACATAATCCACCTCTGGCACTTAGAGCCTTGGGTAGACCCATGGTGGAGCATGTCGTTGTTCCTTCCATTGTTAAGGACAGTGTAGAGGTGGACATGCTGAAGTTGATTGACTCAGTCACCCAGACCATTTTACAGTGTGCAAGTCCTCTAGTAGAACCTGGTGTGGAGGAGACATGTAGGCCCCGAGATCCACCCCACCATTGTGGCGCTTTTGGTGTTGTTTTCACCTATGATTATCAAGGTGCTTGTGATTCAACTACACAACCTACATTAGTTTCAGAGGTGGTGGCTTTCACAGATGATATTCTGAATGATACATTTGGCATTAACACTCAGGTAAAATTTAGCAAGTTATTTTGATGTTGTTTATTAAATTATATTTTGAAATTTAAGAATAACTAAATTAGTAGAATTTTGATATGATGAAATTTTAGGGTTTCATTGTTCATGACGCATGCTCTATTCCTACAAACCCTTATACATTCTCGATGATGATTCCATAGGTATGCAACTAGTATTAAAGATATTATTATTGCATTTGAATAGTTGAATGTTATATTTGAATGTTTATCTCATAACATGCTTTGGATTTCAAACAATTTTCTGGTGCACCTTCTTCCTCCACACTCGTGATTCATATCCTCAAACAATGTACACTCAGGTAGCCTTTATTCATTAATGGTGTTGTAAATCTATGTTAGCTATTTTTTCATAATTTTGTGTATATAAAAATCTAAAAAATTGATGAGAAACACAAACATCAAGCATTTGTATTCCTTTATCGTGTCACATTATGTTCTCCTAATTCATTGTTTTTTCCTTTATTCCTTCCTAATCTCTTACCATTAACATTTAATAGTTCACCCTATTTCCCTGATTCCCTCCTAGCCCATCCCACTAATATCTTCTAGTTCATGCTATGTGTCATTATGTCCTTCTACTCCCATCTTATTGTACCTACTATTATTTCACCCTAGATGTTCCATGATCCCCTACGTTCCACCCTATGTTATACCATATTTATCCATGTTTCATCCTAGATAACTCTTCTCTATTGTTGCTACACAAAGGTCAAGTTCGCAATTTTTGTACTATAGTCAAACCCTAGACACCTCCTAATTCAACCTATGTTGCATTATTCCCTAATAATCGCACCCCATTAACCTCTAAGTGTCCACCATATATTTTTTTATCCCATCCTAGCCCATCCCATCAATCTATACTAGTCCATCATATGTTCCATTTGTCCCTTTGGTGTAGAGGCACCACTCTTTTCTATGTTTCTTCATTAAGTGTCAGATAGGAAAGGTGTGTTAGGATGTTTGAGTTGAGTCCTCGAGTCTTAATAAGGTCCAATGTGAACATTCTATTGTAATTGATCAACTTTAAGGGGCTTTTGTATTCATCTTGTAAGGTTTACAAACCATGTGGAAGGAATTGTCAAAGTTGACAAGGGCTGTCATGGTAGATAGGATGATGTTTTCTTGAGTAATTCATGATTTCTTAGTTGAATAAGGTTGCATTAGACTATTTTTAATAGTTTAGGTGTTTAAGAGGGTCTACGAAACAATAAAGAGTCAAAACTTGAAAGTGCCAAATTTGTGAGTTGCATAAATGCAACAAATTTGTAATGCAATGGTCATGAGAGATTTTAAAAGTAGTTGTAAGGCATTTGGGCATTGTTTTGATGAGGATAAGCCTTTAAAAATACATGAAAGCTCATTTTGTAATGTTGGCTTGAAGTTTGAAGCATTGGCAATAAGAATATTTGTTTTTCATCAAATTTTTGAGTTTTCTTGTCATTTGCAGGCCTGTACGAGCCTGTACAAATTGATTGTGACATGTAAATAATATTACTTTGTGGTGGCAAGTGTTAATAATCTTTTAGAAATATTTTGAGGGAGATCCATTTTGATTTGTGGTAAATATCCTTTTTTTCCTGTGACAGGCCGAGGACACACTATTTAAGGGTTTTGTAACCAAAATCATGATTTAAGGGGCCTTACACCAACTGTACCTACTGTAACTAGTGTAATGGGCCCTAGGGAGTCTAAGTAGGTTGTAGGTTGCATGATTAGAGTTGTGGAGAAGGAGCTAATGATATAAACTTGTTGTCTTGATGAGTTTTGTGAATGCAAACACATGAAGACGAAGCCTTGGGTCTAGGGTTTGTGGAAATCAGTGAGAGTGTGGAGTTTTTTCCAAATTTTGAGCATAATGGGGTCAAAATATACATGTTTGAGTTGGTGGCATGGTCTGGGAGGTTGTGCAAATGGGAATTTGAATAGACCCTCTTGACTTGGGATGAAATTGAGGGTTTTGGAGTTTTCTATGTTGGAGGTGTCAACCCTAGGTGTTGAATGTGGTTTTAGAGGTTTGAGGGCATAGGAAATGTTGTCCCAAGGTTTCAAGGGTCTATGTTAAGTTTAAAGGTGTGTTGCTTTGTAAATCTGGCCTAATTCATGGCCTAGGACAATATTGAGGGTCTAATTTCAAGGGATTGGTCCAAAAGACTTGTATTTGGTTAGGAGATATGTTCTATAACTCTGAAATGGGTATCTGAATCCACCTTTTGATTGTCAAGTTTTTTGGGAATTGAGAGAGAGGGAGAGAGGTGGTGGGAGGGAGATACTTGAGAGAGATGGAGAGGTAGAGGGAGAGAGATAGAGGGACTGAGATAGTGAGGGAGTGGAAGAGAGATAGAATGAGTGACTATGAGAGGGAGAGGGGGTAGGAGGGGGAGACTTGACAAAGAGAGAGAGGGAGGGGGGTAGGACAGAGATACTTGAGAGAGAGAGAGAGGGAGAGGGGGTGGGAGGGAGAGACACAAAGAGAGAGGGGTGGGAGGGAGATACTTGAGAGAGGGAGGGGAGGGGTGGGAGGAGAAACCTGAGAGGAGAGGGAGAGGGATGTGAGGGGAGACAATTGAGGAGAGAGAGAGAGAGAGAGAGAGAGAGGGGGAGGGGAGAAACCTAAGAGAGAGGGAGAGGGAGAGAGGGTGTAGGGAATAATTGAGAGAAGGAGAGGGAGGGTGGGAGGGAGAGCCTAGAGAGGGAGAGAGGGTGTGAGGGAGATAATTGAGAGAGAAGGAGAGAGAGAAAAAGTGGAGAGAGGAGGTGGGAAGGAGAGACCTAAGAGAGTAGGAGAGGGAGGGAGTGGGGATAGAGGGATGGGAGAGATACAAGCAGTGAGAGAGAGAGAGAGAGACTTGACAGATAGAGAGGGGGTGGGAGAGAGAGGGACTACTTGGGATAGAGGGATTAGAGAGAGATGGAGGGAGTGAGAGAGATAGAGAGAGAGAGAGGGGGTGGGGGGAGATACCTGAGAGAGAGGGAGAGAGATAGAGGGAGTGAGAGAGATAGAGGACGTGGGAGAGAGATAGAGGGGGTGAGAGAGAGAGAGAAGACGTGGGAGAGAGATAGAAGGAGTGGGTGAGAGAGACAAAGAGAGACCTGACAAAGGGAGAGGGGGTAGAAGGGAGAGACTTGAGAGAGAGAGAGGGAGGGAGAGGGGGTGGGAGGGAAAGACTTGAGAGAGAGGGAGAGAGAGTGGGAGAGAGATAGAGGGACTTGAGAGAGAGAGAGGGAGAGGTGGTGGGAGGGATTTACTCAAGAGAGAGATGGAGAGGGAGAGGGAGAGATAAAGGGAGTGAGATAGTGAGGGTGGAAGAGAGATAGAGAGAGTGACTATGAGGAGACCAGGTTAGGAGGAAGACTTGAAAAAGAGAGGAAAGGGGGTAGGACGAAGATACTTGAGAGAGAGAGAGGGAGAGAGGGTGGGAGAGAGAGACCTAGGAGAGAGGGAGAGAGACAGAGTGGGAGACAGTGGGAGAGAGATAGAGGGAGTGAGAGAGAGGGAGTGTGTGTGTGTGTGTGTGAGAGAGAGAGAGGGGGGGGATGGAGATACCCGAGAAAGAGAGGGAGAGAGATAGAGTGAGTGAGAGAGAGGGAATGGGAGAGATAGAAGGAGAGGGGGTAGGAGGGAGAGACTTGAGAGATAGATAGACAAAGAGAGAAAGATAACAACCTAAGAGAGGGAGATGGAGTGAGAGAGACAAAAAGACCAAAGAGGGAGAGAGAGAGAGAGAAAGGGAGAGTGAGAAAGGGGGTTGGAGTGAGATATATTTATTTAGGTACCTATGTGGGAGGGAAAGAGACCTGAGAGAGGGGATTGGATTGAGAGAGTAGTCTAGGTTGGGTGGGAGGGAGTGAGACCAGAGAGAGAGAGACTTCAAAGGGATAAAGAGTTATCCAATTAGGGTAATGAGTTAGAGAGCATATGAAAGGTAAAACCTCAACTATCCATCTATGATCATAAATTGGGCACTCAAATAATTATCAAAGTTGTAGACCAAAGAGAGGGGAAATTCAAGTTTTATGCAAAGCAGGTAATTTGGTGCTCGCCAAATGACCTCCTTTGGACATGTTAATTGATAAGATTTGCCAAATTTCTTCATATTTTTGTTTGTGCACCCCATCTCATTTGCATGTCTTTCAATGCAACTATATAAATAAAAACATGATAGCATTAACCTCTCTCCTAGCTATCTAAATATATATAATTTTTTTTTTATTTTGATTTAGTTAAGGTTTTGATCCATGACTCCTTTTGTAAATGCCTTTGTTTTTTGTAAAAAACCAACATGTGCTAGTTTTAGGATAGATTTTTACTTGCTCATTGAAATGCGAAACAAATTATATTTTTTGAAACTAGACTGCATTCTACACATGATGAAAAAAAATCAATTTTTGATTAGTTTTCAAAAACATTAGGTGGGATCACGCTCAAATTTCAGCTTTTCAGGATGAGTCCACTTTGAAAATTCATAAAATATTAGATATTCATTAAAAAAATTATCCAAAAGAATGAGGATAAATGACATGGTGCTAGCTAATTTCTCACCATTGGGATTTTGAAATTCTAAAAAAAAGTTAATCAAAAAGGGGGGAGCCCTCGAGCGCTATGCTTATTTTTTTTATAAAAACATGACCTGTTTTGGGCCTCCCCTTTTTGAGACCCTTGATCTTCATTAATTTAAAAAAAAATTAGTTTCTTCGAAACTAGACTCGGATCACTTCAAATTTTTTTTTTGTTGCATCTTGAAATTATGAGCGTAACTATCTTCATTTTCTCGTGCAAATCAGATTTTGCTGATTTCAGAAAAAAAAAAATAAGTGGCATCTTAAGAGCCAAAACTGTGTCACAGATTGGTGCACTTACCCCATGTGTAAATCCCCCATCCACTTGCAATCTCCACTTGGGAGCAATATTTTTCCACTTTTTTGTAACTATGATATTATATCCCCTTCATCCCATCTATATATCCATTATCTCCACGTCTACTCATTTTATCTCATCCTATCCAATACCTTCACCTTACTTTCAATCTTGATAAGGATAGGGCCAAAATATCCACACATTCTTTGGAAAATACAAACCTTAATTTCTCTATAGTACATCTCTCACCCTTTATATTCTCTATCGATACATCTTTTAGTTTCTTCAATCATCAATCTATCACATCAATCACTTAAACCCTTCCCCTACCATTTCTCATAATTTTGGTAGACTTTCCCACAATGGTTTCATCACCTTTACCACCAAAATCTAGGGGAGATCCAACCTCCATCCCTACAATTTTTCCATCTTCTCCATCTATAAAATACTCGTTCTTCCTCCAAATTCCTTCTATATAATATTCCTTATCCTCCATCTAATGATCCTCTCATCTCCTATTTTCATAAGTAAATAATACACACTTTATCTAACTAAACCATGAGCATCACACTACCTCATGGAACATTATATCTAGATTCTAGGGCATGTTATTCCTATGTGGCATAGTCCTTGGAGACATATTTACATCCCTACATCTATCCATCATAAATCTGCCATCTATTCTCGCTTGCTATAAATTATCCCTTTATCTCCCCTCATCCTCTAATCCCATAATCCCTTGTCTTTAGATTTATATTTTTCCTTTTTCTAGTATCAAGCTATAGTCTTAAACCTCCATGCAATCTAATATAATCCCTCCATAAAATAAAAAAATCTCCCATAAATCCAATGCAACCCTCCTAACATTCTAAAATCACAAGTAAATCTTAATCCAAGAAAATCATCTAATTGCATCCATTGGTCTTGTTCTAGTCCTTCTACAAGCCTTGATCAATAATCCAATCATAATCATTACGATATTCATTCCCAATCGTTGTTTTTTTAACTTGATTGGGGTAACATCATGTTTATCTTTGTATTACTTGTGCATGGATTTTTTATTTTTTATATGTATTATCATTTTATCTTGCATTGATCATTGTATCCTACCTACCACAACAGTATCATGGTCTTTCATATCATGGTGTTATATATGACATAGAGTTTCTTGATAATTTTTCTTATGCACGAAACACATTGTCACCTTGGTGTATAACATCTAATACAATATCAAATAGAGAGTTCTAAAGGAAATACAATATAACACATGAACCCTTCCATCATCATCCCCTCCATATTTTATCCATCCCCTTCCTCTATCTCTTCTCCCTTAATCCTTCCATCATCTATCCCTTAACTTCTTTTATCCCACCATCTTGCCTCTTTTCATTCATTTTGAGATCATGCCCTTGTTCTCATAACTTGTATCTCCTTTGAGGGGGAGCATCATCCTTATCATCTTTCTTCCTAGTCACTTCTTCAAATGATTGGGACATCTCCCCTAATCCAACCAATTTTATTCTTCTTTTAAATGATTCTACTTATAACACCATCTCAAAGAGGTATATAAAATGTATACACTTGAAATTAACAAATCATCATGTCACCTAATTAGTTGACCATTTCCTCTATTGCTAATTTAATAAATATCTATTTATTCAATTAATTATCTTATTTTATCCTATTTTTAAATAAATAGTATTCATTATTTAATTTATAAGATTATTATTCATTTATCACTAGATTCACCCACATCATATTCATAGCTTAGATCATTAATCACCCTTGTTATATAGTCTATCTTAAATAAATAAATATAAATATTTATTGAAGTCCCCAATTCTCATCAAAAAATTAAATAAATATACCTTTTTATTTAGTCCCATTTTGCATATTTTTTCATTAAAGTGGGCTAAAACCAATTATCCCCTTAATCTTCCACTTGTGCATTCCTAACCCTCAATTATACCCTAAAATCATACATGTCGTCTAAAGTGTACATAGGTAGGGACTTTGTACACAAGGTATGGTTTCTTTGTACATATGATATGGGTCTCAATACATGTCACATTGGCTAAATATTTTCCCATACTCCAAGGTTCTCCAAAGTACCCCTTTCATCTTTTCCATCCACTTTCTCAAAGAGAATTATCAATAATTGATTCCCATTTGATCTTTGACCCTTTTTCATCCACCAAATTCATGGGCACGCTTTTCCTCTCCTCATCCTCCCAAGCCTCTCAAGAAATGAAATCCCTTGATCCTTCAACATGATCCTAGCCATTCAATCCCTCATTCAAAAATCTATAAATTGGATACAACCCAAGACAGTTTTAGAATACACTCTTTATGTAATGAACTTTGTTTTTAGTAAAGGGGTACTCACACATCACCATCTTGGAGCATAATCACCATAGCTCGGTGCAACAAGGGTTGATAAATTGGTGATAATGTTGTATTTTTATTAATGTTTTTTAACTCGTATGTTTAATCTTAATGTTGCATATATTATGAGTAGGATAGGTTGAGCTTACTTAACCTGTTCTTGTATGCTTACATTTTGTATGTACATAAGCATCAAAAGTGAATAAATAGGTACCCATTATCTATAAAGTAGTCTTCAAACCTAGGCCTGAGTCATCATACCATTTCACCCATCCATATCACTACATCTTTTCCTTCCCCTTTTAATTTTGACTATATAATAGGGGAAATAAATTGATTTATTCTTTATTCCATGCATTCTTATACCATTCCTTGTTGGCACCTTTTGGAAAGATGTGTGCACACTCTACTACAATGTGATTACCTTGAAATTAGAATCAAATTCAAATGTCATACAACACATACCACCTAATACATATGATCTTGACATAACCCCCTCCCCTCGTCCTTGGGAGAACGTCCTAGCTTGGACTAATAATTTATAATATAATAATCATCATTTATATGCAACACCTTATTTATATTCCTTGTTGAGAGGAAACACTCCGATATGTCCTTTTTTCATGTTTAACATGTCCCTTTTTCCCTTTCTAGATCTCTTTTTCCTAGTCAATAATTTTGGTGTCACTTTTCATTTGATGTTTCACCCCCCTACATACTCCATTATTTCCATGATGGTCCATTATAACATCTTTACCTCAAGGATATATCTAAATTGGTACATCATAATTTTGCTTCTTTTTTTTCTTATAACATATTGGTTTTTTTTCTTCCTTTTTTTGTTAGTTCTATTATGCATAATTTTTTCCCATGATCTTTATATACTCACACAACATATTTTATGATATTGAAAATAAGTCTCTCAACTCATTTAGAATATCCTCAATGAATCCCCAACTTGCATCTACAATTACCAATGTCAATCCTCATCCTATCATTAAAAAATTACATCACATCATAACCATTCACATATCATAAACATAATGAAGACATATAGCATATAAAATGTATCATTTCATAATCAAATTCATCATTATAATAAACATATCATTATATCTTGAATCACATAACAAAATCATCTCATAATAAAAACATCCACATTGTCATCATAAATGGCATCCATAAAGGCCAATATTAAACCTACACAAAATTATCATTATATATTCACAAAAATATATGTACATAATTATCAAATTGTATCTATGCATGCCCATCACAAATCATATGCACATTATATATGTAGATAAACAAATACATGTATAGTATAATAAACATCCAATAAATTAGTATAGTCTATTTGGCCCCGAAAACTAATCAATTTATATTTGAATATAACTATCCCTTGTTAATCACAATGGTGGTGAAGGTGTCTTCCTATGTAGAACCATATCCACAAATATGGATCACGACATTGACCCACTTGCTTGTGATATAGTACAATCCACAAAGTATCACTCCCTTTGAATTATTAGAACTACTTTCTCATACAAAAACTTATAGCATTGTGCCTTGTTCTTGTCCCTCTTTATCTTTCACATGGCCCTTGACACATTTGACAAGGTATGTGGTAAACCACATGCCCCTTGCATCCATCTAGCCATATCCCTTTCCCACCTTAGCTTGTGGCTCTCTATCAACGTTTGGTCCTACTTTATTTTATTGCATCTAATTGATCTTGCTACTCGTCCCTCTCCACCTTGAGATCATCCACCCTCTCATGAACTTATCCTACCCCTTGTGTATCCTAGGATACATGTAATATTTCATAAAAACTATCTCACTTAAAGACATCACAATATGCATCCTTAAGTCATCCCTCTTAGTATGTAGTTGTGCAATCTCTCCATCCCAAACTACTATCTCCTAGACATAATCCTTTGGATTTATGGCTCTCCTAGACTCTCCTATACCTAAGATCCCCGTCTATATATTTTTTTTCAATATTTACCTCTTCTTTGTATCACATTACACCCTAACTTCATCTCTCTCATCCACCTACCCTCCTCTCCTTCTCCCTCATCCACCTCCATTGCATCTACACCCTCCCCTCTATCTCTTTTGTCCCTACATCATCCCTATCACCATATCCCCTACCTCCTTAATCATATTCTACTCCTCCAATAACCATTTCTACTCTTTGCACTCCAACCCTTCCTCCCATTCATGGATGTGTTGCTCACACTCTCCTACACTACCTCTTGGGTTGTCCTCATCAACTTCATTCTACTCTTTTCTATGCCTACTAAAAATCATAATCATTTGTCACTTTAGCATCCACTACCCCATCATGGTAGTCCCTATCCACTTCATACACCATTATCTATTTATTTGTGACCACTCTAGGATCTACCAATCACCCCCAATATATAGTCTCCTAATCCACCTACACAAACACATGTAATGCTTCGATATTTGTTTCCTCTCATAACACTCTAGTTTACCTTCATATTTTCATCCCCTTGAACCAAATTTTTACACCTTCTCACTAGATTTTAATATTTTTGTCCCCACACCATCTCTTTCATCATTTCTCTTCATTCTCTCACTATTTTCTCTATTTTTCATCCCTTCTAACTATTTTTTCTCCTCTCTTTTGTAAGAGACTACCAATTCCATTTTCAATTACCTATTCTCTCAAGGGGACATTTCCTATACATTTACTAATTTTATTTTTTTCAATCAACTAGTGCATCTTGGTTCCCACTCAACTTCATCAAGCAACTATATTTTATTTTTCTTTGAAACAATCTTACCTCTTTTTAACATTCAACACCATTTCAAAGAGGAAAAATATGTATATGCTTAAAGTCAATTTTTATATTTTAAAGTATTTTTTATCATTAATCCCATAATTCCCCTAGTGCTAATTAATTAAATAAATTATTTAGTAAATCAAGTTACCTTTCTTTTGTCAACTAATTAGATGAACTTAATTACTTCATCCAAACATTAGTTAATAATTTTATTTAATTAACTAAGCTAATGTTCATCATCCCACTCCTCACTAAAAAAAAAACATTTACACCATAAAATTCAAAAATCTACATTATCTATTTACATAATTGGAACTCTCTAAAATCTAAAATAAAATAAATCTTTAATCATAGTCATTCAATTCATCAAATCAATTTGAACCATCCATTTCCAACCACAAACCAATTAAATAATTATTTTAATTGTGCATCAAACTAATATTTAAACCTAGCCATCAATTCAATCAACTAATCTTGGCCATTCATTCCAACCTACTATCTATCCAAATTTAAATCAACTTTGAATCTTGGCCATTTACTTAACTAAATAAATCTTAACCCTACATACACTAACTACCAACATTTATTCCCACCTCCCTCACAAATTCAAATTCAAAACTCTTTTTATTCAATCCTTTCCATTCATTTCAAATGAATCTCAACCTTCCATTCGTCTCATCCCACATCTAAAAATAAAACTCCATCCTCATCTAGATCATGAAGAAGAATCCAATTGAGCAAATGCATGCTATGATATTGAGGAATCCCAAAAGAAACCCAAATCCCAAGCACATCACAAGGACATTCATTCACCTTAAAGATTTGTATTGATTTTAATTTCCACATACATTTGCATTCCTATTTTTCTCAATCGGAGGTAGTGGTAGGATTTTAATGTTAGATTCAATTTTATCTTTTTCCCTTTCTTTTCCATTTTATTTTCCACCATCTACAATGGCTAATTTTTTTATCTCACTAAGGGAGACCAATATTTCCATAAGAAAAATCCATTATGGTTTATTTATGTTTTTGAATGCTTCATTTGTTATTTTATAGTAATGGGTAAAAGCACAAAGCTGTGTCACACTTTATAAAGGAAATGGCCAATGCTGATCCAACTTTTAAACTTGAATCACTAAAAAGTAGCATATATGTTTTGAATTTTTAAATGATGTAAACTAGTAAAATATGTATTTTTTAGTATATTTTATGTTTGTATTTTTTATAAGAAATTAAAAAATTATTTTAAACTAGTTTTTCATAAATTAACACTATAATTTAGTTGCTGATAAAATGCTGAAAAATGAAGTTGCACGGGACGTCAAACTTTTTTTTTTCTTTCATTTTTTTTGTGTGTATTTATAACTTGAAACTTTAGTGCATGGATATATTTTTTTGCAATTTTGATAAATATATATTTGTATATAAGTATTAAAATGTGCTTGAATAAAAAACAACTATTTCCATCGGACGTCAACATTCATATTAAATATTTATCTAAAATGGAAAAAAAATTATACCATCTTGAAATAGATTCTTTAATCTAGTGCATCATATTTTTTTCAAATTTTTTTAATAAGTTTTAGTATGTTTCCTTGGCATGGTAATCAACCTAATATTTTTTGTTGATAACCTACTTTTAGTATAAATATAAATATAAATAATAATAATAATTAAACTATTAAAATAAATATATATTTGAAAACTACACTTATGGATCTACAAAAGGGTATTTTTACATTTTTAAAAAAAATGTTATTTACATGAGGAGGAGTTATTAAAACTTCAAGTTTTTCAAATAATTTTTTTTTTTGGTAAATTGGACTCAAAGTGGTGCTCCATATATTTTTAGCCAACAATTTTAGTTGAATAAATTGTGGAAGTATCTAACTTAGCTAGAATGAATCTTACTAGGTCATATGTTTTACCAAAATTGATTTTTGGTTAGAAATAATTAAATTCAGTTGTGCTGATATGTTGGCTGAAAGTGTGACACGACTTTGTGCTTTTACCCTAATCATTCATGTTAAAAATTCCTAGGAGGACCTAAGATGGGATTTTTAGTTTATAATGACTAATTATTTCTTCCACAACCATTATACCAATGCTTCAAACTTTTACATCTTTCATGTTATGTAAGGACCAGAAAAACACATTTACTAATTATATCCTTTAGTTTCCAAAATAACTTAATAGAATAACATAGTTATAAAAAGGTGTAGAATGAGGGAGAGTTAAATTACTTTCCTCACTATATTCAAATGAAATAGCATGCATCAATGAATCAAGGTATATCAAAACAAGGTCGTGCCTTCACTAGATTTAGCCATGTAGGCTTACACAAGAATTATCATCTCAATAATACATGTAAATTCAAATACTGTAATGCAAATTAAGGAAATAGCAGATCATAAATACATTCACAAAATAACCATAACACAAATATTTTCATGAGTGAAAAACCCTCATAGGGATGAAAAACCACTTGTAAAAGTGCCTCATTGGCTTAATGAAATGCCTCTCTGGTAGAACCTTACTGGCTACAAATTCTCAATGGTTACAAGATTCCTCACTGGAAATGATCATATTATCACATTGACATGACCATTCATTCCATATTTATGGATATCATGAGTATCACACATAACAAGGAGCATAAGGAAGTTATTTTACAAGCTACATAAGTCTACAAGCAACATTTTCAAGTTTCACCAATGCATCATCCTTGCATATAAAATTAAGGTAATTTCAATCTATCATGAATCGCTCCCAAGTATTGCATATAAGACCATTCTACCTCCGATAACCTCTCAAATATCACACAAGTACGCTGAAAACCATAAGCCAATCACATAAAGCTTCATGAACGTAATCCTAAGCCTACTAGAATGCACACATGCCTATGTTATTATAACCAGAATGCTTGTACTTCCAAACTCATTTCAATTCATAGAGGTTTCAACAATAAGAGAATAATACAATAAAAGAGTTAAGAAGGTATAGCTCATGTATGTATGAGAACACATATATAAGCTAATGAATATATATGAGTATACATTCTTATGCAAATAAAACTCAAGATAAATTAAATGAGAGAATTCCTATTTTCTCCATATGTCCATAATAAACCATGATGCATAAGAAGAATTTCATCATTAAACTTAGACTTTAATAAGGCAAGGTTTGATTTAACATTTATTTATCTTTTTATAAAATCCACAATTGATTCATATTACATAATTTATGCGTAGATTAATTGCAATCTACATATATATATATTGATCAAGTATTATAAAATATCTCAAATTTCATATTCCAATATTACATAAGTTATTAGTTCACAAGAAATAAACTCTACATCTGGTTTTACATTTCACATTGATTTGGTTTCATCAATTTTCTATCGTTTCAAAGGACATTAAAAATCACACTCAAATGCATATTTATCTACTTGTTTCAAAATATCCAATAGCCACTTCCAAATTAAATGGTTTTAGATAAGAGGTTTGCATCAATTTGAAAAAAATACTCTCCAAGTATATATATTTTGAAGATTAAAAACTTTCCCATTCACATAAACACACATATATATATGTGTATATATATGTACATTCATACATGTATATATATGTTCAGAAATAAACAATCTAATACACAATATTTATTACTCTAAAACAAAAACATTAATCCTTCTAAATCAGATTTCAATATTTATTCTTTTTCGAAAATTACAACTTGCTCTCATGCATATTATATATTTGTATTCATTTTTAAAATACAGAAATTTACATCTTCAACTGAAGTGATCTACATTTTGACATATTTAAACAGAATGTTACATACATTTAATTATATATATATATCACATATATATTTTTTCAAGAATTACATTTACATCAAAATGAAATGCATACAACTACAACCATGAAAATATGTTCTATTAAATATCACAAATAGCTAATCCACAACTTGTTTCTTTTAATATACCCATGTATATACACTAACATATATATATATATATTTATACTTCTAGAAAATTACTTTTGCAATGAAATGAAATAAAAAGTTACAGCCAAATATATAAATTTACTCTTTTAAGTTCTACAATGATCTAATTCTCAGCATGTTTTGTACAAATATATACACAAATATTATATACATATATATGTATATATATATAAAAAAATATACAATTTATCATTAAATTTTTCACCCAAGCATGATTGTGAACAACAATATATACATAAACAAACTCATCTCTAAATAATCATCATAATATATACACTTACATATAATTACATGCATATATACATGCACATATATAGCTATGATTTAAAAATTATTCTCCAGCAAACAAAATAAGAAAAGAAACCCATAATTCACCATTTGGGGAATTCGATCACAACAAGGGTTCAACGTTATTTCAATATATATAGAAATTTATGACAACAATATATATATGTGTAATGTAATATATATATATGTGTGTGTGTGTGTGTGTGTGTGTGTGTGTGTATACTCATATATATATATGTGTATATATATATACTCATATATATGTATATATGTATATACATTATTATTATATTAATTGTTGGTAAATACAACCATTTAGTACAAATATAAAAGAAAGCTAAAATACAATTTATGGTTTTTGTAAAGAATACAATGTGCAACAATGGATAATACAATATATATATATTTATATATTTGTATACATTATAAAGGAAACAAGAAAGAGGTTGATTCACATACAGTGAATAGAACACTCAGAGGTTTCAAGAGAGGAATTAATCTTTTCACAGGCAATTCATCAATTTTCACATTGGAAACTAAAATATATTGGAAAGAGGATTCAAAAACCTAGAAAATATTTTTCGGTTGAATTTCCTCTTCATCCACCATTTTTTGTTTATGTGCTTCAGAAAACCCTCTTCCCGACAACCATTTTTTAGTTATTTTTTAGTTATCGGTTAATGATTTTCCTTCTTTTAAAGTTTTTTTTCTTTTTTCATTTTCCAAAAACAAACCTAATCTTGAAAATAATAATAAAAAAAAAATTATTTCCATGCACAATGTTTATCCTTCAATAGTATTAATATATCAAATTCCTATTTTTATTACCTACGAAGTATTTATCCTCACAAAATAATAAATAAGTCTTTTTAATTTTTGCAATTTAAAATATTTATTCTAAATAAATATTAATGAAATATCACTTACTTGCACATAAAATAATTTTCCTAAAAACCAAGGTATTTTCATTTAATTGCAATTAAATTAATTATTCTAAATAACAAGCATTATCATTTAATTGAAAAAAAAAATCTCTAATTCAAATATAATTAATTATTTGTATTTCTTTATACTTTTATTCTCCTACGAATTAATTTAATTAACCATTTAGAAGTACGAACAATATAATCATTCACTAAATTAAATACTAATGCATCAAAATAGTATTATTGAATTATAAATTATTTATTGAAAAATAAGGGTCATGACATGTTAGGATTTTAACATACCTTTTTTTTGGTGATTTTTCCTATGCATCTTGCATGTAATTATGACACTTGTACACCCTTAATAGAAATTCTAGATAAATTTTCATCATTTTGTAGTTGTTCTAGTTTAGCAGTTTCTTTCATGCAAAAAAAATTCCTCACATGATGAGACTAATTTTACATCTACCATATGTTTTATATATACACTCATTTTTTAATTCTCCTCCTTTTTGTGAATAGTGTATTGTAAGGGCTTACTTAAAACACAACACCCAAGACGTCAATTTTTCAATTTAGTAGCATCTTCTCAATTTCACTTAAAGAAAAATATTTTTTTCAAATTGAATATATAGATCATCATTGAATAAAAGGTCTATAATGGTGTCGATATTTACGGGTATATCGTAATTACTTGATAAATCATTAAACCATTTATCTTCCAACTTTAATTTTCTATTCGATATGACATACATAAAACCAAATTTTATTTCTTTATAAAATTTGTTGGCAATATCATTAAAATACTATGCAAATCTCTCCACCATCCTTGTCAACAACATTAAAACTAAACACCTTTATTTAACTTCTACCATCATTGACTTGTCATATTGCCACCTTGTTTATTACTCTATATTTGATAGTCTATATTTTTATAAAAAGATCTCAACATTGTTTATTGAAAAAGTGAATAATTTTTTTGTCATGTGTTTTGGACCATGCTTAAAGAGAAACCACCATAAATATTACTCAAGCTAGCAATATTTGAGTATTTCATTATAGCATCATTGCAATGTAAAAGTAAAGAGGCGTGACTTTCATCTAAGATAGTTTAATCAATTATATGTTTGAATGATGTATGATATCCACAAATGGTTCACCAATATACATGTTAAGAATGATCATAAACTTGAGACAAAATTTAAAAACTATGTAATTATTGACAACACAAATTAAATGTTTAAAAATTTCAATATATAACTTAAATAAATCATACATGTGATTGCATATATTGTTACATATATACTCATTTATCTACACTATTATCCCTCTCTTGAGAATGTTGGAGATAAATCCATTGCAATCAACTAGCAATAACTCATATGGTAATAATACATAAAAACTATCTTTCAAATTCTCTTGACTAGTTATCTACTTCATGTTTAATATTTGGAGCATAGGTTTGAGGGCAAGAACAACATTCTTCAAATTAGAAATAGCTCCTTGGAAATAGTAGGTTCCTTATTATCTTATAGAGTTTGTGAATATTTTAAACAAAAATAGCTTAAAATTAAATAATTATAAACTATGTTCAATATTTACATAAATGATCTTAGATAATAACTTACAATTTAACATAATTTTGTTACTATAAAATATTTTTATATTGAAATTTCAAAATGTGTTGTCATTTGTATTGGTCTAGTTAATTTATATATAGAAGAGCAATGTTTCCTATATTCAAATGTTTTCTTTATTTTCTTCTAGTTAGAGTGAGGAAGTTTGATTTTTGAAGTGTTTGAAATCATCTTTAATAAGAGGGTTCCTTACCTCTCCAAAAGGGTTCCTCTTTCTATATACTACTAGTTTGATTTATTGAACCTTTTTATATACTTACTCAAATTTTGATATATGAAAGAAGATAGTCTTTTCTATATACACAATCATACACGAGAGAGATCTTAAGATACATGAAAGAGATTCACACTATCAATCGCACCTACTTAGAAATAAATCCTTGTACATGAACATAACATTCTTATATACTTTGAAATTTCTTTTTACTAGAATTTACATCATAGAGATGGAAGGGTGATGGATGATTTACCAATATCATATGAAATATTTCAACACAATAATTTTGCTTATAAATGTGAATCAAAAACTTCATTTACATTACATACAAACCTTTAGATTGTAAATTGTACTCTCTGGCTTCCACATCTTGAACAGTACTTAGCGCTAGAAAGGCAACTTATCAAACACCAAACAAACTTTCTATACAAGGCCATGTAATTAATGCATGCCAGCCTTCTACCCGGAATGTAAGAACAGGTTCAAGTCTTACTAGATTTGGCAATTCGTGAGCGAGTCAAAATAGTCATAACCAATAAGAGCTGAATTCACGTCCATTAGTTCTAATTTGAATGCTTATCTTCTAAGGGACTCTGACAAATATTTATGTTGTCATTATTCATTTACAGGGTATGCGACACTCCACAAGAAATTTGAAAAGAACTCACATAAGGAAGCAACCATATTCGAATAACCAGAGGAAAAGATAATCTCTTAAACAGAGAAAGTTCATGCTGAGAAGACAAAATCACCCGTGAGAACTTGGAACTCAAGAATATGAAACATGGCATTAGTTAAAAAATGGAGCAAATAAAGTAGCCTGGAAATTAGGAAAGAAGTAGAGAAAGATTGGCAAAAGGAGATAATGAAAAGGGTGGCAAAAATATAGTAGACGGATTCAGCATAATATGGAACTACCAAATTAGAAGGCTCAACGAGGAGCTCCAAGAATCGATAAGAATGGTGACTCAGTCCTTAATCATTCATGGGTAATCATTGGTAATGTTGCTGCTGTCTGCGAGCTAACATGAGAATGCCGCCATAACAGACGCCTACCCAGAGAAGATTGAGCGATAAAAAGATAGAATATGAAAGACGTCCAAAGTGTGTGTTGAAGGAGTACAGAAGTGAAATTTGTAAGCAGGCAGGATAAATGGCGTTGCCATAGACATGCAACTAAATGAATAATGAGAAAATGATGAGCAATGTCAAACATCACAATTGATGCATAACTAACGCTGTTATTCTTATCCACGAAGCGCTCATTTTCCTTGTTTTTACCAATGCTAAAAACTCCAGTGATGGTCCTCCTGCCACTCTAAGGATGGTTCAAGATGAGGGTGGTCCAGCTTTCGAAACCGCTGTGTCTCAACCTCCTGTCAAGGCTAAGAAGTGCCCTACCAAAATCAATAAACCTTCTAAAGCTAAAAGCTCAGGAGAGAGCCCTTCGGTTGAGGAAAGGGTAATGAGAGCATCCTAGAACAAGAAGGGTGGGAACAAGGGCCGAGGGATTGGTGTAAAAGAAATTCAATCTGATTTTTCCTATTCGGAATGGTTCCCCTCCTCCTACGACGTCTCATATGATAGTCGTATAGTTAAGAAAGGCAAGGGCAAGGTGGGTGAGGAGATAGAAGTTAGAACCATTAATCCCCTCCTGTGAAGTCTTATATGATAGTCGTAGAGTTAAGAAGGGCAAGGTGGGTGAGGAGATAGAGAAGGAAAAACACATAATGTGGAACGGGTTTATTGAAATAAATAAAAGGAGGTTGGTGGTTTTGATCCTCTAAACTCTCAAAACAAAATCTTCTCCATTGAAAATGATATTAGCCTTCACAACGGTATCGTGAAGTGGATTCTTAAAGGATAATGGTGAAGGAAGGAAAAATGTGAGAAGCTTGCAGTAATGTATTAATAATATGGGTAACAGTGTATGGTAGAACAAGGAAAGTGGCCTCAAACAAAATATTTTAAAGTTCGAAGAGAGCTTGAACGAAGCTGAAGCTGAAAATAAATTTTTGAACGTGAATCTAGAGAAGTTGTCTAATTAAGTATAAGAATAACCATAAAGAACTGTGTAACAAGCATTAACATGTTGATAGATGGATTCAAAGTTAAAGAAAGACAACCACATTGAGACCATGATCAACAAAAAAGTCTATTGAATTGCGAGAAAGCTAAAGTTATTGAAGACAAAAGATAAATACTTAGACTTGACTGAAGACCACATCAATTTTATGGCTGAAGAGTGGGAGGCCATAGAAGTAATTAGTATTTTAGGATTCCCTAGTCTAGATTTTGTTTTGTAGGTGTTTTTTTTTATAGTTGTGTCTATTGTTTTGGTTGTATGTTTGGTCTAGAGTTGGTTCTCGTCATGTCTTATGGATTTATAATGTTTTTTTATTATTAATAAGTAAAAAATTATTTTAGACATAAGAATTTTAAATTTGTATTGTTTTTGGATTCGATTGTGTAATTTTTTAGCATCAACATTTCATATCACATTTTGTGATCCATCATGAGGATGAAAGAGAGCAAGAGGAGAAAAATGAATAATTGTAGACTTAGACTAGATAAAAAAGAAAAAGGAAGGAGAAGGAGAGCGTGCACATAGATCAAATCAAATTAAAATAAATAAAAATAAAAACAATCAAAAAGAAAGAAAAGAGAAAAGAATACTTAATGAATAAATTAAATTGTGTCTATACTCAAATCAAACACCACAAATATGAATAATGCTAAGAATATATAAATCTGACACGAAGAAAAGATCAAAATAGAAAGAAAGGAAGAATCGGGTAAATGAGTTAAAACTAAACAAAAAAGTCAAAGCTAAAATGTTTGATGAAAGAAAATACTAAAAGAGAAAAACTAAACAAAAAAAAGTCAAAACTAAAAAGTTAGATGAAATAAAGTACTAGAAAACTAAAAACTTGAGATTAAGAGCTAGGCAGATCTATTTATAAATTTATAAATTTAATTAATCTAGCTTCTAATTTCTTTATAAGAATAAAAATACTAATGACTATATACTTGAATACGCACATAAAAATAACATTATATAATATAAACAAAGTGAGAAAAAAGATATAAAAATAGAAAACTAAAAATTTCTTTTGTAAGTATAAATTTATAAATATATTATTTATGTATAAAGATAAAGTATTAGCTTCAAATGATACTATAAATATTTTAATAATTGTATCAAGTCTAATTTTAAGAAAAATAAAGAACAATTTTTTAAATAATAGAATAAGAAATCACTTTTTTATAAGTGCAAATTGTTTTCCTACCTCTACTACTTCCTTCATTTGGATTTTTTTTCCTTACTCCTCGTTCATGATACCACATTCTTCAATCCTTCATTCTTGCTAAACCTATGCGCTTCTTACAAAACATTTCACAAGCTTTTAAATTGATATGGGTAGTATCTTTTAAAAGGTGGAGAAGGAAATCGATGGATAAAGAGACATTTTCAATGAGAAAACCCTATATTGCTAAATTTAATCAATGAGGATTGGTCTATCAAAAACAATCATGTGATTAAGAAACAATCATAATGTCTTCATTGTCTTCTTTGCATGCATGTTACTTCCATGCAACCATTCAATCACATTACATTTGATCAACCAACCAATGGTGTACATGTTTATTTAATAACTCTTACCATGGGTTAAATCTTCCTCCTTTCATTGATTCTTAATAGTCAAAGGGCATGATTATCATAGTTTTTCTAAGTAATTGGTTACAATAATAATTAGGTTGATCATTGTACAATTTATTTATTTAGTTTATCATAATTATTATAATATAATGATTTACTATTATATTTAAATTAGAATATAATGTTTGATATAAACATGTTAGAATAATGTTTCAACTCAAAAATGATGTCATATAATCTTCACATTTAATGTAGATTAAAAAAAGACTTTTCATATCACTATCAAAATTTAACACTTATCAAGAAAATTCACATAACAACATAATCTATAGATCAAATTAATCTAATACCTAGAATATAGAATTAATTAATTAATTAATAATAAATATTTTAACACGTGGCATGTCTTATAAATAAAATTTTACGTAACATAATTATTAATATGTCGATAGGCCACATATAGTGTGATATTTGAGCCTAAACAGTCGGACGTTTGGAAACCACTATTGAGTCATCAAAAAACAAGTTTTAGCTAGTGTTTAATAGTAAGCCGATTGTCATTTAATGGTAAAAGCCTCCAAAATCTCACTTATCACGTAAAAGCCTTCAAAATCTCACTTATCATTGATTTTCAACTAGATGGGAACATTCTATTTCTATTTGCAATGTATTTTTGTCAATTTGATGGCAATTTTCTTTTTTCATTTGCATTGCTTTATGTTTTAAATTTGTATGCAAATATTTCAAAATCATAATTCCTATAAAGAAAAAATCTAGATTTGTCTAGGTTTATTTTATTCCATTATTTAGCACTTACTATTAATTGTTTAATCTAGCCACATAAAATTAGAATTTGCAACACATGGCATCCATACACATCCATTCATAAACACATACTCTCTAACATATTAACATAGATATAGTTTTCTATCAACGTAATCCTTGAACCTCCTTTAGATGCAAGTGTTAATATATACTTAACTACATAATTAATGAAAAATGTTGACAACAAATTTAATATAAGATTATATATCAAAAAAAATTTAATGAATACTTATCTTACTTTATTAATATAAAATTACAAAGGTTATAAATGTGATAAATGTTTTCACTAATTTTTAAAAAGTGAAATAAATATTATTCGTAAAACTTTACATAATTATATTTAATTATGATAAAAATTAATGCTGAAAAATAAAAATAATAGATAATTCATTAAAATGTAATTATTTCATCAATTCTAATAATAATTCACTTATTTTATTTATAAAAATTTATATATTTATATTTTCAAAAATATTAATTTTAAAATAATTACATTTCACTAAGATATACAATAAACAATAATTGGAGACCAGCTGTTGGATTTGAAGAAGAGGTTGTTTTCTGTCTCTTGTCATCTCCTTGTCATGCTAGTTTTTTGAAAGATTGGAAATGGCCTTAAAAATGCAATATCTGTTGCTTCTCCTTCAAAACTATCTATAAACAACTTCTTCCTTCAATTTTGCTCTCACCTCGTCTCAATGTCAAGTGAAACTGTAAGTTTAGTTGATCAAAGTGGAATGAGGCTAGTCTTCAAATTTGGAAGTCTAAAGCCAATGCTCAATAGGCGTAAAAGATTCGCCTCAAATTTCTCCATCCTTCTTTATTATATTTTTTTTGTGCTAAGTCTGAATCTATGAAACATGCTTTCTGATTTTGCCCTCATGCTCACAACCTGTGGCAGTCCCTTTTTTCTATGCTTCCCGCCCTCTTTAATCATATTTGGTCATGGAAAACTGCTCTCCTTGGTGTTCCCCATCATAATATCCTTACACAACTGTGCAAGCAGATCATTCTTTTAAAAGTTCCGCTACTCTACAGTCTTCTCTGGCACATGTCAGCCTCATAGAATTAAATTTCAATTAATATGCTGGAATCTTTCTATGCAAATTGCAAATTTGGTTGCAGTGCTTGGAGAGTTTTTACAAACTACAATGAGCTTAAAACAACTATCTACAATGTTCAAGCACAACTACAACTGGTTGAAGGATAGATGGCTTATTAAGGAGGCATTTGCTTGGTGGACTTGGAAGTCACGGCAGTATCTTCGGTTTTTTGTATGCTGAGTTGCTCAGTTTTCTACAAAGCGGCTGTCCATTTACTTCTTGTTCTATGCTTCAATGCTCTTCTTTTATCAAAGTTGTTCATTGTATCTGCTGTCATAATTATTGTTACAGCTTATATGGTTTGTTGCTGCTGTTAATATAGCTGTAGCAGCGTGTTTTGTTGCTGTTTTTATAGTTGTTGTTGCTGGTAATATAGTTGTTGCAGCTTGTTTTGCTGCTGCTCCCAGCTGATTGTTCCAGCTCAATATTTTTTTTGATGTAATCTGATGTTTTTTTTCTTAATCCATTTAAAAAATAAAAATAAACAATAAGTAAGATAAAATGTATTTCTTAGAAGCAGGGACTAATCAAGAACTGGGTTGCGTAGCAGCAAAAGGTTTCAGAAAACCAAGAAAATTATATTTTCGTGCAACTACCTGCAACTAGATTCCCATCAATCAGTCAATCATGAATTGAAAACTTTTCTAAGGAACTGAAGAATTCCATTTCTTTTCAAAAGTTTATAGAGCTCTCAAAGATTAATACTTATAGTTCGTCTCTACTAAGCATATCCCTCGACTGAATTTCCAAAAGAGATTGTGATTGATCATAATAAGTTATAGTGGATTTAAAACAACAATCTATAGAGTATCTTTTCGTACCAAGACAGATACATTGAATATGAAATTTTATTTTCCAATGCAGCAGCACAAACAGGCTGAATCTTGCATTCGTAAATGTAATAATTTTATTCCATTGGATCTCAACACTCTTATTTTCTCTCCACGCACAACTGCTGTTTTCATGGCAAATATTATAATTTTATCCTCAACCAGTGCACTAATATTTGCTGTATGCTTATTTAAATTCCAATCAACACTCAACTTTTCTTCTTTACAACACAACACACTTGTTCTTCACAAGAATTCCCACATAAATGGGTGTATGTTATTCCAGCAGTGTTTGCAGATTTGGATCATATTTTTTGTCAATTTGTCTGCCAGTTGCATTCTGTACATTAAACCGCATCTGAGCATCCTCAATGCCCTGCAAATGTTCTGAAATAAGAACACTATTGAAATGCAGTGGAGATAGAGATGAGGATGCCCAACAAAAGCTTTGGTTTATGATGTCGCCAATATTGTCTGAATTGCCAGAGGCGTTTTGCATTTCTATGAGTGATGAATCTTTTGGCGGTGGAGAAAGCCAGTTTGGATGCTTTGTTATTAACTCAATGTCAGCACAATCACCAATTTGCTTCATGACTACTTCACCATTCAACCATGTCTCTACTTTCTATTACTTGTCATGGAGTTATAATGTTTCATCTGCTTTGTCATACTATTTAAAGGTTTTGGGAACTTTTCAAAAACATTTTTAATATGATCTTATAAAAAATATATGTTTCATATTTAAGAAATCACTTTTTAATAAGTGCATGATATGACATTCTTAAATCCTTCATTGCTTCCTACATCTTATGTGCTTCTAAAAAACATTCAGATAGGGATAGTATCTTATAAAAGTTAGAGAAGGCAAGTAATGGATAAAAGAAACATTCCATGTAACTTATGAAATTTGGAATTGATTTATTAAAAAGTATGATTAAGAAATAATTTCTTCACTATCTTCTTTGTGTGTATGTTACTTCTATGTAATTATTCAATCACATTGCATCTATCCAACCAACTAATCAATGGTGTACATGTTTATCTAATAATTCACATCATGGGTTAAATCTTCTTCCCCGTCATTGATTCTTAATAAATCAAAGGACATGATTATCATAGTTTTTCAAAAGAATTAGTTATATTAATAATTAGGTTATGTAGTATAATTTCACTATGTAAAGATCATTGTACAGTTTATTTTTTTATTTTATTATAACTATTGTTAATATAATGCTTTACTACTATATTTATAATAAAATATAATGCTTGACATAAAGAGGTTGGATAAAGTTTCAACACAAGAAAGATGCCAGATAATCCCTCGCATTTCTTTTAGATAAAAGGAAAGAGTTTTCTATGTTATGAGTGGTAGATTGACTTTTTTGAATGATCACATGTTAGTTTACACAACATAAAGACACATTCTTATTTTTTGTAGACAAAAAATAAATAAATTTAAGACAACTACAAAATAAAAAAATTGGATGATCAAGAACTATCCAAATTTAATAAATATAAAAAGCATTCACCTAATAATGACCTATTGACCAAATTAATATAATACTTATAATATATGTATAGTTAATTAAAACTAATAATAATTTTTTAATACTTGTCATGCATTATAAATATCGAATTATAGATAATATAATTACCAATATAATATTTTTTGGTAAAAAATGAATAAAAATATATTAACAAATAAATCAAAAAATATTACGTAAGGATTTCCATATAGTTATAGTTGTCATTAACAACAAAAGGAGGAAAATTCAAAGAAGTTTACCACTAAAATTTACAAAACTAAGTGTAAAGGAGGGGATTTGTCACTCTGAGTATCAAGACAAACATAGTCTACAAGGAGTGAATAGCCCTCGATTACCTCAAGGTACAAATCTCAAGTGACAAAGTAAAGATTAGAATATTTGAATAACTTGATTAAACAAAATGCTAAACTATTAAGGGAAAGAATAGTAAATTACTAAATAATAGAAATTAATATAAAATTAGAAGATACAAATTATGAAAAACAGAAAGTGTAAAACTCACAGGTTTTGCCCCCATAAGAGAAAAGCCTCAACCACAGATGACAATGTGTCATAGGAACATCTATGCCACATGTCGTTGTCTCTATCAAATTAAAAAATAAAGATGTCAAATCTTCAATGTCTTGCTTCTCAAATCCAAACATCTACACACACAAAAAGGCAAGGAAAAAATTTGAGGTTGTTTCAAGGTTCGCCTCAGTCAAACCCCCATTTTGGTGTTTTCACCTCCATGAACAACCAGATAGATAAAGATAGATAAAATGACATGAAATGTAAAAGACATGTGATAGAAACAAACCCCATTATGGAGAAGAGCCCCTATCATGAATGTAATAGATGAGACAAATGAATGATAGTAAATAGACAAGAAAAATGGACAAGAGAGCATTACCAACAGTTTATGGCTTCCCGCTTGGCTTGAAAGATGCGATGTGCTTGCTTGCAAGAGAGCCTTGACTATTTTTGAGATGAGAATTCAGCAAAGCTTCATAATGAAGAGCAAGAAAGAAAAGATGTAGAAGAGAGAATAGAGAAAGAGAACAAGAGAGAATGAAAAAAGGTTTAAGAATGAATGAGAATGAGAGTGAAAAGAGGATTTTTGTGAGGTTGCATGGGTGGGAAGAGTCGTTACACCCACATTTTTGTCGCAATGATAGGTTTCATAAGCAAAGGACGCGAGATTCACTCATTTGAAACTCAAATAATTTGGGGATGCTAGCACATCTCATAGATGTTGGTGTGTCGTGTAACCGTCTTACTCAAAAATTTGCAAGAATGAGATGTTTGAACTACTAACGCTTCATCATTTTCCCCTATGAAGTTGAAATTGTGAAATTTTGACTCATAGGTTTTTGTCATTAATACGAGGGGTTGTCATAAATGCAATGAGCTGAATGCGCAAGTGTGAAATTGTCATAGGGTGCAATTTTATGACACTATGTACTAAGAAAGTAGATACTACTAAATAAATAGTAGCAATAATAAGCCCAAATCATTGTGAAGAAGGTGAAGAAATTGCGAAGATTGATAAGGGAATGTGAATTTTAACTTGAGACATTCCAACTACAATTAGCCTTAGAAGCCAATTTGGAAAGAGAATCAACAATTAATTTTCATCCATGAGGAATATGAATAAAATAAATGGAATCAAATTTCAAAGAAAGACAAATAATATGAGCCATAAAAGAAGTCATCTACCAATCTAGGAGTCATCAACATTTTCTTGTTCAAGAGAGAAGGTAAAATCATTGAATCTTTCTCACAAAAAAGTTATTTCCAATATAATTCAAAAGCTTTCTCCAAAGCCACAAGGATAACACATGCTTCTATATGATTATTAGTATCAAATCCTTTAGTAGAAGAGAAAAATAAAAGAACCAAACCATTACTACCACACCCAAGTCCACCAATCCTAGCTTCTCTAGGATTACCCCTAGAAGAACTATCAATATTTATTTTGAAAGAATCCAAAGGGAGAGGAAAGTTAGATACAATTTAGAAAATCTATTAACCTTATGAGAAGATCTAATTTGAGACCTAGAAGAAGTTGAACCAACCAAATGGTCCAAATCCAATTTCTTCAATATTAAAATATCAAAAGGGATTACTATTTGATGAAAAGAGAAATTTTGTATTAAATTTATTTTAATGAGTCTAAAACCTTCTACCATACATACTCAATGAGACTTTGATATCCCTCGAAGTTATAGCAAATTGTCTCCAACCGAATTTTTCAAAGGATAAATATAGGGTCAATATCCCAAGAAACCAACAAGAAAGAGGAAAAAGTAAGAGGACGCTCCAAATTGGCCCAAAATTAAACAAATAATTAGTATGAATAAAGGGTTGGTTCCAAATATACCATCACTGCCTCCAAAGAACCTCAAAAATGGGCACTAAAAGAAAAGATGCAACATGCATTCCTCATTAAACCCACATAGAACACATCAAGAAGGGCCTAGAAATCTCTTCTTTTTAATATATCTTAAATAAGACTTTTATTTTGACAAAGCAATCAAATAAAAAATTCTAATTGAAACAAAAAAATTCTAATAAAATAATTTATTAATATAATATTTAAACATGTATAATTAATGAAAAATATTGGAAATATTTAATACTTCTATCATATCGTGTTAATAGAAAACTATAAAGATTATAAATATGATAAATGTTATTAAAAAGAGGTAATAATAGATAATTCATCCCACAAAATTCTCCCAACCTATGCATCAACCTGGAGGAACCCAGTACTAAACCTAGGTCAATTCGTACCCCTACTGACCCCCTAAGCAAAAAAATTAATGAAATTTTAGAGACAATTAACATTCAAAAGGATATCATGAAGTGGTTCTTGGGTCAGTTGGTCACGACTAAAGAGAGAATCCAAATTTTGGAAGGCAATGTTCTGGAATAGCAAGTCTTGTGGCCTTGGGAGGTGGAGAATAAGGAGCATTGGGACATGATTACTTCTTTGGCCAAGTCTTTTGAGAAGTGGGAGAGGTGGGAAAAAGAGCTAGATGATCTACAGGCTATCATTGGTACTGAGGATGAGAAGAAAAATTTATTGACAAAGATTGATGTCATCCATTAGAACCAGGAGAAGACCATGCAGTGCCTGAGGGTCATCACTGACTACAACAAAGAAACCGTGAAGAACACTACCCTCGCTCTTCACGTTTTTCAGGATGAGTTAAGGAAGTGCCAGGGGAAGCAGGTTGCAAAAGGTGTGGAAGATGGTCACACACAAAAGAAGAAGAAGAGTATAAAGGTGGACACCTCGACTCATGATGTCATGATGGAAACCCAAGCTATTCAACAAGGGCATGTGACTTTCAAAAAGAAGCTCCAGTTCCTGTCTCAAGAACGGAATGTGATCACTGGTCTCAAGTTATTGGGAGACCTATAGGTGCCCTGTGGTTCTGTGCTAGTCCTGGCTTTGTAGGTTTTTTTGACCATTTTACTATTGATCGAACTGTTTAAACTTTAGTTTTTGTTTACTTTTTTGGTTTTCTCACTACTCGTGAATTCCTATGGTAATGGGTACTGGCCCTTCGAGTTCTAATCTAATCAAAACAATTGAAATCTTTTAGCCAATAATAATTCATATAGAATGTTTATGTAATAGCTATATATTTATTTGGAGAAAAATAAAAATTGATATTAATTGGAAAAAATATTTTTCATTAACTAAAATATACTATAAATAATAACCAGGATAAAGGGTAATTCTTACCAGGAACATGCATGCCTGACAAGAACTGGGTGGCGTAGCAGCAAAAGGTTTCAGAAAACCAAGAAAATTAGATTTTCGTGCAAATCTCTGCAACTAGATTCCGATCAATCAGTCAATCATGAATTGAAATTTTAGTAAGGAACTGACATTTTCCGTCTCTTTTCAAAAGTTTCTAGAGCTCTCAACGATGAGTACTCACGGTTCGTCTCTACTGATCATATTCCGCGACCAAATTTCCAAAAAAGATTGTGATTGATCATAAAAAGTTATAATGGATATAAAACAATGATTTATAGAATATCTTTTTGTACCAATACAGATACATTGAATATGAAATTTTATTTTCCAATGCAGCAGCACAAACAGGCTGAATCTTGCAGTAGTAAATGTACTGATTTTATTCCATTGGATCTCAACACTCTTACTTTCTCTCCACGCACAACTTCTGTTTTCATGGAAAATATTATAATTTTTGTCCTTAACCAATGCACTACTATTTGCTATGTGCTTATTTTCATTCCAATCAACACTCAAACTTTCCTTTTTTACAACACAACACACTTGTTCTTCACTAGAATGCCCACATAAATGGTTTTATGTTATTCCAGCAGGGTTTGCAGATTTGGATCATAATTTCTGACATTTTGTCTGCCAGTGCCATTCTGTACATTAAACGGCATTTGAGCATCCTCAATACCCTGCAAATGTTCAGAAGAAGTAAGAACACTATTGAAATGCAGTGGAGACAGAGAGGAGGATGCCCAACAAAAGCTTTGGTTTATGATGTCGCCAATATTGTCTGAATCGCCAAAGCCATTTTGCATGTCTATGAGTGCCGAATCTTTTGGCGGCGGAGAAAACCAGATTGGACGGTTTGTGATCAACTCAATGTCAGCACAGTCACCCATTTGCTTCCTGACTTCTTCGCCATTTCCACAGTAATTTGTGGCCTTGAATGGGACGTAATTGCCATCATCATCCATGTTTTGCTCACTAGTTACTTCAGCATTAGCAGTAACAGTATTATCTTCATCCCGGGAGTATGATTTATATTTGTATGGCACTGGTTTTACTACATTACGACGCTGGGTTGCCGTTTTGGCAACCTTCTTGCTTAAACGTGAATACCATACATTTTTTATTTGGTTATCTGTTCTGCCAGCTATGCGAGCTGCTATCAACGACCACCTGCAAGTACTCGATGTTTTGTCATGCTACAAATATAAGTTAATTCTAATAAGATTTCTGTGAAAGAAAATGAAAACTAAAAACATTATTTCTATATTCATTTTTCAGCATAATTGTGATTTATGGCGAAATTGATTTTAGCAAAATTGAAGTTGGCAATAAAACGAAAGTTTTTAATGATATTCAGAAATAAAATCAAAGTTTTTAATGATATTTAGAAATAAAATGAAAGTTTTTAATGACATTTACTAGATCAGATTGTCTATGAAATCTGAGAATTGAGAATTGAACTGTATCAGTCAATGCGACCTGAGAGTTTAACTGCGTTAATCTATGAGACCTGAGAATTAAACTACGTCGAAACAACAAAAACTCCAACCAACGAACCACAACTCCTATAATCTTAAAATTGAACTGCATCGGTCTATGAGACTTGAGAGTTGAACTACACCAATCTGTGAGACCTGAGAATTAAACTACGCCGAAAAACAAAAACTCCAACCAACAAACCACAACTCCTATAATCCTAGAATTGAACTGCATCAGTCTATGCGGCTTGAGAGTTGAACTGCACCAATCTATGAGACCTGAGAATTAAACTACGCCAAAACAACAACAAAACTCAAACCAACAAACCACAGCTCCTATAATCCTAATGAAAAAATCTCTGTTAGCAGTAGATAAAAGTGTTCCAATAGTTGATCTGAAAGGAAATGTTGCCATATTGCCTGTATTTTCTCTCCTCAATCAATTAGACAGCTGCATTATACATACCACCTACACACGTATTTCTGCTAACAATTAGATAAGTAGAGACAAAAGATACCTGTTGCCAAGAAGCTTGTGAAGTCTGATAATGAGCTCCTCTTCATCTGCTGAAATGTTATCATGATTCACATCTGGCCGAAGGTAATTCATCCAACGTAGCCTGCAGCTCCTTCCACATCTCAGAAGACCTGCGTTTTTCATAATACCCAACATCAATTCTCTTCTCCATCCAGTCAAACGACTGGTTGTAACAACCATAAGAAGAAAAACCCTAATCAACAGAAAGCTTCATACATGACAACAATTCCATGCAATTGTGTAGCTGAAATGCACACGTTACCTGTTTTGTGAGGTAAAATGCTCCAATTCCCTTCTCCATGAATTTGCACATAGTTTTTGAGGAGCAGATCTTCATGAGGGGTCCAAGCCCCTTTATTCAAGCCTGGCCCTAACTCAGAGCTACATGGCTTCCTTACCATTTTCGATTCAGAGGCTTCTCTCTCTCCTTCAGCCTTTCATGAGACCACAAACCAATAATAATATATAAGGAAGCCCAAACGTAAATGCATTTAATAACAAGCAAACTTGCACTGCACTGCAAGCGTGGTGAATTATAAAATTAAGAGTATTTTACTTGGTTTACAATAACAAATTCCAGAGCAGTCTTATCTGTTTTCAAAGCTTGAGGTGTAACTACATTACGAATCTTCATAATTCAAAATATTAATATTAGAGCTTTGACATTTTCTATGCGTCTCCATATATAACTACATTTATTCTCTTGCAGAAGGACAAGGCTTTCCATGCTGTATAGTTCCTCCATTGTCATTTTATAACGTGATGGGGGACTAAAAACAACGGAGGAAAAATAATATGCATAAAAAAAATGGTGAAAATGATCAATGATAATCCATGGGCTCCATGTGGATTTGCCCTTTGTTCTGTCATGTGAAACCAATCTACCCATGTTTTCTTCAATTTGTTGGATTTATGGCATTTAGCGGCTACCCCACTAGCACAGCAAATATTATTTTTTCAATGGAATTGGAAATGTGAGCTTTTAAGAATAACTTCTAAAGATGTCTACAAATATATGGTGGGGAGAAGGAATTTTTACACCAGAACATACAAATGTGGTCATGTCTCTTTCTCTCACATATGCAATTACATGAAAAGCAAAATTTAGTTAGAATGTCGAATGTCAGTGGAGGATGTTTGGTGTGGTGTCCTACTTTTAGTTGATGAAATATTACATTTTATTCATCATTGCCCATTGTCATTATTTACTAGATTTAAATTTAACATGTGCTGGTATATAGGATATGTGGCTGGACCAGTTTTAATTATTTAATAAAAATATAAATTGTTATTGTAATTTTAGTTGCATATAGTTTACCATCTTAATCTATATATTCAATTATATTTAATTTATTATAAGTGTTTATTAGATTCAATCTTTTTAAAATATAAATCTTAAAGTAATTGAGTTTTTGTCAATATATTTACAAATTGATTTGAATAGAATAACATTGAAGTTTTATATCTTCATTTGAATATTTTCTTTAATAAAGTGATTATAGGTTTTCATATGATATTTCATGTATAATTTGGTTTTTTGTTATCCTTAAAACATTTATTTATCAAAAAAATCATCATTATTTGATTCAATGATATATTCATTTTCCTTAAGATTCTATGAAGTTGTGTTTCTACATATAACTCCTCATGTTGTTTTATACTTTAAATATATAGATGAAATATTTATGATCAAATTTCTTTTGCCTAACCCAAGAGTTAGCTTTTGAGAGATGTTAACTTATAATAATCAATAGATCTTATACAATCTACTTCTTTGTATCTATTCAATTAGATATTATCATTGTGCACATACTTGTACCATAATTCAAAACACCATGTCCATACCTCAACACCCTCTTAGTTAATTTTGAATGATAAATTTTAGGTTTTATTATAAAATTTGTATCTATAGTTCACCAAAAAAATCCAAAACTAGTCTAATGTTGGTAAGATAAACATTTCCTAACAATTGCCTAAAGTGTACAATCAAATATTTTTTGATTTATCAAATCTAGAAAGATTGAAACTTACTTCCATCATAGGGTATTCACTACCTAATGGGTACTATACCACATTTGTTTATAAAGGAGATTTAATAATCACTAAAAATTTAAGGTGTTGTACTACTTTTATAAGGAGTCAAGAGGACAAATTATAAGAGTTAGGTACTAGCATTTTTATCAGATAAGAATGGACATGGAGGAATATCTACATAGTATGCATCAACAACATAAGTATCCATACCAATAAAAAAGTTTGGTGCTAATTTTAGATGGAGTAAAAATATGTTTAGAATTATCCATTTTAAATCTAGCTAAAGGTTCATAAGTATATTTCTCTTCGGAAATAAAATTAGTTGTTGATTTTTATTAAATTTGCATGCTAATAGAATAATAAAGTAACCAAGTAAATTTGGCATTTGAATTTTTTTAACATAACTTATGTCTAGTATCTTCAATCATCTAGATATTTAGTGGAAATAATAAGATCATCTACATTAATAATATTAATAATTGTAATATTATTAGAAGTATTTTTATAGAATTTCAATCATTTTTTAATTATTATAAATCTTGTGAAAGAAAATACATGCATTAATTTTCCATATCATTCTTTAGAAGATTGTTTTAATTTCGTAAATGGATTTTTTAATTTACAAATTAAATGTTATTTTCCTTTAACAACAAGATATTAGAATTGAGATATATAAATTTAGATTCATGTAAATCACCATTCAAAAATTACTTTTAACATTCATTTGATGGATGGATCATTTTATTTTTCCAACTATGATTAGCACAAGTTTTGTAGTATGCATTCTCTTGCAACATGAGAAAAAAATTATTCTAATCTAGTTCTTCTTTATATTTAAATAAAAGTTACTATTAGCATTGGAATTTATTTTAAACAATCATTACAAAGAACCTAAATTTTGATCTTTAGATAATTCATTTGTCCCAAGTTTTATTAGACATAAGTGGCTTATATTCCTAGATAACATAGAATTTTATCAACGAGGTTGGAATTTTTATTGCTCATAGGAACATAATAATTTTAGTCATGAAGGCATAATTACAATAATTGAATCTTTTAGTTTTGATTTGAACCTTTTTATTTAAATATTAATCTTTCTTTAGCTAAATTTCAAGCTCATTTCAGAATAGGTTTTGATGCTTGAGGTGAATCATCACTATTATAAGAATGATTTCTTACACTCTCAATATCACTAAATAGTAACCATACAATGAAAATACCAAATTCACACTTAACAATCACTGAATAAATCTTAAGAGATTTGTGCATAAAATCAAATAATAAACAATAATATCGCAAAAAAGACCTTGATTTTCTCCATTTTTTCTTTGATAGTATCTTGAATGCTTGGTATGTGGGTTGCTCTTCAAAATGAAATGACTTTGATCTAGCACAATGATAGTATGATAGCCAAGATAATGATATTTTCTCAAAGATAATTGATAGATAGATATGACATCCTGATAAATGCTTGCTTGATAATGATAGTTGTTCTTTCTTGATAATGCTAGCTCTTGATAATGATCACTAGGGAATAAGGTGTGAATTAATTGGATATTTATATGGTTCATTTTATATTTGATCAATAGTGGAGATTAATTATAAGAATTAGTGGATAAGAAAAATTGAGATAGGGTAGGAGAGAAATTTAGTAAATAGATGAGATTAAATTAAATTTATTTAATTCGTAAGAGTATAGTTGGGGAAATAAATAAAATATTTATTTTATTTATTTAGAGGGAAAGAAATAAATTAAATTTTAATTTATTTAATTATTGAGAGGAATGTTAGCTAATTAAATCATCTTTGAAAATTATTTAATTATAGAGGATCAAAATTAATGTTGGAGGGAAAATGATAAATTTAGTTAAAAATTATTTAAATAATAAGGAAATATTGAGATAATTAAATAATTTATTATTTAATTGTTAAAGATAAAAAGAGGGAATATTAGCATATTTAATTAATATATATAGAAGAATTGATGAGAAAATGAGAAAATAATAATATGGGAATGCATTACTTATTTTTATGTGTCTACATGTTTCCCTTCTTTGAGACAATGTGTTTTATGGTGTTTTTTTAAATAAATAATGCTAATGTGAAAAAAATGCTAGAGACATGCCCCAATGTATCGATGGATGGAGGTAGGATTTCCCCTCGAGAGATCGGCCAAAAAAATATTTTTTTGATTGAGCTCATGATAGAATGGATAGGTTAGGATGAACCTATATGAGGTAAAATAGAGCTAAATGGAAATAAAAATAACAAAGGAGATAGTGAAATAGGCTAGGGAAGGAGGGATCAAGGTTAATAGGCAAGATTAGGGTTTCAAGAGGCTATAAATAGGCATGGGAAGGGTCATTTTTCCTTATTTACACTCTCACAACCTAAGAAATCCAAAGCCTCTAGAGCATCCAAAGAAAAGTATTTAGCAATATGGAAGGCATTCCTAGGAGCATTCATCGGGCAAAGTGTGTGGTCTGCAGGCGGCAAGCCGAGTTAGGTCCTATGATAATTGCCTGACCTTTGGGTCCCTAGGGGTAGTTGTAGGTGCATTAATGAGGGGTATAGTTCAAATTAATTAGATACATAACTTTAGCTAGAAATTCATAAATAATAAGAAATAGTGTTTGTATTGTGTGTTATCACACATATGATAGGAGATGTGGCACAAATGATACAATTCTATACAAATGATGCACTATTGTGCAAATGAGAAGAAATGCCACACAATTGATTAAATTACACAGAGGAGGGATATGCAATGTGAATGAATAGAAATGCAATTCAAGTGATAAACTACACAGATAAAGAGAAATACAACATATTTGATGTAGAAACGTGTAAATGGTAAGCAGTGCATTGCAATTGATAAAATCATGCAAATGAGAGAAAATGTGGTACATATGATGAAAAGTTAGAAGTAAGATAATTTGTTTTAAGAATAATTTTATGCATTTGATGGTTGTGGGAGAAGTTGGATCGACCAATGCCCAATGACTATGATGTTAAGGGATCAGTTGAGTGAGGAGGAGGATGCATTCTTAGGTTTGGTAGGCATATGGCACATCACACATATGCCCAAGGTGTAGGCTAATCTAGCCATGATATCAATATTGGTGGAGCGATGGAATGACAAGAAAACTCCTTTCATCTTGTTGATTGGACATATTATGATCACTATAGAGGATGTCTGGGGGATCCTAAGGATTCCAATCTATGGGGAGTAGGTGATCTATGACACAGACTCAAGAGAGAGTGCACTAAGCAAGATATTCTTGGAAAATGACCTCAAGATACAGGATGGAGAGATGCACTAGAGGGCACTTATGGGGAGGTTTGATAAACCACCAATGCTACTAGTAGGAGTAATCGATGGGTTACTAGTCCAAAATCACCAATTAAGGGGCTTCTATATATGTTAGGGGGAGGTTTTAGAGAGGATGCTAGATGAGGGCACTATTTTTGCATGAGTGCTATGTGTACTCACTCACCTATATCATGGAATGCATCAAGTGGTGTATCGATATAGATCTAGACTATCATGTGGGGTGAAATTGTTCCACATATGGGTGTGGAAGAATATAATGGTGACACAACTAGTGACTTACAAAGCACAAGGGGTAGTATTTCCTTAGGTATACATGTATTCTAGGATGGTGTCATAAAAATGGTTAGGAGACATTCCCTACTAGATGTGAGTACTAGATAACTTGGTCATGATTACATGGAGGCCATGGAGGGATTGTGAGATCTAGGCAGATGGTGACAAGCAGCTACCTTATTTCCAGTAGCCTAGGTATCTTATTAGGGAGACTACACATATTATAGAAAGCTACATGCCAAAAAATGTGTGTAGACAGTTTGGATAGGTATAAGTAAAACCTATTAGAGAGGGGTTGTTTGCACATACACAATATGAGATCACATATTGGAGGCCTATGATATCTCTAAACATAACTATTTGCAAATTTTGAGGCCTTGACACCAATACCCTAGGAACTATGGGGGATGTGATAGATGTAGGGACTATAATAGGTTATGATACCTGGTGGATGAGAAAAAGGCCAAGGAGGATGACAAGGCTGGGAGAAGGTGTTAAGAAGCAGTAGGGAGGAGCAAATAGGCCACAAAGGGTGTTGTAAAGGAGAGCCAAGAATATTTTATGGAGAGTGGGGATGATAGAGGAGAGGGAGGTAGGGGAGGAGAGAGGAGAGGGATGAGGGGGAGATAAGGATCAAGGAGGATAGGATGGATGGGGGGATGATGACCTAGTAGGAGGAGAGTGAAGATGGGGATAATTAGAGGTAGTTATTCCAAGAAGAAATGATAATACTGCACAAGTACAATTGGCTATAGTGAGCACTATCAAAGCAATATGAGGCTTGAAGGAAGTGGTATGAGGCCATTGGGGATAGTGATTAGGCTCAAGTTGAGCGAGATATCATATAGATATAGTTGTCCCAATAGACCACTAAGAGAGATGAATTACAGATCTAGCTAGTCTAGGCTATAGCAGAGAGGGATACTTTGTAGATATAGAGGTACACTAAGGTAGTTTGGTGGTAGAGGATCAAAGATACAGTTGAGGGTACTTTAGGACCATCTATGATAGATATCATGCAATTTTCATAAGAGGCCTTATACTATAGGTTACTATATGAGAGGGAGGTTCTTGCAGAGTGTCAAGAACCCAGTTTTGTATCAAGGAGCCAATCAGGGAGGTCAAGGTCGCATAGATCAATTAGCCAAGGGATAGATGGGGCCACCACCAATGCAACTGCCATCATATCCAACAAGTCCATCATAGGCACCCAAAGGTTCACACCCATGATCACATGGCCATTCTGAGGGAGGGAGCTCATCATAACATTATTGCTAGAATTTGTAGACTATGTACCATTTTTTCCTATTGGCTATGTATATGTATATCTATCGCTCATGTAGCCCATGTATAGATTATGATGATGTATTATGATACTTATATTATTTTCACACATTTATGAGACAAGATCATATTTTGGTGGTGTGTATGCATGTTATGGATGCTATATGATGATATTGAAGTCTTATGATGTATGAATGTTTATATTTTGATTTTCCTTCTATATGACTCTATGATCAGGATGATGTGATGATGATGCACAATTATATTTATGTTACAGATATGATCAAATTTTTATTTTGTATAATTATTATGGTGATGATGAGGAGGATATGATTATATGATACTATGTACATCAATTTATGATTATAATGTTATGGTTATAATGTGATGTTGAGATGTTCTTTTTAATGCTAATTATTATGTATGCAAGAATTTTGTGAATAAAATGAAATGCAAATGATATCAATTAGACCATTGACCAAATCTCTAGTGAAGCTATAAATGGGCAATAAGATGGATGGAGACATGAAATATGGGTGGATATAAAAAGTGGAAAGATACTTCGTGCTTTGGTTGTGCCTTAAACAATATGAAGAGCAATCCTTATTTTGATATAGCAAGTGGATATTATGCACCAAGTTATAAGTAACCAAGATGACTTTGTATCCTGCATGGACTTTGACTCTACAAACAAGAAGGGTTGTTCTTGATCATAATAGACATACAAAAACCTAGTCGGAATATATGATGAAGTAAGACTTAGAGCATGATAATCCTAGTGCACAAAAGGTATGAATAATATATTAAGTAAAGGACATTTATTTATACAAGAATCTACCCCAATCACACACAAGGTAAGTATTTTCCATGGTTGTATTACAAGAACATCCCACAAATAAGACATACAAAAACAATGACTATGCCCCATTCCAAGCTTCTCTAGACACACCAAGGTATTGAAAGATCAATATGGCTTTGAGTTTAAGCATAAGAATGAGATAAAATATAACTTAATAATAAAAAATACCAACTAACAAAATATAAGCTCAATTTAGATAGGGCCTATTGTAGGAAAGATATATCCATTAAGGCTTGGATTGATTGGATAAGAAATGGATAAATATGGGTTGGGAAATAAGTTATGTAGGAAGCAAACTTAGTTCAATATTAATCTCTTGCTTAATATTTTCATTAAAGTAAGTAATGTTTCATATAATGTATAGTTTTCTTTTGTTTGAGTGTCAAGTGTAGGTAGTTTATATATGCAAAATGTACTCCCAAGAAGTGACATAAATCCAATACAATGACTAGGTCAAGGAAAAGGTGCCCCCAATCAGGCATAGGATCATTTATTATGAGATGACAGGTAAATAGGCGAAACGATAGATATTGATAATTTATGAAGCCATGATAGATAAAGATATGTTTACTTCATCTAGACTTATGAGTCCAAGAAAAATGATAGATAAAGATATATTTACTTGAACTAGACTTATGAGTCCAAGCAAAATGATAGATGAAAATATATTTACTTGAACTAAACTTAAGATTCCAAGAAAAACAATAGATAAATATATGTTTACTTGAACTAGACTTATGATTCCAAGAAAAATGAATGATAAAGATGTGTTTACTTGAACTATACTTATGAGTCCAAGAAAAATAATAGATGGATAAGTAGAATCTTGATAGTAATTTTATTGTGGATTAAATATGTATAAACTATTAGTAGGTCAAAGAAAATTTCCCCCAGTTAGGGATAGGATCATTGATTATGAGACAGAAAAGTGAATTGAGATTTGTTATGATAGGTAGATACTGATAATTTACGAGGCTATGATAGGTGGATAATTGGGAGATAGGAGAAATAATCTCCAATGATTATTGCAAAAGAACCAGATGCCCCATACTAGAGGTAGTGCAATCATGGACAAAAGATAATAAAGGATTCTTGAGATGAGAGGATGATGCATAAATATGGATTGTGGAGAAACTAAGGGTTCACATTGTCCAAGGATACATAGATAATTATTTCCCTTATTTTTATCAAGATCAAAGATGAAAGGGTAGGGGGATAGATTAGATAGGATGAGGGATATATGATGAAGGATATGGATAGGATAATCAAGATCAAAGGAAGGAAGGAAGAATGTATTTGGATAGGATGATGGACCTATGTGATGGAATAGATCTGACATAGGGGTGGATGAATCTTTTGTATGAGCTAGTTTTGATGCCACTTTAGTTTGTGCTTTGATATGTACATTACTTGGATAGTGATGATGGGATCTTGTGGAAGATTAGGATTATGATATGGAAATTAAGGAATAATTTGATCTTGAATTATGGTAGGATTATGGGATATTATGGAAGAGATAGAATTATGAGACGAAGGGATACTTTGATCTTTTCACTCAAAATTGTAAATCTAATATAGTAGGGGTTTGACTATGGTGAACATTACCCTCATATTCCCAAAATATGTTTGTAATTTAAATTATCAGCCCTTTCACCAATGAAACATTAACATTATGGTGAGAGAATTAGATCAGTTCATGTTCAATTAGCTTAGGTTCATGAGTACTATTTCAAGTCTACATAGGATATCATATTTGCACTTGAAATAGAAATAGTCACTTTAAAAAATCAAACAGATTAGATTCAACCATACAAATATAGAACACTTTTAGGGCTAATTTTATTTCAATTTATGTGTTTAATATTTATTAATTATCAATATTAGATCATTACTCTATATGTTATTTTTTTATCATTGTGATTTAATTAAGTGTGATGGGGTAAATTTTGTAAGGGATGCATATATTTCCTTAAAATTGTCATCTATATTTCAAGACATTATATATATAAGTTACTTGAGGTTTGGTTTGGGATCCAAACCCCATATAAACATCCTCTAGGAATCAACATGTCTAGCCATGGGACTTACAATTCTAATGAAATCACTATAATTTAGTTGATAGTTAGGAGACTACTCCAGTTGCAAGAAAATAATTGTAACACACACTCTAATGATAACATGTCATCATGGGAATTTGAACCTAGATATTCATTGTAAGAATATAATGGCTTAACCATTTGAACACCACCCCTTTGACTATTAACATTATTACCATCATATTTATTATTGAAGCTATATTGTTAAATAATTATAACAATTCATTCCACAATAATTGCAAGTCAATTTTCCTTACTAGTATTTTGAGATTTTATATTAATGATAGTTATATATTTGATATATTTAACTTATATTTAGAAATAAACGCATGCTCTCCACTTTTAAAAATATTAGTCATATTGAATGATCTTTGCTTCTTGTTGTTCAAGGGAATTGTAAAATGCTTAAAAATTTATTCCTTAGCTAAAAAGGGAATATTTAAATGAGAAATATTTATGAGTAATAAATTGTTGGAAAGACCTTTGAAAATATTTTGTAAGAATTGTGTAAATAAAATTTAGAGGTTCAATTTTAACTCCTCAAAAAATATTTAAAATTATTATAATTTAAATCTTCTATTCAATCAGAATAATCTATTTTTTTCTAGCTTTATTAACATTATCATATATTTTTTATAATTTTGACCAAACCACAAATGTTGTAGTGTAATAATTATCATGAATATATGACATAAAAATAACTATGATGTTGAATGATTATTCATTTAAAGTGTCTATCTTTCTATATTCTTTTTTGAAGCAAGTAGTTCAAGAGGAGATTCTTTGGGCTGGCAAGAGTATATGCTTTATTTGTAACTATACTCAAGAAGTGTTTAAATCTAGAAATAAATTATATATGATATTTTCTAGCATGATAATTAGTAGAACTAAGCTTAAATTTTAGAAATTTTGTTGACATTTACAATAATAAAAAAGCAAGGTAGGTGTAGACACTTTTTTTAACCATATCCAAACATTGTCTAACATTATATTCTAACATCATGTTGCATCTAATTGCAAGGGAATGTTTCCATTTCCTAGTCCCCTTTCTGATTCCTCCTTCCAATTTTCATCCTTAATAAATTAAATAATCCATTTCCATCTATTTTAAAAATAAATAATTCAAATTTCATAAAATATCCATTTATTGATTTTCAAATAATAATATCCATTTTCAATAAATAATAAAATCCAAATATCCAAATTATAAACCCTCCATTATTCCTCCTTTGTTTTGTCCTATGCACGACTATTTATTCAAAATAAATTAAAAAATAAAGATAATTTTCCTCACCCACAAGTAACTCCCCTAACTATTCTTAGTCATTGAGGATTACCCACTCCTCTTATTCAATCCCAATCATTCATTTAGATTGAATCTCCATCATTCATGTTATCACCCAAAATAATATAAATCAACCCTTTCATCCTTCATTTCAATATAGACAAATGATTTATCTACAAGTACATGTTGCCAGTTGGAGAGCCTATATTTTAACATTATAGAGCACATCAATTCCATCACAATAGAGGTTTGAGGTGGATTTTTATTTTTTACTTCGCATTTTTTTCTTGCTTCTATTGTTGCTATATCTAAGTGTCATTTTTTATTTGATTTTTTGGGTTTGTTTGTTGTTCTAACTCAATTTTTACAACTTAAATAAGGGGTACACATTTCTAGCACACTCGGTGTGACATCCTCATAATCCTTGTTTTTTTGTTGGCTCCTTTTTATAGGTTTTTGAAGAAAATACCATCTTTATTTCATTGTTGGATCGCTTGTGTTTGGTTTGTTGGTTTGCATAGTTCTTATTTCAATTTTTTAATTAATTAAAAGAGTAGGAATTGGTTTTTTGATATTCTACTAATGGGTTTGATTATATGCTCTATGAAATCAACACATAATTGGCTTAAATGACATTTTGCATGTTCAATAATACACTCTAGATTTTTTTTCCAAGCAATCAAGGAAATATTTATTGTTATATTTAATTTTTTGTCGGTTTACAATTATACTTGATATTTCAAATCTAAATTGTTCTAGTCTAAAAAACTCTTTTAACTAGAATTAAAGTATTATATTTAATTGTTGCCTCTTATTACACAATATTTTGTATTTCTCTCTCTCTAATTTTCTTAATTGTGGTGTACTAAGGGTGTTGATAGGGCGAGGCCACTCCTTTCACACATGGGGTTAAGTGGAGGTGTTTAATTTAACACTGGTAGTTGTTATATCATTTGTTTTTACTACCAAGGTAAGATAAGTCTCTAACTTTCCAATCAGTAAACGCCTTTTCAAGTATCCATTTTTGCAAGTCAATATACACTTTTCCAAGTGAACCACCAAAAAATGTTTAATGGCTAAAAGGGAAAGAGGATTCCCCCAATTAAGCTCCTAGGGTTTTTCACTTGGGAGCTTTGGTTAGAAGAATGGCACTCTTTCATGCTAATGATAACCTTCTTGGTGAGTTCATTCAAAGGGTAGGGTTTGGATGAGGTTGTGTTGTGTGTGATGGAGTGTGGCTAAGGTAATGAAACTAAACTAACTAATGAAATGTAAACAGAAGAAAATGTAAGCTACATGCAAACTAAACTAAATGACCTAAATGTATGAAAAATTGGAAAGAAACTAGAAATAATAGAAGTGGTGCACTTGGGTGTTAAAAGTTGCAGAAGAGGAGCTTTGGAATGTTTTGGAATCTTCTAGAAATCTACATAGGGACACTTATGCCAGAATGGACGACCTAATCCTCTTTCCGAGAAATTGGGCCAGAACAAGATTTTGGTAAAAGGGTATCCAAAAACACAAAAACCACTTTTCAGGCCTGGTATAGGGACAAAGTCATCAATGATGGTGACCTAGTCCTCCTGGAGCTTTCAGGAGTTTCAGGATTGGAGTATGTGGGTGCCTACTTGTATTTCCTTTTCTAATGGAGGCTCGTGTCTGAATCTTCAAAATATGACCTACAAGTTATCATTTTTCTCCTCCTAGGGTTTGATGATGTGGGTTGATGTAAATGAAATGATGGCACCCATTTCAACACTTTACTCCTTGCCAAATCTGCATACAACCAAACCTTTGTTGAAGATGTCTGCAACATGTAAGAACCAACTCCAATGGAGGTTGCTTGAAGTGCTTATTGTTTGAATTCTTGCTTGTGAAGATTGAGTGAGTATTTGTGAAGATGGGAAAATGATGTTAGGGAGGGTGAAATGAGGATGAAAACCCTTATTTATACAAGCTATGCCCTAATTTCCCAAAAATAATATATTATAGGCCGACCTTAGGGTTTTGGAGGCAAATTCTCGTTAGAAATTTATTTTAATTTTGATTTTTTATGTCAAAAGGGACTACGTTGCCTAAGGTGGCAACCTAGTCCACTTGGACAATTTCAAGTGGTCGAGAATTAAATGGTGATTAATGATGATTATCGGGCTTGCCTCGTGAAACACACTTAAGTAAGACCTAAAATTACATCAAGGGACCAATTTAACATGAAAAAGAGTTGAATTAGTGATGACAAGCCTAGAAAAGTGCAAGGGTCAAATACAACACCTTACAAAACTTTATACTAAGGCTTGGAAAGGGGTTATTTAGGCGAATTATTGTAGAAAAGTCCTAGAAAAGTGAGGAAATGTGTTACAACATTTACAACACGCTTGTAGAACTTTGTTAGGTTATTGTTGATTTGCAAGCGTTCAAGGCCTAGTGTGAATGTGTTGGCCACATTACAACATCATATCAAAGCAAAACAAGGCCAAAATCCAAGGAAAAAGGCCAAAATGAGTAATGAGTGAAAAGTTTCAAGGCTACACTTTTTGGTGACACATTAAGTATTCAAAATATGTTGAATTGGATGAAATATTCATAAGATATTTGCTTGTCCTCACGTAACCTATAAGTTGTTTGTTGTAGGATTTGAATTTAAAATTGCAATAAACTCTTACAACAGACAAGGACTTATGGCAACAAGGTTCTGAACTTGTATAAATGGGTCTTGATTACAATGCCTAAAAAAGAATATATATTTACCATAAATATTGTCAACAGAGGCTCTGTGTATCCTACCAAGTTTTAGCAAGAATGCTTAACATAATGGATTGTGTCCACACATTCCAAATCATGTGTATGGGCATTGAAAATTTTGAGTAGCTTAGTTGTTTTATCCTTTGTTCTATCAGAGCATCTCACTTGCATTAACACCAACTACATATAGGGCACCAGCATGCAATGCCTCCACCTCCTATTAACACTAATTCTAAGATCATAAAATCCCAAGGATTATTGTAAATTCATTTATAACTCTAATCCTAGCGCAAGCTTCCATTTGTTAGATGTGTATGGTCGATTACTACTAGCCGCTATTATTTTCTGTTACGAGTCTGAAAGCTTTTCTATTCTTGGAGCCGTGTGGTAGGTGGATATTTATACTGTAAACTGATATTGTCTTGCACAAGTTTGATTATGTGCGCGAGTATATTTACTTCAAGAATATGTTATCATATGGAGATATATTGAATTGAAAGCATGCACTGGTTAAAGGAAATATGCAATGAATAATTTGCCTTTCAAAGAATAATAGTAATCTAGGTTGGTTGCAATATTGATAGTCCCATGGACTCTACAATTGGCAACGTTATATTTTGATATTGGCTACCTCATAGCTGCATCTATATCATTCATATTATATTTAATGCTAGTTTAATGAGATCGTGAAAGTTTATAATGCATTTATATCTGTGTTCATATTAGATTTGATGTTTATTTATTGCGATCATGAAAGGTGTTATATATATGTATTCATATCATCCATTATATTGGCTAGTTTATATTTGCATTTATACTAGAGTTAATGCTTGATTATGATTGCATTCATTATATCGGTCGGTTTCATCCATTTTCTATTTAAGAGAGTTTCTAATATCTTAAAAGTTTCTAGTCTTTTTTCCAACATAAACCTGTGTTTTAACTCATTTATTTTTCATGGACAAGATTCTCAAATTAAGATTGGATAATCATTATTGTAGGATTGAGTTTTATAGTTGTCTTTCATCATCTCGAGTGTTCCTTCACAAAATATTACAAATGATGGTAATGATTGATAAAAAAAATAAAAATTACAACACTAATACTTAATTATTGTTGATTTTCAATGTTATTTCTCTCTAACATTAAGAGTTGTATACATGTCTTTCATGATTGTGATCTCATTTTAGATATCATATCTTTCATGTTATTCTTAAATATGTTCATAGTTGTTTTAAAAGTTGGCGTTGTTGGCAAAAACAAGAGTGCACACATTATCCTTTGTGTGAGAAAACATGATGCGGGTTATATCAATTTTTGTAAGGGATTTCATGAATTATCAATTAAACTATGTTTATCTCCTTTTATTTTAGATTATCTTTGATGAAGGTGTAGAATGAAATTCTATATTTATGCCTATGATCTAACGCTCAATGGTTGTCTTTGATTTCCTTTTATCATCTTTGATTCATGATTAATAGATTTATTAAGTGCTTAAAATATGAAAGTTTATAGGTATTTATGTTGTTAAAAGAATAAATCTTGAAACTACTAACTTATGGTTTTGCAAGATGTTTTTCAACCGAAGACTTTCAGATCACTAATTAGTTTTAGGTATGTTCTATAAACAAAGACTTTTGTATAAACATTTTTTTTATTTTTTTTGCTTTGTATATTAAGATCATACTTGATATTGGGCTTAAAATTAATCTATACATTTTGATTTAGATCTTAAAATTTACAAGTGTCTTTTAATATTGAAGTTGCACTTTTGTATGTTCTCCTCATGGGTTAGGGTATCTTGAGGATAAAAATAAGTTTTATCTTCTTTTTTTCTTTTTAGGGGGAGTCCCTTAGAATTTCATCAATGAGGGGATGACATTGACCACAAATTCTGATGGGGTATAAAAAGGAAAAAAAGAAACATTTGTACCTCAAAGGAATCAACATTGTGTCTGGCATAATCTTAATACTTCTTTTCATAAGGATTCAAGGTGAAGTGATATTTTATTGCACTTATGTCACATGTTTGCAAATGGGATTTAGTTCATGGGCATGTGCCTCATGTACCCTTGTGACATATCAAGAATATCCTTAGAAAATTTATTAAGCCTAGTTTAAGAACCTTTGATTTTTTTTCTTGTAGTACACTAGGCATAGATCACCCTAAGAATTTAATCACATCATACCTATAAGAATTTATGGTAGTAGGCCATCGGTTAAAATTTACAATCCTCACATGTGTTACATTATGGGTGATACTTTTTGTTGGGGATACGGATTCGGTCTGTCATCAAGATAGGCATCTAAGACAGTAGTGCCTTAGTGATTTCAATTCAAAATCACAACAAAGACAACCAACTATGCTATAAAGCGGAAACAAGCACAGTTGATCCCCCATTGATCCTCTGAGAGAAATGAATGCAACAAGAAATAGATTCAACATAACCAGATACCATGAAAGACAAGAAAGGAAGACACAAAGATATACGTGGGGAAAACCCTTTCAGGTAAAAAACCCCACACTCCAAAATTTTGAGCCATTGTATTATTCAGCAACAAAACTAGTTACAATACAATATCAGGCTCAAAGCCAATATAGGAGTTACATCTTGTTCTACTGGAGAAGTAACAGGTACCCGCAAGATTCCTCTCAGCTCCTCAGATGACTATCACTGCCAACCTCATGGCCAGCCCAGTCATTCGGCCTCCAAAGATTCCCATGCCCAGATCCGAGAGATAGAGTGTTCACAATTACATTGCCTAAGCAAACTGCTTGAACACCCTCTCCATCTCTCTACAAATCTCTTCACACCTTTGGCTCTACAACCTGCAAGTCCAACATCTGCAATCTCACATCATGCATCATGCATTATGCTTGCAACCCCATGCACACACATTCACATGCCTGCGTATCCTGCTCGCAGTCTCATGGTCGCGCATTCAACTCGCACATCTTGCATTTGCTCTGCAACCCACGACTCTTGTAGACTCGTCGAACTTACTTGCCATGCTTGAGAAATAATCCATCTCTCATCCAATATGTAAGTGACTCAACAAGAGCAAAGAAGACCATCCGCAAATCATGCATCTGGTCGGATCTGACAGATCTCCCTACAACGAGTCGTCCAGGCATTCAATGCCATTCCAAAAACGGGTTCAGCTCCACCAACCTTCGTTGACTAAACATGCAGCATAACAAGTTAGGCAACCATCCAATCACTATTCAACCAGGTGCCACGTGTCCAAGACCCATCAGCAATCGCAGCTGACAGAGCAACCAAAATGGTCAAACAGACATCGGGTGCGTCCAAGGCTTCAAGCCAAACCTAACACTGCCGAAGCCGGAGTCAAAATAGGAGTCGAAACAGGACTCCACCGAAAAAACACACTGTCGGAGTCGGAGTCAGAGACAGAGACGGAGACAGAATTGGAGTCGAAACATGACTCCATCGAAATTACAGGTTCAGGAACCAATACGGTTCCGCGTCCGCCCACGGTAAAGAGGAACACATCGGAAACAGGACTGACAGGGTAAAGTCAACCCGGGGTCAAACCAATATGGGAGCACAAAAGATCGAAGTCAGATTCGAGGATGAAACAGGACCAAAAATAGGACTTTACCAAAAGTCCAAGATCAGGAACCAAACCGGTTCCGATTCTGCCTCCGCCAACTGCAAGAAACAACAATCCAGAACATGGACAAAGCGGAGGAAAACTCCCCGAGGAGAATCCAAACATCCAGAGGAACTAGATCACAAAAGTAGGAGTCGGACCCGGAGTCGGAATAGGAACAGGAATGGGAACATGGCAAACAGACATTGCCAACTTCCAAAACTGGTTCCGCCTCCGCCAGAACCAAGCGAAGAGGAACAGACTACCAGAGCCAGAGTCGGAGCCAGATCCAAAGCCAAACTCGAAACAAGACAAAAGGAACAATGCCAAGTTCCAACCCGGTTCCGCCTCCGCCAGAACAAAACTCGAAGAACCAAGAAAGCGGGGAGCGGAGCTGGAGATGAACGGGAACAAGACCCGAAACAAGGCAAATAGAACAATGCCAAGTTCCATCCCGGTTCCACCTCTGCTAGAACAAAAGACTTTGCCAAGGAAACAAGAGAATTCGCCTAAGTCTTCAAAGGGGGGCACCAGAAAGTTGAAGCATAATTCCCAACAATCTCCCACTTGTCGAAGACTTTCAGGAACCCTCTAAACCAGCCCGAACAAGGACCAACACATGCTCTCACACACCAATCAAAACCACTGCAACAACTTCAAAAATATGTCCACCACCTTAAGCAACAGTTCCAAACATAGGAACACACCAAAGTGAAACAGCAACAGTCTCAGGAATGAAAGCAAAAGATCCTCCAGACGGCAAAGGCAAAAAACTAGCAAAGCACCACTCCAACCAAACTCCGAACAAGAAAAAACTGACCAACTAGAAAGGAAACCAAGAACAGACTGCCCTCATCCAACTGATCAAACCCACGTGACTGAAAACCAGCACCCACATCTCATGCTGAAACATCCAACCACCCATACCTTAAAGGTATGACCTAAAAGTGAACTCATGCCATCAAAAGAAACCCACCCATCTCAGTAGCAAACAAGCACCCTGTGTCAACCAGTCATAGACCAAACACATCCAAGTACTCCCACTACAAGGGCACTGTCCAGATGAGTGCAAAAAGAGCACCATCACAAATGATCCAGGCATACCAAGTCCACCAAACCCAGCATAAAGAAATGTAACGATGTAGTTCCAAGGAACATCCATACTGATCTGCAACATCTGCAACCACCTGCTGCAAGAAAAATTTCTCTCAACTGTCTTCCACAGTTCTTCCAAACACCTCCAAAGCTGACTGAAGAAAGAAGCACAGGCACCTTCATGTCATCACATAGGTGACAACACATGACCACAAATGGCGACCAACCCGATACCACAAAAGCAACTCACATCTAAAGTCACAAGAGCAATCGGGAAGAACAAGACCAGATAAGAGAGAAACTGCAGATCAACAAGAAACATGCCCTTCTACAAACACTTCTAAATGCCAGCTGTGTCAAGAATGATCTTCTTTACATCCCAAAGGGAAAAGCCTTGACAACATCCAACAAAACATGGATGTAAGCTCCTCAAAGAAGATCAGACCTACCCATATAACCATCTCCTTTCAGTCCTCAAAAGCACAAGGAGATAAACTATGTTTTCCAACCTTTCATTATGAATCCTCCAGAATCTAAACCAACTCAAGATTCATAACATGAAAGATAAAACATAAAGTACTTGAAAAGTATAATGGGTAAATACCTTTCACAATGACACCATTGTCGAGCAGATCAAGAAGAAAGAAAGAAACATGCTCATCCAAGATATACAAGCCACCATGGCTAACCTAAGAGCATTCTCCTTCAAGATCTTTGTTGAATTTACATTCAACCAAAGTGCAGGCTTCTCGGACTTTCAGTTGTAACAACAACATTCACTTAAGAATTCAAGCCTCACCTTTATTCTCCATGCATCCATGAGTATCAACACCTGTCATCTCATGCTAACTCCAAACTGTAGCACTGCAATAACCAGAAGTCCTCCAGCATATGACCAATGTACTCAAAGTAAAGAGAACCCCCAGACCACTGTCAAAGTTCCATAACCTAGAACATGAACTTATCATGACACCATGATCTACACATCTCCAAGGGAGATACCACGCTTCAAGTGAATTGTCCATGGTCTTCAAGAGCAAAACAACATGCCAAAACTCTAATGCACAAGCAAGAGTATACCATGACATAAAGCAAACAACTCTAAACCAACATCACCTATCAAGCACCACCAGCAACTCAGCCAAAGACTACCAAGGTCCTTCATGGCTCCAAAGTGTTGCACATCTTCAAATAGTGAACATGAAGATGCGAATTCTGCAACACCAAAGAAGACACCAATCATTGCTAAAGCTCCCACTGAAACGTGACACTGAGCTTTCCAAGCACCATGACTGACCACACCATCACTGTCAAAAGCTTACACTATGCCAATGTACCCAGCTTTCCATGACATAGTGATCCACATGCTTCAGGTCCCCATCACTGACTATTCAAGTACTCAAATTCCATTCCTCCTCTCATCTCAAAATAGCCACACCAATGCACAAGTGACCACAGACAAGGTCAGCTAATAGATCTGCACAACATGGTTACACCCTCGTGGATATAGACAGTCCACTTCTGAGTTGTCTCACAACAAGCATGTAGGTAAGGACAGCCTACAAAATTGCACAACCCATGGATGCAACCAAAAGTAAACCTGTAAATCTATCATTGCACTAGAAACTGCAAAACTGAGATAATTAAAGAGAACAGCCAAAGCAGACAATCATGACTCAAACACCAGATCAGCAACAGATCTGATTTTCCAGTCACGTCCACAACCCAAGCACCAAAGTCTAGAAAACCATCAAAGCATACCACAAGAATGCTGAAGGAAAAACATACCAACACTCCCATACAGAGAAGACACCACTCCTCAAAACTAGTCGAACTGCAGCTATCTCATCTAGTCACACCCCAGAAACTAGGATCTAGAAAAATAACAAATAGCAGTTCCACAAAACACAAGTTTTCCTTGACCGTGCAAAACCTACAAAAAACCACAGTGTTTCCAAAACACCCACGCACCTCCATATTCACTGCTCATCTAGATAACTCGGGAGTCTTCACACAACCATCACAGTAAACCAGAACAATGAAAGAACAAGAGAATGCACCGTAGACTTTTTAGGAAAATCTACACAAAACCTTCAGAGCCAAAGACATGAAACTGAACCATGCAAGTGCAAGAAAGAGGCACACAGGAACAACAGGTCCGTTTCAAACTAGTTCCAATGCCACAGTCATGCACAAGCACAAGGAAGAGTCAGGCTATCCGGAAGTTGCAGACCACCAAGGTCACCTCATAGCCTCCATGCAATCAAAGCACCAGAGAAAATGCCTTCACTGCTAAGTCAAAAACACCCAGCATAAGCACAACAATCCATAGCTGAACAACGACACAAGCTAGTCCATACCACCAAGGAGCCTCTCACACAAACACCCAGTATGAACACCACACTTTGCTACAACACAACCATGAACACATCTCATGCCCTTTGCATCAAGGAACAATGTTACTAGTCAAGAGCTCCACATCATGTTGCCACAACATGACCCACTCCATACTTTCCAACGTCTTTCAAACTATATGTTGAATCAATGAAGCACACACTTCCACTCACCAAAGGACCAATCACCAACCGATTTCTCCAGACTTCCTCAACCTTGCCAGGCTAAGAAATCACCACAGGAGAAAACCCAGAACTTCAGCAACCAGGAGAAGGCTCTGATACCACTGTCGATATCATCAAGCCATGACCTCCCTTAAACATGCTCTGATACCACTTGTTGATATCACGAGCAACAAGCTACCAGCTCTGATACCACATGTTGGGGATACAGATTCGGTCTGTCATCAAGATAGGCATCTAAGACAGTAGTGCCTTAGTGATTTCAATTCAAAATCACAACAAAGACACAACCAACTATGCTATAAAGCGGAAACAAACACAGTTGATCCCCCATTGATCCTCTGAGAGAAATGAATACAACAAGAAACAGATTCAACATAACCAGATACCATGAAAGACAAGAAAGGAAGACACAAAGATATACGTGGGGAAAACCCTTTCAGGTAAAAAACCCCACACTCCAAAATTTTGAGCCATTGTATTATTCAACAACAAAACCAGTTACAATACAATATCAGGCTCAAAGCCAATACAGGAGTTACATCTTGTTCTACTAGAGAAGTAACAAGTACCCGCAAGATTCCTCTCAGCTCCTCAGATGATTGTCACAGCCAGCCTCATGGCCAGCCCAGTCATTCGGCCTCCAAAGATTCCCATGCCCAAATCCAAGAGATAGAGTGTTCACAGTTACATTGCCTAAGCAAACTGCTTGAACACCCTCTCCATCTCTCTACAAATATCTTCACACCTTTGGCTCTCCAACCTGCAAGTCCAACATCTGCTGCTTGTAGTCTCATGGTCGCGCATTTAGCTCGCACATCTCGCATTTGCTCTGCAACCCATGACTCTTGCAGACTTGTCGAACTTACTTGCCATGCTTGAGAAATAATCCATCTCTCATCCAATATGTAACCGACTCAACAAGAGCAAAGAAGACCATCCACAAATCACGCATCTGGTCGGATCTGATAGATCTCCCTGCAACGAGCCGTCCAAGCATTCAATGCCATTCCACAAATGGGTTCAGCTCCGCCAACCTTCGTTGACTAAACATGCAGCACAACAAGTTAGGTAACCATCTAATCACTATTCAACCAGGTGCCACGCGTCCAAGACCCATCAGTAATCGCAGCTAACAGAGCAACCAAAACGGTGAAACAAACATCGGGCGCATCCAAGGCTTCAAGCCAAACCTAACACTGTCGGAGCCAGAGTCAGAACAGGAGTCAAAATAGGACTCCACCGAAAAAACACACTGCCAGAGTCGAAGTCAGAGACGAAGACAGAATTGGAGTCGAAACATGACTCCACCGAAATTACAGGTTCAGGAACCAATTCGGTTCCGCGTCCGCCCGTGGCAAAGAGGAACACATCGGAAACAGGACTGACCGAGTAAAGTCAACCCAGGGTCAAACCAAGATGGGAGCACAAAAGATCAGAGTCAAAGTCGGGGACGGAACAGGACCAAAAATAGGACTTTACCAAAAGTCCAAGATTAGGAACCAAACCGGTTCCGGTTCCGCCTCTGCCAACTGCAAGAAACAACAATCTAGAACATGAACAAAGAGGAGGAAAACTCCCCGAGGAGAATCCAAACATCTAGAGGAACTAGATCACAGAAGCACGAGTTGGACCCGGAGTCGGAACAGGAACAGGAACGGGAACATGGCAAACAAACATTGCCAACTTCCAAACTTGGTTCCGCCTCTGCCAGAACCAAGCGAAGAGGAACAGACTGCCGGAGCCGGAGCTAGATCCGGATCTAGAGCCAAACCCAGAACAAGAAAAAAGGAACAATGCCAAGTTCCAACCTAGTTTCGCCTCCGCCAGAACAAAACTCGAAGAACCAAGAAAGCGGGGAGCGGAGCTGGAGACGGAACGGGAACAAGACCCGAAACAAGGCAAACGAAACAATGCCAAGTTTCGTCCTGGTTCCGCCTCCGCCAGAACAAAATACTTTGCCAAGGAAACAAGAGAATTCGCCTAAGTCTTCAAAGGGGGGCACCAGAAAGTTGAGGCATAATTCCCAACACTTTTTTCATTGCATCCTAAAGTCTTAAATAAGGACCAAGGCTACCCACTCCTTAAAGGTGGTATATCTATGAGCCTACAAGGATTGATACACCCACTTTACTAATTTATGTTTGGTCATGTGTATTTCATGTATCTTAATGTTTAGGTCAACCCTCTCTGATTTGAGCCAAAAGAGGAAACTTATTCATTATGAGCCTTAGGAGTTTATTCCTTTGTATTTTTATTTTGTATGAGCCACTGAATTGGTTCAAAAATCCAAAAAATAATAATAACCCAAAAATTCAAAACAAAATTAGAAAATCAAAAATTAAAAAGAATCTAGAAAACCCAAAAATCCAAAAAAATAAAAATATAACAAAATCTAGAAAACCTCAAATCCAAAAAAAAGAGAATTCAAACCAAAACATGGGTCTAAAACTTAGAAGACAAGGTAAGTCAAATGTTGAAGCTTACCCATTCCATGATATCCCCCACAACCAAAACCAATTAGAAGATAATATAGAGAGTGATATTAAAGACCTTGTTCACCAAAGTGAGACCTATGACAATATTGAAGACATGCTTAAGCCTAGAGAAGGTTTTAACCAAGTAGATTGATAATTTTTTGAAAATTGAGAGGAGATCCTCAAATGTATTTTTGAGGTAGGAATGAAAATCCTTGAAGAATACATCCATGATATGTTAAGAAACTTCATTTCCCAATACCTTTTAAATAAATATATCACTACTAGTAACCCTAATCACAATGAACAAGAATTTTTTTTATAGGAAATTCTAAATTTCCTCGTGATCATAAAGGGAAATCCATCCAATATGAATCCTTAGATTCAAAAAAAATCCCAAGTTACCAATTATAACATAAATAAATAAGTAATGAGCTTGGCACCTATGGATCATTTAACCTCAAAATAATCCAACCAAAAAAATAAAAAAAACCTCTACCTGAATGTCTAATTCATCCCCAAAACCACCATTTATTAAAGAATGGAAAGACATGAAAAATATCATACAAGAACTACAAATAATATCCAAAAATCAAAGCAATAAGTACAAGTTTGAGGAATTATGCCCATACCCCTTTGATCAATTTATAATGCAATTCCCTTTCCCTTATCACTTTGAAATCCCAAAATTTGACAAGTATAAAGAGAAGGGAGATCCTAGAGAACACATTAAATATTTTTTATGGCATGTCAAGAAGTTGATTACAATGATAATTACCTACTTATACTAATCCCATAAATCTTAGGAGGACAAGCATTGGAGTGGTTCCTGCATCTCCCTAGGGGACCTATCGCTGCCTTTGCCAAATTAGTTAAGAATTTCTAAAAAAATTGATAAAAAAAAGTGCAAGAACCTTGAAAGATATATTAAATTATAAAAATATAGTACATACGAAAAAAATTCAAGCCTGGTGTAGATATAGCTTATATTAATTCCTCCAATGTTAGAGAGGCTTAGCTAGTAGATTCCCATGACCAATTCAGAAGAAGCAATTCATTAATATTTTGTCACTAATTTAAACCATGATATGGAATTTCATTTGCAAGTGCATTTTGTAACCACGTTTTAGGAAATTATTAAAAAAGGAGTTCAAAAGAGAAGGCCCTTCTTGCTAAAGAACCTACAAAATATTTTCCAAAGACAATAAATTTGATAAGCCTATTTTTTTTTAGCAAGAATAAAAACATGGTTGGCAATAGAGTGACTTAATCCAAACATATTCAGATAGTTGAAAACCCTAATACCATTTTAGCTCCCATATGAAAGCCACAACAAGAAATCAAAAATTTATAGTTTGCCTCCTTAGAAGAACCATTATAAGTTATGTTTCATAAATTGGTAAGCACAAACACGATGATGTTTTCACAAGTGAAACATTTCAATGAGAACAAATATAAGATAGCTTGTTATAAAGAGCGTGAATATTATGAATACTAAAGGGTTCAAGGATGCTTGGCTGGAATGTATGTCTAAAATTAAGAACTATTTCAAGATCTAGTTGATGATGGAAAATCTAAGGTTGGTCAAAAGTCATCTAGACATCACATATACAATATAACAAGTTCAAAATCATCATACCAATTCAATATTTATATTGAAAACCTCACCCACTCACATAATGTAATTGTGGGACACATTTATAGCCAAATTTCCACCATTGCAATCAAAGGAATTTCATGTGCTACTATAACAAGATGTGCCAAAATTTATATCCTAAGTCCTCCTCCACCTACTCTCAAAGGAAAATACAAAATAATTAAACAACTTGAGAAAACTCCAACACAAATATCAATAGTGAATCTTCCCATGATGTCCACAAGTTCTATTCTTGAATATTTCGAGAACTTTGTATGGGCTTATATTTTGTAGTTCCTCTAACTTTGAATCTTCTTCTTGTAAGATTCCCTGTATAAAATCCAATCAGAATCAAAATTCCCTAGTTGTATAGACACTAATGATTTCTAAGCTCTTGTTAGAAACTTAGCTTCCATCCACCTCCTTAACTTTCGTCAATATGAGAATCCTCTAGTTTGACCATCTCACGACCTTACTTTATACATTAAATTCCTTATCACCAAAAATAAAGAAAAAAAGGTTCTTATAAACAACAAATCAAGTCTCGATATCTCTAATTATAGTTGATCAAGAACCTTAGTTACTCAAAGGAAGTGCTAGATCCCCAAACTATAACTATCAAGGCACATGATAATGCAAAGAGGGAAATTATAGGAAATATCCACTTTCCCACCATGATTGGGTATGTAATACAACAAATCTTATTACATTTTTATGATTGATTAAGCAAGGAAGGGCCCTAAACCCATTTACATAACTTATACAACCATAGAAAAAAATAGAGAAACAAAAATAGCTACATGAAAAGCTAGCCACTCAGCCACGCCAATCTAATAAACAACACATAAACAACAAAACAAAACTAGAAGCAAAATACAACAAGAGACTGACTAGCAAATAGATTTCCAATCCTTTGACAAGGAGCTCATGGTCTCCTCTTGGCAAGAAACATCTAACAAACACTCTCTCTTCTTTCTCTTTTATTTAATTTCATATTGATCCTCCTCTGAAGTTTGTTTCTTCTTCATTTTCTTAATCTTTGACTAACCAACAACCAAGTTCCAATAATATATTTCTTCATAATACCAAATGTTATTTTAGCGAGATCATCAAAAGCTTTCTCCATCTTAGCCAACCTATTTTGATACAATTTTATGGTATTGTACATATTTTCCTATTTTATCTCACAAATTTTACATTCCCTGGGATCATCTTGAGCCAATTCTATGTTATTTATTTTGTTATGTAGGTCCACTATTTTACCATAATATATATCAGGGGGATCCTCTTTTAGATATTTTTTCTCCTCCTTTTGACTCTCCTCCCTAGCATCATGAGCATTAGTATCCTTTTCACTAGAGATATTCCTCTTCTTATCACCAGAGGAATTTAAATTTTCATGAACAATATTAGGGGATAAAGAATCTGCATCGTCATACTAAGGGGACAAGGGAGCATTATTGTCAGAATTACAATAAGGTTGATAATTAAATAGAGGAATAATTTCCTCCTCCTCTCCTTCATTAACATCCTTCTCAATATTTTTTCATCTTTTTATCATTATCCAGTCTTGCAGACCTTATCTCACCTAAGTTATCCTTGTACACATTTCTAATACCCTCCTCTTTTGAGAGGACAATTATAGATTCCATCGTAGTTCTAGCATTGTCCTTAATAGTTTCCTCCTCAATATTTTCCTTCTTACCCTTAAGGGTCTTGGAACCCTTCTTGTTTTTACTCCTATATTTGATAAAATTTAAAGTATCTTCTTGGGTGGAAGAGTTCTTTTTACTTTTCTTATCGAGTTGAGACTCAAATAGAGGGGTTTTAACATGAACAATGAAAAACTTTATTTTAGAGGAAGGATTAGAACTTGAGGGAAAGGTACTTTGGTCATCATAGTTCTCTTGAGAAGTAGGGTTCAACAATTCATCATTAAACAAGATTTTATATTTTCTCTTATCAGTATTACTAGGGGTATTAAGAGAGGGACTATTATATTTAACAATTGGACTAGGGAGCTAGGACTATTGGCAGAAGGGTCATCCCTTAAAATCTTTATAGTCGCATTAGGGTTTCTTTCACAAGGATTAATAGCAAGATTTAGACTAAGTCTACAATTATACAAAGCTAGAATCATACCTTGGTGTAAAGGAGGGTAAACCCCCTCAATGAGACACTTTTCCAAAGATGAGAGAAAATAGAAAGTCCAACACTAATTAAATTTGTGTGCCTCAAATGATCTAGTACAAGGGAAATCACACCCATGACTGATACTAAATCTCCCTTCCAAAGTGAAATATTTAATAATATGGTAACTTACCATATGCTAGGGTACTGGGAGAGCCTCTTTGTTGTACCCATTTTGATGTCTTTCAATATTTTCTCCCTCTTCCAAAAACACTTCAATTAAATTTTGGTAATTTTTTTCTTGTCCTTTTGACTTAGATTCTTCATAACTAAGACCCATGGCCTAGGCGATGAGCTCTTTTATAACAACAAACTTGACTTCACCAATGGTGACAAAACCATTCTTCCAAGAGTTAATAAATTGAGTTGTGAGAGAATCAGCATAACCCCTCATAGCGAGGAATAAATGGGTTAAACCACCTCTTTCAAAAAAAAATCCTAATGCAAGATTACTACCTCAAGACACCAAAAATAAGAGATAGATATAACAGCCCTATAAATTAAAATTCAAACAACTCTGAAATTGCACTCAAACTCATGGCAAACCACCTTTTGAAAATTATTTTGAACCATCAAAAGAATGCATTTTCAACTAAAAACTTAGATAATGAAATCCCCCACATTCATCTTCAAGAAAGTAAGTAGATCATGATTTTTACCCCAACAATTCCCTTCCAATTTTATAGTTGAAAACTCAAAAAACCCATAAATCCCTTATTCAACAACTAGCTACATCAAACAGTTACAACAACACCGAAATCGCTCAATCAATAAATTATGAATTGAAACCATAAAGAGAACATTCTAAAGTTCTTTGACATAGGAAATAACAAGAAATTCAAAAATAACATGTTGATTTTATTGATTAAACTTTCCAAGAGCTTGCAACAACAATTTAATGAGTTAAACAATGAATAATAAATCATCTACAGGAATGTTTGTTGTCTCCAACATTCAAAAATCTAAAATAAGACACCTCCAATCAACTACAACAATAGAAAAAACCATCTCCAACTCCTCCCACTTCACTCTTGGGTGTTCCTCTTGTCTTCACAAGCCAATTTCTCTATATTTTCTTTATTTTCACCTTCTAAAAATCTCTCCTCCAAGTTGGTTGTTACCTTTTTCTCCACCTCCAGGTTGTATTATGACTACCCTTTCCTTGTTGGGTGTTAGTAAAATTCTCTTTGCAATTCCTCCTAGCAAAAATCAATTCATTTTCCTAATTTTTCCTCTACACAATCCACTCCACCACTTCCTTTTCCTAGGCACCTTAATCTCCCCATTATTAATTCAAATGCCAAATTTTAAATTTTTTAAGGAGTTACAACACCCAAGAATAGCTCCCTCTTTCCTGGCTGTGGGACTTTTGTAATTCCCAAGATTCCAAAAATAACCACTTCCTAGCACTTCCAATTTGAATTTGAATTAAATTCAAATTCAACTAGAAGACATTAAATTTGAGGAGTTTTTTTAAATAAGTGAATTTCTTGCTTGTAAGATGCCACCACAAACCAAAATTTAAATATTTATGGTGTGCAAGATTTCCCATGCACATGGATGCTCTTACATCATTTTTTTAGCTCAATATTCATCATTAAGGAAACATGAGACATTGTCTTCTCTCACAACCTCTAACCTCTTATTATAGCATGCAACCAAAGAGAAAGAAGAAAACACAAATGCAAAAATTGAAGGCATGTATATAGAGAGTTTCATACTATCCCATAAAAATAGTCGCCTTAACAACCATCCTCCTAATAACACGAGTGAAGACAAAATTATAATCATGATCTTTCATTCTTCTTAGGAAACTTCTGAAAATTCTTAAACAAGCCTTGGTTTTCTTGCATATGAAATTAGTATCACATGTGATACTTAATACCACTATCCTTGATATTCTTCACATCACTCCAAATAGGGATAGTGAGATCATCCTTATAAATAATCAAATCTTTAATACTGTAAGTTTGAAAAGTTATAACTTATAATATTGTCCCCAAAAATCATAATGCTAACATCACAATAATTAAAACATATGCTCACACCAGCTCTCAAATTATTTATGAAACTCATTTTTGAATTATTAAAACTTTTCTCTTACCACCTTGATACAATTTTATTTTCATTTTCCTAATTAGTGAAATGAATAAATTAGCCCCAAACTTATTTCTATTGGTCATGATCAATAAAATTATGACTCTATCTATCATTCAATAAAATTTCCTTCACTGTAAGCGAGAGATCCCTATTATATGACCAGTACCTCCAATGATGGAATTGAAGATCAATTTTAGCAAAGGCATCAACTAGTCTATTACCTTCTCTAAAAGAATGACTCACTTTAACTTGAGATCATTTTTGAATTAAAGATCTACTACCTTCAATATAATTTATTATCTTCCATGGAGGAAATTTTGAGTTTTTGATCAAGTTAATTATCATCTTAGAATCCCCTTCAATTTCTATTCTTTGAAAACCAAGCAAACTGGTTATTCTAATTACCCACCAAGTAGCCTAAGCTTAAATTCATTATTTGTTCTACAACCAATATTTCTAACAAAACATTCAATCATTAACCCATTGTCATCTCTTAAAACTCCTCCTACAATTATTTGACCAAGGTTACCCTTAAAAAAACCATCAAAGTTTAATTTTACCCACCCATTTTGAGGTTTCTTCCACTTGATATGCTTCCTTAGGAGAATCTTGGGTAAATTAACCTTAGTAAGGCTTTGAACTATGTCCCCAAATTTTGTATACTTTTTAGCTAGATAGAGAAGAAGGAAACTTTCTAGAAGCACCAAACTTAATCACATTAACATTTTCTTATATTTTTCTCTTTATACTCTGAAACACTTGTTTGTTGTTCACTTTTTGCTCTCTAAAAATTATATTTTTGCATTCCTTCCAAAGACCCCAAGCAATGTGAAGTGGAATTTGATTTCAAACTTCCCTAATAACAAGATGGATAAAAGGAGACTACATGGGCACAATCCAAATACCTCAGTGGAGTTTGTTTCCTGTTAGCATAACTGTAAGCTTCATATAAAGGGTCTAGAAGTGGAGGCGAATGAGGAATTGATTTCTTTTATGATATGGATGTCAATGGTTGGTCATAAGTTTTACAAGGACAAGAAGAGTAATGAGGATGTGATGGCCCAATTTTTCAAAGACAACGAGAGGAAGAAGTTGATTAAGACAGAGAGTTGGGGCTACTAGCGCAAGTCTCTCAAGAAGATTTGGGTAGAGGTGATCAAGGTAATAATACATTATGTGATGTTGGAAGGTAGGTTGACTTCTATTATGGGTCATCATTTCACTCTCTTAAATCACTTCAAACACGGATTGTTTGTTTAATTTCCATTTTTTTCTTTAGTCCATGGAGATTTTCGTGTATGCACATTTAAAAAATAGGAAGGCTTCAGTCCTCCATGAGGGTCTCATCATTTTAATCATGGAGCATGTTAAGTCCCTTCTCCCTACCCCTGCTATTATGTGTATAGAGAAGACTCTGAGTGATGGGTTTGATTCTTCTAGTTCGGATACCAGAAATGTCGAAGATGAAGAGTGGGAAGAAGAGGATGAGGAGGGTGCTCTATCCCCTGAGGCCACCTCCTTGAAAAAAAGGAAGGAGGATAGCCTTAAAATAGTCGTTCTCCTAAGCGCCTTATTCTCTCTGATAGCAAGGATATGGATGTGGGTTCAGATGATTCCTCTCCTAGGAAGGTGGAGTTGGTTGTTGGCTGGGTTGAAATTGATGGATGAAAGAAGGAGGGTTTGCAGGAAAATATGTCAATCTCGAAAGCCAAGGACCATCCAAGGATGTAGTCCAAGCGCATTGATAAGCTAAAAAACCAGGTCTTGAATGTTCTTGCTAAGGATGCCAAGGTGCCAGATGAGGAGAAATTTAATGGTGAAAAGGAAATGGATATTGAGGACTCGTCGGTTTAGAACTTAACCAATGATGCTCTACAACATGAAAATAAGGATCGAGTTGAGGAAGACTCTAAGAGAATGAATGCTAAATCAGAACCCCTAAAGCTAGATCCCCTCTCTAAGGACTTTTCTTATTTAAATGATGAGTCCCCTTCAATATTTGAGTAGTTGGACATTGCAAGGGTTGGGGCCATTGGAAATTTTAAATTAGCTAAGTGGACTATTCAGGAATTCAATAAAGTTAACATTCAAATTAGGGGTTTGAAGGAGAACTTGAAGAATGTATCAAAAATCTCAGTGTTGGACATTCTAATTGAAAAAATTGTGGAGCTAGAGGGTTTGTTCTAGGATTTCAAATCTCTGTGTGATGATCGGTTGGCTGGGTTGGAAGCCAAGGTTGCGGGCACCAATGTAGACATTAAGAAGTTGGTGCATGTGTACCATAATTTTGTTAAAAATAGTGCAGACACCTTAGAATTCATGTTCAAAAATATTAGTGATTTAAGGGAGGATCAATTGTACTTCTCTAAATTAATGGAGAAGGAGCATGTGAATAAGGGTAACGGAAAAAAGGGAGCAAAAGATGACATCAAAGGCCTTGTTGCTAAAGGGTCGGTTGATTGGAAAAGATCCTTTAAAGATGAGAAGAAGGAGCTTATGGATATGATTGATCTACACAAGAGCCAGGAGCTTGAGGTGGCCAACACCTTAAGTAGTATCAAATAGTGTCTGGTTCTTTTATTTTGTTGTTTTATTTTTGTTGGGTCTCGGTTGTCTTTTTGTCATTTTGTTGTTTTTTTGTTGTTGTGTGTTGTGGTTGGTTTATTTTTTCATCTTTTGATCAGCACTTTGTATGTCTTGTTGTCTTAGTGTTGGTTTGTTGTTGGTATCTTTAGGCCTATCTTCTTAGCAGCATTTTGTATCTAAAGTTGTAAAGGGTTTTGATTCCCTTTAAAACCTATTTTTCCCATTTAATCAAAACAATATGGATAAAAGGAGAATTATGAATATAACTTCCATCAAATCTCTAAAAAACAACAAGAAAATTCCAATTAACATCAATCTTAGATAAATCCTTCTCCCAAACTTCCTAAGAAAATTTGTAATGAAAGAAGAGATGCTCCACTTTTTTTCATCATAACAAATAATATACATATCTTGGCAAGGTGAAATCCCATTTTATCAAGGTTTTCCAAATTTTGGATTTTATTGTGTGAGACAACCTACCATAAATAGTTGATTTTAGGGAGGGTCCTTTAATTCCATATTATACCCCAATCAAAAGAAGGATTACTAATATCATTAGAAATAGTCATATATGCCAAAGCCACTGAAAAAAAACCTAAACGATGGGGATTCCAAACCAATTCATCCTCTTTGGAATGAATCTAGAAGTTATAATCCCTAATATGTTATAGAAATTGATCATTCAAATCATTCCTTCCATATTGCCTCCCAATCACCTATAAGAGAGTTTTTATTTAAATCTAGGCATTAGACCATTCCACTCTATATAATCATGTGCAACTGCATACCATTCAGCCTTATCATTTATCCCATTAGACTAGAAAAAATATGAATAGAGGACAAAAAAGGGACATCTTTCCATTTTTCCTACCAAAAATTAACCCTTTTACCATTTGTTGCAGTCCAAAACAAACCTTGTTTAAGGAGATACTAAATTTCAACAAGTTGTTCTAAATTACAAAACCATTAGGGAGAGAGGGAGAGGACAGGAAACAACAATGGTCCCTCCCAAGATACATAGCTTTAAGAATAAGGGCCCAATATTTATCACTCACAAGAAGGTTTCATCCAACCTTAGATAATAAAAAATGGCTTTGTTAAAGGGTTGGAAACTCCTAATTCCTAATCCTCAATTATTTTTAGTTTTGTAGAAAGCCTTTCATTTCACAAGAGAAATTCTATTATTTTCTTCAATTTCTATCCAAAGTTTTTTTGTAATTTTTTCAACCCTCTCTACCACAAAAGTAGGGATCTTGAATAATGAAAGATAGTAAACAGGTATATTTGTAAAGAGGCTTTAAGCAATTGATATTTTCTAACTTGACTCAACAATTTTCCTTTCTAACCAACTAAATTTTCTTTTCTTTTAACAATACCATTTAAATTATTATTTGTCAATTTCTTGGTAGAAAAAGGAAGACCAACACAGGTAGCAAGAAGGTTAGCCTATTGACACCCCATAATTCTAACAATCTTATTTTAGAGAGTAGCTTCAGTATTGAAAAATAGAGAATATTATTGGTGTAATTAATATGTTGACCAAAAGCTTTAACATAATTATTCATTAAAAAATTCATTATTTATCTTCCACTGTAGAAGAATATCCAAAAATAATGGTATTATCCACAAAATAATAATAAAAAGATAAGGGGAGATAGGATCGCCTTATCTTAAACCTCTCCCACATGAAAAATCCCCCTAGCAATATCATTAACTAGGACATAAAACTTAGCGATAGTAACATATTCTTTAATTAGCTACATAATCCTCCATTTAAACATAAACTTTTGAAGGACAACAAGCAAGAAAGACTGGGAAAGTCTATCATAAGCTTTAGAAATATCTAATTCTAGGGTCATACCTGATTTATTTTATTTTCCATTGAGTGGTTGATTTCATTAATAGTGAGGACAACATCCAAAATATATCTCCCTGAAACAAATCCCTTTTTATTTTAGGAAAAAAAGAGATGGAGGAAAGGTTTAATTATGTATACTACCAGCTATGAGAATATTTTGTAAACAGTGTTACAAATAATTATGTTTGAAATCCACAAAACTGGTTACAAACTCCTTTTTGGGCACCAAAACATTAAAGGTACTATTGAGGTATTTCAAAATTATGGCAAACCTGAAGAAATATCTTGTTGCAACAACAAGATCCTATGTAATAATATCCCAAAAATTTTGGAAGAATGGAGGAAAACCATCCATGCCAAGGGCCTTATAAGCTCCAAAGGAGAAGACAGCAACACACTTCTTCCTCGGTGATATCTTTAACCATTTCCTCATTATGCCTCTTGTTTAACATATTAGGAATCACATCAAAAATAGCATGTTGACAACTTATTTCCTCATAAGTATCTTGATACCAAGTCTCTTAAAAGAAGCAAATAGCAGCATCACTAATCTTCTCATCTGTATTTAAAATGCTTCTATTTGAATTAATCAATTTTTTTATAGTGTTTGTCTTTCTATTCTTAATGGTGGTCTCATGAAAGAACTTATTATTCTTGTCTCCTTCATTAAGCCATTGAATCTAGTACGTGATTTTTTCTTCCAAAAAAAATTCTCCTATCATAAGTTTGTTTCATTCTTCTCTAAGGTTTTTCTCTTTAAAACATGTCTCCATGTAACATGCCCCAATAGCCATTTTTTTGCATGTCCTTCAAATCCTTAGATATCTAATCTTTTTCTTGAAAGATATTGCCAAATTAAAATGTATTCTAACCTCTAACTTTAGTTTTTACCAGCTTAATTTTTTGGGTCCAACAAAACATGGGAGAACCCTAAACAGAGTTATTCCACCAATTTGAAATCATCTATCTAAAATTTGGGTAGGAATTCCATATAATTCCATACCTAAAAGGATAAGGACCTTTTCTTATTTTTTTATCCTATTGCAAAAGAAGAGAATTGTGATTTGATCGCATTATAGGGAGAGCATTAAGGCTGAGATTAGGAAGAATATTTCAAGAATTGGAGATCAAATATATATATATCTTAACTTGAATAAAAAAATTCCCTATTATTTTTTTAGACCAAGTAAAATAAGTATCCTAAATCTCTACATCAATTGGACAAGTAGTAGAAATAAATCAAAAAAATCCACCATACTTTCAAAATAATCATCAAGGCCTCTGAGCTTTTCAAAAGGAAAAATATGAGTGTTAAAATTGAGCCTATAATCATCCAATTACAATCATGTTGGTCATAAATAATATGAGAGATGTTAGCCCACAATATTTTTCTCGCAAACTTGATGTTGGGAGCATATACATTAATCAAACTCCAGATGTCATTGGAATCCCAATTAGTAAAATACATTATAAAGTTGTTTCTACAATAGCTCACCTTTCTTCTAGAGAGGCAAAGAGGATTCCACATAGTAACAATGCTACTTTAAGAACCTTCCATATGACTAATAAAATACTTAGTAATAGGCTAGATATTACCACCATTCTGAGAATAATTAGATTCAACCATCTCCACTTCCTGAATAAGTAGAATATAAACCTTATTATCAATAAGACAACTCTTAATAAGATGTCTTTAGTGAATACTATTAAGTCATCTAATATTCCAAGATATAATATTCATGAGGATAACATTCAGTCAAACTATCTTCTAAAAAACACCAATTAAACCTAGTCAATTGTATATCATGAGGAAACCCACCCCCATTAGAATAAAGGAAATTAATTTCTTAGTTTTCTTTGGCCTTGAAATATTTTCTAAGGTCTTTTTCTTCCCCATAGCTACTTCTCTAGTTATTTCTCAAGAGAAATTTTCTCTCTGAGTAGGCCAACTTTGTTTAAAATCACCTCCCACATCCAAATTTTTCCCAACTATCTTCTTTCTTCCTTTCCCAATAGGATTTCGTTCCACCTCATTATTAGAATCAACCATAAAACCAATTGGGGAAGGGAGAGACCCCATACCAAAGCCAACAGGTAAATCCTTTCCACCAAAGAGTTGCAGGTTAAGAGTGTCCCCCAGACTCAACAACGACTAAATATCCTTCAAATCTTGTTGGAGCTATTTATTATCTTAACCCTTTAGGGATCTAAGTATATATACCTTATCTAATCCAATGTTTTCCTTTGTTGAATCCTCAATGCTTATTTTAGGAGGCTTAACTTTCAAAGTTTGTATCTCCTCAACAAGTTCACCTTATTCCAAGACTTGTTCCGCTAAGGGAACAACCACATCCATTTCATTTCTCTTATTTTGTTCTTCACCATCCTTGTGTGCTACTTGATAATCCTTTTGTTGTTTGTTTCTGAGGGAAAATTCACCCTTATTTTGACTATGCTTGAATGATGGAGATACCTTGCTAGGTCATGGATCTTACAAACTTTCTAGGATGTTTCCACTTTGACACCTTCGTAGGAAAAAAACCAAACTATCCTAGGAAAGAGACACTTCATAAGATATCTCCACATATTCCACTACAACCTCCTTACTTTTAGGTTTTTTCTTTCTAAGGCTATACTTGCAACATTTATCCATTAAATGGTCATACTTGTTATAGTTATGGTAGTAAAAACAAGCATTCTCATAAAGGATTGATTGTTCCCATTTTCCAAACTTTGAATGTACAATTTTTTGAGTGAGAAAATGTTTTTTATTTCAACACTCACATATAATCTAGAAAAACTAGGCCTTGTTCTTTGTAATGAAAATTTATCAATAGAAAAAAAATTCCCAAAGGAGTTAGCAATACTTTGAAGAATCTTAGGGCTCTAAAATTCCAAAGCTAGCCTAAGCAGACAAAATTAAGTAGGAGCAACCACACAAAGATCAACAAAGGGATCAAAACCCAGTTTCCACTTACAAAGATAAATTATCTATATGACCCTTTTCAAAGAACCCAAGGCCTTCAATAAGCTCTCTTATCATATCCTCATTATTAGTAAATTTAAATAAAAAATACCATTCACCATTGCACTTACTGAAATACCACCCTTCAACTTCCATGTTGCCACTAACCATTTGTGCACTAAATCAATATTTGGTCTAAAAGAAAAAAAACTTACCAACCAATGTATTATCCCTAGCTAAGATAGCTTCATCCATCAAAAAATTTCAAGAAGATTAACCTCTAAACCTTCCTCAAAAAGTTACATCAAAGTAACAACACATCATTCTAATCTTGGGAACCTTGATCTAGACACTTCATCAGCCCAAGAAGGTTGACCCTATTCTATAGGGATAATTTTATCAACTAGTCTTAAAGGAACAACATCCAACTCTAGAAACTTAGAAACAACACCAAAGATAGTATTTTTAAAAGAAAATTTGGACATGTGTGTTGAGTCATAAACAACACCTATGATCTGGGGAGCACCCCAAGGCCCCCCAAATAACTTTTAATTTCATAGAATCCCACCAAAACTATGAAAAAAAATAAACCCTAGCAAATTTCCCCCATAAGTAGTGACCTTATTACATGTTATAGACCTTGACCTTCCATATAACATCCTTCTTAGTTTTCCTTGGCTTCATGCCATGCAAGTTGCCATGTCCACTTTCATCAATGCCTTAAATTCATCCACTCAGCCATGGAGGTAACAATCCCCAAAGATCCATGTGGATTCTAATACTATAAAATTATGAAATTTAAATATCACAAATCCAACCTTTGTCCAATCATAGAAATATCCATTAGATATGAGCCAAAAATATCATCTTCCCATATAGATCTCGATGATCTTCCATCCACATCTAAAAACTCATTATCCAAAAGCACTTTAAGATCCAATTGTATGGTAGGCCCATCATGAACAAGAATAAAACATTATCTTATTGTTAGTTTGGGTCTACAACATTCATCAAATCATATTTCCTTACAAAATAAATCATTGAATTCTCCAATGGTTCATGGCTATATGATGATGGATTATCACCTTGTTATACAAATATTGAATATATTTTTTCTATTAATTGAGACAAAAAATAATGAAATACCAAGGAAAATTCCTAGGCCTCCATGATCAAGGGATCTTGTAACCCATACATGTGCATGTGAATACAAGAACTTGTGGGTTATGATATGTGTCTCTTGATGAGAAAACCCAATACACTTGTGAAATTTATATAATTTATAGAATAACTTCATTTGATGCAAATTATAAAATAGATTCCCTTTGTAGACTCCACAATGATCTTACCACAACTAGTATCTTTAACAACACAACTATCCTAACCATCCAACTCAAACTAAATCACCTTGAACTTATTGAGCGGGATTGAAACAAGATCACCCATCATTCAACTATTTTTAAAAGATAAATCAACTATAAAATTTATGGGACTAAGGGACCACAAAAAATATTTTGATATCAATCTTAATGCAGTGGCATGCTTTGGGGAACAAGGAGAATTACTCAGTCATAAAAATGAAAAAAAAAATGAGTCCTCTAGTGAAATCCTCTCCAAGGCACTATTAGATGAGGAATTCAACCTTCCCTTAGTATCAACACAATTACAACTTAGTTCTACATTACTTCTATGGGAAGTTTAGAATGTTAATATAGGAACTAATGAGAATCCTAAACTCACCAAAATTTCAATCACACTTAGTTTTGAGGAAAAATAAATCCATATTCTCCTATTGAAAGTGTATTTAAATTTTTCACCTAGTATTATGTTTACATTCCTATTTTGGATCCATCTCCTGTAGTGCACCATCTAGATGTACATCTTGATGTAAAATCCATCAAGAAAAAACCTTAGGAAGATGCATTCTAAAGTATTCGTCCTTGTTAAGGAAGAGATGCATAAGATTTTGAAAGTAGGGTTAATTCATCCTATTGACCATTCTAAATGGATCTAAAATAATGTAATAGTTAAAAAGAAACCCTAAAGTATCCTAGTGTGTATAGATTTTATAAACATCAAGAAATAAATCCCAAAAGATAATTTCCCCTTACCCAATAATTACATCATTGTGGATTTGACAAGGCATGAAACGCTTTCCCTCGTGGATATTTTTTTTGGGTATAATCAAATTCGCATTGCACTTGAATATCAACATAAAATATCCTCTATAGCCTTATGAGGAACCTTTTGATATGAATTTGTGCCTTTTGGATTCAAACATTCTATTGTAACTTATCAAAGAGTCATCAAAATAATATTCCATGATATTCTCAATGTCATTGTTGAAGATAATATAGATGACGTATTAGGTAAACCAAAAACCATAGTTGAAAATCCCATTTTAATTTAATAGATAAAGAACTAAAAGTCCACCTAAATACCAAAAAGTGTGTCTTCAATGTTATATCTAGAAAATTAGTGAGATTCATAGTATCCATAAGAGGAATTGAGGTAGATCCAACAAAATTCAAAGAAATTATAGAGATGCATCCTCTTGGAAATATTAAGGAGCTTCATAATCTATATAGAAAACTTTGAATCTATTCACATATTCATTTGAAAACATTCTAATAGATGCTAACCATTCTCACACTTGTTAAAGAAGAACATGGCATTCTTTTGGGATGAGAAATGTGAAAAGAATTTAATTTCCTAAAATAACATCTTACAAATCTTCTTATGCTTGTTTTACCTATTCTATAAATACCTTTGTTGTTTTATATTTCATCCAGTCAAGTTTCAATAGGAATCTTCCTATCTTAGCATGACCATCAAGAGAAGGAAACAACAATTCTATATGTTGGTTAATCTTGGGAATGATCTCTAATTCTCATTTCATGATTTAATTCAAAAAAAATGTTTGAGAGCATTTAGGTTGCAACAATTGAAAATCCCATAGGATTATAAACTGTTGACCTACACCATTTGGTATTAGAGTCGGTGTTTAAAGAAAACATGGCATACAGAGGAAGGGGTAGAGGAAGAGCTCCATGAGGAGAAGAAAACCCAACAATTATGGAAATGTTAAGAGGAATCACTGCGAGGCTAGAAGCCACAGAGACATCCCTACGAGAGGAGTTCATGTTGAAGATGTTAGTGAAGAGGAAGAGTAGGCACCAAAATTTGTAGATGTAGGAGGAGGAGATGCACAAGAGGATAGATTCCTACAAGTTTTGTTAAATATAGGAAGTAAACTAAGGATAGATCCACCAATATATAGTGGAAGTTTAAATTCAAAGGAACTTGTTGATGCCAAAATTTGACAAGGTAACAACCTTTATGGGAAACTCGGTTAAAGGGGGGGACCTATTGCATTGAACTGAGTAACCTCTGGATTTTAAAGAAGTCAACTTCTTCTATAACTAGGGTTTTGAATGGGAAAAAGAAGCAGATATAAAAATAAAATATCTAACTAAGGCGATGTGCCAAGATTTAGATGTAAGGCACGATAAATCTATCTTTTGGATGCGATTTAAGGGCTCATTCAGCAATCTACTATGTCTGAAAATAACAATCATCAAGGAGAAAGACCAAAATAGTTTATTTCATAACATAAAATAATTTGTATGGAAACTTACTGAAAAGGAAGAGTCAAAATACATGGTATTAAATCGGTATTTTATTCAAATCATTTAAGTTGCAAATAATCTATTCAATAATAGCACAGTATAATGTTTTTCAAATGGTTAAGAAACAAAGAGGCCAAATTACAAGGGCACAGTCTGTGAGTCTTTACAATTATCTAACAAAATAAGAGGCTCAGTTTCTTCCTAATCCTTCTGTACATATATTTTTTGACCTCCTGCAAGGTTGAAAGAAGCAGTATATATATCTAGAGGCTTCTACAGCTTGGGAGCCCATAACAGAAAATATTCTTGATCATGAATAATGATGTTCGCAGCAATGACTCACCATAGTTGTTGTAACAAAAAGATTCTTGATCATGAATATAGTCATCTATGAGCCAGATGCATTCCCTATGAATGATGGCAATGTCGCCAGCTTTTGAAAATAGCTAAGGCTCAAGTGAGCAAGTGTCACAGCCCTGTAGAGTTAGTCAAGGCACATGGTAGGATATCAAGGCTTGAACTTCATTCCATATTTTATGTGAATGAAATGCCCATTCTTAGGATAGGTGTAGGAGTCTTCAGCATATCGGTACCATTGTGGGGCCTACCTAAAAGTGTATGTAGGAGGAGGCGAAGTGGCATGCATTCGAGGCTCAAAGGAGAAGGGAAGGGAAGCTCCCCTTCAAAGAGTGATTGTATGACGCGTGGAAGTAGTGGTATAAGCTCATTGAGAGGGTAGACAAGAGACTTCAAAAGCATTGAGCATAGTCAGAAATGAAGAAAAACATCAAAACAACCTGAAGGGAGCATAGGATATATTTAATATCCACAGCTTTTGGTGACTATCAGGGGTGTTTTTCTTGCGAAATGATGAACCCAAAATCTCTGGTATCATGACCATGACCTTATTCATTGAGCATTAGAGTTATAACTTAGAAAGGGTGATCTTCAAGGGTAACTTGTTGACCTCAGAAGGCGTTGATATGGTATGCAAATTCTCGTGTGTCTCATGCAAATTGATTACCTCTTTAAAGGGAAACATCGTAGATATTTCAAACCTGACCTCAAGCTAAAAAATTAGTCACATGATCTAATGAGTGACACCTTCAATATCCTCGGTGGTAGGAGATTGGCTAAATTTCTGGAAAGCAGATAAATCCTACTTCTTCTCCTCGATTTTGGCTACAATTTTCTCTACGGTGGCCATCGATTCAATAAAAATAAATAGAGAAGGCAAGCCCTTCTGGGTTAGTTGGGAAAACTTTGCCCGCATGCTATCCATAGTTCATCCCAATGTGACTAAGTAGCATTGAGCATGAAGGGTGGCTTCATGGTAGTGGATAAACTCTTTTGTGATCCTAGTGACCTTCAATTCTCAACACCTGCTCATACCAGATCCTCACTTAGCATGGTGTATAGCCTATCCAGCAAATTTTCTACTTTGGGAACCTTTTTCCCCTATGAATTAAGGGAATTGTTCCATTGCACCATGAACCTCCTTGCATAACTTTTTTGCCTCCACCATAAAATGAAGTATGGGTTGGAGAGTCAAACATAAAGCCTTGACTCTTTCCCAGTAGGAAGCATATAGTATTTGGGATGCTAAGCAGAGGTCTAACTATGGAGAAGGATTTTGAAAGATCTTCTTCAAGAGATTAATCTATGCATCCTTCATCCCAATCTCTTGCATCAGCCCTAAAATTTGTTTTGCAGTTGTGGAGAGTTGCTCCTACAAGGCCCTTTGTTCGGCAAGCCATTTTTCCTCAGGTTGCAGACTCTTCCTCTAGGGAAAGATTGATCTTCTAGAGGTTCTCTTTAAACTGATCCTGCACGCTTGCTAGATCTGTCTCTTTCAATTGTACTTCTTGTTCCAACTAAGTGTGCAGTCGCTACAACTCTTCATTATTTTTTTCAGCTTCCCTTTCCGATTGGGTCAACCGATCTTATAATTCTTGATTCCTTCGTTGCAACTCAACCACTTGATCTGACTCCTAGGACTAGAACCTCTTGATCCCCCTTTGCAACCTAGCTTGCTCAACCTATGTGTTTTGTGCAAATCGCACCCTTTCTGCCTCCCATGATTTTTCCTTGGCCAACAGGACTTCTATCCTTTCTTTAATAGCCTTGATCCCATCCTCTGCCTTCTTCAACTTGTGACTAGACTTGAGAAAGTCAGTGGTCACTACCCATTGTGTCTCCTCCATTATCTCAACTTTATCTTGTGGCCGTACAACACGCAAGTCAAGTTCGACGGCATAGACATCATAGTCATTGACCTGCATGTCTCTCTATAATTTGGTAACATTGGGGTGCATGGTTGTGAAATACAATGACTATTGAGCCTCATTATAAATTGTCTAGACTTTGTGCTCTATTGGCTTCCTAGCATCCTTTTATATTTGTTTCTGGAGTCAGAGATCTCAAGCTTGCTTTGTTGTATCGCTATGTGACAAGAATTAATGATCTGATGTGTTCGCCTACAAAGGTTGCACCGGGAGTGATAGTGAAAGGGAATGAGATGTAGGTGACCTCATATTTTTTCTTCTTTGGAAGGGAAACCATGAGCAGAGAGAAGGGAGGAATACTCCAAATCCCAGGTGACGAAGGCGTGGGAGGACTTATGGGAAAGGGTGGTGGTAATGGAGATTTAATGGGATTTATTTGCTGCAAAGGTTGGGTTGGATTTGACTCAGTGGAGACAAAAGGGACAATAGTTTCGGATGCCAAGGGGGTAGTAGCCATAGATGTGGATAGGGAGGAAAATGAAGACGTTGACAGGGCTCCAATGAAAGATGAATTAACTCTGGGGTAAGTGAAAGCCATATGTCCAATATGGGAAAACTAGGAGAAACCTCCTGCAGTCATTACAATAGGGACAGAGAAAGATAGGCTAACACTTGGGGCAATGGGTGTTGCAGAGGTAGTGGAAGAAACAAGAGACTGGGAGTTGAGAAGAGGCGGAGAGAAAAATACTTGAGCAGTGGATTTCTTCTCTGATCCTTGGCCCACCACAACCTCCTATGAACTCTCTCCTGAAATAGCATCAATGCGTTGTCTTTTTCTTGGTGGAGAGATCTCCACATCTACTACTTCCATCGATAGTTGTGTTCTCCTAGGCTATTTTATGGCCCAAGTTAGAGACTACGAAGACCCTGATCATGAAATATTTATCCGTAAAATCCTAATAGCTACGCTAGGTTGTGATCCTATTCTCTTAACCTGCTTCACCACATCCTCTCTTGGTTCCTTCTATTTTTGCTTCCCCCTATCAGAGCATTGTGTGGTCTCTTCAGGGTTGGCCTCTTTTGCATCACTTGCATCTAAATCAGCATGATCCTCATTCCAGAGAGTATCGAACTGATCATCTATGTCAAAGATTGATATGTCCTTAAACGGAGTGAGGGGGCACTTGATCTCCTGGTGATAAATCCAAAAATCATTGATATTTTCTAGATTCTAGCCCTATTCCCTTATCAGACTATTTTGGAGGGTAGCAGTCATGCGTCAATTTTCATCTACCCTCCCCTTAGGGAGATAAAACCCGAGCCATGATGGCCTCTGATTATCTGTTGACATGTGTGCCAAGTCGACCCATAGCCTGCTAATATCCTCCAGAGGGTTTTGTTGTGCTTCCCAGTAAGGTTGAGGGTTGTGATTTACCTTAATGAATTTGTCACACAAATCATCCTTGGGGTTGTAGTCCCACTTATCACAAATAAACACCAATCCGAGATGAGCCAATTTTTCTCCTAGCAGCTCAACCGATTTCTTTTTTGCCATGACCATTATTTTCTAGCTCAGCAGGCATTTGAAAAACCCTCTTCTTCTTCTTTAGGTCAGAGAAAAAGGTCCAATCCATAATGGCAAGTTGTCGAAACACTTCAAGGTCCAAAACCCAATCGGTGACGGATGTTGGGAGTCAGATTGGCTATTCTAAAAAGCCATGCACTCGGATGCATGTGAAATCCTCCCCGAGCAACCAGTCACACTTGGGGAACAAGGTTTGCATCCAACCCGTTTGGTTGGTTTATAGGTGATAATAGTCACCATCCTCACTCAAGTCATACAAAATCATAATCAATTTTTTTTTTGAAAAATGCATAATAATCATAGGTGGAAGAGAGGATGTGAGTCCATACCAAAACTGGATTTTGATGCCTCTTCTCATCAAAAATTGATAACTCTATTTTTTCTTGAAGAAATCGGGGTTTTGATGTAGAAACATATAGGCAAGAAGAGAAGGATACCTGAACTTACCAACAGTTTCAAACTCAACAATCTGCTTCTACATATCTTTAACAATCATGTCTGTGAAATCATACCAGAAAGGGTTGTGCTACCTCCTTAGCTGAAAACGTAGACCCAACTGAGATTTGTGCATGATCGTGTCATCATCTAAGTCGAACACAAAACCCATCATGGAGAAGGCATCTTGCATGTCTGCATGTTTGAAGTCTACGATGATTCAAATCCCTTAATGGTTCTCGGAAATCCTAGGGCCTTTCGATTTCTATATTATAAAATTCAAGGGAATTCCTTCTACATCTCCAAAATTTCAAGCCCTTTTTCTAGTTGAACAAATCCATTGGCATCATCCTGGTGCTATTCCCTGGAATGCACAGCATGTCCCTAAGAGCATCTATAGATAACACAACTCTCATCTTTCTTCCCTCGATGGCGCCATTTGCCGAATTGAAGCGTCAAATTCTCTCACGGATTATCTCTAGGAAGTGGTGGACATAAGGGACCATATATTGTAGAAGCCCACAAATTCATTGCTTGAATGGTAGTTGATTTTCAAAGGCTCTCTTCATCCTTGTGAAAGTAGCTTCTCCTAGGCCCTTAGGTTTGGTCTTGAGGATGGGGTCATAAATGTTATCCCACTCTTCCTTTATCAAACTTGTGTCTCTAAGATTCCCCTTCTTAGTTGAACACGTGTGAAGCCAATCCAACTTTTCTAGGATTCCAGGTGTAGCATAGGACTCATCTTGTAAAATATTAACCATGGGTGTTGTGAGCATCGCATTAGCCAAGCTTGGATATGTTCTGCTTGGCTCATTCATCTATACATTCTGAGCTACTTCAAGGGCAGCGGATTCCATTTGTGTTCAAACTTTTGTGATTTCTCACAAATTCCTTAACGATTCTTGCACTTCAAAATCTTTGCACTGACTATGAATTCAAAAATCTCTCTTTTCTTTTTCTTACAACTGCATGCAATACTTAACATTTTCCTTCTTCCTCTGAGTCGTAGATGATGGTTGTTTTTTCACATTAAATTCGGCATGTACTGCTAGCTTTTCTTGCTTGTGTGAAGTAAATTACTTGCCCTTTGAAAATACAGGAATTCATAATTTCTTAAGTACTTACAACCCATGGTGCGATTTTCCTTGGAAATTGAGCCGATGATTTGAGGGTGGAAAGACTCCTTACAAGCTTAGTATTTAATATTTTGATAAGCATAATTAAGCTTGGATATGATGAGTTCTCAAAAAGATATGAGCTCGGTCTCAAGATGCTCGACATGCTCATAGTGTGACACCTCAATACTCGACTGTATAGACGCTCGCTTAGAGCGACTGCCAACTCGAGCTAATTAATTAGCTCTCCTTAATTTTGCACGCAGTGAGTCGTACACAGCATAAGAAAATGAGTGAGTTTTCCCAGTTGGCTTATGGACATGAATAATGAGCTTAGCACTTGATTGGCCTCATGCTTAGAGTTAGCATGCAGGTATCTTAATCATCTCTTATAAATAGGCCCTTAGACAACCGTAGAAATGCACTTAGCAATTGGTATCACTTAGCCTTAGTAACATTAATTGGGTAGAATTAGCAGTAGCATAGAAAAGTATAGATAGCATGAATACTCCTCTTAGGATTACCAGCAATAAGGTATAGACTGCCTTCCTAGGTGAAGTATCAAATAGGAGATTGAAGAGAATGACAAAAAATAAGCATTCTCTGACAATTGTAGCGATAAAATGGGTTCTCGGACAGGATTATGTGCAATATGAGGATAAATACAAGCTAAATATTGACATATGCTCACACTTCATAGCCTCTTTTCTTTATATCCAAGTTCCAAAGTTGATGATTATCCGCCTAACGTTGGAGATCTTCCCAAAGCGATACCTCATGGGTCTTGGGAAAATTGTGGAGAATGCGGTCTTCGGCCTGGGTTTACCCACTACTAGTGACCTCCAAAAATATGTTGAGGAAGACATGGTGGTGCCATGGGTGTCATTTCTTGATGGTTTTTGCCACCAAATGTGGGTTGAGCACCAACAGAATGTTACCCATGCATGCCATTTCCTATTGCATGTCTACAATGTGGTACCATTCTACAATGTAGAATGGTATACTGATTTCAGGAATTTGGCATTTCCACCACCTCTCGCTATTACCATTGACAAATCGGCCCCTAAGAATGAAGATATCATCGTTGTTGATGTTCCTGCTCCTACACCCATTGATGAAGATGTTCCCATTGTTGCCTCTGACTGAAAAAAACCACGTTATCTCTTTTGTATATAAACTTGGAAAAGGCTTCCTTCGTGTATAGCTATATATATATGTAGATATACTTTGAAAAAATGAAGCATATCTTACTTTCAAAATGAATGCAATTTTTTGTACTATTTCATCTCTTTTCATTTGTGTTATCATCTCTTATGGCTCATTTTTTGCTCCATTGAATTTATTATCGTTTATGTCATATGCGTTATTCACTACATCATAATGTTAGTCTTTGTTGCATCATGGATTAAAAAGACCAGTTGAACAAACAAAGAATACAAGGGAAAATAACTAAATTAATTACATATTTACATTTTAGAAATGTTTTATTAAGCTCAATAGGACAATTTAAGGTGGATTCCATTAACAAGAATCCTCGGTGCTTCTCTTTCCATGTTTTCTAATTCAAATGTACTATGTTGCATGTACTTAATTATCCTAAATCAACCTCCCCATAGGCTATCAAATTTTCCATGTTGACAGGGTCTTGCAGTCTACTCATTAAGCTTTAATACTAGATCCTTGCATTTTGGACCATAGTCTGAAACCCTTTCTTCAAACTGCCCTTTTATCATGGTTTGGCAATCGTTCATGGCCAATAGGGTTCTTTCTTTTTTCTCTTGCACTTTTATCATGTATTTGTGTATACTAGAATGCACAATATAAATTATTACAAAATCTTGCTTCTTGACGAAGTTGCAGTTCATCTTATATTCCTTCAAGATTCAGAAATGAAATGTTGTCGGATTTTCTCCCTTTCCTTTATCGTCTTTCTGATTGAGACGGTAGCAATACTTGACTTACTATTGAATACACACATTATGAAATCCCTTGATAATTTTGGGTTGACCAGTACAGGAGCTGAGGAAATATCACCCTTCTCAAATTTTCCTCTGGCTTCTTCAACCCACATGAAATCCTAGTCTTTCCTTTTAATCAAGGTGATTAGCTTAATTATCCCTTCCAAAATAGAAATAAATTTACTTACAAAGTTCACCCTTCTTGAGAAAGTCTGAATGCCTTTTTCGTTGATCAGAAGGGGAGTTTCTTTGATCACTTTGACCCACTCGGGATTAATTGAGACTCCTTCTTTAACCCAGGTCTTATTGTAGTTTAAAATGGTCTCTAACAGAGAAAACAACTTTGAACCCACTATATTCTGCAAGATTAATTCCATGGTGGACGATGGGTAATGATCCTTCAATGATGCTTAGTTTCGGTTGCAGAATTCAACACATAGGTGGATATCTCTATTCTTATTTCAGACCTAGACTAAGTTGAATACCCTCATGCTATGCTTGATTGAGAAGACAATCCATGACTGAAGTAGCTTGGTTGAATCTTGCGCCGATAGCACTTCAATCTCGGGATTCATTGGCCCCTATTTTTTACGAACTGGTTTGGCTCCTTCATTCAGATTTATCATATGATGGATGATGTCGGGATCATGTCCCCTAAGGTCATGATATGACCAAGCCACTACCCCTTTAATTACCTCCAAAGGTCAACGAGCCTTCCCGTACTTTGATGTAGGGTGTCCTTTTCGACTTTGGGTTTTCTGCTATCTTTAATCTGTAAATCCGCATAATCACTTCTATTCATTAAAAATTCCCTCTTATTATTGCTTGCATCATCAGAATAAAAAGAATCTTTGAGGGTGACAAGCCCCTTTTGAAGCTTGTTTGGCCTTAGCTGAATTTTTTTTCCATTGTAGGCTTTGGTGGTCCTTGGTCAGAATTGGTCAGCAAATTCTCCCGACTATGAGTTGAATGAAGCGATGTGTTCATCACTATCAAATATCTGCCAGCTCTAACCATTGTCTGGAATCGCTAATCGGACATTTACCCATATAGAGTGCATGTTATGCATTGGGTCAGAGGTTGGTTCAAATTTGGGTCTGATTAAAACCATGTGGTTTGCATCAGATCCTCGTTTTCGAGGAACAGTTTGGATATTCAAACCTTCAAAGCTCTTAATTAGATCCCAGACTTTGTGTCTATAGGATCTCATATGGACACTCTTCACTATTCTGATACCCTGAACTTGATTGATGATTAGTTCGAAATTCCCAAACGTCATTATTAGCTTGATGCTTGTTTATTCTACTAGGTTTAAACCTAGCACGAGGCCTTCATATGTAGCTTCGTTGTTTGAAAAGGAAGACTAGAATTGAAGAGATTTGATTGTCTTGTTACATTGCTTGGGGAAGTTAGGCATATCCTAGCTCCCACATCAACCATGCATCTAGCACCATCAAAGTGTAGCAACCATAGTTTCATGGCCGAAATGCCATCAGGCTCTTTTTTCACCCTCAGGATGGCTTGATTTTCATCATAAATGACATAAGTCCCTAGTCCAGTGGCATGATAATTTTCAAAGGGGTCTTTATCAATGAACTCACTCAAGAGAACCTCCTCTTGATTGGTCTAATCTCCGATGATTTCTTCATCTTCTAGAAGCTCAGTCCAGTACATCTCTTCTTTGGTGATGGAGATGTGAGTGGATTCAAAAACTATCTCGGCCTCGTCTGCAACATGTTATGAATGTAAAGTTTTGGACACCAGCTTCATTTTAGCTCCATGCTTGGTCCTTACAATTAGGTGCGACCAATCTAAGGAGAGGTATCCACCCAGTTTAGAAGTGAATTCCCTAGACAAGCACATACCGAATATGGGAGGAACATCAATGATCATAGTATCTTTCTTGACCGTGATACTAGGGTAGGAAAACAGAGTTAATGGAAGGTCTTTAATGATTCCCACAGTGTTAACCATATTCCTATCTAATTGCATAACTCCTTTATTTAAAGGTTCATAGCTCAGTCCTAGGGCTTCAGTTATTTTCTTGGGCATTACTGTGGTGCTAGCACTGGAGTTAATCATGGAGTTATGCAGTAATTTTTTCCTCATAATAAGGGTAAAAAAAAAAGGCTCTGGTTTTGGTTTATACTTGTTGAATTTGACTGTGGATTCTTCCTCTTTGTTCTCAGTGGAGACCTCTTTTGCAGTATTGGTGAGAAATTTTTCTAGAGGTGATTGATCAATAGCTTCCCCCTTAAGTGATTTCTCCTTTGGTCCAATGATTAGATTTTCTCAGAGAGCCTTCTGTAGCAATGTCTTCTATTCTGGAATAGCCAAGATATCCCACAGGGACACATTAGTGGGTGATTTTTTCAATTGTTCCACCACATTGATCGGTGGCGGATTTGGAGGCTTATCCTCCTTAGCTTTTGTTATTAAAATTTCTCTTTGCGGTGGATATTGTGTCACCACTACGAAGGTACCGGGGTCATATTCGGAAGCATTCTTATGCTACAGACTGAATAATTATTGGATGACTGATTTTCCCATGAATCTTCTCTTAGAGCGAGTGTTGTAATCAGACTGCACTTGCAGGGTTTCTAAAGTGGATGTTTCGAATGTGAACATTGCTTCTTATCCTTCCATCCATGAGAAGAGGGTATGCTCAGGAGCTATTCCATTTTCTTGCTCCATAGACATCCCTTGCATTTGAGCGGTGAGTACCACATTTTCTATTTATGGAGATGCATATACATAACCCCCATTATCTGACATCATGCCTTGGTTGTGTTGCTCCACCACCTTCTATTGTAGATTGTTGTGCGGGAAGTTTCAGGGCATATGTGAATTGCCACAAGGGAAACACCAGGGGTTGGTGTCATGGATTAGGTTTTTTGTCCTGCAATCAACTCTCTCCTTGTACTTGTTGGAGCAGCTCCCAGTGGAGTTAATACTAGTACTATTTGGTTATTTGTTTGAGTCTATAGATTTGTGCACATGGCTCCTTGGTATTGATTCTATTGGTAGGAGGGTCTATCGCCTTGATAACTTTGGTAGGCTGGTCTCAGGGGAATGACCTGGTTGCACTTGATGGCAGTTATCTTGTTAGCCATAACCCACAATATTTCCTTTATGTTGCTTATCTCATCTCTTGAGGTACCAAAGGTGGGAGCAACGCTTTGTGGTATGCTCGTGTATGTATACATGGATTGAGGAGAAGAAACTATGGTGGTAGGCAGAATCGCCTAGGTAGTAACTGGTAATTCAGGGAATATAGGCATGATGAGCTGAGGTAGCAACTTTCTAGCGTCAATTAGATTGTTCTCTACTTTAATTATGACACTATATGTATCTGGTAGAGTGGTTTTGTCGGGTGACTGGATCATCATTGAGATTTCAATGTTGATGGACTTTAGGTAGAGCATGAATGCCAAGTTGGGCAACAAGCGGATTGTAGCCTGAATCCTTTGCCAAGTTATGTGGAATCGGGTGTTGAAGTCAATCAAGTCCTCATATGGAGCCTTCTTGATGATCTCTAGTTGTCGATACTAGGAAGACCTGTCTTCGTCGTTCGAGAATCTTTCATAAAAAGGATCCTCGAGTTGATCCCAAGTGTTGATAGTGTTAGCTGAAAAAGTGTGATACCATTCTAATTCTTTTCCTCTGAAAGAAGTTGCAAGCAACGTCAAAGCTATGTTCTGATTTGAAACTTTGTGCAGCAAACACATCTCTGCCACATCTTGTAGATGCTCAGACGACTTTCTTGAGCTATCTCCAGTAAACTTAGGAATAGTTTTGAGGGCAGAGACCGGGATAGGGGCCCAAAAGGTGAGTGCAACTAGGGCTACAAGGGGACTGTCAGCGTCCCATGCCACACATCTTTGGTTAGCGATTGGTAACATGGTTGGTGGAGGATTCAAAACATTTACGTGATGGGTTCCTAGTTGGTACTATTCCTAGTGGTGATAGCAACAAACCAAGGTTATTTTTTATTTGGGATCTTGTGACCGGATGATGGCTCATATACCTACTCAAGGCTTAAGCACATCTATAAATTCCCACCGGGTGTGCCAAAAAAAAGAAACTATTGATGCCAAAATTTGACAAGGTAACAACCTTTATGGGAAACTCAATTAAAAGGGGGGAACTATTGCACTAAACTGAGTAACCTCTGGATTTTAAAGAAGTCAGCTTCTTTTGTAACAAGGGTTTTGAATGGGAAAAGGAAGTAGATATAAAAATAAAAGATCTAACTAAGCTGATGTTCCAAGATTCAAATGTAAGGCACAATAAATCTATCTTTTGGATGTGATTTAAGGGCTCGTTCAACAATTTGTTATGTCCGAAAATAACAATCATCAAGGAAAAAGACCCGAATAGTTCATTTCAAAACATAAAACAATTTGTATGGAAAATTACTGAAAAGAAGAGTCAAAAGACATGGTCTTAAATCGGTATTTTGTTCAAATCATTGAAGTTGCAAATAATCTATTCAGTAACAGCACAATATAATGTTTTTCAAATGGTTAAAAAACAGAGAGGCCAAATTACAAGGGCAAAGTTTGTGAGTCTTTACAATTATATAACAAAAAAAAAGGCTTAGTGTCTTCCTAATCCTTCTTTATATATATTTTTTGACCTCCTGCAAGATTGAGAGAAGCAGTATATATAGCCAGAGGCTTCCAATGCTTGTGAGCCCATAATAGAAAAGATTATCGATCATGAATAATGATGTTCCCAGAAATGACTCACCATGACCATTGTAACAGAAAGAATCCCAATCATGAATATATTCATCTATGAGGCAGATGCATTCCCTAAAAATGATGGTGGTGGCCCCAGTTTTGAAAATAGCTAAGGTTCGAGTGAGCATGTGTCGCAGACTTGTAGAGTTAGTCAGGGCACATGGCAAGATATCAAAGTCTGAACTTCATTCCATCTTTTTTGTGAATGAAATGCCTATTCTAAGGACATGTGTAGGAGTCTTCAACGTATCAAAATCATTGTGGGGCCTGCCTAAAAGTGTATGCGGGAGGAGGCGATGTGGTGTGTGGTTGCGGCCCAAAGGAGAAGGGAAGGGAAGCTCCCCTTCAAGGAGCGATTGTATGACACATGGCAAAATAAAGTTGAGATCGTTGAGAGGATAGTCAAGAGACTTCAAAAGCATCAGATGTAGTCAGAAACGAAGAAAAATAGAAAAACAACTTGATGGGAGCATAGGATATATTTAATATCCACATAACTCATTCATTAGATTTCGGAGATGGATAAGTATTTTGATTTAGATTCCATTGAGGATAAAAATAAGGTGAAATATGCTTGCACAATATTGAAGGGACATGCATCCCTATGGTGGAATCGATTGCATATTGAAAGATAAATAAAATGAAAGGAGAAGATTATATCATGGGATAAGATGGTCATGAAGTTGAAGTAAATTTCTTTTCCTATAGACTATCACATCAGTTTATTTAAGAGGCTATAAAATATTAAACAAAAGGATTTGAGTGTCATGGAATACACAAAGGAATTCTACAAATTGGGAATTCATGTTGGACATGTTGAAGATGATGATTAATACGTTGATAGGTATGTGAATGGGTTATAGATTACTATCTAGGATGAACATAGTATGGTCCTAATAAGAACAGTGGAAGAAGTCTACCAATATGATATTAAGGTAGAAGAGAATTTAGCAAGGAAGTCACGAGGAAATTTTAGAGGTAGAGGAGAACCTTTAAGAGGTAGAGAACAAACAAATTGTGGAAGAAGGCAGTCATTAAAGGAAGAAGCGGTAAGCTGGTCTCAAACAAATTATAGCTCAAATGCAAGGGGAAGAGGATTTTTTTTCAAGAGGAAGAGGTGAAACTTCAAGGGGAAGAGGAAGGGGATTTTGAAGGAAGTGCTTAAATTTTGGAGAGGAAGGTCATGGGGCCTTTGAATGCCCACAAATACAACAAGGTGGAAAATAAATGTTGGAAGGACTTTTACTATAGAGGTTGAAGAAGAGGAAGAATAGTTGGAACCGAAGCATGGAGAGAATTTCATGTTAAAAAGAGTTCTTTTGAAACCAGAGAAATAATAGCAAGAGCCTACACAAAGGAGAAGTTTGTACAAAAATATTTACAAATCAAAGGGGAAGTCTTGTAAAATAATTATGGATAGCGGTAGCTCAAATAATTTGGTGTCATAGGAAATGGTTGAGAATCTAAAATTGGAGAAAATAAAGTACCCAAATCCATACAAGGATACATGGTTGCCAAAGGGACATCAAATTCTGGTAAGTGAGCAATGTTTAGTCAGCTTTCAAATTGGTAATTATAGAGATGAACTAATGTGTGATGTGATTTCCATGGATGCTTATCATATCCTCTTGGGTAGTTCATGGCAATATGATCAGAAATCTATGCATGATGGTGAAGCAAACACTTATGTTCTATAGTCAAGGACAAGAAAATATATGTTATGAATCCACTGAAGGATAAGAAAAAGGAAGAGGATAGTTATACACCAATATGTGTAATCCCCAGAAAATAATTCTTGAAATAAATACATAAGGAATAAGTGTGTGATGTATTTAATCCTAGTCCAAAGGAAGTTGAGAAAGAAAAAGAGGGGCAAGAAACTCCCATGGAGATTAAAGATATGTTGAAGAATGAAGCACAAAAAAAATATCTTGGTAAGTTTGCAGTTGTTTTAGATAAAATTTCAGACCATTTGAAAAATGTGAGATATTTTACAAATTTTAAAGGAAGATAATTTACTAGCTAACATTAAGAAATTTAGTTTTATGAAAGAGAAGTTAGAAACAAGCACCAAGAGGCACCAAGGGCATTCTGATTTAAAAGGGATAAAGAAAGAATTTGATATTTCACCAATTTTCAATGTGGATGATTTAAACCATTTTCATGGAGGAGATACTTGTGGAAATGAAGAGTTTATATCCAATTTTCAAGACTTGAGGCAATGGGTACAACAGATACCAAAGAAGAAGGAAGAATAAATTGATAAAGTGATGGATTCTAGAACAATTAGGAAGGAACAAGGTAGAGAGTACAAGGAATATTCAATCAAATGGAAAGGAAAGAAGATGGAAGAAGCAACATGGGTTGCAACATCATATTTTTAGAGGCTTGGAGTTTTAATCCAAATGAATGATCTTGATCTATCCCTCATGAAACATCCTTTATTAGTCAGGTTGTTTGATGCAAGAGCATTCAAGTGCATGGGAAATCCTACATGCCAAATAATGTTTGTGTTGTTTTTATTTATTTTTTTCTCTTTGGTTGTGGTCATGTAGGCATGATTTATTTTTAAATTATTTTCTCCTCCTCCTTCAACATCAAATTATTTTGTAAGATTGAACATTTAGATTGAAAATGGGATTTTTGGTGCTAGAAATTGATTTTATTCAAAAATTAAATGCCAACACTAAGTCCCACACCCAAGATGGAGGAGGCCAATTATGGCATCTTGTAACTCCTCTGAAAATTAAAATATTGCGTCAATTAATGAAGTATAGGAATTTGGATGCCTCGGAGTGGAGGTGATGGATTGAGGTAGAGGCCCATAATTTTTAGAAAAGAATATGAATTTTTTTCCTGGAAAATGGGTGAGGAAGAGTAATGGAAAGGTAGGACATCTGAGAATGAAAGAAGAGGATTGATTGCAGTTGATTTTGTAAGAGAGTAGAAATTCCAAGGTTGGAGAAGGTGAAATAAAGAAGTGATTTTATAAAAATGAGGAGTTAGAAGTATGAGAGTTAGAAGTATGAGGGGTGTGACTTGACTGGGACACCCAAAATTGAAACACCAGACATCTGTAGCTTCATATATTGCTATTTGTAGTTGGTTTTAAGGACTTGTGTCTATTTTTTAGTGGTTGAATATTTAATCTTGCTTGTAACAGTACTTTGGAGGTGTCTAGTTCTCTTTGTAGCTTGTTTGTAACAGTCTGTGGAAGGTTCGAATAAAAAAATAGATTTGTTTGTTTCAATTTCTTGTAATTCTATGTGTTGGTTAATCTTGGGAATGATCTTCTTTGATTCTCAATTTGTGATTTAATTCAAAAATCTTGTTTGAGACTGTTTAGGCTACAACAATTGACAATCCTATAGGATTCTCAATTGTCGACCTACACCAAGGGGGTATTTTTCTTTTTGTCATAACTTGAAAACTAGGGGCATTTTTAAATAGTCAATAGAGAGTTGGTTCCATCCACTACATTGTGGCAAAGCGAATTTTTCAAAATTGTGCTAATTTTAACTATTTTTTGGCCTTTGAAGTCAAGCTTTGTATTATATTTTGATAGGACATAACTTTCACCCTATTTAACAAAATTATGTAAAAATAAATAAATTAGCAAAAAATTACAAGTGTTTTAATCATACAAGTAGTTCTAAGATGTGGATATCCTTTTTATGAAACATTCTAAGAATTTTTTGTGTTTTATAAATAAATGATTCAAAATTCTATTTTGCACAAAATTATAATTAAATATTGTAATATTTTCTAGGGGTCTTATTGTATAGTTCTAATTAAATTTGGGAGATTTATAAGGCATAATTTACATGCATCTTTGTGTGTTGAAAGCATGGATCCAAAAAATGATACTATAACTCTACACAAATTTCACAAATGGAAAATAAGGTACAACAACTCCTTTAATCAAAACGGTTATGGTAAATGCTAAATGATAAAAAAAATACAATTTGTAAGAGAGTATGAACAATTTATTTATAAAAAAAAGTTAGATGAGGCAATGGGTATTATTGACCTTCGTGTATTTGTTAATTTATAATATCAACTTGTAAATTGTACAAATCCTAAGAAATGTGAGACAAATTTAATGACTTGTTTGGTAAAGTTTATGAATTTAGAATACTTCAATTATATGTTAAATTTACAACATTATCTCCTAATGCCTTCCCTTCAATTGAGATTTTTGTAGTCAAATCCAAATCTCTTATTTCTTGTTTTAAGGGTTGTGAAAAAATAAAATACATAAACAATGTGTCTTGGTTTTGTGAAATTTAAAAGGCCCCTATCATGTATTTTCTTCTACTTTCTACTCTATCATGGATGTTCTTGGACAAACATTTAATATACCTACTTTTAAACAATTCTGTGAAAGACCAATGAAATAATAATCCAAGTTACTCTCTATGGATACAATCACCTCTTTAAAAATTCAAGCACTAGAGGCCCAACCTTATAAGGGGAAGGGTAATAATTCTTCTAAAATTTAAGGAAAAATAAACTTCAAGAAATAAGAATTCATGTACACAAAGAACAAAACTAATACATCAACTTCTAATTTAAGGAATAATTCTTCCACGACAAAGAATGAAATTAAGGTGCCATGTAATTTTTATGGATTAAAAAATTGCGACATCAAGTTTTTCATTAAAGGATTGAGACCTTAGAAGAGGCTACAAAGAAAAATAATATTGGTATTCCCAAACCTTGCAAGAGTCAAGCACTTACAACTAGAGGTTTAGACTCATCCACTGATAATTAGATAATTGAATCAAGAGCCTCACATTACATGACTTATTCATATTATTTTCTTGAGAATTTTTTTTGAAATCAATACTTCTCATATTTTTTTAGGCGAAAGGCTAAATGTTGACATATATTAATATATAATAAGATATTACAAAAGAAAACTTGTCATGGTTCTTGTCAACCAAGATTGATACCTTAATTTCTTGCTACAGACAAAATTTAAATAGAACCCCATTTATGATCTATACTATCACTGACTGTAAAATTTACAATATCCCCCTATATGTACTATACTAAGACTGACTGATTGAAATAGACTTCCCCAAAACTAAATACGTTGTATATATATGCATAAACTATATCTAAAGTAACCATTTATAAAACAAAACCAACTTATTCTTCCATTTCTTCAACTTCATTTTCACCTTGATTCTCTTGATTATCGACCACTGAATCATTCATTTGTAGAGGAAAATTGAGGTTAGGAACCACCCGTTGACATAGAGGAGTTGAAGAACTTGCATGGTCTGAAGAATTCACCATAGGATCCACTTGCAGTACCTGTGTAAGAGGGAGTGGGGGAATGAAACCATGACAAGAAATCTAAGAGCAAGCATAATAGTTGGTTCGGTATGATCATGTTCAAGAAGTGTTAGTAGTGCATTGGTTCTTCTTTGATAGGATCCACCAAATCCTCTCCAACTTCCACCATGTGTCTATCCAAATCCAATTGTAGATAATAAAAGATCCTCATTTCCAAGGTATTCTTAATACCATCCAAAATGGACACATATACATTCTCTTTGAGTAGGATATGTTGAGGAAAGAGCCCACCCACTCTTCCTTGGCCTTTCCAAAAATCATGTTCTTGCACACCCTTATACAATTTTTTATACTACATAAAAATATCCTTTACCATTTTGGCAGCAATTAATTGAAGGTTAGGCAAAGATTGGAGTAGATCATAAGCATTTGAAAGAAAGATTGAGACCAATTGCAATGGAAAGATGGCCCGTCGAGCCTAAGGATAGAGAATCTCCTCTCTAATAATTATTATGACACTCTTCTTATACTCATAATAGTGAATCTTGAATACTTACACAAGTTGAGTGTCCCCAATTGTATCGAAAAAAGGTAATTCCCAGTCACAAATCAAAATCCAGACTCAATGATTGTGAGGTAAGTACTCCATTCTCTTGATGTTGCAATTTTTGTGGATACTAATTTCCCCTTCTTTTGAAGAAGAAAATTGATTTTGCATTCCCAACGCCTTGAATCCCATCTACTAATACACTTAAAATTATGATGAGATGCTAGAAAAATTTAAGGGAGATATAAGGTCTTTCACACACTTGGAGAGAGGTGGCATCAACTAGCAATTAACATCTTGAACTTGAATGACATATGTCACTATACGTAGAAAGTAATCATCTATCACTAAGAAATGGAATGTTTATCATTAGAAATGGTGTTGAGTAATAATGAGCACCTACAAAAAAACCAACAAAGTTTATCAAATAAATGAAATTGCCTTCACTCGTTTGAAAGAGTCCTTTCCCATCTTGTTTTGGACATGAAAATTTGTTGCCCACATGAGCTGTGAGCCTCCCTAGTACCAATGCACTTTGAATGAAGTGACATCTTTGACAACTCAACTAGATAACAATCCTCGATGACACCTTGATAGATTCTCCATACCATTCACCATTTGGTTGATCATCTTCAACTTGCACCGCCTTAGATAATATATGTGACTGCCATTTAGTTATCGACAAGTCCTTGCTAACTCCATTCTAAATTTAGGTTTGCATTGATACCGGCCAAAGATTACATCATGTGCAATATCCCTTGTTTTAGAATAGTATTCATCCATCACAATGGGGCTATGCTTTGACAAATGTTGTTATAGCAACCCCTTTTTAGAGTTTTCCATGTGAGAAATGTTACTTTTAGCACTTTTGGTTTGCAGTCAGAAAAGGACTCATATGCACTTATAGCATTTGACTTTGACAAGACCCCCAAAACTTATTGAATGCCACCCTTGAATGAATTAAACCTGTAATTATACAGTTTAAATTATTCTCACCCAAAGAACATTGAAAATTCAACAAAAGACTTAACATCATACCCATGCTTTCCAAACTTAGATAATTTTATCTAAACTTTCACGATTTATTATTTCTTTTAAATCAAGAAAGGCTTTTATTTTATTATCATTTTCCATTATAGTTAGCTCTATTTTCTGGCACCCCATATTTGCTAAATAATCTGCAAGCTTGTTCCCTTCACGATATGTGTGTGATATTTGGTAGAGTTCAAACTCATCCATTAGTTTTGATGCAGGAGCATCCCAAGTTTAAATCAATCTTGCATCAACCAAAAATATTTGCATTCATGTTTTCTTGCATTTCAGTAGTTAACTATCAAGACCCAGTCTCACCATTTCATACCACATTATTCTACATTATAACATCAGAGCTCATGGAGAAGGTTATATGATCTTCAGTGCAACATCTACATTATATCCAAAATTCAAGTCTTTTGGAGATCCCAATATGAATATATCGCTAACAGAATATCAATTGTAATTGGATAGAGAGCATTCACCAACCAGTTTTGGCCTTTCAAGTGTGTGGACCTATTCCATGACTTGTGGAGCTCAAGAAATCATTTCATAAGGATGTGCATTCATCAAGGAGCCCTTATTTTGTTCCTCATCATGTTTATCGAAGGATCAAAGGAGAATCATATGTTTTGGCCGACCTTCACACGTTTCATCAACTTTAGGGTTTGAGCCCTCTTGAGGCCAATGTGGACCTTTTCTGGAGCTGGGAATTGATATATATAAGCATTGTGTAGTTACTTTAAGGAGGAATTAGGGAAATTAGTGATAGAGTGATAGAGAAGTAGGAAGGTATAGGAGATAGGGGCTTTGACCCGCATTGTATTTTTGGGCTTACTGCCATATCATTATGTAATCTATAAGTCAAAAGGTAGTGCATGTTGCCTATGAATAGTTAATCATTATCTATTTATCCATGTGGGATTGTTACTCCAATTCTTTAACTTTCCATTATTTTTACTCTTGTTGCAAAGTTGGATAGTCTTATTCTTGGACCCTCCATCCTTGACTACACTAAGTGGTATCAAAGCGAGGTTGTGGATGTTGGGAGAGGAGAGAAAAGTTAAGCAAGGCATTATGTAATATCTTTGTGTGGATAAATTGTCGACTTGAGGCATCCTACTTTTATTTGTCATTTGATCGCCGCCTATGAGGTAGTTGCAACCCTGTAGCCAAATCGCCCACTTAAGGTAGTTGCACCAGATCCTAGGAAGAGATATTGCCGAGGAGAATTCATACTACTATTAATTTTGCTAGAAAGATGGACGAGATGATGGAAATGATTTGAACAATGAAAGTGAGATTGGATGTTGTTGAAGAAGACATAAGAAAATGATTAAACCCTAGACCTAATGATGAAAGTGACGATGATGAAATTCAAGCTACAGATCTAATTGAAGAAACCTCAAAAGAGGAAGAATCATATCAGATGAAGATGTTGAAGGCTATTTCAAAAATAGGAAAGCGACCTAGAATGGAGATTTTGAACTATACCAGTAACCTAAACCCTGAGGAGTTGATTGGTTGGATAAATGACATTGAAGAATACTTTGAATGTGAAGAAATTGAAGATCCGAAGAGAGTGAGATTTGCTAAGACTAAACTAAAAGGAAATGCTGCAATATGGTGGAAGGAAGTTCAATTGGAGGGAAACAAAAAAAGGTAAAGAGAAGATTTTGAAATGGGATAGAATGGTGACAAAATTGAAGAACCAATTTATACCTGTGAACTATGATTTGGATTTGTTTAAGAGATTGCAAAACCTGAGACAGAAGGGGAAGAATGTGAAAGAATACACCGAGGAATTTTATAATATCATCATCAGGACTGGACATAGTGAAGCAAGCAAGCATAAAGTGGCAAGATATATCAATGGGATGAGGATGAACATTCAAGAAGAGTTGAGTCTGGTAAGGATGAATTTGGTAGAGGAAGCATATCATTTTTCATTAAAGGTGGAGGAAAAGCTAAACAAAAGACATGAATAGAGGAAAAGAGGAAGAGGAGGTAGATTTCAGAAAGGAAGGTCACATTTTGGATTAGAAAAACTATATGCGGAGCAAAAAAAGGATAGAGATTCATACCGCAAGGAAGAGAGGGATTCCAATTCATACCATAAAGGGAGAGATGACAAAAATTCTTACCACCACAATAGAGGAGGCTACAACTCTTACCGTAATGATAGATACCTGAGAGATGACAAAGGATATGACAAGAGAACTTTCAAAGCAACATGTTTCAAGTGTGGAGGAGGAAATAGAGAATTTGAGTGTCACCAAGAAAGTAACAAGATTTAAAATCATGTAAGAACTAGATATACAGAGGAAGAACTAGTGGAACCACTAAGTTCCAGAGGAATTCCTAAGAAGGGAGAATCATTATTCATGAGGAGAGTGTTATTCCAGGAGAAAAAAGTACCTAAGGAAGCACCACAAAAGAAAAGGTTTGTTCTAGACTAGATGCAAAGAAAGAGGTAAGTGTTGCAAAGTTATCATTGGTATTGGTAGCACAAATAACCTAGTTTTTGAGGAAATGGTGACAAAGTTGAATTTGGAAAGAAGAAAAAATTTGAAGCCTTACAGGATAGCCTAGATTCAAGATGAGCACAAGATACTAGTAAGTGAGCAATGTTTAGTAAAATTTTGTATAAGGTCATATCATGATGACGTACTATGTGCTATTATGTCGATGGATGTATGTCATATGTTGTTGGGTAGATCTTGGAAGTATGATAAGAAACCTATAAATGATGGGAGGAAGAATACCTATACCATAATGTCCAATGGAAGGAGAATCACCTTGACACTTTTGGAAGATGAACCTGAAAGTGAAGTATGTGGTACAACTAGGATTAATTTGGTAGATTGAAGGAAATTTTTGGATGGATTGAGACATGAAAACATGTGTTTTTATTTGATTCCAAGGAACTGCAAAGCCCTAGATGCAGAGAGAAACACAAAATAAGAACCACTAGAGAAGGAAGTCACTGAACTATTGACAAAGTACCAAGATCTTGTATCAGAGAATATGCTTGATGGATTACCACAAATCTAGAGTATCAATCATCATATGGATCTTATTCTAGGAGTTAGTTTTCCAAACAAACCTACACACCAGATGACACCAGTAGAGAATGTGAAACTAAATAGAAAGATACATGAACTGTTGAAGAAAGGATTGATCAGAGAACGTATTGTTAGAATCCAAGATCACCTGCATGCAATCACCTGTCACATGCAAAAGACATTCAGAACCAGAGAAGATCTATAAACCTCAAAGTGTAAAATGCATTATTAGAATCTTAGTTATTATAAAGAGATCAATCCTTATGAAGGAGATCAAGAAACCCTAAAAGGGAAACCCTAAATGAAACCCTAGTGTGCACACTTAATAATTAATCAATTATTAATGTTCCTAAGTTTAGCTTAAGCAACTAGAGGAATAAGTGACTTAATTAATTAACCAGTATGATGTAATTAATTAAGCGTAATAACTTATTACTCTAACACCCCCCCTTAAGATGAACTTAGGAAGAAGCTAAAAACACTAGAAGAAGATGCATGCAAGCAAAGATGGGTCCCGGCAACTAGGCCTGATCAGGTACCCATTTACAAATGCAAGAAAGAGGTAGAGGAGGAAAACCCAGTGGGACAAAACCCCCCTACAATGATATGACATGCTGCAAAGAAGCCCTGGAAGAACGCTGTAGAGTAACACTGGAACCGCAATTTGGCAAGCAAGGAAAGATACTTCTATCTACAAGAAACCATATCGGAATCATAATGATGCAACAGCAGACCCGATGCCACGGAACACTCGAAAACTCCAAACGGGAACAACGTTGGAATCTATGAAGCAGCAGTCGATTATTGAATGATGTATTACTGAAAACGAAGTGCAAAGATGCAAGAGGCACTCTCCCAACTGCCAAAATATCCAGGTAATCTCCAAAACACCCATCGGGTCAAATCTGGATTAACAAAAAACTTGGGACAAATATAGAAAAAATTGCATGGATAGAAACATAGAGCTTCTCAATACCTTTCCAACATCGCAAAGATAGTGAAAATCGGAGATCGTGGCAAAAAGTTATGAGCTCGGAAGCATAAAAAGTACATCTGACTTCAACCAGAAATAAATGTAGAAAAACAAGAAAATACTAAAAAATAAACTGCACCAAATGAAAGTTCTCGGAACTAGCTTTTCAGCGATATCTCATTTGCCCGATTTCGATACCGTATGCCCAAGTTATGCCAAAAACAAAAAAACTGCTCTTTTAAGGCAAATAAGGGTTAGGGGGACAAACTGTCGTACGACCGATGACGTCATGTTGACGTCAACACTTCACTGCAAAAAAATTGACGGCCATCTTGCCGTCAGCGCAAAAATTCGGCCCCCTGCAAAAAAAAATTTGACCCTTGGTCACCATATGACCGACGACGAGGGCTGGAGTGGGATGGGGGCCGGGCGCGGAGCTCCCGGTCTCCCATATGACCCTGGCAGGGCTGTTTGGGCCCGTGGGGGCTGAGGCCTAGCGGCGGTGCTGCATGGGGAGCCACCGGCGGCATAACTTTTTTTTTTTTTTAATGTTAAGCAAAAGATTTGGATTAAGCAACTAGAGGAATAATGTTAAAATCCAAGATCACTTGCATGCAATCACCTATCACATGCAAAAGACATGCAAAACCAACAAGATGTTCTGTAAACCTCAAAGTGTAAAATGCATTATTAGAATCTCAAATATTACAAAGAGATCAATCCTTATGAAGGAGATCAAGAAACCCTAAAAGGGAAACCCTAAATGAAACCCTAGTGTGCACACTTAATAATTAATCAATTATTAATGTGCCTAAGTTTAGCTTAAGCAACTAGAGGAATACGTGACTTAATTAATTAACCAGTATGATATAATTAATTAAGCGTAATAACTTATTACTCTAACACCCCCCCTTAAGATGAACTTAGGAAGAAGCTAAAACACTAGAAGAAGATGCATGCAAGCAAATATGGGTCCCTGCAACTAGGCTTGATCAGGTACCCATTTACAAATGCAAGAAAGAGGTAGAGGAGGAAAACCCAGTGGGACAAAACCCCCCTACAATGATATGACATGTGGCAAAGAAGCACTAGAAGAACACTGTAGAGTAACACTGGAACCACAATCTAGCAAGCAAGGAAAGATACTTCTGTCTACAAGAAACCATATCGGAATCATCATAATGTGACAGAAAACTCGATGCCACGGAACACTCGAAAACTCCAAATGGGAACAACGTTGGAATCTATGAAGCAGCAGTTGATTATTGAATGATGTATCACTGAAAATGAAGTGCAAAGATGTAAGTTGCACTCTCCCAACTGTCAAAATATCCAAGTAATCTCCAAAACACCCATCGGGCCAAATCTAGATTAACAAAAAACCTGAGATAGATACAGAAAAAAGTGCATGGACAAAAACATAAAGCTCCTCAATACCTTTCTAACGTCGCAAAGATAGCGAAAATTGGAGATCGTGGCAAAGAGTTATGAGCTCGGAAGCATAAAAAGTACATCTGACTTCAACCAGCAATAAATGCAGTAAAACATAAAAATACTGTAAAATAAACTGCACCACAGGATAGTGCTCGGAACCAGCTTTCCGACGATATCTCATTTGCCCGATGTTCGATACCGTATGCCCAAGTTATGCAAAAAATCCATTATGTCACATGCAAAAGACATGCAAAACCAACAAGATGTTCTATAAACCTCAAAGTGTAAAATGCATTATTAGAATCTCAAATATTACAAAGAGATCAATCCTTATGAAGGAGATCAAGAAACCCTAAAAGGGAAACCCTAAATGAAACCCTAGTGTGCACACTTAATAATTAATCAATTATTAATGTGCCTAAGTTTATCTTAAGCAACTAGAGGAATATGTGACTTAATTAATTAACTAGTATGATATAATTAATTAAGTATATAACTTATTACTTATCACCCCCCCTTAAGATGAACTTAGGAAGAAGCTAAAAACACTAGAAGAAGATGCATGCAAGCAAAGATGGGTCCCGACAACTAGGCCTGATCAGGTACCCATTTACAAATGCAAGAAAGGGGTAGAAGAGGAAAACCCAGTGGGACAAAACGCCCCTACAATGATATGACATGCTGCAAAGAAGCACTGGAAGAACACTGTAGAGTAACACTGGAACCGCAATCTGGAAAGCAAGGAAAGATACTTCCATCTACAAGAAACCATATAGGAATCATAATGATGCAACAGCAGACCCGATGCCACGGAACACTCGAAAACTCCAAACGGGAACAATGCTGGAATCTATGAAGCAGCAGTCGATTATTGAATGATGTATCACTAAAAATGAAGTGCAAAGATGCAAGATGCACTCTCCCAATTATCAAAATATCCAAGTAATCTCCAAAACACCCATCGGGCCAAATCTGGATTAACTAAAAACCTGGAATAGATACAGAAAAAAGTGCATGAACAGCAACATAAAGCTCCTCAATACCTTTCCAATGCCACAAAGATAGCGAAAATCGGAGATCGTGGCAAAGAGTTATGAGCTTAGAAGCATAAAAAGTACATCTGACGTCAACCAGAAATAAATGCAATAAAACAAGAAAATACTATAAAATAAACAGCGCCATAGGATAGTGCTCAGAACCAGCTTTCTGATAATATCTCGTTTGCCCAATTTCGATACCGTATGCCCAAGTTATGCAAAAAAGAAAAAAACTACTTCTTTAGAGAAAACTAGGGTTAGGAGGGGACAAACAAGGTGTCGTATGGGCGCTGACGTCATGCTGATGTCAGTGGTTCACAAGCATAATTTTGATGGCCATCTAACCGTCGCCGCAAAAAATCGACCCCCCTGCAGAAAAGTTTCAGCCCCTAGTCACCCATGTGACCGTGGGCGCAGAGCAGGGGGCTGGGCGAAGCCCCTGATTCTCCATGGGACCGCAGCTACAATGGAAGAGCCCGCAGGGGCTGGCGGACAGCCCCCAGTCGTCCATGTGACCAGGGCTAAGCCTGTCGGAGCCCACAAGGGTTGGGCGAAGGCCGGTGGCGGTGGCGGGCCGCCGGCCGCCTGGTGGCCGCCCGGTGGCCGCCCGACGACGGGAGTCTTCCGAACTAGAGGCACAAGAACCGATGCACAGTTTTGAATTTTTTCTCGATTTTCATGAGAAGAACTACCTCAAAATGCATGTTGGGGAGGTCGTACAGCTTCCCTGGCAAAAAAAAATTGCCTCAGAAACCAACTGCTCGAAAATGGATGATTTGACAAGCATTTCTAGGGTTTTGGGGCGCTACGAACATGATGGCAATGTCCATTTGAGCCCATACTATGCTGAAAAATCAGCTACTGCCAGATCTTGCGGAAAAGATGCCTGTGGAAACCCTTGCATTTGAAACTCACTGAGAAGCCATATCTTCAGATCACGAATAGGCAGTGGCAGGTCTGGAGCTCTAATACCATGTTAGAAACCCTAGATCAGACATGCAAACCTAAACACCTTCCACAGAAGAGAAAACATAAAAAAGCAGAGCTTTGCATGCGAATGTGGAAAATGATATGTTCAGGAATTCAATATTACAATGAGATGATTTGCTTTATAAAAGCAAAGTATGCAACCCTAATGTTGACCTAAAATTAGCTCAACCTAAGTAAAGTTATGCAAGTGTAATTAAATATTAATTACACTAACACCCCCCCATAAGTGCAACTTAGGGAGACTAAAATAAGCATGCACCTAAAACTAAGATGAATGCAAGAAAGCATGAATGGGTCCTGGCAACTAGGCCTGATCAGGTACCCATGTACAAATGCAATAATGAGGTAGAGAAGGAAAACCCAGTGGGACAACCCCCCCTACAATGAGATAACTGTTGCAAAGAAGCACTGGAAGAACACTGCAGAGTAACACTAGAACCGCAATCTGGCAAGCAAGGAAAGATACTTCTATCTACAAGAAACCATATCGGAATCATAATAATGTGATAGCAGACCCAATGGGTGTTTTGGAGATTACTTGGATATTTTGACGGTTGGGAGAGTGCATCTTGCATCTTTGCACTTCGTTTTCAGTAATACATCATTCAATAATCGACTGCTGCTTCATAGATTTCAGCGTTGTTCCCGTTTGGAGTTTTCGAGTGTTCCGTGGCATCGAGTCTGCTTTTGCATCATTATGATTCCGATATGGTTTCTTGTAGACAGAAGTATCTTTCCTTGCTTGCTAGATTGCGGTTCCAGTGTTACTCTACAGTGTTCTTCCAATGCTTTTTTGCAGCATGTCATATCATTGTAGGGGGGTTTTGTCCCACTAGGTTTTCCTCCTCTACCTCTTTCTTGCATTTGTAAATGGGTACCTGATCAGGCCTAGTTGTCGGGACCCATCTTTGCTTGCATGCATCTTCTTCTAGTGTTTTAGCTTCTTCCTAAGTTCATCTTAAGGGGGGGTGTTAGAGTAATAAGTTATATACTTAATTAATTATATCATACTGGTTAATTAATTAAGTCACTTATTCCTTTAGTTGCTTAAGCTAAACTTAGGCACATTAATAATTGATTAATTATTAAGTGTGCACACTAGGGTTTCATTTAGGGTTTCCCTTTTAGGGTTTCTTGATCTCCTTCATAAGGATTGATCTCTTTGTAATATTTGAGATTCTCATAATGCATTTTACACTTTGAGGTTTATAGAACATCTTGTTGGTTTTGCATGTCTTTTGCATGTGACAGGTGATTGCATGCAGGTGATCTTGGATTCTAACATGGTATCAGAGAAGATCTGTAAACCTCAAAGTGTAAAATGCATTATTAGAATCTCAGTTATTACAAAGAGATCAATCCTTATGAAGGAGATCAAAAAACCCTAAAAGGGAAACCCTAAATGAAACCCTAGTGTGCACACTTAATAACTAATCAATTATTAATGTGCCTAAGTTTAGCTTAAGCAACTAGAGGAATAAGTGACTTAATTAATTAACCAGTATGATGTAATTAATTAAGCGTAATAACTTATTACTCTAACACATATGAGCCCATGTGCGGTACCAACTGTACTTTCACCTAAGAAAGATGGAGAATGGAGGATGTGTAGAGATTCAAGAGCTATCAATAAGATCACATTGAATTATAGATTCCCATTGCCTAGGATGGATGAAATCATGGAAAATTTGAGTGGAGCAAAATATTTCACCAAGATAGACCTAAAGAGTGGATACCATCAAATCAAGAACAGAGAGGGAGATGAATGCAAGATTGCTTTCAAGGAAAATGAGGGATTATATGAGCGGATGGTCATGCCATTTTGACTAACTAATGCACCTAGTACATTTATGAGGCTAATGAATGAAGTCTTGAAGAAATTCTTGGCTAAGTTTGTCATTGTTTACCTGGATGATATTTTGATTTTCAGTAAGACTAAAGAAGAATATTTGGAGCACATCAGACAAGTATTTCAAAGGCTAAGAGAAAAGAATTTGTTGATAAACATCAAGAAGTATAGTTTCATGAAAGAAGAACTAGTATATTTGGGGTTTGTGATATCTGCGAAAGGATTGAAGATGGACCCTAAGAAGGTTAGAGCGATAGTTGAATGGCCTACACCTATGTACGTTGGAGAGGTAAGATCATTTCATGGACTAAAAATATTTTACCGGAATTTTATCAAGAATTTTAGTAGTATTTGCACACCTATGACAAAGACAATGAAGGGTGACCAAAAGGAATTCAAGTGGACATCAGGAGCACATAAGAGTTTTGAGTTGTTAAAGAAAAAGGTGACAAAACAACTTGTGTTAGCACTACCAGACTTTGATAAGGTATTCCAAGTAGATTGTCATGCTAGTGGAAGTCCAATAGGAGTTGTGTTAAGTCAAAAAGGGAGACCAATAGCCTACTTTAGTGAAAAATTGAATGATTCTAGGAGAAGATATTTAGTTTATGATCAGGAATTCAATGCAATAACACAAGCCTTGAAGAACTGGAGACATTACTTATTACCTAAGGAATTTTTGTTGTATACGGATCATCAAGCTTTACAATATTTGAATAGTCAAGGGAAGTTGAACCAGAGACATATGAGGTGGGTAGAATTCTTGCAAAGCTACACATTTTTGTTGAAGCATCAGAGTGGAAAGTCAAACAAGGTTGCAAATGCATTGAGAAAGAGAAGACTTTTGTTGACAAAGATGAGAATTGAAGTATTAGTTTTTGAAGAACTAAAGTGTATGTATTAGGATGACATTGATTTTTTTGAGGCAAGGAAAAGAATTGTGCAAGATTAGCAGGACATTTTGGAATGATAAGACCATAGCATTGGTGAGTGAGAACTATTTTTTGTCGTAGTTGTATAAGGATGTCAGGAAATATGTTCAAAGTTGCAAGATTTGTCAAGTTGCAAAAGGAAATAGTCAGAACACTGGAATGTATACACCATTGACAGTACCGGAGAGACCATGGGAAGACATTAGCATGGATTTTGTGTTGGGATTACCTAAGACACCGAGAGGATTTGACTCTATATTTATGGTTGTGGATAGATTTTCTAAGATGGTGCATTCCATACCTTGTAAGAAAAATAATGATGCAGTACATGTTGTAGACCTATTTTTCAAGGAGATTGTGAGATTGCATAGACTACCAAATAGTATAGTATCAGACAGAAACACTACATTCCTTGGATATTTATAGAAAATATTATGAAAGAAGATGAAAAGAGATTTGAAGTATAGTTCAACATTTCACCCATAGACAGATAAAAAAATAGAAGTGGTAAATAGAAGTTTGGGGAACTTTTTGAGGTGTTTGACTAAAGGTAAAGTAGGAAATTGGGACTTAATACTACCACAAGAATAATTTTCATACAAAAATTCAGTAAATTGAAGCACAGGGAAGACACCATTTGAAATCATGACAAGACAACAACCCAAAGTAGTAGAAAAATTAAGAGATATTTGTATAAAGAATAAAAGGAGTGCTGAGGTAGAACAATTTCCAAAATTCATGGAAACAATGCATACTCAAGTTAAGGAGCATCTGGAGAAGATGAACAATACATACAAGGAGAAAGCATATGAGAAGAGAAGACATAAGGAGTTTGCAATAGGAGAGGAAGTAATGGTATATCTGAGAAAAGAGAGATTTACGATTGGGACATATAATAAGTTGAAGATGAATAATATTGGACCTTATAAGATCATCAAGAAGTCTAATTCTAGAAATGCATATGAAGTGGAGCTACCGGAGGAATTTGGCATATCACCTATATTCAACATTGCAGACCTATACCAGTACCATGAAGGAGAGTCACCGAAGGATAGAGAAGTTGGTTTGTTGAACCAGATAGCACATCATTCAAAGGAAATTGAGTAAATTTTAGACAACGGAGTTGGACGTAGTAGTAGGGGAAGGCAATACAAGGAGTATCTAGTCAAATGAAAAGGAAGACCCATGGAAGATTCATCATGGATTTCTCAGGTTGAGGTGGACCACATTGGTTTTCCTCTAGCCCCAAGAAAGTGAGAGGCTCGCTCTTTTTTCAACCTCAGGTATTTGATGTAGGAGCATCTCGGGTTTCAAGCAATCTTGCATCAACCAAAAATATTTGCTTTCATGTTTTCTTGTATTTTAGTAATTAATTGTCAAGACCCAATCTCAGTATTTCATACCACATTATACCGCATTGTAACATCAGAAATCACAAAGTAGGGTATATGATATTCAATGTAACATCTACATCATATCCAGAATTTAAGTGTTTTAGATATCCCAGTATGAAGATATCGCTAATATAATATCAGTTGTAATTGGACAGAGAGAATTCACCGACCAGACTTGGCCTTTCAAGTGTGTGGACCTATTTCGTGACTTATGGACCTTAGGAAATCATTTCATAAGGATTTGCATTCATCGAGGAGCCTTCATTCTGATCTACATCATGTTTATCCAAGGATCAAAGGAGAATCATATGTTTTGGCCGACCTTCACACGTTTCATCAACTTTGGGGTTTTAGACCTCTTAAGGCTAATGTGGACCTTTTTCGGAGCTGGAAATTTATATATATAAGCATTTTGTAGTTTGATTCAGGAGGAAGTGGGGAAAGTAGTGATAGAGTGATAGAGAAGTAGGAAGGTATAGGAGATAAGGGCTTCGACCCACATTGTATTTTTGGGCTTAGCGCCATATCATTCTATAATTTGTAAGTCAGAAGGCAGGGCATGTTGCCTGTGAATAATTGATCATTATCTATTTATCCATGAAGGATTGTTACTCCAATTCTTTGATTTTTTGTTGTCTTTACTCTTTCTACAAGGTTGGGTAGTCCTATTCCTAGACCCTCCATCCTTAACTGTACCAAGTTTCCACACCTTTTCTAATATATACATTCAGTGCCAATTGTGACATTTCCTTTCCTTACACATGTTTACAATTATTAGTGAATCTCCTTCAATATGAATCTTATTGATCTGAATTTGTCTTGCTAAATGCAGACCATGAAGAATGACCATTGCCTCTACCATATTGTTTGTTCCCAGAGGAATATCAATTGATCTAGCTGCCTTCAATTTACCCCAAGGGTCTCTAATACAAACACCTTCCCCTGAATAACCTGGATCCCCCTGGATGCACCATCAAAATTAAGTTTGAGAAACCCTATCATTGGAGGGTTCCATTTGAATAAACTTCTATTCACCTTCAATTTAGGAGACAGCTTCATACTCCCTTTGAAAGGTAGATTAATAGCTTTGCAGTCCTTAAGAATAATTTGGTCCCATGAGGTAAACAAAGAACTAACATTCTTTTGATCCTGTACACATGCATTGACCGCTTCTGCAATTGATTTTTCAATTGTTGCATGGATAGAGTGAACTGATGTTGAATTTTATCTAAATATGTGCTTATTTCATTCCCACCAAATGGACCATATGATAGCAGTTGGAATTAGTCACCAAATACATGCAAAAAATGTAGACTTATATAATACTGGCCATGAAGAAAAGAGATCTAAGACTGATTTTGGCAATGGAGAATAAAAACTCATCTTTTGCATGACAAGTTCCTAGCAACTTTGGGCAAATGAACATTGCAATAATAAATGATCAAGATTTTCCAAAAACTTTGAACCACACAAGACACAATTAAAAGGGTCTGATATTCCCATTTTTTCAAGACAATCACTTGTGAGCCCTCTTTTCCTCAACACAAGCCATGTGAAACTCCCTGCCTTTGGCAACACAATATTATTCTAGCAAAATGAATATGCTCTTTGGGGTTGCAAGTTGGTATACTTATTAAGGATCACCTTATACCTGTTTGATTGAATAATTGCCATCTTTTGAAGGAACCCAAATAATACGATCTACCTTTGTTGATAAAACAACTGCTCTTTCTACCAAAATCTGATGAAGCCAATTCTTTTGTCAAATGTTAACTGAGAATATGAAAAATATTTCCATAAAACCCTTCCAGATGAGATCTCAACTGCACTAACATAATCAATTAACTTGGAACCCCATAAACAAGACAAAATTGGAATGGCATCTTGAAGATATTGATAGTTTCTCAATGGTGGATGGTCATTCCAAGATTCATCCTAAAAATTCACTTCTTCCCCATTATTAACCTCCCAATAAATATAATATGTGATTACTTTTCTATAGGATAACATAAAATTCTGCATAGCAGATCTTGCAGGTGGGTTAGTAACTGTGAGAATTATTGAAGGTTTTTTACTGTCAAGATACTTTTCTTGCATAAGTGTGCACCATTTGGACTCAGGTTTAGTATATATTTTCCAAATCAATTTCCCCCAAAGGCTATATTTTATTTTGAAATATCATGCAAACCTACTCCACCTTTATATTTTTCTGAAGACATGCATTCCAAGGAGATCAAAGGATTTTTTTTACATCATTCATGTTTCCCTTTCATAAAAATCCCCTAATCACTCTCTCTATTTGATCAATTATTGTTCTAGATGCCTTAAGGTCTGAGATAAAATAATTGGGAATTACTGACAAAACAGATTTAATTAAAAGAATACGGACTGATAAAGACAACCAGTGGGTTTTCCAAGCACATGCTTTCAATTTAATTCTCTATAATATTAGCCCAAAAGGATGGTTTGTTTGCACCCATAAAGAAGGGAATACCCAAATACTTACATGGTAAGCTTGCCTCTTGAAAACCTAGAATTTGAATAATCTTTCTTTTAAGGTTGCTTTGGAATTGAAGACATACACTTTTAACTTTTGAGCATTTATCTTTTGTCCTGATACCTCAGAATACTTAACCAAAACACTTTTTATCGGCATGGCTTCATCAATATTCGCCTTTCCATACAACAAGGTATCATTCGCAAAACATTGTGTGTGACTAACAGATTAGTTTGGGGTATGTGAATCCCATGCCATAAACCCTAATTGTGCTTCTCTTGTATTGTCCTGCTCAGAGCTTCCACCATTATTATAAAAATAAAAGGTGATATAGGATCACCTTGCCTTATACCTTGTGTGGCTCTAAAAAATCATGAGGGTGAACCATTAATTATTATAGAGAAGAACGCTCTTGATAAGCAAGATAGTATCCATTTGCACCACTTGTCTGAAAACCCAAACTTGCTCAAAACTTTCAACAAGAAATTCCAGTCAACCCTATCATATGCTTTCATCATATGTAACTTTACAATAAATTATGGGAGATTATTGGTTTTAATAGAATTAAGAACCTCATGTGCTACCAAAGCCCCTTCTATAGTTTCTCTACCCGGCAAAAAACCACCTTGCTCTTGAGAGATGATTTTTGGAATTAAATGATGTAGTCTCTGATAAATTGCCTTTGTGAAAATTTTGTAAATTGTGTTACATTGAGAAATAGTCCTAAAATCAGCAAAAAATTTAGGCTCTTTTGTTTTGGGCAATAGAGCAATATTTTTAACATTAAAGTGCTTCAATATCGTGTCCAAATTCCTTGATTCCTCTAAGGCTAGGAGAAAATCAAAACCCACTACATCCCAACATTTTTGAAAAAACAAAGGAGAAAAACCATTTGGGTCTCAGGCCTTGTCCGGTGCAAGTGAAAAGACCACCTTTCTCAATTCTTCCAATGAAAAATTCTTCATTAACTCAACATTATCTACTTGAAATATGAGGCTTAGTATTGCTGCCAACAATTCATGGTCATCTTGCCTCCCTTGTGTAGAATCAAGCTTAAGAGGAGCAAGAATATGTTTAAAGAACTTTACTCCTTCCTGAATTTCATTTGCACTTGTCAGTTGCTTACCTATTTCTATATCTTGAATTGAAAAGATGGTTTTTGTTGCTCTTTTTTTGTTGGGCTGATGCATGGAAATATTTTGTGTTGTGGTCTCCTTCTCTCAACAATGATTCTCTTGATTTCTGACACCAATAGATTTCCTCTCTTTTCCCCAGTTCTTCCTAGATTAATTGTAGATTTTTTTGTTTCACATATGTATTGGGATCCATTCCATTCTGAATAATATGCTCGTGAACTTTTTCCAGCTATTTTGCTACTTCCTCTTTTTGTTCAAAAATATTTTTGAATACTTTCACATTCCAAGTTTTGAGCTGCCCCTTAATGAATTGCAATTTCTTAAATAATTGAAACATTTTAGTGCCCCTTTGATGCAGTGCACTCACCCACCATTTTCTAAGCAAAGGCAAAAAAGTGAATGTTTGAACCACATTTTTTCAAATTTGAAGGAAGGCTTGTGTTGCGGGGACACATTTTGATTCATTATCATTAACAAAATTTCATAATGATCCAAACATACAAATGGAAATATTTGTGAGGAAAGATAAAAGGCTTGAAAACCCAATTTGGAGAAATCAAGAACTTGTCTAACTGCACAACTATTTATGAAAATATATTCTCTTATTCATCCAAGTGAAGCTACCTTTCTTTGGCAGCACATCCCACGGAGAGTTATTCACAATAAAATTCTCAAAATATTCCATAGTTTTCTGAGGTGGACGGGCGCCTCCATGTTTCTCCTTTAGAGATAGTATAGCTTTAAAATCCCCTGCCATTACCTCTTTTTCACTCCCTAAGCTCTGAATAATATTTTTTATATTATCCCACAATCTTTTCTTATCTTGAGTTGTCGTTGGTCCATAAACATTAATGAGTCTGAAACATAAATCAAAAGACCCAACTTTCATTAGTTGCCAATTATTATCCCCTACCAAAACTTCTGTTATCACTGACTTTGGATTCCATAATGCAATCAATCCTCCTAATGTCCCTTGAGTTGTGATATGAAGAGATTTACATTTTCCCCATTTCATTGATGTGGTTTCATAAGAGTTTGTTGATAATTTTGTTTCTTGTAGTAGTACCACATCAGCCTTAGAAGAATCAATCTACCATTTGATGTGGGCTCTCTTTTCAAGGGCATTGATGCCCTTAAAATTCCATGATATTATCTTCATTATAGGTGAGGAGAGAAGCATGCTCTCCTCGGCCTCTTGTTAACTCCACACCTTCTATCTAAAGCAGCTTGCAACCCTGCTTCAATTTCCTCCCATTATTTTTTTTGCTTTTGGTTTTCTACCTCTTACCTGGAGATTTCTTAATAGATAGATGATGAACAAATGTTTGTGCTAAAGATAAAGTTTGAGAATAGACAAACTCAAGCTCCATAACTACATCCAATGCCATTATATCATCCATGCCATCCTTAGATAGCAGATCTTCCTTGGGAATCAATGGAAAGAAATCATCATTGAACCTTTCCTCTACCACTCCTTGTTCATTGAGAATTTCATTTGTAATCTAATCAAATAATTTTGAGCCTATTGATGTAATAAAATTTTGTGCAAGAGCCTCCAACTAAGAAGAAGAACACTACTAATTTATGCTTGTTTCTTGTGAACTTTGATCCCTGTGAATAACTAAAAGACCTTCCTTCTTAGAATTATCATTCCTTCATTAAAAAGATTGTGTGTCACCTAAATGGGTGACTTCTTTTCCCATGAGGTGCATTAAATTTGAATTGGAAAACCATTAAACTAAAATTGGTGAACTAATGCAACCAATTGATCAACTGAAAATATTGCTTTAGAAGACAGCTCCCTCCCACTACCAACCTTGCTATGTTGATATACTTTCTTGACTAGAACATTATTTAGCAAGGAAGAATGAGAATCTTTTGATTTGATCATGCTTAAGCTTGTTGTTTTTTACTTAGCTTGATGCAGTGAAATGACACTTTCTCTTTTCTGAACACTCCCATTTACCAAGTCTCTTGACACATTTTCCTCTACCAAATCCCCTAACACATTTTCATCTGATTTCATATCAAAAATTCAAGATAAAGCTTTATGATGAGGAGATTGTAAGGAACTCTTTCTTTTGACAACTAGCAATAATAGGGCATACCGCATTCAAATTCTTTATGGAATGACACAAAGAACATGTATTTTGTTGATATTCTACCACAATCTCTTGAATCCATGTGTCAAACTTTGATTTTATATGCACTTGATCAAGGAATGAATTTGTAGTATCTAGCAACACACAAACCCTAATAGGCTATGTGGGATTATCATAAAAAATTATCATGTTGAAGAAAGATAGCAATATGATTTGCCAAGATTTCAATCAATTTAAACTCCCTATACTCTAGAGGCAAAGATTTTAATTGAATCCATGCTGGAATAAATTTTGACATAAATTGATCTAATTTAAAATTAGGAATCCAAGAATTCATGCATTAACCAAATCCTTCATATATCCAATATTTCACTTTGTGCATGGCATCTCTCTCTCTTTTGGAATGAAAAAGCACAATAAAAATGCCCTTGTTTTGGTCTAAATAAAATACTTTTGAAACCCCTTCCCATTCATCAAATAAAAAATCTTTCAAAGTATGTATATCTAGAGTAAGGTCCCAAAAGTTACAAATTAAGGCCCAGTGATGAAGATCCTAAATTTGATATTGCAACAAATCCTCTAAGAATGTGACATTGACTACAACCTTTTGCTCCAGTTTATTCGGGCTCTTGATATTTGAATCTTTGATGGTTTGTTGCATTTTTTCCTTTTCAATGCCCCTTATAACATTCTTCTTATTATTTTTCTTATGGGACTTTTTCTTTTTCTTATTGGATTTGACTGCCCCTGCCTATTTATTCGGCTCTTTCTTTTTAACCCAAATCTTTCAAACCTTATTTTGCTTCTTGATCTGGGCCATTTGATTCCCAAAACCATCGTTGTCCTCTTTTGCATGTTACAAAACTAATTTGGAAGAGGCTTTATGATTATGATTGAATCCTTTTTTGCATCTTGTAGCCGGGGTTTTATTCTTTTCTTTCCTACAAAGAGTTGTGCTTGCATGTTGTGCATGAGGTAGTATATACTCTTGATAACCCTGATCTGCATGTGACTTATCTCTTGTATTGAAGGGATCTCTTGAATGATTTGAGACATTGATTTCCCGAATGCATTTTTGACCTTGAATATTATTATTCGTTGAAACCCTAACCCCTTCATTTTCCTTACTTTGATTGATCCTATAATCAGCCTCACTTTTTCTATACACTAGATTGAGAAACCTTGGATTTACTTTCCCTTTGTTTACCTTGAAAGTCTTTTGGAGGCATATGCGGTCTATCATTTTCATATAATTCAAAAACGGGTTGCTTCTACTTATTTAAATGTTAAATATAATGAAATGGCACCCAGTTAGATCTAGATAATCTATGTCTGACAACAGGATCCTTGTGTCTTGCATGATAAAACTGTATTACCCGTGGGGCCTTACGTAGAATAAGACTAGTTTTTGTAGCCATTATTTGTAGAACGAGATGGATTCCTATCTCTTTCTAAAAAATGACCATTGGGAAGCCATTGTCGCTCAACCATCTTTTTAATTATTCATCCAAGGATTACCATATGAATTATTAAAATCACAAAATGTTTATGGAAAATTCTATTACTATACCCTAGGTCAGCGGAGCAGGAGCAGGAACCGGAACACTATTTTACTGACCCACACCTTTCCCACTATGAAGCAAAGTCAAACCTGTGACCTCGAGGAATGCAAACCCAAAACTCCATCCAAATCCACTACAAGTGGTGGCTAACAATACTTCTCATATTACAATGGGTGACTCTTCACAAATTCTAGTTTTGTAGTTAGGTATTGTACAGTTGATAAACGATTGTAATAAGGATGTTCTTTATGTTTCCAAGATTTATGCTAATCTTCTTTCTATATACCAAATTATATCTATACCAATGATGGGAATATAATTGAGTCTTCACTACATGTTATAGTTATTCAAGAAATACAATACCAAAGAAAATTATGTATTTAGGTAGAGCTCATCATTGATCTAGATTGTATAGGTTTCATGATTTTGAGTCATATTTTTGTTCATCACACATTTTCTATATAGTTTATTTGAGTATACTTTTGAATAAGAGGTTTGGACACCTCAATTACAAGTATCTTCAGTAATTGAGTACATATGATATGGTACTTGGTCATCGTACTTGGTTTCATGAACAAAAGGTGTTTGTCAAGGCTATGCCTATTGATGTTCTAAGTAGCTTAGGGTTGTTTCTTCCAGCGCACTTTTTCCAAGAAGACACATAAATTAAATGATAGCCTAATCGGATAATTAATTTATGTTCATTGAGATTATTATCTTTACCTATTTGGGCCGACCTACCTTGCATTTATTTATTCTCCCAAGAGAGTCGACCTAATTGAGGAGGTGCCTCATTTGTATATATATAAGGTTTCATTTGTACATTTGATAATCAAGTTTATTCATCATTCCTACAACAATTCGCCCTTAAGAAGCAGAGTATCATCTTGTAGAAGTAGGCCAAATTCAAGGAGAAACATATTCAATTGTATCTTTGCATCTAGGAGAGGTGTGATTGTTCATTGTATCAAAATTGGCCATTGTTGGGCCTGAGTTGTAAGCAAATTTTTGCTCTTATTCTTCATCATATAAAGAGAAATATTTTTTGTATTTTTCTCCCTCATGAGGAGGGTTTTCCCAGGGTATCTTTTTGTGTTTATTGTCTTATGTATTGCAATTTTATAAGTGCTTTCAGTTGTTTATCTGATCTATGAAACACTAACATGGTATCAGAGTGGGTTTGAAAAAGATCGAGATAAGATTCATTTTGCAGCTCTCTCCTTAATCTTTTTTGTCTATCTCTATTTGAGTTTCAATATGGTGAATGGTTTTAAAATCGAGGATAGACTCGAAGGAGATTCTAACTACACATCATGGAGGTTCAGGATAATGCTCACCTTGGAAGAGAATGATTTGGCTGAGTTTGTGGAAACCAAAGTCCCCGAACCTGAGGAGGAAGAAGCGAATTTGCAGTGGAGGAAGAAAGACACCAAGGCAAAGAATATGTTGGTTGATTCCGTTAAAGATCATATTGTTCCGATTGTCTCCAAGTTGAAGATGGAAAGGGATATGTTCAAAATATTGGAAGAGATGCATGAAATCAACAACACCAGTCGGGCACTTACACTCAAGAAAAAACTACATCATGTTAAGATGGTGGAAGGAGAATTTTTCCTCACCTACTTTATGAAGATTTCTGAATTGAGAGATCAGCTCTCTACCATTGGTCATATTATTGATGACAAGGATTTGACCATGTTGGCTCTTAATGGTCTTCCTTCATCTTGGGAGTCTTACATTCAAGGAATCAATGCGAGATCGAAACTTCCCAAGTTTGATCGATTGAGGGCTGACTGTATTCAAGAAGAGTCGAGGTTGGCTACGAGAGGTATTGGTTGAAGCCCTACAAATGAAGACATTCATGTTCTTTCTGCTCAATCCTCAAAGAAGGAAGGAAAAGATACTTCAAGAGGAATAGAGATAAAGGGTCAGATGGTGCTCCTGCACTCAAGAAGAAGTGGGTCCTCTCTCATGTTCAATGCTTTAGGTGTGACAAATTTGGTCACTATGCAAAGGATTTCCCTACTAGGCCTAATCAGAATGCTTCATTTGCAGATGTGATTGAGATCTCTCCCCAAAATGATTCTAGTGAATTTCTACTCTAGTCATGGGCCTATGCTCAAGTTGTGAAGGTTGTGTATTGATCTAAGTACAAGAGCAGTGTATTGTACCATGTCCACCCTTCAGAATATTTAAGAGATAAGTATTTATTGTTTTGATTGTAATTACCATTCTAGGCTAAAATTCAGTTTTCTGAGTTGTGCAAATCTGGCATTATTTACTTAGATTATGTGTGACTAGTAAATAGTAATCACTGTGATAAGATTCTTTAGAATTAAGAATTATTCATTACAAGTTGTATAATGCTAATTTGTGAAGATTGTCTTTTATTATGCTGAGATTATCTCTTCCAAGAAATTGGGAGAAAGACATGTCATGATTGATGTATTAATTATCTATTACTCAGGAGATTTTGAAATCTATTGCATGGTTGAATAATGTTCATGAATTGTTTTGTAGTTATTAATTCATGCTATAACATTGAGATAGTCAATCATGTATGCTCCTAGTTATGGTACGTCTATTTGAGATAGTTGTGTCCCATGATCTATTATTAATCTCTTCTTAATGCTTTTAGGATAAATCAAGAAGCGTAAGAGATTTCTTTCAAGAAGAACTTGATGCATCCTATAGGTTGAAGAAATGGAGACTCTACTTCTAGCTATGAGACTAAGTGAATGGCTGAAGACATCTTTTCGAAGAGGAAGAATTAACCTTAAGAGGGAGTTCTATGACTCTCTGAGAATAAGGGTTGCAGTGTTGCAAGGCTAGATGCAAAATTATTGAAGTACCTCTTCAGCAGTTGGGTTCTGAATTGCTCAAGTCAAGTCAACTTGGATTTAACATTGGTAGCTTTGCAAACCTATTCAGAATAGAGTGATCTAGGATGCAGTCGAAGAGGACAACCCTGAATCTCTACAGAGGTGTGCATTGGAAACCATTTCTCTAAGGCAAGCATTGCAGGAAATCTTGGACAATGAGGTCAAGTGGTTGATGCAAGTGATTGAAGATTTGAAGGGAGCCTACTGAACCTAAAGATGATGGTTGTGTTGCTCTAGATGTTATTTCAGTTGAGGTCGGCGATAATATCCTAGTATAGAAGGAAGAAGTCTTATGTGGCACTGAATACAATAGAGGTCAAGTACATTATACCTTGTGTGGTAGCTCGAGAAGTAGTGTGGCTTCGAAAGCTCCTTGCCGAATTGGTTGAACAAGCATTGAAGCCAACTATGATCCTTTGTGTTAATCAAAACTTTGAGAAGATTTTTGTATTTCCATGTGTTTCATGATAAAACTAAGCACTCCACTATATCAGAGATATGGTATTGAGGAAAGATATTCGGTTGAGATCTATCAGCATAGATAAGCAGATGGCAGTCATTCTCATCAAAGCATCTCTTCAGGATAATGTTTGTGTACCTTTGAGACAAGCTTGATATGGTGGAGAATGAAGCCCTAGCTAAGTGGGAGTCTCAGTATCAGTGATCTTCAAATTTGATAATGCATTTCTCTATTGAGAGAGATTTGAGGTGCAAGCCCTTGTTGATGCATTTCTCTATTGAGAGAGATTTGAGGTGAAATCCTTTGTTCCACCCTCTGGGAGAGCCATGGTGGATGTCATGTGTGTGACTCCATCACAACATCACATGAGGGAGTCTGTGATGATTTTTGTGTACTTGTGTTTCACCCTCTGGGGGAGCCATGGTGAAAGTCACGCTGAGGTGAAAACATCACATTGAGTGATGAGCACTTGTACATACCATCTATGGAGGTATCCATGATGGTTGATATCATGATGAGGTGATATCCGATGTCACGATGAGGTGATATCTTATTTTCTTTTCATGATGAGGTGATAAGCTCCTGTATCACTATGAGGTGATATGTTTTGTGCAGCTAGAAGTATCATCCCTAGCTGAGAGGGAGTGTTGATGTTCTAAGTAGCTTAGGGTTGTTTCTTCCAGTGCACTTATTCCAAGAAGACACATAAATTAAATGATAGCCTAATCGGCTATTTAATTTATGCTCATTGAGATTATTATCTTTACCTATTTGGGCCGACCTACCTTGCATTTATTTATTCTCCCAAGAGAGTTGACCTAATTGAGGAGGTGCCTCATTTGTATATATACAAGGTCGCATTTGTACATTTGATAATCAAGTTTATTCATCATTCCTACAGCAGTTCGCACTTAAGAAGCAGAGCATCATCTTGTAGCAGCAGGTCGAATTCAAGGAGAAACATATTCATTTGTATCTTTGCATCTAGGAGAGGTGCGATTGTTCATTGTATCAAATTCGGCCATTGCTAGGCTTGAGTTGTAAGCAGATTTCTACTCTTATTCTTCATCATATAAAGAGAAATATTTGCTGGTTTTTTCTCCCTCAGGAGGAGGGTTTTCCCAAGGTATCTTGTTGTGTTTATGTCTTATGTGTTGTAATTTTATAAGTGCTTTCAATTGTTTATCTGATCTATGAAACACTAATAGTGCCCTTGGAAAACATCATCAGGAACCCTTTCATAAGGGTAAGTCCCATCATGATACTACTTTACTTTAGCTGGTTCATAGTGACTTCATTTCATTTCCAACTAATTTTTCATGAGCCAAGTATATAATCACATTAATTGATTATTTCTCTTGTTGCACATGAGTGTACTTTATCAACTACAAGAGTGATGTCCTTGCCACTTTCATGATTTTCAAGATGTTCATGGAGAAGCAATCAAGTTATTTTATTTAGTGGATATGCACAAATAATGGGAGGAATATGTGAACAAGGTATTTCAATATTATTGCACTAAGCATTGTATTCATTATCAGTATTTAGTTTCCAATACTCAACATAATGGTGTTGCCAAAAAAAAGAACAAATTATTAAGGGAGATGGAAAATTATATGTTTTAGTATCAATATATGGCCACTTTGAGGGGGAAATCCTCTAAATATCTCTAATTAAAACACAACTTGCAATATGATGAACAACTATAACTCCTACCTCCTATACATACCCTAAATTTATACCTATGATATCACCTGTCGGCCTCCTACAATGATTTTAACAACTAAGCCCTTGCAGCTATGATTTAGAGATTGGACATCTAACTTGAATAGTCATTTCAATCATCATGAAGGTGCATTTAAATTGTCAACCCAGGGCTGTAAACTTGAAATGGTTCAGCACTGTATGTGCAATAAAAATCCAAAGTAGCCATATTTATCCTACAGCTAAGAAAAAAACACAATTCTGAAAGTAAATTGCTTGGAAGGAAATAACATACATTTTGAACATCACCCAACAACTAGATTAAATTGAAATGCATGACAGAAATGAAGATCTGAGCGAAAAAATAGGAAACTACTATGTCTGATTTGGTTGCAAGAGCAGTCATAGAATGGAATTCTAGTGGCTGCAGGAACAATCAGTGCCAAATTCTTAACTAATTATTGAACAAAAAATAAAAACTAAACTAAACTAAGGTACGGGATGGAATACTCACCAAGTGGGCCCCCTTGGATAAGTATTCCCTAAAACTAAGATAGAATCAAATGCATGAAATTATAACTTCATTTTATTCAAAAGAAAAACATGAGTACAATCATCATGGCTATATTTTGAAAAACTCAAGAGTGTGATTCATCAATTAAGCAATCTTTTAATTGAGAGCCAGAAAGAACATTAGAGCCCTTATTTATTCAACCACCTTGCAAGGTGGTCAACTCCAGCAAACGCAGAGGATGCTACATTAGGAAAAGCATGGAAAAGAGAAGGGGCGACTACGCATGCACAAAACCTATTAGGCACAATTTCCTTAACTCAAAGCTGGCACAATAGTAATACCAACATATGCTCAACAAATTTTAATGCCATAACAAGGCAATTACAATCCGATGCATGAGGAATCTCCAACCGCCAAGAGTCTTCAATGACCACCTTGTTGATTGATATAGCACACATCTAGCTGGTGGGATCTTCCTGAATTACAGGTCTCAAATCATCTGCATGAAAATTTTAGCATGCACAACAACTACATATCCATAATCATCTTAAAGTTACATTCATTAATCACATGCAAATTTAACACAAATAGTCCACATAGCATATCGATATCATTTGAAAGCTTATAAAAATAAATTCATGTCCAAGGTCTATGATTTCAAGGAAATATTATGAAAGATCAACTCTCAAGCATCAAAGTCATATGTAACTACAGGAAATGGACAACAACCCTATCAATAATTAAGCCATAAATTAGACTCATCATTTCCCCCCCAACCTAATGTCTTGTTGGTCCTCCAGCAAAGGAAGAATTGAGCTTATATTTGGTCAATGCCTTGAAGTTAGCAACTACAAGTTTTCCCACAAATTTTTCTATTGTATCTAAGTTAGGATCCCAATAGAATCCTTGTTGTCTTTCCAGGATGCTCCATCTCTACCTTTCATCAGCAATGGCGTACCTGTAAAACCTATATTTTGGCACTAGCCACAATAGAATAGGAGGCTGAAAATTAGTGGAAGCCACAATTGCCCTTTTGTTCTTTCGAGTTGAATATACTTATCAATTATTTTGAGGTATCTCATCACAGAGTCTCTTGTGGTTCTTTCCATCTCTTCATACTCTCTGTAAACCGCCTCTCTCTCAGGGAGGATCCTGCAGCTATAGTTTGGCCGGTATAACATTTTGTGTCAATCCTTAAAAATATTTCTTGGATGTCTAGACTCAGCCCTAATGGGCAAGGGAATTTTGGATTCAACTTGCCTCTAAGTCCTATATTGTTTTCCCCAACTTACTTCAGTTTGTATCCAGGACATGAATGCCCATAATTGGACATCCCCAACATATAGCAATGGATTCCAATCTTGATCTTTGGTTACAGCAAAATTATGTAAATAAAATTTGCACAACAAATTTTTCATCTCAAGGGGAGCAATCTGAAAAGCATTGAAAATTTTAGTAGGGGTTTCAATTGAGGGGTTCAAACCCAAAACAATCTTTACAAACTTGAAAGAAATATGCTTTTCTTTTAAATACATGACATATACCCTCAGAGGAGCTGTGCATTCCAATATCTATGGCACTAAAGTTGCCATGTCATCAACCTTCTTCAAAACAACAATTTATGCATTCTTATCTTCAATTTCCTCATCTTTTTGTTCAATTTCCTTCTTTAGCCTACGTTTTTCTTCTTTCCATTCTTCTTCTCCTCTTTGTATTTCCTTCCATAAATTCAGAATTACTATGTTCATTCAAAAATTAGAGGGCCTATGTACTCCTACTATTATTTTACCTAGCACTTGTGCTTGCTCTTGGTGGAGTACCATCTGCAGGGCTTCTTCTTGCTCAGCCAATTTTGGCTACAAGGGCTCTAGGCCTTGTTCTTTCATTTCAATCTATAGGGCATGTTGTTCCTGTTCTTGCTCATGTTGCAGGAGCTCTTGATTTCCTTCACATGCCTAGCTTTCAACTTGCTCTGCAATATCCACAAGATTAGTTAGTGTTAAATTTTTTGCTTCTTCGAACACATCCTTTTCCTTTTCATTTACATTCTCCTTTAGAGCTTTATCCTCAAATGGAAAATTTCTAGGTTTAGGGCTTCCCTCAGAAGATACCCTAACAGTTGGCCTCGTTGAATTTGATTTTTCGGGAGGGTTTCTTCATTTTTCCTTTGTTGCAGGAAGAACAGTGTCAATTTTTTGTTTCATGGAGCTTGGCACTTCCTTTTCTACCATTTTATGTTTAGCTTTTCCTTCCTTTAGCTTTTCCCTCTTCTTTTGTGCCCTAGTTTTCATTAATGTGCCAAGGGGGACATCATCATCAGAATCAGGAGAGGGACTCTCTTGATTGGAATGCTCTGCCTTACAAGAACTAATTTCAATAGCTTGTATGGTTGTAGGAGGGTTTCCACTAGGGCTTGCATCATAATTTGAGGTACCAACAGTGGTCCTAGCATTGCTCCTTCTTCTTCCAGCCCTACAAGGCAAAACCCTAGGTTGCAAATGCTCCGATCTAATTTAATCAATTCTCAAGAATTCTTCCCAAGCAATATTGGACACATCATGTAGAAATTTTTCAACTAATAATTTAATTAGGTAATGGTGGGAAATGGAATTGTCCCTACCTTTCTGATTTTTTGTTGCCATGATCGAAAGAAGGTGATACAACATGTTGGGCACATTCATTCTCCTTTCATGCCTCATGTGGCTAAGGAGCTTAAAATACATGGAATGTAAATTTGACTAGCGACCTTCGCAAGTGATATACTTGACAACGTAGATCGCAACTTATTTCAAAAGCTTGGGAAGAGAATTCCTCTTCGCTCCTTGACTGTCTATGCTCAACAGAGGGTCATTAGGTTTTGTGAATTTACACCTAGCCGACCTGGCATCTCTAGTTGCAAGGTAATTTTTTCCATTAGTAGGTAACCTCGTAACTTCTGCAATTCTTTCCTCCGTATCTATGACTTCCAACCCTTTTACTGTGGCCCTTCCTTCAAACAATCTCTGGGTGAATTCAAATGCAATACCTTCATCAAATCCATCCAGCTTTAGGAAATAGTTTATCCATCCACAGTTTCTAAACTCAGTTAGGCAAGGTGCATCCTTTAGTAAAACATCATGAACTATGGGTTCATTTCGAATCAACCCACCTCCCATTATCTGCAATCAAACAGTTACTCTACAAATATTTTCTTCCTGCAATTCTTGTTTAGAAACCAAACTTTTCCTTCCTGCAACTCTAATGAATTTCCAATGCTGGTGTCTTTTGAATTTTACCTTTTGGCTTAGGATTATGACAGGGATAATTAAATCAATAAAGAAGTAATAAATGCAGGCTATGATTAAGGAAAAGGGCGGCGAAGGATTTACATTTCGCACATACAAGTCACAATCTTTGAATTCAAATTGGCTTAATGACTTAAATCTTGCTGATGTGAATCAGTAAGAACAGACATGCAGACATGGCATTGACATGTTCCCCCAACCTAAATTTACACATGTGTCCTCACATGTGAGGTGAAAGGATGATTTGACAAGGCAGGAAATGATGACATGCTATGGCAAACGTCCATATTAATTTACAACAATTAAATAAATGCACTAGAAGACAATTAAGATATAACTATTAATGTGCACGTACTTGAATTCATGAAAGATTTATTGCAAAGATCATGGAGAAAGTACCGGTCATTTTCAAGAAATTTGTTGAGTAATTAATGAAAGTGGAGTGGAATGAGGTGGAGTGAAATGAAGTGAAGTGAAATGATGGTGGTGAGGTGGAAGAGAGAGAAAGGTGGAATGAATGGGAAAATGGGTGAAGAAGTGGACCCCCACAAAGTGGGAATCTTTATTATGAAAAGTGGCATACCTTAATTAGCCAAAAGAATGGACACTAGGTCCACTTCCTTCGGCTGTAGGAAGTTCGGGTGTTGCACGCTGAGTGAATTACTGCAGGAACTCTTCCTTAGAAGTTGGCTTGTGATACAATCTCAGGTGATGACCATTCACTAGCATCTTAAACCTAACAAGGTCAATTGTAGTAAGTTGAACAACTCCATTGGAAAATACTTCAGCCACCTCATAAGGTCCAAGCCATCTTGTCTACAATTTTTCTACGTTATCCTAATATCTTGAGTCATAGAGCAGTGCTCAATCTCCAAGTTGAAACTTCTTATCCTTGATGAATTTATCATGCCATCTTATTCACTGATTTTTCACTACCTATGTGTGATGCAAGGTTGCCTTCCTCATCTCATCCAAAGCATTCAACTGCATGATTCTATCTCTTTGTACTTCAAAAATATCCATTCCCAATTCTACTATAGTTCTGAGAGTCTTATGTTCAAATTCAATGGGCATCATGGCTGAATTTCCATACAGCAACTCAAATGGAGTGAATCATATAGTTGTTTTCCAAGTGGTTTTGTAAGCCCAAACAACTTCTAGTAACCTACTTGCTCAATCCTTTTTATGGATAGCCAGTGTTTTGGTCAGAATGGCTTCAATTTCTCTGTTAGTCACCTCAACTTGGCCATTGGCTTGGGGGTGAAAAGGAGTAGACTTCATGTTCCTAATGTTGTACTCATTGACCAATGTTGAAACAAGTGTTGAAGTGAATTGAGTCCCTTGATCGGTCACTATCTCTCTTGGAACTCCATACCATGTGAAAATTTTATCATACATAAATTCTACAACCTTATTATCTCTTGCATGCTTCATGGTTTTAACTTCTACCCATTTAGTTACATAATCAGTGCATACTAAAATATAGGATTTACCTTTTGATGGAGGATCAATGGGTCCTACAAAATCGAGTCCCCACTTATCAAATGGATTGATTACTACCTGAGGATAAAGTGTCATCTCATCAGATTTTGTTGGTTGGCCCATCCTTTGGCATCTATTACACTTCCTTGTGTATCTCTCTGCATCCTTGTGAAGTGTTGGCTAGTAATATCCTATGTTCAAAATCTTAATTGTTGTTTGCTTGGATACAAAATGTCCTCCACAGGGTTCATTGTGACATGCATGAAAAATATCAAATGTCTCATCTTCCCTCACACATCTCCTCATGACCTAGTCAAGTCCGATGTAGAACAAACATCCAACAATCCATGAGAAAGGAAAATATTTTTCAATGAGCACTCTCCTCTCTTTTTGAGAGAAGTGAGGAGGGTCTCTCCTTGTGACCAGAAAGTTAGCTATGTCAGCATACCAGGGTGTCTACACACTAATAGAAAATAAGTGCTCATCGGGGAAATAATCATCTATGACTTGATTGTCTTCTGATATGGTCAGCATTGAAAGAAAATCTACAACAATATTGGCTTTCCCTAGTTTATCCACAATGGTTATGTCAAACTCTTGCATTAGCAGTAACCATCTCGCTAGCCTTCCTGAAATAAGAGGCTTATTCATGAGGTATCTAATGGTTGCATGATCGGTGTGCACAAATATTTGGTAGTCGGATATGTAATGTTTGAATTTGTTTAAATTATAGATCACTGCTAACATTTATTTCTATGTTACTATATAGTTGAATTCAGATCCTTGAAAATTTTTGCTAACAAAGGAAATGGTATTTTCAATAACTCCTTTATGTCCTAGGACTGCTCCTATAGCATAATCTGATGTATCCATATGGATGTGAAAAGGAAACTCCCAATTATGTCCCTTGAGCATAGGAGCATGAGTCAAAGTTTCTTTCAATTCATAAAATGTCTTGTCACAGCCTTCTATCCATTGAAACTCAACATCTTTAGTGAGGAGGGTATACAATGGTGCCGCCATTTTGTTGAATTCTTTGATGAACATCCTATAATAACCTGCATGTCTTAAGAAACTCTTGAAATATTTTATTTTTTACAAGAATAGGCAGATTGGTAATTACCTCAATCTTTGCAAGATCTACTTGAATTCCTTTGTGAGAGATGTAGTAGTGGCCAAGAACTACACCTTTTTGCATCATCATGAAGCACTTTTCACTATTTAAAGAAAAATTATGATCTGCACATCTCTGTAGGACTCTCTTAAGATTTTATAGTGCTTCATTGAAATTAGCACCATAAGTAGTAAAATCATCCATATAAATCTCCATGCAATCATGAGAAATGTATAAAATATGCTAATGATTGCCCTCTGAAAAGCTAGTGCATTGCATAAGCCAAATGGAAATACTGAGTAAGCATAGGTTCCCCATGGATAGGTAAAGGTGGTCTTCTCCTAGTCCTCTGGTGCAATTTGGATCTGGTTATAGCCACTAAATCCATCAAGAAAAAGAAAAGTATTGCTTTCCTGCAAGTGAGTCCAGAATTTGATCTATGAATGGCAAGCAAAAATGGTCTTTTTTGGTGGTAGAGTTGAGTTCCCTGTAATCAATACAAACTTGCCACTTACCTCATTTTTTGGGCACAATCACCAATGGGGACACCCACTGGCTATCTGAAATGGGGTAGATAAATCCTCCATCTAGCAATTTTTGCAGTTCCCCTTTTACTATTTCTCTCAATGTAGGGTTAATTCTTTTTTGTGGTTGCCTTACTGGTGTACAATCATCTCTTATATATATCCTATGAGTGTAAAGTTTAGGATCCAATCCCTTGATATCATGATAATCCCATGCAAATGCATTTTGGTGGGCCCTTAGCAAGTTTGCTAATGACAATTGTTGTTCTTCACTCAATTTACTGTTGATATTCAGATATTTCCCTTCTGACACTTGTACTTGTGTAGTTAGCTCAACCATATCTACTTCACTAATGATTGGTACCTTGATTTCATGTGGAAGTAATGCATGGAACATACCTATTGCTGTAGGAAATTCGGCTACAAGAAAGGCGTATGTGGGAAGAACGGCTACAGGAAGAGCGGTTGCAGGATGAGTGACTACAGGATGAGCGGTTGTAGGAAGAGCGTGCAAGAGTGTCTTCATTGTATCAGTAGAATTAGAGGATGATGCTTCCTCTACCTCATAATGGTTTTGAATTATGTTAGACAGTACCTCATCTTCATCTTGAAGTTGCAGGAAAGGACCTTTTCCTAACATCATAAGTTGTGCCACAAAATTAACTTCCTCAACCTCTTCACCAATATGTGGCCATACTGAATCATCCTTAACATGGGATGGTTGAGCAAGAGGGTAGAGAAAAATATTTTTGGTTCTCTTCCCATCTGAAATGGTCATGTCTCTTGTCTGACATCCAATATAAGCTTTTGTTGTTGCTAACCATTGTCTTCCAAGAATAATGGGGTACTCGCCTAGTGTGGCTTTGAGAGAAAGAATCATAAAATTTGTTGGGTACTCCCAAGAGTCGAGGGTTACCACTATATCTTCCACTATACCATTAGGCTTAATAGTAGAACTATCAACAAGCTACAGGACAGTAGGAGTAGGTCTCATAGTTACAATATTTAGTTGTTGCAAGATATCCTTGGTCATTACATTTATTGTTGCTCCCAAATCAATCAAAGCATTATTTATTTGCATCCCATTTATAACAACTCCCACCACATGACTCCCTAGTTCATTGTACTTGGGGATGGTCACTTTCCCAAGCATGATGTCAGTGAGTTGTCCCACCACATGAACTGTAGTGGGGTCTTTCTTCTTCCTACTTGGCTTCTTAATGCATGCTTCCTCGATTGCTTTGATGTATATGGGAACATCTTTGATGGCCTGAAATAGAGGTATTTGGACACATATATGCTTCATCTGATCTAAAATATCAAAATTGTGTCCTCCTTTTCTTATTTTTGCTTCACATTTTCCAACCTTTGGGGAAATGGTGGTTCAAAATCAGTTTGCTTGGTTGGGACTGGTTTAGGATTTTTAGGTGCACTTGGCTGAATAGGGACATTCAGAGGCTCCTCCTCTTCCATAAGAAGCTCAGTGATAATAGGTGTGGAAAGAGTTGGTAAAGTGGTTCTTGAACACAAATAGATGTCACTTACACTCACAACATATGCAAAGAATTGATTTGGATTAGCATAGTATATTGGCTTCTACTATGGTTTATTATTTGGGTTAGGTGTGGGTTGGGTTGGTAGTTGAGTAGGTTTATGCACATTTGAACTTGGATTATCAGGAGGAGGCATTATAGCACGTTTTTAAGGCTAAGAAGGTGGTTGCATGTAATTGGTTTTCTAGTTTGGCCATTGTTGTCCTCCCCTCCATTGAGATGTTTGCTGCTAGTTTCCTGGAGGTGGCTGCCAATTTCCTTGAAACTATTGGCAATTCCCCTGAGGTTGTTTCCACTGGGGTGGAGATTTTTGGTGATTGGGCCAAGCATTTGGAGGGTTATTCCAATGATGTGGTGGATATCCTCCATAATTGGATGGATATGGGGGTTGCCATTGATTACTAGATGAATAAGCATTGGAATATGGCCTAGCAAAAGATAGTGGATCTAATGGGATACCCTATCTTGGAGCCCATGGATTCCTTTGTGCAACATAGTAGACTTGATCATCATCACACCGGATTAGTTTGAACTCGGGTTCCATCTACTTGCTATCAATATTGGCTATCATCTTATATCTATAGTCCTTCTTCTTTTTGTCTACAATGAGGGCAATATTCTTCCAACATTGCCTTTTCCTCCTCTTGTTTCTTCTTGGCCTGAAGTGAATCCAACAGAGTAGCCAGATTGTTTATGATCTCTTGCTTGAAATCTGCCAGTAAGTGAGTAATCTCCATCCTTGAAACTCTTCTAGTAGATGACTTACCCATAGAGGATTGGTAATATCTCCCTTTCTTTGAAGCTTCCCTAGAATAATTATGACATATCTTCTTGATATCCTCCCAAGGAACTTGGGTGATATCTCATCCTCCCATCAAGTCTAAGGCATCAGTGCAGCTGCCATTAATTCTTCTTAATAAAAGCAACTTCTTTGATTCTTCATTGAGTGTATGGTGTGGAGATTTCTGCAGACAAAACATAAACCTTGAAATGAAATCTTTCAAGCTCTCATCTTCCTTTTGTTGCATCTTGAAAATCTCATCTCCTCTCATGTCACTACCCCTGCAATACTCTTTGTATTTCTCAAGGAATTTTGTCTTCATGTCCTCCCAAGTCTCCACAGTATCTCTGCCTAGGCTCATGAACCATCTTAATGCAACTTCTTTCAAGGTGGTAAGGAATAGATTAAGCTTATGGGAATCGGTGGTATAGTCATAACTTTTGTAGAGGATATCAAACTCAAACAAGAATGTATCAAGATCTTCTGTGACAAGTCCATAGAACTTAGGAAGAACTAAATCAGGGATATTTTTGGGGTTGTCTACTTTATTCTGATGAGCAATGGGGAAAGGAAACGTTGGTTGGTTAGATTTGTTAGGTCTATTTCCATTTGCATCACCCATGCATGCTTGATGAAATTCCAAAGAAAATGGTTCTTCAATCAGATTTTGATCTTCAAGGGAAACTTCAGAACTGGTCAAATTAGGAAATGTATCAACAAAGGGGTATGGCTCTTCTTCTCTATTTCTAGGCAGATTCTAGTACTCAACTAACTAGAATGGATTTGTATTGTTAGGAAGAAATCTCTCATGAGCATTTATCCTCCTCCCTCTATGCATGCGGTATCAACGTAGTATCACCTAGCTCACACAAAAATTTGGCAAAAGAATAGGGGGGTCATTACTCTTCTAACAAGGGGTATACTAAGAACAACTCCAGAAATACTACAGTAAGAAAAAATATCAATGAATCCAAATAACTACCTAGTTTGACACCATCCTCGGTAATGGCGCCAAAAAAATTTGGCCTCCTACAATTATTTTAACAATTAAGCCCTTGCAGCTGTGATTCAGAGATTGGACATCTAACCTGAATAGCCATTTCAATCATCATGAAGGTGCAAATAAATTGTCAACCCAGGGACGTAAACTTGAAATGGGTCAACACTGTATGTGCACTAGGAATCCAAAGTAGCCATATCTATCCTACAGCTAAGAAAAAAACACAATGTTGAAAGTAAATTGCTTGGAAGGAAATAACATAAATGTTGAGCATCACCCAACAACTAGATTAAACTGAAATGCATGACAAAAATGAAGGTTTGAGTGAACAAACATGAAACTACTATGTTTGCTTTGGTTGTAGGAACATTCGCATAATGGAATTCTAATGGTTGTAGGAATAGTCAGTGCCAAATTCTTAACTAATTACTAAACAAAAAATAACAACTAAACTAAACTAAGGTACGGGATAGAATACTCACCAAGTGGGCCCCCTTGGATAAGTATTCCCTAAAACTAAGATAGAATCAAATGTACGAACTTATAACTTCATTTTATTTAGAATAAAAACGTGAGTACAATCATCATAGTTGTATTGCCGAAAAACTCAAGAGTGTAATTACATCTATTAAGCAATCTTCTAATCAAGAGCCAGAAAGAACATCAGAGCCCTTATTTATTCAATAACCTAGCAAGGCGGTCAACTTCAGAAAATGTGAAGGATGCCACATTAGGGAAAGCACGCAAAAGAGCAGGGGCGGCTACGCATGCACATAACCTGTTAGGCATGATTGCCTTAACTCAAATCTGGCATAGCAGTAACGCCAGCGCATGCTCAAAAACATTTAAGACCATAACAAGGCAGTTACAATTCAATGCATGAGGAATCTCCAGCCACCAAGAGTCTTCAATGACCACCTTGTTGACCGATATAGCACACGTCCAACTAGTGGGATCTTCTTGAATTGCAGGTCTCAAATCATCTGCATGACAATGTTAGCATGCACAACTACTGCATATCCATAATCATCTTAAAGCGACATTGATTAATCATATGCAAAGTTAACACAAACAATCCACATAGCATATCAATATCATTTGAAAGCTTATGAAAATAAATTCATGTCCAAGGTCTATGGTTTCAAGGAAATATTATGAAATATCAACTTTCAAGAATCAAAGTCTTATGTAACTACAGGAAATGGGCAAAAACCCTATCAATAATTAAGCCATAAACTAAACTCGTCATCACCCATGCCAACTTAGATAGCCAAATATAAGCCTTAGGTTGACCTAACTAACTAAATAACAATATGATAATAAAAATGATAAGGTGAGTTAATTAAGATTTAAGATAGTCACAATCTGACTATTCATAACCCTATGAACTCTAATATTAACGGCATAACATGCCCCCCTCTTAAGAGAAAAATTATCCTTAATGCTAATCAAGTGTGGATGCTTCTAAATTAAATCCTCATCCTCCCATGTTGCATCTTCAATTGGTAAATTCTTCCATTGGATGAGATACTAAGTGAGTGTCATATTCTTTTGCTTCCATGTGTGTTTCTGATAAATAAACTTTAGTTCCAATATGATTCTTCCTTCTTCATCGAGCTCAAGTAATATTTTTTGAGTTGGGATATTATGCCCAATTACCTTCTTCAAATAAGAAACATGAAAACCTAGATGTATCTTTGTTGTTTGTGGTAATTCAAGCTTGTTGGAAACACTACCTATATTTTGCATGATTTGGTATTGGGCCATAATTTTTTAGAGATAACAAGTTATTCTTTTTCTATTGCTTCAGTGGCATTTTCTTGTAAGCTTGCGATCTCAAGAAAACTCAATCCCCCAATTTAAAAACTTCTTTCACTATGATTTTGGTTCGCCTATTGCTCCATTCAATTTTGTGTCATGGTTGGATTCTCTTTGAGTTTTGAAAGTACATGTTGTTGATGGTGCATGTGGTGCTCCACATCATGAAATCTTGGTGACACCTTCAATGATGATGTGATGGAAGGGGGATGATATCCATACAGTGTCATAAATTGAGACATTTTTGATGAACTATGAAAGGAATTTTTATACCACCACTTTGCTAGTGGTAGCCAATATACCCATTGAGACTGATTATCTAAAGAGAAACAATGTAGATATCCTTCCAAGAAATTAGTAAAAACCTTAGTTTTCCCATCATATTGAGGATGGTATGAAGAACTATGAGCCAATTGAGTACCCAAACATGAGAATAAATATGTCCAAAAGTTACTACAGTAACTAACAATAACCTTAGGTAAACCATGTAGCTTTTGAATATTCTTCAAAAAAAATAAAAATCCATTGTACTTTCTATAGAAGGATGTGATAATGTAATAAAATATGCATATTTTGTGAGGCAATCCATTATTTCCATGATGAAATTCTTATCGTTAGATCTTGGAAGCCCTGTGATGGAGTCCATGGAGACCTCTTCCCAATGTTAGCTAGGAATATTTAAGGGTTGTAAGAGACCAGGTGTCTTAATTGTCTCCTCTTTATTTCTTTGAAAAACCAAACATTCAACTACAAACTTTTGAACATCCCCTTCAGCCCTTCTCAAAAGAAGTATTTCTTAACTCGATGATATGTCTTCAAAAATCCTAAATGATAACCAACTAGAGACTCATGAAGCTCTATGAATATTTTTTTTGAGAGATGAATTCTTGCAAAGATACAATTGCTCTTTATACCACAAATCATCTCCCTTCTAACAAAACTTATCTTAAATATTAGGATCACTCTATAATTTTTCAGTCATATTACTTGTAGCAACATAAATCAAATTTGGTGATAACTTGATCCAAGATCTAACATTGTAAAATGCATATCTCCATTCAATTCATCTATCAAATCATCAATGATCATAATACGAAACTTATCTTTGATGGTGTACATGTTGAGCACTCTATAGTCTAGGCACATGCACAAAGTTTTATCCTTATTAAACACCATCACCATGGGTGAGGATTAAGCACTTTGGATATACCTAATAATTAGATTTCCTCTAGCATCTCCTCAACAATCTTTTCAATCTCACTTTTTTGTATATATGGGTACTTGTAAAACCTAATGTTGGGTGGCTAGCTCCTTGGAACTAGTTGTATGACATGATCATGATCCCTCTTAGGAATAAGTCCTTTAGGAATATCTCTAAAAACTGGTAAGTGATGATCAATAATTGTTTGTAAATCTATATGGGTGGGAGAATTATATTGAAAGGCTTCTAATGAACATAATTGGGCCACAAATCTATTAGCTCCTTTTTTAATCAACTTTTACATTTGATGAGAGCTTACTATTTGTGGGGAATTTTCCTTCAACCCTCTTATCTCTATCATCCTTCCTTCTGATTGAAATCTGATGAATAGTTCTTGGAAGTTCATATCATTTTTTCCCAATATAGTAAGCCATTGTACTCCCAAAAAAATATTTGTTTCACCCATGGAGATATCATACATTGGATTATCAAGGTGATAATATCCCATGGATAATTTAATGCTATAGATTTTTCTAGAAAAACTAATAGTACCGCCATTTACAATCAAGACTTAAAACTCTATATTTTGATATATAAAACAATTTAGATGAGTATCCAACTTTTTGTTGATGAAATTATGAGTAGTGCCTGAGTCAATCAACATTGTTACTTTTTTCTTCTTTAAGAAGCCCACTACCTTGAGAGTTTGTGGGGTGCTAAAACCTAAGAGTGCATGACAATAAATTATTGGTTGGGAATCATGTGAATCCTCATCAAAATCCCTATCACCCTCTAATATTGTTTACTCCTCGTCTTCCTCACTCAGACCTTCAATATAGAATAATTTATTTTCACTGCATTTATGTCCTCAATAGTATTTGTTGTCATGAGTGAAAAACAACCCTTTTTCTCTCTTCTCCTCAATCTTTTGTGGAGTCAACCTGTTAGGTTGAGTTAATGAATATGTAGGAGATATCCTTTTTCTTATGCTTAAAATCCCTTATTTCCTATTGGCTAAAAACTTCTTAACTTGTCTTGCCATTAGTATTTCTTGTGAAAAGGATTATGGTTGGAACAAATGTACCTCATATTTTATGTGATCCTTTAAACCTCATAGAAACAATTCCCTCAAATTTTCTTCTATCACATTCTCCACTCTTAAACAAAGGGTTTGAAATTTTTGAGTGTAGTCCTTGACCATACAAGTGTTTGCTTTAATTGAGTGTGTTGGAAAAAGTAGCTATCCATAAAGTTATCTCCATAATGGGTATCAAGTTCCTCTTAAAACATTTACCATGTGACCACATGAACCTTCTTTCTCTTCTCATTACATAGACAATGATACCAAATAAATTCATCTAGTTCCAAGTATAATGATTCCATAACCACCTTTTGTTGACTAGGAACATGATAAAGATCAAATAACTACTCTATTTAGAAAATCCAATTGGTTGGATCCTTGCCATCAAAATTTCTCATATCCAGCTTGGATATGAATTGCTTAGACATAGGATTATTAAATGAATTTCCCTTCTAGAAATCTAAATCAAGACCAAATAATCAATGTCCAACAAAAGCTTTATCTTCCACCTTACTAGGTGAATCTTTTCCCTTATACTTCATCCCTGAATAATCATGTCTAACTTCTTATAAAATTCATTTATCTCATTCCTTATTGATGAAATTTCACCCTTGACCTTGCTAATTTCATCATTACTTGGTTAATATCCTCAATTTCTATGTCATCCTTATTTAAAGATTTCCTAGGTGTGGTAGCATTCTTTTTGCCTCTTGTTGCAGACCCCATCATGATGGTAGAAAATAATTTTGTAATAAATCACACAAATAAATTAAAAATAATCTAAAAGTTTTACTATAACTTACTGGACCCTAGGTCACACTTTCTCGAAAAAATCTCCCCAAAATTAAGTGTTTTGCAGCCTTAAGAGAGAATTTTTAAAAACCCTAATTTTGCAATAAATCACTTAATTCTACTTAAATTAATTTTAAATTTGGATTGTAGTCTCCTATATTACTTCTTTAAAAAATCTCTAATAAATAAGAACCAATTTTGAAGGATTTAAGAGATATGCACTTTCCAAATAAATTGGGGAAAAAACCTAATTTTGTAAATAAATCACTCAATTATGCTCTAATTCCTCTAAAATCTAGACTATGGTTTCTTGAATATGTTCTTAAAAAACCCTTTAATTTTTTTTTAAAAAGCCTCCAAAATCTAAGAGATACTCTCTTCCCAAAATGATGTCCAATATTAAGAAAAAGTCTTGCATCCACGGTGCCAAGATCATGCTCTAATACAACTTGTAATGAAATAACTTGTACAATAGAAGAATATGATAGGAAATATGTTACAAATGGTTGATAATAACTAAGAATAACAAGAAAATTTGAAGGGGGAAACCTCCAAATATCTCCAATGAGAACACAATATGTAATAGGATTAAAAATAGGAGTTGAGAAAATACAACACCACAAACCCCGAAGATCACCTGCATGCAAATAACCTGTCACAAAAGAAGAGATGGATGTAGGAGTTGAGAAAATACAACACCACAAACCCCGAAGATCACCTGCATGCAAATAACCTGTCACAAAAGAAGAGATGGAGACAAACAAGCAAGGGTTCTTTGAAAACTGAAAATGTATATATCAAAAAGAATGAGAGAATGAATTGATATGAAATACAAAGGGATCAATCCTTATAAAAAGGAGATCATGCAAACCCTAATAAAACCCTAATAGGATAACATTTAATAATTAATATAATTATTAAATGTCACCTTATGCAAACTAACGTGAAATCTTAAGAAGGGAATAAAGGTAACTTAATCAACATAATTAAGTTAAGACCTTTACTCTAACACCCCCCCTTAAGATGAGCAACAGTGCAGCTACAAACAAATGCAGAAAAGCAAAGGTAACTACAATGCAAGAAGGCAAACATGGGTCCCGACAACTAGGCCAGATCAGGTACCCAAATACAACCAAATCTCTATAAAATGGAGAAATAGAGAAAACCTCATGGGAAAAAGCTCTACTCCAAAAAGAGAAGAAGAAAGCCAAGAAGAGACATCACTGAAGCAGAAGAAGCTGCAAACAACTGTCGAAAGATGACTGCTATGGTGCTGAAGAACCTCCGCTGAAGATAGGATGATCAGGAACAAGAAGACAATAATCTGCATAAGTGCCCATACGACACTACTCGAATCAGATGGCAAACAAAGGCAAACACCTGGAACGAAGATACAGATGGCACAAGAACCAATAGTCTGAAACACTGATCAACTAAGAATGGAAGATTCCTTCCAAGGCGAAACCAAGGAAGCATTAGCACGAATAGTATAATACCCCCCCATAATGGTGAACTGGGAGCCTGACAGATCAACTGAAATGGTGTGCAACACCCTGTAGTGCATGAAGAAAAAGATACAACATCTGAAAGTGCACAAAAAAGCACCTGCAACTGAAAAAGTGGTGTGCAAAACAAAGCACACATGCATGAGGCTGGAATCATATGATCCACTGTCGTCATGGAGGGACACTCACCGGACAAAGGATGTGATGGCAAAACAAAGACAAACTACACAACCCCTCATGGCACTTTATAATATCAGTGCGAGTACAAAATATGGCACAACCTTATGTGCAAAATCCCCAAAAGATGCATGTACAATAGTGTGACACTTTATCTCAGTGCGTTTACATAAAAGATAGCTTACAAATGATGCTCAAAATGTCTTCAAAGGACAAAATGCTGGAAATACATGAAGAACAGCCAAAAACGAAGCATCCCATGTGAACAAAAAGTTTCCAAGAGCAAATATGTCCAGGTAATCCACCAGAGTGTGAAAACACAAATAACTGAATAAAAGATACTTGGAGTGAAATCTGGAAAAATGGCATGGATGAATTGAAGAGCTCAGAAATATGGTTCCAACGCCGCTGAGATTGCGAAAAACGGAGAAACTGATCAAAAGTTATGAGCTTGAGATTGAAAATAGCCCCTTTGTCTTCAACTGGCTATAGAATGCACCAATGGAAAAAAGAAGTGATGAGACCCACACCACTGGAAAGATGAGAAAACCAGCTTTCCGACGATATCTTGTTTGCCAAAAAACGATATCGTATGCCCAAGTTACGGCCTCCGAAATAAATCAACTCCAAAGAGGGAAAAAACCAGTGCTAGGTTAAATTTGACGATCATACGGCCGTCGTAGCAAAATGACAGGGTTAAATTTGATGGCCAAACGACCGTCACCGTAAAAGTGTGATTGGGCTATAAAGGAAAAAAATTGTTTTTTATATTAAAAAAACAAATAAAAAAACATTGATTTGTTTTTTAAAAATTGAAAAAAATATGATGGAATTTTTTTTAAAAAAATTTTTAAAAACAAATGGGTGGGGGAGGCACGTGGGCCCACCCCCACCGTAGCTCCCTACGCAAGCGCAGGGTACACTGTGTAGGTTTGCGCAGGGTCTGCGCAGTGTCCTGCCCGGCCTAAGCAAGCCGTAAAAAGGCTTTTGGCTTTTTTTGATGATTTTTTTCCTTTGATTTTTTTTCAATAAAAAAAAACAAAATAGAAATTGAATTAACAAATTTTTTGCAAAATAAAAATATTTTTGACGAAAATTTTCCAAAAAAATAGACGGAAATTTTTTCCAAAAAAATAAATTTACCAGGTAGGCGACGGCCGTACGACCGTATTGCAAAAAATTTTTGCCTCAGATTTCAACTTTGTCCAAAAAGAATGAATGGACAGTTGATTTAGGGGTTTTGGACCGCTGCGAACGCAATGGCAATGTCCGTTTGAGCTGAAAATGCTTCAAAATTGCAGGTGTGCCCTAGATCAAAAAAACAAGCCCCAAACCCTTGAAGCTCCAAAAATCTTCAAAACAAGAACAGGAAGCAGCAGGTGTGGAGCTCTGATACCATGTAGGAGTTGAGAAAATACAACACCACAAACCCCGAAGATCATCTGCATGCAAATAACCTGTCACAAAAGAAGAGATGGAGACAAACAAGCAAGGGTTCTCTGAAAACTAAAAATGTATATATCAGAGAGAATGGGAGAATGAATTGATATGAAATACAAAGGGATCAATCCTTATAAAAAGGAGATCATGCAAACCCTAATAAAACCCTAATAGGAAAAACCCTAATAGAAGCCCTAATAGGATAACATTTAATAATTAATATAATTATTAAATGTCACATTATGCAAACTAACGTGAAATCTTAAGAAGGGAATAAAGGTAACTTAATCAACATAATTTAGTTAAGACCTTTACTCTAACAATGGAGACAAACAAGCAAGGGTTCTCTGAAAACTGAAAATGTATATATCAAAGAGAATGAGAGAATGAATTGATATAAAATACAATGGGATCAATCCTTATAAAAAGGAGATCATGCAAACCCTAATAGAAGCCCTAATAAGATAACATTTAATAGTTAATATAATTATTAAATGTCACTTTATGCAAACTAACGTGAAATCTTAAGAAGGGAATAAAGGTAACTTAATCAACATAATTAAGTTAAGACCTTTACTCTAACACCCCCCCTTAAGATGAGCAACAGTGCAGCTACAAACGAATGCAGAAAAGCAAAGGTAACTATAATGCAAGAAGGAAAACATGGGTCCCGACAACTAGGCCAGATCAGGTACCCAAATACAACCAAATCTCTGTAAATAGGAGAAATAGAGAAAACCTCATGGGAAAAAGCTCTACTCCAAAAAGAGATGCAGAAAGCCAAGAAGAAGAACATCACTAAAGCAGAAGAAGTTGAAAACAACTATCGAAAGATGACTGCTATGGTGCTGAAGAACCTCCGCTGAAGATGGAAGATCCCTTCCAAGGTGAAACCAAGGAAGAATTAGCACGAACAATATAATAACCCCCCCCCCATAATGTTGAACTGGGAGAGCCTGACATATCCACTGAAATGATGTGAAACACCCTGTAGTGCATGAAGGAGAAGAAACATCTGAAAGTGGGCAAGATAGCACCTACAACTAAAAAGTGGTATGCAAAACAAAGCACACATGCATGAGGTTGGAATCATATGGATCCATGGTCGTCATGGAGGGACACTCACCGGACAAAGGTGTGATGGCAAATAAAGGCAAACTACACAACCCCCCATGGTATGGATTCAATGTCATCGTGGAGGGATACTCACTGGACAAAGATGTGATGGCAAAACAAAGGAAAACTACACAACCCCTTATGGCACTTTATAATAACAGTGCGAGTACAAAATATGGCACAACCTTATGTGCAAAATCCCCAAAAGATGCATGTACAATAGTGTGGCACTTTATCTCAGTACATTTACATGAAAGATAGCTTACAAATGATACTCAAAATGTCCTCAAAGGACAAAATACTGGAAATACATGAAGAACAACCAAAAATGAAGCATCCCATGCAAACAAAAAGTTTCCAAGAGCAAATATGTCTAGGTAATCCACCAAAGTGTGAAAACACAAATAACTGAATAAAATATACCTGGAGTGAAATCTAGAAAAATGGCATGGATGAAACTGAAGATATCTGAAATACGGTTCCAACGCCGCTGAGATTGCGAAAAACGGAGAAACTGATCAAAAGTTGTGAGCTTGAGACTGAAAATAACCACTTTGTCTTCAACTGGATGTAGAATCTACCAACAAAAAAAAGATGTGATGAAACCCACACCACTAGAAAGATGAGAAAACCAGCTTTCCGATGATATATCGTTTGCCAAAAAATGATATCGTATGCCCAAGTTACAGCCTCTGGAATAAATCAACTCCAAAGAGGGAAAAAACTAGTGATGGGTTAAATTTGACAGTCATACGGCCGTTGCAGCAAAATCACTGGATTAAATTTGACGGCCAAACGACCGTTGCAGCAAAAGTGCGATTGGGCTTATTTTGTGAAAAAATGTTTTTATTTATAATAAAAAAACAAGTAAAAAAAACCTTTTGATTTTTTTTTTTAAAAATCATAAAAAAACAACAAAAAAAAATTTATTGAAAGGCTGGCGGTTGTACCGCCGTGGCCACTGTACTGCCGTCGGCAGTACTGATAGTCCGCCGGTCGGCAATAAGGCCGCCGACGGCTGTCAGTACGCCAGTCGGCATACTGTGGGCTTGCAAGCCTGCGTATGCAGGTACCTGCGAGTACCCCAGTACCAGGGTCGGCATGCCCTTAAACTGCCTTTTATTTTTTTTATTTTTTTCTTGATTTTTTTTAAAAAAAAATCTAAAACATTACAATAATTTTGCGAAATAATTTTTTTTGACGAAATCTTTTTTCCGAAACAAATGTAGAAAAATATCCGAAAAAAATAAAATAAAAAAATTACCAAGCAGGCGGACGGTCGTACAGCCGTACTGCAAAAAAAAATTGCCCCAAATTTTGACTTTATCCAAAATGGACGAATGAACAATCGATTTAGGGGTTTTAGACCACTACGGACGCAATGGTGAAGTCCGTTTGAGCTGAAAATGCTTCAAAATTGCAGGTGTGCCCTAGATCAAGAAAACAAGTCCCAAACCCTTGAAGCTCCAAAAATCTTCAAAACAAGAACAAGAAGTAGTAGATGTGGAGCTCTGATACCATGTAGAAGTTGAGAAAATACAACACCACAAACCCCGAAGATCACCTGCATGCAAATAACCTATCACAAAAGAAGAGATGGAGACAAACAAGCAAGGGTTCTTTGAAAACTGAAAATGCATATATCAGAGAGAATGAGAGAATGAATTGATATAAAATACAATGGGATCAATCCTTATAAAAAGGAGATCATGCAAATCCTAATAGGAAAAACCCTAATAGGATAACATTTAATAATTAATATAATTATTAAATGTCACTTTATCCAAACTAACGTGAAATCTTAGAAGGGAATAAAGATAACTTAATCAACATAATTAAGTTAAGACCTTTACTCTAACAAAAATAAGATTCCTACCTCTTATATATACCCTATTTATGCCTAGGATATGAACCAATCTGACTTAGATAACAATATGTAAGCCTTATCCCGACTTAACAAACTAAATAATAATATAATAATGATAACATGACTTAATTAAGAGTTAAGATAGCCACAAGCCGACGATTCATAACCCTATGCATAATATTGAGGGTGTAGCAGTCTTCATCAAGGAAGAGTACTTATATGCCATGGAATTATCCCATCTAAAATAGTGGAAGCCTCTAAAAAATAGTTAATATAGCATGAATCAAAATATTAGTGCTATAATTCTATGAGAAAGTGCAACAAGAACTTATCGGATATGTTGGTGTTTTTTAAATACCTAGTTTGATCTCACATATAATCTATGGACTTTGTCATTTCCAATGCTTAATTATATGGAGGGATTGGCCAACTAACAAGTGAAATTTTGCTAAACTTTCCCTCTACACTTTGGGCTCTCCAAAACCCGGGAGGGTGATCCCTACAATGTATCTTTCAAATACTCTTGTGCCAAATTATCTCATACATTGTAGCTTTAAAAAATATATTCTCCTAAGTATTGTTTAATAGATGAAAACTTTAAAGATCCGAAAAATCTTACAACATTTATCAGTCTAAAACATGAGAATATGGTAGAACATTACTTACCACATACATTCTAACAGAAAGTAAAGATTTTATTTTATTTTTGAATGTAGTTCTATGAGAGACTAGAAGATGTAACATAGACACGACTTATGGATCAATGCCTTGTCCTAGGGTACGAAGTCCTGAACCCTGCAATTGAAAACCTATTACAACTTTTTGTCTATCTCAGAGCTATTAAATGATGCATTACACCATTCAACTCAAACATTCAAATCAGTAATACTTAATTATCCTTGCATACATTCACATGAACCTTCATTCATGTTAAAGCAAATTTGACTCATTCTTTCAACAAGTTCATGAACAATGAACAAACATTCAATGGAAAGACAACAAAGATGAATTGAATGATCTTTGATTCATTTCATTCATGATTCATATGAAGTATACAATGGAGAACATTCGCTTTGGAAATATTCCATTTCCATTAAAAAATGAGAGTATTTCTATACAATGTTAACAATCAAAAAACTCGGGACTACAAAACCTAGAAAAGATAGACAAAAATGTATTTGTGTTATGTATTACAACTTATCTTCAAAATCAATCAACAACCCATGTAAAATGGCCTTGAATTCCCTTTTATAAAACAAGGGAGAAACAAGCTTCGGGCCATTACACCTTTCACATTTTTATTTGACATTCAATTACATTTCAAAATTACACTAGTAACTGCGAGCTCATGGAGAGAATATTTGGAGTGCAAGACAGTTAAAAAATTTGTTACACCCATGATGCTTTCCCAAAATATCTGAAATGGTTATTTGATTCCTTTTCCACTTCAAGTCTTCATTCTTCTTTTAGAGGATCTGAGGAAGTTGAGCTAGCAGGTGAATACCAAATATTGGTGTATAAGATGAAAAAATTCCTTGTTGACGCCCTTTCAAAACCTTGAAGATTGTTGGAGATGCAAAATAGAACAAAAATGTTGCCATATCACCACTTGAGAATATTACAAGTCTAGAATATTATTATACTTGTTGTCCCATGTTGTATATTCCTCCTATATAGGCCAATTGAAGGCCATAAATTCATCTATCTTGGTTCTATAAGGACCATACTTCACCATTATTTGGTTGGCATCTTTTTCAAACTCCTCCAAAAATGTACTGTTGTCTAACACTTTATTCATACTATCCTTCAACATAGCCATATTTACATCTCCCTCTTCACAAATTAGAATGGCCTCAACATTGATGACTACATCCATTTGATCCCTCCACTTTTCATAGGTCTTCACACCTCCTTCACTATTGATAATGTCTGACAAGAGGCCAAGATCACTCTCATCAAACTTAATCAATGCTTTGATCCTTTTCTCCAAGGGATCCACCAATCCTTGGTAATCAATCATCTCCTTCACTATTTTATAGGTTGGAGCTATTTTTCAGTGGTTTATTTTGATCATGGGTGGACCCAATAACCATGTTCTTCAACACACTCAATCTAGAGACCCATGTATGCATCAATGGGAGAGAAATGGCTTTATCCCTCTCAAACATACTTATTGATTGGAACATTAAAGAATAATTAGAGTGCACACTTCTCACTCTTTTTATTGCCTTAGATAAATAATATTCCAACATTTATAACAATAAAAATATTATTATATTATATAATCCAAATAATTCTTAAAATTCCTCCATCTATTGTATCAATTCCTCTCTAGTCACTTCCTTTGGAGGGGTTGCAACTGATGTACCTAGGGTAAGATATGCAATAGTACATTGTTTGGATTATACACTACCATTTATGTAGAAGTTGGATGAGGAGAATGGGCAGGAGGTGTTGATTACACTGGAGAAGTTGGTGGGGATGAGTCTCTCACCTGTGTCACTGATGGCCCTGACATTAGTGATGGCTTGGATTACAATGCTTTCAATTGTTCTTTTAACAATGTATTCTCCAATTGTAGTTCTGAAATTTTATGTTCATATTTTTTGTAAACCACCACCAAATCATTATACTATTTATTCTTGCCTCAAATTATTCCTGCAAATAATCAGTAGTAGACTTACTGAATTGGGCTACATCTATAGCCAATTTGGCTAGCTCAACAACTAAAGTTTCTGATACTCTTTTGATTATCAATCCTCCTCTGAGATTTGTTGTTGGTTCTGCCACTTCTAGATTATTTATGTTTGGGGCCAATACCCAAATAGCCAATTTGTTCCATTATGGAATGAATGTTGATCCTTGTAAAGAAATGGTTGCTTCTTCTTTAGTAGCAAAAACTAGAGTGTCATTTATCCTTACAGTTTCAAATGTTATGACCAAAGCCAAGTCCCATTCTAGCAACAGGAGCACCCCACATTTCCTTACTAATTCTCTACCCTCAACTCACATTATGTCCTTATACTTGGCTTTCATTTCTACAATGACTTTTGACTCAATAACTTCCCTTGGTAGCTCTGGAATTTCAATCATTTTCATTTTCATCTTCTCATCATACTCACCTCTCCTAGCCCTTCAAATTAATTCTTGAAAAGCCTTTGTTTTAACAAAATTATCATCATCCATAAAATCATTCCATGCCTTCTCCCTAACATCATCAACACTGTTGATCCCACTCAGATCAACCTTACTTAATCTGAGGCTTTGAATTGGTGGAGCCACCCCTCTTGGGGGTGAGGGCATACCCTGCATCATTTCATTTTTAGTAACAATAATCTCCTCATTTGAATCAAGATGATAATCAACAAGTCCAAATGATTCAACCCTTATCCTTTTTGGTGAGGGCTCTCTTGATGGTGAAGGTTCTCTAGGTGGAGAATCAAGATCAATAACCTATGGAGTAGATGATCTTGGAGTTGAAGATGTTGGCAATTGAGGCATAGAAGAAGATTCTCTTGAGCCCTCTGATTGAGTAGGGGTAGCAATTGTTTTTTCCTTTCTCAGTATGCTTTTCCTCCTTGAAAATACATATTGCCTTTTTGGTGGCTAATAGGTTGGCCTCTCTTCAAGTATGGGGGATATCCCTGTTGGAACTGTAAAAATCTGATGATCTCACATGTTAGTTTTACTCATAAACTTCTAGATTTGGTCCCACCATGTGCATTTTCCACTCATATTTTTCCCCTCTGTCCCATTGAATCTGTTGAGTCATGCATATTTTACATCATGGTTCAGGTCGATGTGACATTTTCTTTGTCTCCCCAATTTGTTTTTGCTAACTTCTATGTTTTAGGGTGGTCGGCAGGACTTCACACATGTCTCGGCGATCACATTGGCAGGTGGAATCTTATCGGCATGTGTTGTGGCTATCAGGTTGAAGTCTCCCCAATCTTCTCTTGTCTTACCGACCGGTGCCTAAGTGGTCATTTCAGTGAGAGTTGGATTCCTCGAAGGGGGGTCTCAACGACTTCGTTATGTCATGCCAACCCAAAAGTGCAGAGGATGTGTATCGGTATAAGTTATAGCTATCGGTGTAAGGTCTTGGCGAATGACCTTCAGTCTCGTCGACCTTACACGTTGATTTACTTTGATATACACATCGCTATGAGTTGAAGATTTCGAGCGGTGGTCTTGGCGATATGTTTTTGTCCCGCCGACCGGCCAGTAGAATCTTCTTTTCAACCAGGCAAAAGGATGTCGGGGGGAAGTCTCCCCGAATATGGTGGTCATAGCGACATGAATCTAGTGGAAGGATTTCGATATAGTGAAGTATTCTCTACAAGATGTCACCCTGAGGTCAAGATGTCACAATGATATATGAGGAGAAGGAGGAATGCTTGGGGAAAGGATTATGTGGTCGATATGATATCTCACCGACCCGAGTATGTCACAGCGACTGCGATGAACAGGGGCACACAGGGAGAGCGATTGAATTGCCTTTGGCATGGTGAGGGGAATGTCTCAGCGACTATTTCGATGATGAATAATGGTGCTCGATTGTTGTGGCCGACATGTGGATTCAATTAAGTAGCAGATTACGATTCCTGTGGCCGACGTGATGAATTATTTGATGACCATTGCTGGCCGACTTGATTTGGGCCCGATTTCCACGGTGGGCCGACATGATTTTGAAGCATTTAGTTTTCTAATGCTGGCTATAAATATGCCCCGAGATTGTAATTGAATAGGATCAGATTTTTAGATAAAAAAGCAGTAGGTAGTCAAATGGCTACAGTAGGATAATCTTCTCTCATCAGAGACTATGTGCATGTTTTCAAATGGTGGTTTCAATGAAATTCACCTGTGTGGCAGTTTTGTTTTGGTTTCAATTACATGTCGAGTTTATTGAAGAGTATTGTTGAAGTTGTCTCCAATTGAGTTTTTCTGGTTGTTTAAATTGGAATAACAAGTTTATTTTCAATTTCTCTGTGCACATTTGCTGCATTTGTGTGATTAATTAACTAGTTCTCTCAAGTAGGGATTAAATCCTTTTTCATTGATCACAGTAATCAGGAAGATTCATCTGGATTTTTAAAGTAGAGCTCAGTAGTCATAATCTTGCATTGTTCATACAAGTTATGAACAGATCATATGCCTGCAATTCGATCTTCTACCAGAATTAGTTGCCCATTTCTATTTCATTTGACTCCGCATACCCAACAAGGCACTGGTCCCTGCAATTTCATTATTTGAGTTCATTCAATCTCTTTTATTTAGTATTTTAGGATTTAGATCTGCAAGTTGCTATCAAGTTTGGTTTCATTTTTTTCGCTGTTCTTTGCCATTATGAACAAAGCTCTTCAGAAAGACAATCATAAGATAAGCTTGCATTGTTCAAGAAAGGTACACCCACCTTGGTCTTACAACGCCAGAAGAGTAGAGGGTTTGATTGTTTCAAACCTTGTTCTGTTACCCTGAAACGTCGTGAAAGCTTGGCAACCTTTCGTGGTTCAAACCTGCATTTTTGAGAGATAACAAATTGGTGACTCTGCTGGGGATTATATCAAAAAATTCGGTTGAAGACCATTATAGAGTCATTGGAGGAAAAGTTGTAATTTGAGAAATTTCAGAAAGGGTGATTCTGTTGGGAAAAGATCAGAAATAATGATTTTCCTCCTTTTGGAAAAGTAGGTGGCGACTCTGAAAGATTTTTTGCAGTTTTTAAACATGAATGGAGGAGGATTTCAGTTCAGGGGAGGTCATGCTGGAGCTCCTGATTATCAGCAGTATATGCCATATCATCATGCACAGCACTATGGTCCAATGTACCAGCATCAATACCCACCTTGTGCCCCCCCTCATCAGCATACAACAATGATCAAACAGTTTGATTTGTCAGGGATTCAATTATCCCCTTATCCAATGGATGGCAGTTGGAGAGGTATTGTCCCAAAGTTTACAAGGAGTGATACAGTCGCTACTGAAGAGCATTTAAAAAGTTTCAATGCTTTCATCCAAGATTTGGGTGTGCCATATGAAGATTTACACATGAGGCTATTCATGATATCATTGGTTGAAGATGCTAGGGATTGGTTCAATAGCCTACCAGCTGTCTCAATTGATTCTCTCCAAGGATTTCAAGATCAATTCCTTGAGCAATTTGGGAATCCAGGTGTACCAGATTTTGCTCTTCGTGAATTAATGCACATTGAAAAAGATCAAAGTGATACAATTTATGATTTCAATCGGAGATTCAATAAGTTGCAGAATAAGATACCTCCTGGATCAAAGTTGTCGGATTCTGTAGCACTAAGTATTTATTTGAATGCATTTGACCCCAAGACAGGGTATGAGCTAAGAAATAAATTCCCAAGAGGTTTGGTTGAAGCACAAAAGATGGCACAAACAATTGAAAACAATAGGAGGGCTGCGGGGATAATGGATAAAAGAGACAACCCTAGGGTTCGTCAGCAAAGTAGCAGTTATTAGTATCGGCAAGAGAATATTTACAGAAATGAAAGGTCGAGGTTACATGACATGCCTTATAATACAAACTGGAAGGATGAAAAACCTATAACAACTAGGCCTAGAAACAAGGAGGCTCCTGATCCATTGACAAAAGGAACCTATATGGTAAGTAACAATTATTTTTGTGAAGTTTGTAATATGTCGCATTCCCCAGATTATTGTGTTGTAGCCCAGAGAATGCGAGAAGAGGGAATGCTAATGGGAAACAATGAAGAAGATCACACAGTATTTTTGACTTCAGATACTTTTCACCATGTTGTGGGAAAGTATTCATCTTCAGAGGATGAGGGTTATCAGCATGATGCTTCAAATCAGAAATACAATGTTCATATGCTTGAACAGTACGTCCTTTCTAACTATGAAGAAGATTATACAGTGCCACATTCTGTTGAGGTGCCTACTCAATACAGTATGACGAGATTTACTAAAGAAGGGATGGAGAGACTAACTGTTACTAATCAAAGGAATGAAACAGAGGAATAAGGTATGAGAACACTATCAATATTGAATCCAATAGTTGTATTGATCAGATCATGCAGCCAGTAGAAGATGAGATATATGCAAGTCAGGATGATTCTTGTGATGGCTTGCACAATAAAAATGAAGGTGCAAGATATTTCTCTTGCATAACAGATTGTCACAAAGAGAGTAGCGTTTGTTGTGAATGTTCTGATTCTGATGATGAACCTGAAGATTTTGATCTAATGTCAAGGGATTCTTCTACCTCTTATGAAGATTAGGATGAAGAAGCAATGGGAAATGTTGATAGTGAGTATACAATACCTTTGGTTGCAGTTGAAAGTTACGAAGATACATTTGATAAAGAAGAGGTTTGTACATTTGAAAGTGATTTCCAAATTTTTTCAAACTCGTTGTATGATGAAGAGTTAAATGAAGATCAGATGATTTTTTGCCCAGGTGTGTCAATGAGTAAGTTTCATATATTTGCAAATCCATTCTATGAAAAGGAGGAAATAATTTTAGACAAGCAAAATGATGGAATAAATGATTGCATTGATGATGTTTCTGATTTCCCATTCTCTAATGGTATTGGATTTATGTTTGATGAAAATATAGAAACTTGTTCACTTGTCAGTGAACAGATTGCAGATTGGTTTACTTCTAAATACCAGGGATGTGCACATAATGAAGATCTTGAAGTTTTGTCTCCAGCTTACTTTTGTTTTGACAGTGAAAAATCTTTGTTAAAGATTCTTATGACTTCCTGTGTATTTCTTGGAATGATGGTGATACTTTTGGTATTGATCAAAAGTCTGTGTTTGTTCAAAAGGAGGTATGTGGTTCTGAATTTTCTAATTCATGTGAAGAAGACATTTATTTACATACCAAAGATGATAGAATCCTAGATTTGATTGATTCATATATGCTAGATATTAGAGATGTGAGTTATAATCTAATGTTGATTCCAAATAATGATACTAAAGAGGTGCAAAAGGTTTCAGATTTGTGTGTTTCAGACAGCGTTGATATAACAGAACATTTTGTTTCTCAAGTGAAGCACTTTGATTGTGAAATTCTTATACAGCTGGGAGAGTGTTTCAGAATACATAACAGTGAGAGAGATAATGAGGAATGTTGTATTTCATATGTATGCATTTTGAATGTTGGAGATAATAGAGTTTTATCTGATGATGGAGAATATAGAGTGTTGAATACAGTTGGGATTTTGGGCCAAACTGAGCATGATGATACTCTGAGAACTTGCAACAACAGTGACAGGAAAGATTGCATGGGTATCTTCAAAAGGAATCTGATAAACTCAAGACAAAATCAGATATTTGACAGGGGAAGGTATGATTTGAGTTTCAAATTGCAACAGCTTGGAACAGGTGAAGTTGTAACATAGAGGATTGGGGGTTGCCAATGCATGGACAACTCTTGCTTGTCCTCTTTAAAAATATTTTCCATGCACAGTAGTTTAGGGTTCTGCTCCATCTCCACTTTGCATCCATTTTGCATTCATTTTGTACTCTTTTCCATTTCCATTCCTCCATTGCTGCTCACTGGTTCATCATTTTCGGTCTGGTCTGCTCACCCATGTTTCTAGATCCTTGCATTGATTTTACACTCAATCATCCCCAGACGGAGCCACTGTTGGAACTGTAAAAATTTGATGATCTCACATGTTAGTTTTACTCATAAACTTCCAGATTTGGTCCTACCGTGTGCATTTTCCACTCATATTTTGCCCCTCTATCCCATTGGATCCGTTGAGTCATGCATATTTTACATCATGGTTCAGGTCAGCGTGACATTTTCTTTGTCTCCCTGATTTGTTTTTGCTAACTTCTGTGTTTTAGGGTGGTCGGCAGGACTTCACACATGTCTCGGCAATCACATTGGCAGGTGGAACCTTATCAGCATGTGTCATGGCTATCGGGTTGAAGTCTCCTCGATCTTCTTTTGTCTTATCGATCGGTGCCTAGGTGGTCATTTCAGTGAGAGTTGGATTCCTTGGAGGGGGGTCTCAACGACTTCGTTATGTCATGCCGACCCAAAAGTGCAGAGGATGTGTATCAGTTGAAGTTATAGCTATCGGTGTAAGGTCTTGGCAAATGACCTTCGGTCTCGCCGACCTTACAAGTTGATTTACTTTGATATACACATTGCTATGAGTTGAAGATTTCGGGTGGTGGTCTTGACGATATGTTTTTGTCCCACCGACCGGCCAGTAGAATCTTCTTTTTGACCAGGCAAAAGGATGTTGGGGGGAAGTCTCCCCGAATATGGTGGTCATAGCGACACGAATCTAGTGGAAGGCTTTTGATATAGTGAAGTATTCTCTACAGGATGTCACTCCAAGGTCAAGATGTCACAGCGATATATGAGGAGAAGGAGGAACGCTCGGGGAAAGGATTATGTGGTCGATATGATATCTCACCGACCCGAGTATCTCACAGCGACTGCGATGAACAGGGGCGCGCAAGGAGAGCGATTGAATTGCCTTTAGCATGGTGAGGGAAATGTCTCAGCGACTATTTTGATGATGAATAATGGTGCTCGATTGTTGTGGCCGACATGTGGATTCAATTAAGTAGCAGATTACAATTCCTATAGCTGACGTGATGAATTATTTGATGACCGTTGCTAGCCGACTTGATTTGGGCCCGATTTCCACGGTGGGCCGACATGATTTTGAAGCGTTTAGTTTTCTAATGCTGGCTATAAATATGCCCGAAGATTGTAATTGAATAGGATCAGATTTTTAGATAAAAAAGTAGTAGGTAGTCAGATGGCTACAGTAGGATAATCTTCTCTCATCAGAGACTATGTGCATGTTTTCAAATGGTGGTTTCAATGAAATTCACCTGTGTGGCAGTTTTGTTTTGGTTTCAATTGCATGTCGAGTTTATTGAAGAGTATTACTGAAGTTGTCTCCAATTTGAGTTTTTCTGGTTGTTTAAATTGGAATAACAAGTTTATTTTCAATTTCTCTGTGCACATTTGCTGCATTTGTGTGATTAATTAACTAGTTCTCTCAAGTAGGGATTAAATCCTTTTTCATTGATCACAGTAATCAGGAAGATTCATCTAGATTTTTAAAGTAGAGCTCAGTAGTCATAATCTTGCATTGTTCATACAAGTTATGAACAGATCATATGCCTGCAATTTGATCTTCTACTAGAATTAGTTTCCCATTTCTATTTCATTCGACTCCGCATACCCAACAAGGCACTAGTCCCTGCAATTTCATTATTTGAGTTCATTCAATCTCTTTTATTTAGTATTTTAGGATTTAGATCTGCAAGTTGCTATCAAGTTTGGTTTCATTTTGTTCACTGTTCTTTGCCATTATGGACAAAGCTCTTCAGAAAGACAATCATAAGATAAGCCTGCATTGTTCAAGAAAGGTACACCCGCCTTGGTCTTGCAGCACCAGAAGAGTAGAGGGTTTGATTGTTTCAAACCTTGTTCTGTTACCCTGAAACGTCGTGAAAGCTTGGCAACCTTTCGTGGTTCAAACCTGAATTTTTGAGAGCTAACAATCCCCTTACCATTCTCCTCAGTTATTAGGGCCTTCCCTTTGTCCTATACTTTCCTTTCTTCCTTGAGTTTCCCCACCACCCTATCAAAATTTTGGAGTATTTTCTCCGCTCTCAAAATCTCATCATTTATGTCTAGGAGAAATCTGAAACAAGAATCCTTGTCTTGCTTTGCCTTCTCCAATTTCATGAAGGTTAACCATTTCATCTTTCTTTCTTCTGATAAATTTAGATTAAACATGTTTCTAATTACATCTTCAAGTAAATAGAAGTTTAATAGAAATTTTATCCCTTATTTATGTCCTTTAAGGCCATCATGACACCCTCTAGATCATGATTTCTAGCTTTGCAACATTTCATTCCAAGAGGATTGATCTTTGGGATAATCTTCTTCCATTTGTCCTTGATCATAACAAAATCTGAGAAAGTTGTGTATGTAACAAAAAGAGTCCATTTCCTCATCCCAACTAGGTGGTTGTCTTCAAAATATCCTAACTGCCACATAACTTGAAGAAAACCAATCCTTAATGGAACATCTCTTGGAATTACATCAAGTGTGACACATGTGCCATATAATAATTGGAGGATGGTGCAATCGGGATATGGGATAACATCTCCCCAATTATGCTCAGTGCCTAATTCAGGCCTCCTCTCCTTTGATCTTAAGAAATCATGTAAATCATTTCAGAATCCTATGTGGATTCAACACTAAGCATATTTTTAGTTTAGAAGCAAACACATTAGAGAAAACAATAAAATTGGATTCTTTCTCATGTCCTTATCCAAAATATGAGTCCATGTTTGGATAGTCATATCCTCACCATTCTCATCCTTTCTATTCAATTTTATGTCTTCTCCAGAGTAATTGGATCCTTTGTACAAAAACAGTGCATAAACAAGAGGTACCGCCAAAACCTCACTCCTATTTCACCCTTCTTTAAGGCCATTAGGCCTTTATTGATTTCATTTGACAGATAAGTTTCAAAATCATATGATGTGTTGAGCACTACATGTTGGATGTTTGTTGCCATGTACATGAAAGTTGTTGGCATCCTTGTGGAAGGATCAAACCCTAAAATTTGACATAGAGTGTAGAAAGTCCTTTGAAAATAGAACTCAAACAATTCAACTTGGTAGGGATCCTTATTATATGGATTGATTCTAATTGTGTTTCATCCCTCCCCTCTTCCCATGAAATTTTTCAATATTGAAACCTTGAAAGTTATCTTCACCTTCTCATACTCCTCCTTTAGTTTCTTCTCATCAATTAGCACCTTGGCATCGGGGCTCAATTTGAAAACTTCAATGAACCCTACCCAAGAGAGATCAACCATTTCACACCAGAATGTGTCCATATGACCCTAACAATAGGGTCACAATTGGCTGCTATGGCTTTCAGGAGGTCAAAATCAAGGTATACATTTGGAACAACCAATTTTCCCATGTTAAACCTCCATCCATTACACATGGGAATGCTCATAAACCTCTTCCCAAAATAATTCTTGAATAAAGAGCATCCAATGAGTGGTAGTATAGCATCCCTAATGACATGTTATCGTTCGATAATAACATCTTCTGCTCCAGGACCTTGGAACATTTCTTGGCCATCATATTTAATACTTGAGGAAGGTTTTACTTGGTCCAATATGTCTTGAAAAATGGGTCATTTCTTGGACTCAAAACTAGAGGGCTAAGCTCTTGCGGGTGCCATTGTAATGAAAGATGACGTAGGCTAGGGTTTCCTTAAGTGCAACTAGGGTTTAAACTTGACGTAAAAAAGAAAATAAAATTCAAAGAAATTGGAATACAATTTCATGAATGTAAAACCTTAAAAGATTCCCAAATTGCAATTTGACACACAAAACTAGAACTTGCACACAAAATTGATGGAAATTTAGCACATAAAGAATCAATTTTCACTTACAAGTGTTTGAAACTTGAAAACCCTAATTCTAGATGCGAAGAGCTCGAGAAACACTGATATAGATCCCAAGATGCTTTAAAATGCTTTTGGAATCAAATTATGCTTTCATTCCTACTTTTGTGGTAAGAAAACCATTTAATTCGGTAGTTGAACATCACATCCACCATTATTGTTAACTCGCACGAACCAAAACGAATCCATCAGCTCAATTTATAATTTTGAATTACAGTCATTGATTTTCCAGTGAGTTGGATCGATGGATGGCTCAGATGGAGTCACACATGTTTGAAAATTTGACTTCCTTTGACTTGGACATCCAACCAATCATATCCTACAATGTGGAATCCATTCCTCATTGTCAAGACAAACACCACCACACCTTATGAGCTTTGAAAGTGTCCATGTGTTTCCAGCCTACTATCCTGCATGGGTTTGTTGGGATAGTGATCAATGGTCACAGGCTAGCAGGCAAAGGCCTAGATTAAACCTATATACTCCAATATATGCACCACTTAACCCCCAAGCTTATGCCCACACTTAGGAAATTTTTCAACATGTGCTTAAAATTTTGCTAGATGAACAACTACGATTAAAACATCTTGATCACCTTTTAACCACGTGAGCCACATGTACTTTAGTAGCACAACCTTTAATGTCCCTAAAGTCACTTTGAAATATTTCATCTTTCATAGTCCTTTGAACATTCCAAATTATGCCATGTGTCAGTCGTTCGCTATCCCTCGTAGTATCAGCATCTTAGACAAATTCCTTGTGGCCTGGCAAGGAATGATTGAGATTAAATCTGAAGGGCCATGCCATTTCTTTAAGCACTTTTTATTGCACATGCTTCAAGTTGTAACTTAAAAAGGGGACTCCTTAGGTCAACCAAATCTTAGACTTGGGCATTTTAATAAAATATTTTGGCCCTTGCCTAAAGCATAAATAAAGATATTAGAAATATTTCCTTGCCAGACTTAGGACATTAGCCAATAATTTAAAAGCACATTCGACCAAATTTTTACTAGGAAGAAGGGGGCCATCCTACCTGTTAGAACCAAAATTTTCATAAAAACTTCTAAGGCGTTTTACCCATTTGGTCCCACTATTTTGCTATCTTCTTTGTGAAATAATTCATTTTACCCCCATCCACAATGTTAAAATACCTTTTACCGCCATTGTTTACCCTTCATAGCCTTCACCACTTTACCGCGGCCTTTTGCAAAGTGGTACACGGTATCACGATTAGCGATAGTCATGTAATAGTTACCGCTACACCGCAGATGGTCAGAGTGAAGACCGCAATTGCGCGGTAAGCAGAGAAGTGACAGAGAGATGGCAGTTAGTGAGCAATCATCGAGATACAATGGTCGGTCAAAACAGTGATCGCGGTACCATAGTGGGCGTGGAGATAGCGGTGGGAAGCAATCACCACCATATTGCAGACGGTCAAAATAGTGACCGCGGTAAGGAGGTTAGTAGTAAAAGTGACAATAAATGCCACCGCGGTACCGCCAGGGGTTAAAACAAAGACCGTGGTAGAGCAGTGGAAGGGACATGGGCAGTGATAGTCAGACACCGTGTAGCCATGGGAAGCAAAAAGATAAACCGCAGTGGAAGGGACATGGACAGTGATAGTCAGACACCGTGTAGCCACGGGAAGCAAAAAGACAAACCACGATGGAGTGGTAGAAAGAGAAGGTCGTGGAGAAGTCAAGCACCGCCACACTGCAAGAAGACACAAAGTTGACCGCAGTAGGGCAGTAAACGTAAGGCAACTTCCTAGAAATAAATGAAAGGAAATATTAAGTAGCGAGCAAAGTAATAAAATAAGAAGACATGCAAACTATAGTTTAAAATATTGAATTTGCCGATAAGGCAACTTAATGTTTCTAATGTCCTTTCCTTTGCTTGGTTTGCTCTCCTAGTGAAATTCTAGATTCTTGCAGTGATTGCAAAATCACTCATCCCCAACAGGAGCCACTATTAGAACCAAAAATTTCATAAGAACTTCTAAGGGGTTTTACCCATTTGGTCCCACTATTTTTCTATCTTCTTTGTGAAATAATTCATTTTACCCCCATCCATAATGTTAAAATACCTTTTACTGCCATTGTTTACCCTTCATAGCCTTCACGGCTTTACCGTGGCCTTTTGTAAAGTGGCTCACGGTATCACGGTTAGCGACAATCATGTAACAGTTACCGCTACACCGCAGATGGTCAAAGTGAAGATCGTGGTTGCAGGGTAAGTGGTGAAGCGACAAAGAGATGGTGGTTAGTGAGAAATCACCACGATACCGTGGTTGGTCAGAATAGTGATCGCGGTAGCACAGTGGGCATGGAGATAGCAGTGGGAAGTAGTCATTTCCATACCGCAGATGGTTAAAACAAAGACCGCGGTAGAGCGATGGAAGGGACATGGGCAGTGAAAGTCATACATCGTGTAGCCACAGGAAGCAAAATGATAGACCAAGGTGGAGCGGTAGAAACAGAAGGTCGTGGAGAATTCAAGCACCGTCGCACCATGGGAAGACACAAAATTGACCATGGTAGGGCAGTAAATGTAAGGCAGCTTCGCAGAAATAAATGAAAGGAAATATCAAGTAGCGGGCAAAGTAATAAAATAAGAAGACATGCAGACTATAGTTTAAAATATTTAATTTGCCAATAAGGCAACTTAATTAAATATTTAAAATTTTGTTAATCAATTCAAGAGGTTGTAGCGGGTAAATGAAGGGTCATGACCCTTGGGATCTATTGTATAAATGTATTGAAAAATCAGTTGAGAGAAGAGAGAACATAGGACAGAGATTTTTTTTTTAGAAAATAGTGAAAACTGGGAAATGAAAATAAAGTACAAACCTTTCTGAGACAAAGCAATGGAGAACATATTTTGGTAAAATTCTTTTTGAATTCAATTGTCGTGATGTGATAATTTACGTTTCTTCTTTGGTTGTCTCCAATTCAAAGTTCTTTGATCATTTAAATCAATGTACCAAGCATATTTTTGATTTATCAGAGTGAATTTTTTCACTCTGTGATTTAGTTAACAGGTGTCTACAAGTCAGAATTAAACTCTTTTAATGAGTCGCAATGGTTTTAAGATTTCTTTTGGATAATTCAAGGAGAGTTTGATAGGAAAATATTCTAGCATAATTAATGCAAGTCATAAATTTAGTGAAGTTTTATGCCAGTCATAGAATTTTCAAAGTGCCTAACAACTAGAGTTAAGCCAAAGAGGGAAACACGCATCATTTTGATTTCTGACTCCATTGCCCATGTGGATAGAAGGCACTATCTATCACAACCCAGAAGATAAAATTCATGAAAAACAACATTTTTAAATTCTTTCTTTTATGCAGTAGGAGTATTAGTTATGATTTTATCTATTCACTCCAGTTGCCATTGTGAATAGATTGATTGAGCAGGAAATATACTTCAAATCTACAACATATACATAGGTGCACCCACCTAGGTTTAGTAGAGCATAAAGAGCAAAAGGTTAAATTGTACTAATTGGCCTTCTACGTTGGCCAAAAGCGTTGTGAGAGCTTGGCAACATCTCATGGTTCAAATCTATGTTTTTGAGAGCCAACAGTTTGGTGACTCTACTGGGGAATGTTAAACTAAACCTGATCCTTCATCATAGAGTCAGTATTTTGCAGAGGACTCTGTTGGGAACAATAAATTACCGAATTTTCTCACTTTTGGAAAGTGAGTGGTGACTCTAAATGAACAAATGCATTGAAACTAATAAAGTGAAATATACATCAGAAAGGAATCATCCTAGAGTTCAAACTATCACAATTGCTCACAACATGCAAGAAAGAAGGTCTTTGTACAAAGATGGTGATGGTCCTCATGACAAAAGTAAATGGACGCAAAAGAATGAGATGGGTAAGAAAGTGTCTGATGATATGGGCCCATCAAATAAAAACAAAACATCAAAAGCACCATTAGAGACACATAATTCATATGGTACACTGGTGAATGAAAACAACCCTTCTAGAGAACCTCATACTCTTAAGGAATAGAGGAATCCCTTCTGTTGACCAAACCCTAAGAAAGTTAAGGAGTTCATGGTTGAATGTGATGCTGAAATGGAAAAGAGACAACATGAATATGATCAGAAAATGGAATTTATTGAAGAGAATCATGACGGACTTGGCTATGAAGCAACCTCTAAGGAGAACTATGAAAATATGACTGGAACTTGAGAGACAAGAAGTGGAGAGAGCAAGAATAGAATATGAGTAGAGGCTCCAAGCAATAAGAAAACTTGAAGAGTTGAACTTGAGGAAAGCTCGGATCAATACTCAAATGGCTAATTCACATAGATCTGTGTCACCTCATAGGCAAGGGAACAATAATGCAGGCCAGTCAAATTCCCCACAAGCCCAAAAAAATCAGCTAAGGAATAAATATAGACCTACAAATGCTCCACCACAACATCAAGGTGCTCAACCACCTCCTTATCAGCAATGTGTGCCCCCACAAGGTCAGCAATATGTGCCATTGTCTCATAATAATCCATTGTACCAATATCAGCATTACAAAAGTCCACCTCCTCCACAATACACAACAATGATTAGGCAATTTGATTTGGCTAGATTTCAAATATTTCCTTATCCTATGGACAAAAGTTGGAGAAGCCTTGTCCCAAAGTTTACAGGAAGTAGTGCAATTATAGTTGGAGAACATTTAAGGGGATTTAATTCTTTTATGCAACATCTGGATATGCAATATGAAGATGTACATATGAGATTATTTATGATATCACTGATTGAGGATGCCAGATATTGGTTTAACAGTTTGCCAACAACTTCCATTGATTCCATTCATGTGTTACAAATAGTTTCTTGAGCAATACAGGAATCAATATGCACCAAAATTTGCTTTACTTGAATTGGTGACTATTCAGAAACATCAAAATGAGTCAGCTTATGACTTCAACTAGAGGTTTTCTAAGTTGCATAATAAGATACCTCCAAGATCCAAATTAGTTGATCCTGCTAAATTAAGTATTTATTTAAAAGATTTTGTACCTAAGACTAGATCTGAGCTTAGGAACAGATGTCCTGGGAATTTAGTTGAAGCTCAAAGGATAACACTCACTATTGAAAATAATAGGAAGGTTGCAGGGATGATTTCCAAGAGGGATAACCCTAGGGTTCCCCAATATGCTCCTCCAAATAAACAGGAAAATACGTATAGAAATGAAAGACCAAGACTACATGACATACCGTATAATACAAATTGGAGAGATGGAAAGCTAGTGACAGATAGGATGAGAAATAAAGAGACACCTGATCTTTAAAGAAGAGAGGGAAATATATGGTTGATAATATTTCTTGGTGTTTAGTTTGTGACTTGCCACATTCTTCAAAGCATTGTGTTGTAGCTCAGTTAGTGTCAAGAAAAGACATATCATAAAATAATAAAGAAGAAGACCATAATATATATTTAACTTCCCATACTCTTCACTCTGCAGAGCAAGGGTATTCATCTTCAAAAGAAGGAGGATATGAATATAATGTTGATCATCAAAAATATAATGTTCACATGGTAGAAAAATAATTTTTTCTGACTATGAAGAAAGTGATGATGAACAAGGTCCTCCTACTACATCATATCAAACTAATAAGGGAAATGTGAGGAGACCAACTGGGGAAGAAATCAAAAGATTGATTATTGCAGCAATTGAGTAGGCCAAAAGCAAGCATTGGCTGAGGAATAGAACAATGAATGAGAATGAAGGTGTTCCAAGAGGAATATTCTTGAAAAATAAGAAGACGTCCCATGAAATATCAAAAAAGACAAATGATAAGCACTCTGATAAAAAAGAATAGAAGTGTGTCCCCAAAGAAGAAAATAAAGAATTTTCCATAGACAAACAAAAGATAGATCAAACATCCAAAAGGGAGAAGGAGGAGAACAAAGGAGAATCAACAGAACAAAAAAAGGTGATCAGAGTTGAAAGTGCATCTTTTGATTTCATGTAAGCTTTATCCTAGGTAAAAATGTATGTCCCATTACTTGAAATGATGAAAATTAAAGAGTATAGGGAAAGTGCTATTCAATTTATATCCAGTGTGAGGAATCAAAATGTAAACTTTGAACAAAAGGAGAATCTTAGAATTGTTGACAAGAAAGGAAAGATAAAAGTTCCAGAAGTTTTCCTAAATTATGCATTGATGAATACACCACAAATTGATCCATTTTTTACTACCCTACTCATAAATGGAAAATTGGTACGAAATTCCACAATAGATTCAGGTGCTTCTACAAAAATTATGCCAGTAGGGGTAATGAAACAACTTGGTATGTGGATAGATATTGAGGGTGGTAAATGTTATGCCATGGATAGTAGGCCTGTCCCAGTCATGGGGGTTATGAAAGATGTAGAAGTGAAATTAGCAACTTACCCACAGGCAACCTATAACATTGATATAACTGTGATTGACACACCTCCTCAATTCAGCATGCTTTTGTCAAGACAATGGATTGCAATAGTTGGAGGTAATGTGTATTTTTATTTATCATACGCCACAATACCAGTCAATGGTGAAGAAGTCAAGTTGTATAGAGAACCAAGGATGAATCAGATTGTTGAGTGTGTTTGTCAAGAACAACTTAATTGCTTCTGTGATGTGGATTTAGGGAGTTTCATAATAGAATTGTCTCACCCTTAATTAGTGAATACTGACCCAATTAATAAACATGTCTCTAAAAATTAGAAGGGTGTATGGAAAATGTATTTTGATGGGGCATGAAACCAAGAAGGTAATGGAGTTGGGATAGTTCTCATATCACCTGAAGGTGCACCATTTAAATATTCATTTTGGTTGGCTTTTGAATGTACAAATAATGTGGTGGAGTATGAAGCCTTGTTGATTGGCTTGAACATGGTTGTCAAGCATGAGATCAAGTTATTGTCTGTCTTGGAAGATTTTGAGCTGGTTGTTTCACATGTCAAATCAAAATATGCTGCAAAGAACAAGAGGCTGAAATAATATAGAAATGTTGTATGGGATACAGTAGAATTATTTGATGCTTTTTCAATTGATTGGATAGACAGATCTGAAAAATTTGATGGTTGATCTTTTGGCTAATGTAGCCTTAAAGAGAGATAATATCACTTTGGCAAGAGTGTCTCAGGTTGAATTCAAAATGAGGCCTGTTGTCCCTGACAACATATATAGATGGAAGGTTTTTAATGATGATACTGACATTTTGAAGTTTCTTCATTGTATAGACTAGTATGAAGCACAGGAGATTGATTTCAATGCTTTTGTGGAAGAAATGGATGACAAACAAACTGTATTTGGGAAGGAATTTTTGTAGCTTAAAACCAACAAGCTTCCCAAAGGGCTTGTGGCATTACAGAGAGTGTATGATGGGAGTGATCATTCTCTCATGAAGTAGACACCTGTTAAGAAAGAAGATATTGAAGAAATAAATTTGGGAACTGAATTAGCACCAAAAAGGGTTTATATTGGAAAGAAAATAAGCCCAACCATCAAAAAAATGTTGAGTACATTGCTTAGGAAGTACAAGAATTTGTTTTCTTTGTCTTATGAGGATTTGAAGGCATGTAGAGAAGATTTTTTTTAGCATGAAATTCCACTTAAGCTAGATGCAAAGCCATTCAGACAAAAGTAGAGGCCTATCAACCCAACTCTGGAACTTAAGATGCAAAAGGAGTTAGCAAAAATCAGAGATGGAGGTATTATTAAACCCATTAGACATTCAACATGGGTCTCAAATTTGGTTCCAGTCAGGAAGACAAATGGGGACATAAGACCATGTGTAGATTTCAGAAATCTGAATGTTGCTTCCCTAAAAGATAATTATCCTCTCCCAAACATGGAGGCAATATTGCACAAAGTAACATGATGTGAGCTATTGCCAATGATGGATGGATTTTCTGGGTATAATCAGGTCAAAGTCAAAGAATTTGAGCAATACAAGACAAAATTCACTACACCATGGGGAACGTATGTCTATGTAAGAATGCCATTTGGTCTCACAAATGCAAGAGCTACCTTTCAAAGAGCCATGGATGTGGCATTTGTAGATCTAATTAATGCTATAATGGTGGTGTATTAGGATGATCTCACTGCTTATTCCAAAAGGGCAGAGAATCATATGGGAGACTTGGAGAAGATTTTCATCAAAGCCTTGGAATATGGTATTAGTCTTAATCCAAAAAAATATCATTTTGTTGTTACAGAAGGTAAAATTTTGGGGCATATTGTGTCAAAAGGTGGGATTAGGATAGATCCTGAAAGAGTAGATGCCATAGATAAAATCCCCATTCCCAAAACTATTAAGCAATTCAATCATTTTTTGGCCAAATTAACTTTGTTAGAAGGTTTGTGTCCAATTTTGCTGAGATTGATAAACCTATATCTAAGATGTTGAAAAAAGGAGAAAAGTTGGATTGGATTGTTGAAGCTATGGATGCCTTCATATCTATAAAAAGATCTATTAAAGAGGCCCCTATCCTAAAGTCCCCTGATTTTACTAAGCCATTTCAAAAAAATTCTTTTGCTTCATTTCATGCCATAGTTGTTGTCATGTTACAAAAGAATGATGAAGGCCATGAGCAGCCTATTTCCTTTTTCAGAAAATCTTTGCAGGGGTTAGAATTGAAGTATGATATTATGGAAAAGCAAGATTATGCATTGGTCAAAGCAGAAAAGGCTTTCAGACCTTATCTTGTTGGAGCTAAGGTAATTGCTTATGTCCCACATGCAACTGTGAAGGATATCTTGGTGCAAACATAAGTGACAAGGAAGATATGTAGATGGATAAATAAAATCCAGGAGTTCAATATGGAGATTCAGATTACCAAATTGGCAAGAGGATAGGGTCTGGCAAGGCTAATGGAAAAAATGAATATTGAAGCAAACCAAATCTGCAATGTAGAGGGTAAGGAAGAGGTTGTTGCAAGTATTGAACATACTCCATGGTATAAAAGTGTGATGCATTATCTCAAACATATGAAGTGTCCTAAGGGGTTGAATGATAATAAAAGGAGAACGTTGAAGTTGTAGGCTTCTAAGTACGTTTTTATAGAAGGGGACTTATTCTGGAAGAATAGGGATGGTATATTGTTGTTATGTTTGGATGAGTCCCAAGCAAAACATATCTTGAGAGAAATGCATGAAGGGGTGTGTGGAGGCCATTATTCTACCAATACCACTACACACAAAATTCTTAGGGCTGGTTATTATTGGCCTAAGGTGTTCAATGATTCTTTTGCACATATGAGGAAATGTGAGGCTTGTTGGAAATTTCCACGAAAGTTGAAGTATCAAGGAGCATTTCCACTTAGACCCTTGCAAGTAGAAGCACCTTTTATCCAATGGGGAGTTGATTTCATTGGAGAAATACAGGAAAGATCAAGTGGAGAACACGGGTGGTGGTTGTCCCAACTAAGCAAGCAATAAGCAAGGTAGTGGTGAACTTTCTGATGGAGAATGTTATAACCAAATTTTGTGCCTCAGTCAAATTGATCACAGATAATGGGATGTGTTTTAGATCTGATGATTTTAGAGATTTTTGCAAAACGTATGGCATTGATGTTTCTTACTCTGCCCCATATCACCCACAGGCGAATGGTCATGCATAATCAAGTAATAAAAGTCTCTTAAAGATAATGAGGAGGATGCTTGATACAAATAAAAAGGCATGTGATTCAAAGTTAAGATTGGTTGTATGGGCAGATAGGATCACAGTAAAGAAGGCAACTGGAAAATCTCCATTTGAATTTATGTATGGGACACAAGTCAGGATGCCATTGCAGAACCTTTTGCTGGTTTATAACTTTATTTTGCAAGAAGACTTGGATATTTTTTATCCAATGGAGGAAAGAATGGAGCAGCTTGTAGAACTTGATGAAATAAGAAGAATGGATCAAAAGAAGAATGTGAATTTGTAGTCACAAATGAAATATCTTTTTGATAAAAAGGCCAAGGAGAGAAAATTTGAAGAAAATGACCTAGTATTGATGTGGAATGCACGGTGTCATGAGAAGGGGAAGCATGGCAAGTTTGAAGCTTTATGGCTGGGCCCCTTTGTGATAAATGTTAAAGGAGGTGAGGATTCCTATTTCCTACAGAATATGTTTGGAGAGGAGCAGGAGTTACTTGTACATGGGCAGTTCCTGAAGCATTTATTTTCTTGAGGAGTAACAAAGGATTAAGGATTTCCAGTGCATGGACAATTCTTAGCAAACCTCTTTAAACATTATTTTCCATGCACAGTAGTGTAGGAATTTTGAAGGGTTTGGGTTTTCCAGTACATGGAAATTTTGAGAAATTCCCTTGTTGGAAATATTTGTTTCCTTTCCATGTACAGTAGTGTAGGGTCATTTCCATGCTCCATTCTCCATTTTTCGTCTTTCATTGCCTTCATTTTTCATGTCCTTTCCTTTGCTTGGTTTTCTCTCCCAGTGAAATTTTGGATTCTTGCAGTGATTATAAAATCACTCATCCCCAACAGGAGCCACTATTAGAACCAAAATTTCCATAAAAACTTCTAAGGGGTTTTACCCATTTGGTCCCACTATTTTTCTATCTTCTTTGTGAAATAATTCATTTTACCCCATCCATAATGTTAAAATACCTTTTACTGCCATTGTTTACCCTTCATAGCCTTCACCGCTTTATCACGACCTTTTGCAAAGTGGCTCACTATATCACGGTTAGCAACAGTCATGTAACAGTTACCACTACACCGCAGACAGTCAGAATGAAGACCACAGTTGCACGGTAAGCAGTGAAGCGATAGAGAGATGGCAGTTAGTGAGTAGTCACCACAATACCATGGCCGATTAGAATAGTGACTGTGGTAGCGCAATGGGCATGGAGATAGCGGTGGGAAGAAGTCACTGCCATACCACAGATGGTCAAAATAAAGACCACGATAGAGTGGTGGAAGGGACATGGGCAGTGGCAGTCAAACACCATGTAGTCGCAAGAAGCAAAATGACAGACCATGGTGGAGCGGTAGAAAGAGAAGGCCATGGAGAATTCAAGCACCGCCACATAGCGGGAAGACACAAAGTTGACCACGGTAGGGCGGTAAAAGTAAGGCAACTTCGCAAAAATAAATGAAAGGAAATATTAAGTAGTGGGAAAAGTAATAAAATAAGAAGACATGTAGACTATAGTTTAAAATATTTAATTTGTCGATAAGGCAACTTAATGTTTCTAATGTCCTTTCCTTTGCTTGGTATTCTCTCCCAGTGAAATTTTGGATTCTTGCAATGATTGGAAAATCACTCATCCCCAACAAGAGCCACTATTAGAACCAAAATTTTCATAAAAACTTCTAAGGGGTTTTACCCATTTGGTTCCACTATTTTGCTATCTTCTTTGTGAAATAATTCATTTTACCCCCATCCATAATGTTAAAATACCTTTTACCGCCATTGTTTACCCTTCATAGCCTTCACTGCTTTACTGCGGCCTTTTGCAAAGTGGCTCGCGGTATCACGGTTAGCGACAGTCATGTAACAATTACAACTACACCGTGGACGGTCAAAGTGAAGATCACGGTAAGCGGTAAGCGGTGAAGTGACATAGAGATGGCGGTTAGTGAGTAGTCACCGCGATACCGTGGCCGATCAGAATAATGACCGCTATATCATGGTGGGCGTGGAGATAGCGGCGGGAAGCAGTCATCGCCATACCATAGATGCTCAAAGCAGTGACCGCGGTAAGGCAATTAGCAGTAAAAGTGACAATAAATGCCACTACGGTACCGCCAGGGTTAAAACAAAGACCGCGGTAGAGCGGTGGAAGGGACATGGGTAGTGATAGTCGGACACCGTGTAGTCACGGGAAGCAAAATGACAGATTGCAGTGGAGCAGTAGAAAGAGAAGGTCGTGGAGAAGTTAAGCACTATCACACTGCGGGAAGACACAAAGTTGACTGCGGTAGGGCGGTAAATGTAAGGCAACTTCACATAAATAAATGAAAGGAAATATTAAGTAGCGGGCAAAGTAATAAAATAAGAAGACATGAAGACTATAATTTAAAATATTTAATTTGCTGATAAGGCAACTTAATTAAACATTTTAAATTTTGTCAATGAATTCAAGTGATTGTAGTGGGTAAATAAAGGGTCACGACCCTTGGGATCTATTGTATAAACGTATTGAAAAATCGGTTGAGAGAACAGAGAACAGAGGACGAAGAATTTTTTTTTTAGAAAATAATGAAAACTGGGAAATGAAAAATAATGTAAAAACCTTTTTGAGACAGAGAAATGGAGAACATATTTTGGTAAAATTCTTTCTGAATTCAGTTGTTGTGATGTGATAATTTACGTTTCTTATCTAATTGTCTCCAATTCGAAGTTCTTTGATCATTTAAATCAATGTACCAAGCATATTTTTGATTTATCAGAGTGTATTTTTTCACTCTGTGTGATTTAGTTAACTGGTGTCTGCAAGTCAAAATTAAAATCTTTTAATGAGTCACAATGGTTTTAAGATTTCTTTTGGATAATTCAAGGAGAGTTTGATAGGAAAATATTCTAGCATGATTTATGCAAGTCATAAATTTAGTGAAGTTTTATGCCAATCATAGAATTTTCAAAGTGCCTAACAACTAGAGTTAAGCCAAAGTGCGAAACACGTATCATTTTGATTTCTGACTCCATTACCCATGTGGATAGAAGGCACTGATCTATCACAACCCAGAAGATAAAATTCATGGAAAACAACATTTTTAAATTCTTTCTTTTATGCAGTAGGAGTATTAGTTATGATTTTATCTATTCACTTCCAATTTCCATTGTGAATAGATTGATTGAGCAGGAAATATATTTCAAATCTGCAACATATACATAGGTGCACCCACCTAGGTTTAGCAGGGCCTAAAGAGAAGAAAGTTAAATTGTACTAATTGGCCTTCTACGTTGGCCAAAATCGTTGTGAGAGCTTGGCAACCTCTCATGGTTCAAACCTACCTTTTTTAGAACCAACACTACCAATGTTGTCAATGATTTAAGTTATAACTTAAGTGACTAGGAAAAGGTGAACACATGTCAATGGAAAATTAGAAAAACATTATGGCTTTGCATAAATGAGAGTTTTAACCCTAAAATCAAACCCTTAGCAGATGGAAAATGAAACCCTAAACCTCAAAGAACCAATGGATGATAAAAAAAATTGAAATGCAAACCTAGGACCAGTAAATTTTTCAAAGTCCTATCAGGATCACCAACTAAAGATCTAACCTCATAAATAGTACTATGGGCCCATCTAGGAAAAACATTATTAGGAGGTGGAGGTGTTGGTGTAGGTGGTGGAGGCGGTGGATATAAGGAGTTTCTTTGTACATTTCATAAAAAAATTGATAGTTTTTTGGCTTATTTTGTTGCATGTATTCTCTTATGGAAGCTCTTGGATATTGCATTCACATTTTGATGCTCCAAAAAGGATGTGATCTCCAAGGACCATGTCACATAGGAATAACATATTTTCTCCAAGATACGGGATTGGATAGTGCTATGTAGGTGATGGCGTGACATTAGATGTTGCTTAACCAAAGGATGGACATGTCAATATTTTAGCAAAGCATGTTTTAAGTCCATGCATCTAATGATTATAAAAATCAAGGTGGGTAGGGAAGATGGATGGAAATTGTGTGGATGTGAATAGAAATAGTATGAAAAAAGGTGTGATGGATGAGACAAATTTCCCCCGTAGATAAAATTTTTTTATGCATGATGTTTTTTTTCTAGGTTTTCATCATGGTACTTGTCCACAGTGCCATAAGAATGGTTTTCACTATTGAACAAATCATTTCTCTTTACTTTTGTCTTATTCTTTTTGGTTGTCGAACATGACTCCTAAAAATAGGTTTTCATCATGATGGCCTCAAGGTGCCATAGAAATTATTTTCACTAGAGGGAAAAAATTCTCTTTACTATTTTTTTAAAGTTTGTTTTTTTTTAATTTTTAATATTTTTCTAAATGGAATTGATGTTTAGATGATCAATAATTTTTCTTGTCCAATTAATGGTATTTATGTAGATTCTTGTGTTATGATTTTACAATAGTGACTTTCATAAAGGAGCTTCCTTCTCAGGATCATAGTGCTTGCATACAGCCCATGTATGTTATTGTGGTCCTTGTTGATACTACCTGATTGTCCTTATCTAAATGTGCACATTATGACAAAGTTCCACTAGAGTCCTTAGAATAAAGTGTCACTACTAGGATGCAATAGTTTTGTGAGTTAGGATTTTTCGATTTTAAGTAAGATGTTGGATTGTGATGGGGGATGCTAGATGTGGATGAATTATTTGGCATTTTAGATATAATATATTTAATTTTCAAAACTTGGGATGACAAATGGTAGAGTTAGGATTTTGGATTAGGATTTTATTTAGGACCAAATCTCTTATACATCTTGCATGGTGAGATAAATGACCATTTTGAAGGAGGTTGACATCTATTAATTACAAGAATTTTTTCATTTCGCTCCATATTTTTATTGAATATTAGATTTGGATTGTTTGCTTTGCTTGATCTAATTTTATTAGGAAATATGATGTACAACCTTGTAATTATAATATAGTTTAATATATTTGAGTGTGAGGGGTGTAAGCGGGGTACCCTATATGAGGTCTATGAGGTCATACCCTTGGTGGGGGGTTCAGGGGTTGTATGCCTCAATGTGGATTCAAGGGCAAGGCCTCCAAAATCCATATTTTATATATTTTATTATCATAAATCTAGACGGTTCATGATTAGGTCACATATTTGACAGTGAAGATTATATTATCTTTGCTTGCCCTAGAAGGCAACCCTATTTTATGAGGGTATTGTATTAATACTGTGCATTGCACTGTTGTAGCATGTGTGAGAGTCTAATAGTTATTGAGTTACCTTAACATCTTTGGTTGGCGATACTCCTATGAGAAGCTTACTTTGAAAGTATATTATAATCTTGTTGATTTATGAATAATATATTGGGTGGATTTTAGAGTGTGGATTTTTTCTCCCAAAATGGTTTTCCCCATGTAAATCACTACATGTTGTGGTATGTATAATATTTATGTTTAAGTTTCTATAGCTAGTAGAAAGATATTATTTCTTTTGCATCTCTCCTCTCAAGATTAGTGTAGGAAGTTGTTTCACTACCTTCACTTCCTTAAAAAAATTATTTAGGATCCATTTTTACTTCACGTGCCCACTTTGATTTTTGAATTATTATCTTTTGGAATTTGTTTTTAATATTTTTCTTTGTAAGACTTTTATTTTTGTTGGTCTCGATTAACAAGTTTAAAGATTTGGGAGTGATGGTTTATGGTGTGGAAGGGAGGAGTATCGATAACAACCTTTTGTGGTAATGACTATTAATGACCCTTATTTTGATGCTTTCATTTGATAAATTTGTTGTTGGTATCATCAAGGTACCACTAACATCATTATATTTCTTGATCGATAAATAGGTAAGACCTCAATATGTGGGATTTACACAAAAGTGCGCTAGTTCTAAAATATCTTATTCATGTAGGCCTATTATTTTTCCTTCATACTACATTCTTTGATAGATTATATTTGCAATTGAATACTTTTATTTTTAGAATAAGATGCTAACCCATGTTTGTGTAATTAGAAGTTGTCAATATTATTATCTTCTCTTCTACAAGAATTTTTTTTTTGATAAAATTGGATGATCCTAATTGATATGATGTTGGGAAAATTTTGCTTATTCATTCATGTTGCTTTATTATTTAGAATGTTGATGATCCATAGTATATTACTTATCAAATTGATTGATGTGATCCCTATAATTTACTTTATCATCTATATGTCCATGAGAGGCAAGTGTCTCATTTTGCGAAATGGGGGTTATAATAAAATGGATAGGATAAACTTCAATTTTGTGATCATGGATGATATAAAGGTGGAGGAAGGTATCATATTTAATTCCTTTATCCTAGATATGATCTTGATCTTGATCATATTAGCTTAGATGTCATGATTATATATGGGGATTTTTTGAGTAACTTGATCTTGATTCATGTTGGATTTTGTTTCATCATAATTTGGGCTTTGATCTTGACATTGATCCAATGGCTCAAATATTAATATGTTCTTTTGGATAAGAATATGGGATTCTTGGATGGACTTAATATTTTTCCATGTAAACAATAGATTTTGGATAGAAAACTCTTGAATGAGCTTGATAGGTAATATACTGCATGATGGTGAGAGATGTTTATATGGTGCAGGATTAGTGATTTGATGGGATGTTATAATTTTATTCATGTGTTTAAGCTTAAGATCCTTTGATATTAGTCCTTGGAGAAAATAATTAAAGATATCTTCAATAGATGTGTTTCTGGATAGGGATGGAGTAGATTGGAAAGGTACGAATTACAATGATTTGGAGGATGAAGGATTGGGATAGGAGGTGGAGGCTACAAGGCTTTCTTGGATTGGTGATAGGGATGATGATTTAGGATATGGATAGGAGATATGGATTTGGGAGATGGTTTTGTATTGAGGAATGCTTGAGGTGAATGATAGTTTTCCCTTGTCAATAGTAACAGAGGGATAACCAATAGAAATTCATTGAAATTGATAGTTTAGGGGAATCTTGCTTACAATTCTTATGAGATACCTAACCTGACATCCTTGCCTTGGCTTAATATATTTTTCAAGGATTTATTTTTTAACGAAAGTATCAATGGATAAGAATTTAGGATTGGTGGTATATTTCATGCTAGCCAATTCTTGGTATTAAGGATTGATGGAGGGGTAGTTGAATCTTGTGGAAAAATTTCTTAAGAGAATGAAATCAAAGGATTGAAGGAATTTGTATTAATCCATAAGACTCATTATCATCATGTGGGCCATATTTTGGTTGATGAATAAGGATAGATTCATCATTAACATACTCAAGTTGAATTACAAGGTCTTATTTCTCATTGACAATCTCATTATGTATTTGGTTTCTTGAGATTTGACCTTGGGTATCATGGATATGGCTAGTTGTATAGATATTTTTTTCATAGGGGTCATATTTTGGTTGATCACCAAGGTTGGTATCATTATCATCAAAGAATTGATTTTTATTGGAGTGGGGAACTCATCAAAGCTAAATGGAAATATGATTATGAATTTGTATTGGAGTGGAAAATGTGGAGATTTGGATTATGGATGTAGGATTTGGTTGGAGGTAGTTGATGGAGTTTGAAATTGTGGATGCAAATGATGGTTGTTTTTAATTTCTATGAAGTGGATATTTTGGGATTGGTTGGGTTAGTGGATAATGGTTGGTATCTAAACCTTGGCAAGAGGTGAAAACAAACAATCAAAGACATATTTTTGGTTTTTAAATTTTTTGGTTTAAATTAATTGATCACATAAAGTAAAAGATAGAAAAAAATTCCTAGGTCTTAGAAGGATAAGAGTCTGATTTCTAGCTTAAAGTGGGGAGGGTTCATCTAACATTACAATGCATATAAATAATTTGAGAATTATTTGTGTGGGTGTTTCAATCCTTGTGGGACCACAAATATACTAAATATCAAGTTATGGATAGCCATGGAATGCAAGGCCATGTACCACTTATGAATCCCTTAGCTTCGAGGCCAAAGCCTTACCCACAGTTAGCTCTATCTCCCACTTTGAAATTATAGTGTAAGTTACTTCTTAAGCCTAACTAGTATGCGTTGCACCACAATGAAGGATAGTTGATGATATTAGTTTAGGTTATTCAAGGCAATATACCACAAGGGTATAGAAGGCTTGATCTATAAAAATAAAAGTGAAAAATGTCAAACAACCAAGAGGAGAGGGAAACCCACTCTTCTCCTTCACTTCCCCAAGGTATAAAGTTCTTAGAGACTTAGATCAAATGATAAAATATCAAATTCCAAGAGACATTTCTTTCAATTCACCCCCCATTCTTTATAGTCCACTAGAATCCTAGAGTTGAGGTTGTCCCCTTGGTGATGAAAACCAAGATAGCCCCCCTAAAAATAAGTTTGGGAAGAAGTGTGTGTTTTTTATTCTCAAGAACACACAATCGTGTGGGATAAGATCATGAACACTCCACTTCTTTGGGATCAAAAGACAGTATTTGATCTTTATCCCAAATCCAAGTTTGAAAGTTTTTTTCTAGGAAAAAGGCATAAAGCGTATATATAATATATCGATATGTAAAGAGGAAACTACAAAGGAAAAGCCAGGCAACATCAACTGGTAGCAAATAGAGAAAAAGTTCCATATAGGCTACAAGTTAATCCCCTTCAAAGTGAACATGGGAGAAAAAGGTAGATGCCAAAGACAATTTGAAATAATTCTTAGTTTTCTACACAATTGTTTAATGGTTGTCCATCGAATCCATCTCAAAAGAAGAAGTTTTTTGTTCCACAACTTCCTCATGACTCCCAAACTTGTTTTATTTTTTACTCTTCTCTTTAGATTTTATCGTCATGGCCATTGACGAAATAGATTTTTTCCCAAGTGGAGGGGGCTTTGAGAAGGCACAAGTCCCAAACTTGTTTGCTTTCTAATTTTGTGGGAGTATGACAATATTCACATCAAGTTTTGTTGAAGGAGTTGGAGATGAAGCAATAGAATCTTTTTTTTTTCCCAAGTGCAGGTGGCTTTGACAAGGCATCTTTCCACCATGAAGCCTATTTTTTAGTAGATTTACTTTTGATGTGACATGTTGTAACTACATGGCCTATTTTAAAACATCTCCTGCACTGAAAGGGAAGTCCTTTGTAGTCCAACAGTTGGGTCCAGGAACGACCATCAACATTTAGAATCCTATTAGCAAGAAGTTCCTTGAAGAGGTCCAAGTGCTCTAAAATTTGAGTGAAAGTAGTGTGAGAAAAATTTGCAGTCTTCTTATCTACAACCAAGAAAGATCCTAGAGAGTTGCCAATAGATTTAAAACAATAATGGATCCAAAATTAAAGTAAAAGATTTGGAAGCCGAACCCAAATCGACATAATATTGAAGGATTTAGAAGAAGGGTTGAAGGTTGGGTGCCACGGTTTGAGAAAGAGGTAATGTTGATTCCAGGACCAATGGTGTTCAAACAAAATTGAGTCCGTACCTTTAGTGGAATCAAAATTCGCAATGAAGAAACCCTGAGCACTAAGAATTTTTTTTGGAACATTTTGTAATATGGGATGCCAATTTTTATTTATCCAGATGTTCAGGTCTGAAATAGAAGGCCAAAATTTATTAAAGTGACATATTAAAGCATGAGTAGAGAAATATTCCTCTTCTTGCAGAACTTCATCCCCAAATTCCAAAATAGGGGTTGTCTCTACACATTTAAGGGGTTTTGGGTGCATACCCATGTGCCCTTTTAAATTAGGAAGATCATTGAAAGACACAAGAGGTACTTGTATATTTGCATATACCTTTGTCTTGAAAGAGAATTAGGTGCTTTTAGTGATGATTTCGGATGCAAAGAACTTGGAAGCATCCAAATTTGTGCATAAATCATTTGCAACAGCCAAAATAATAGTCGCAGAAGATAGATCTACTTCATTTATGGATGGTATTGAGGCCATAATGGAGGGTTTTTGTTGTGAAGAAGATCTAACCAATGAAGCAGGAGACTTAGGAACAACAAATGAGGGGAAAAATCTCCAAGAAGGTCGTAGATTGATGCCTACTAAACCATTCTTGTACACTAATGAATCGTTTAGGGAGGAAGAAGGAAATCCAATTGAAGAGGGACTATTTCTCCCTAAAGTCTATGAGATACATTGCAATGAGGGAAGTGAAGGCCACAAATCCCCATTTAGTCCATCTACAAGAGCAGATTGAAACCCTACTAAACGAGCAGACGAGGATCCTTTGAAAAGATCTTCAACATCATGGGGTGTTGAAGAATATGAGCTAACATTTGTAACAAGAGGGCGAGATCTCCATGGACAATAGGGAGTCATTGCAAAAGCACTGTTGGAAGGAGCAAGAGCCATTGGAGGAGCTAACATCACAAAATTTGAGATATAAGAGATTTTTTTAATTATCTAACCTCAAGGAGGTTAGGGGAAAAGTCCATTCCTATACCCCAGGTTAGCGGAGCAAGAATTGGCACAATATTACTAAACCTTTCCTTTCCCACTATAAAGTAGAGTCAAACCTATGACCTCAAGGGATGCAAACCCCAAGCCCCAACCAACTCTACTACAAGTGGTGGCTTTTAAATTTATCTAACCTCAAGGAGGTTAGGGGCAAAGTCCATTCCTATACCCCGAGTCAGCGGAGCAAGAACTGGCACAATATTATTGACCCTTGCCTTTCCCACTATGAAGTGGAGTTGAACTTGTGACCTCGAGGGTTGTAAACCCCAAGCTCCAGCCAACTCCACTACAAGTGGTGGATTTTAATCTCAATGTTCAATGTGAGAAAACACACAAAATAGATAAAGAAAATAAAAATTAGAAAGATCTATAATCGATGTCTTCTATAAGTCATTCTATAGAATATATTTAATAAGTTTTCTATAATATTAGTGGACCAAGATTCTTTGATCAAATATCAAAATTATTCAATAATTATTCTTGGACCAATGTTCTACAATAAACACTTCAGGATTTTTCAAAGATCAAAGTCTTGGACACATAATTCACTACAAGGACAATGTGTTAGAAATGAAATTAAAATATATAAAAAAATTTAAAAAATGTCATCACATATAAAAATACATTTCACCATAGCATTCTTCGTGATTTTTTATGCAATTTAATAAAAAATCATCAAATTTCATTTTTACTTGTAAAATTTATGAGTGTTTAAAGATTGAAAAAAGGCTAACTTTAAACAATTATACCTAAATATTTAGTATAATATGTAAAAAATACCTTATGTACATCAAAGCTCTTCAATTCGTCTTTCAACACCTATAAAAATTAAAATTGTGATACATGAGCAAAAAGACTTGCTATTTCGAAGCAACAATTTTATTTTAAGGACTAAAAAGAGGGAAGGGAGTCTTAGTCAAATGATTAAACCTTTGTGAATGAAATATTTAACTAGAAGAAATTTATTTTTAATAAAATAAAAAATGTGTAGGTCAATTAAAGTTGAAATGAAGTAAAATAGGTTTAGGGGGAAATGTGGGGTTCCCCCAATTTGGAATGTGGACCTATTTCTCACTATTTCATTACGAAATGAGATCCACACAAAGAATTGAATTACAACCCTTAGGTGAGTCAACTCAATGAGGGAATCTACTGATTTCCTTATGCTTGAGGACAGGGGTTTTAGCCCAAACAAAACTTTTGGGAGAAAAACTAAAAATAGTAAATCTACTCAATCATGCCAATTCAAACTTGAAATAGCAATATAAAGCTTAATAAATTGGTAGAAACATACAAATTTCTACAGATATGAGAAGGTCTGAATACTATTTACTAGTCACTAAAAGACAATTTCAGGAGGTTTCTGGGACTCATTCGCCCATGGGAAAATGGTCCTTTTGTTAGGGTTTTCAAAAATCTTTCAGGAGCCTTTGATGTAACTCTCTAGCTTCCATTTGATCCAGGTTTTAGTTTTGGAAATTCAAAAATCAGATTTGTAGGTGAGTTTTCGTGGCTTAACAGCAACTTTGACAACTTTTCCAATCTTGCTCTCCAAAAGGTCTTCAATCCTTCTTCAATCTAAAACCTGCAACACAAACACAAGATAATTTTTTTTTTTTGGTGAATGGGGGTTTGCCTTGGTCAAACCCCGTTTGGTTAATTAAACCTTGAATTGAAATAATGAAAATCTAAAAGGAAAGATGAATGAACAAGTTATGTTGCAACTCATTGAACACTTGAATAAACCTTAGGAAGTTTGTAATATTGATCTTGATATTTTATGAAATGGATTCAATGGATGTGGATCTTGATGCTTGAAATATGAATTTGAATGCTTGCTTGAATCTTTAAAACGTACATCACAATATTAGCTCCAAAAACATGCATGATGCTTAAGACCTTGACATGATGCTTGAGATCTTTATTGCTACAATAAAATGCTTGATAAATCTACTCTTGAATGCCTTTGATCATAAAATTTTCTTTAGCAAATGCTTGCATGAAAACTCTAGCTTCTTAGGTGTCTTAGGATTTGAATTTGATAAAATAACCTTGTATTTATAGGTATTTATCCTTAATTTCCCAAAAAATAAACATTACAAGCCAACATCAAAATTTGAATTTAGAGATGTTAAAATACCGCCAAAAACATAATTTAAGTTTAGGTCCAAAGGCCTAGGGAGGACCCATTCGCCCCATGGGTGAATGGGTCCCAAGTCCCTAGTCTTGGAACACACATTGCTCAAGGTAAAGTGTTGTGTTGGCATTAATTATTATCGGGTTTCCCTTTCAAAAAATATAATTTATTAGGCTTGTAGATGTAAAATAGGGCTTATTAAGACATAATTAAGTCCATTTTAATTAAAAGGGCCCAAAATAAGTTTTAAAATGTAAAGGAGTACATTTTTCTACACTACATTTAGCCCCCATTTTAGTGAGAGGATGAGCGCAAGTGCAAACTCAAACTAAAGTAGACAAATATGCACCAAGAGAAGGTTCAAGTGTACAAATATTGATGGGATAGGATGACAAAGATGAAGGAGGTTGTGCAATCCCCCAAGATCAATATCCCATGGAAAACCAACATAAGCACAAAGGAACAAACACAAGATGTATGATATGCATCAGCAAGACAAGATATACACACATACAATGTCAAGGACTAAAAGAAAGAAAAGAAAAAAAGAAAAAGAAAAAGGGGTGGATCAAGCCTTGGCTATTTTTCCAACTCGATGTGGATCAAGCCTTAGTTCTTTGTCCAAAAAAATTTACAAGTGAAACCCTCTATCCACTATGCAAACAACAATACACTCACACAGGCTAGTGAAATCTGTTGTCCACTAGATGAGCCCCCAAAAGGTGGCCAATGAGAGAATATTATTATGCTCCTATAACCATACCAAATTTATACCTCTCATAACTTTGATAAGGTGCCACATAATATGAACTTTGAGCTTCACAAGGCTTGGAAAGTTGTGTTATGTTAAGAACTTATAAATAAACATGGCCCCATTGGCAAGCAAGGTGTATTATGCTTGGTGACCATGAAAAAGGGTGTAACTTCAATCTTCACAAGGTTAGCAAGCTGTGTTATGCTAAGCACTTATAAACAAACATGCAAATAGGATATTCAAAGGGGTTTTTCTTAGTTCATGTAAGGTCTCCTCTTAGGGAACATCGTGCATAATGTCTCCAAGAGAGGAAAATTGAGGATAAAATATTCACAACTTAGGGAATACAATGCATGGCATTACCATTAAGAGGAATTCCATATTCTCAAAAAAGTCACAATCTTGGAGGACATTAAACCCAATGACACTACCAAGAAGAAGAAACATCACATAAAGTAAGAAGACCGCACTACGAAATATGAATTATAGTCAAAATTTTCAAAATGATAATGCCAATGTATGCCCCCACTTTAAAGAAACTACTAAACACCATGTTGTGAGCAATTACTTTAAAGTATCCAATGATAAATGCTAAACAATACAAAAAACATGAGAGCTTACTTGGAAAGCCCTATGTCAAGCATATATGTTTTCAAATGAAGCTACATTATGAAAAGGGGTTGCTCCCAAATAAAATCCCAAACATAAAAGGGATCCACATATTTGGGGTCAGCGTATGTCTTTGATACAATGATGTTATAGAGCTTGAAAATTTCATCATTCCCCAAATACTCGTAGAACTAGAAGAATGACACATAAAGAGAAAAAATAAAGAAAAGCTTTTGGGTCAACATGGAAGAGACCTAAAATGTCTCAACACTTTGTGTCATCCCCAAAAGGAAAACATAAGACAAAAGAAAAGATAAAGGATTACGACATATAGAAGAATGTAGATATAAATAGAGGAATGAACATAAAGACATGTCAAACATAACGATACAAGGGATCACATTATGCACATGCAATCAGACACAAAGAACATGAAAAATAAAATAAAAGACTAGTAAGGCACATGTGATTCAACCTATAGCAGGTCATCCGCGTCCCAATCTTGTTCATCATATGTGGAAGGTGGATAACTAGCCAAAGGGAAAACATCAAGTGTTGTACTAGGAACATCACTAGGTTCAACAAGTGGTGATTCACTCTTATTAGGAGTATCATCATGGTTGATATTGAATCTAAGCTCATGGAAGAGGAAAACAATAAATTCAACTCATTATGCACTTCCTCATCAATCTTAGTAGTGCCATCATCATCATCCAAGTTAATCACAACAAGAGGTCTAATGATAATATCCATGGAAGGTTTTTGTTCTTGTTGTGGTCAAGGATTAGGATTTTCTTGTTGTGGCGAAGGTGAAGAATCATTGTTCATTGCTTGAGTTATTATTTGATTTTGAGTTGTTGATCCATTTTTTTGTAACAAACGAGCAATAACACGACATCTACACCTATGCTCTCTAGTATTTCAGTTTATTTTTGCTATGTTTTTAAGTTGTGATTGTGTAGGAGCGGGTTTATCAACCATAGGTTTATTTTCTTCCCACAAGGGAGGAATGTAAAGGACCATGGGAGGTTGTTCAACCAATTTCTCTTTAACTTTATAAACTTGTTTGATTTTAGGAGGCACAACGAGACTTATTTGGTTATCTCATGGTGTCTTATAGGAAATAGGTGGAGGATTTGCTATGTTTTGATCTTGGTTACCTAGAAGGGATTTTGGTTCAATCATGGCTTCATCAAGGATAGGAGGCTCAATCGTGGGTTCAGGCATATTCCTATGGAATAATTATGCTATGCGCTTTACCTTAAACTTTTGATAAGATTTAAAAAATAAGTCCTCACAAGGCTTAATAGGTTCCATAGGTTTGGGCCAAAAGAATTCCAATGAGAAATTCCCACGGGACAATACAGGACTAAAGCCACTATGGTGCGCAATAAAGATCTCTTTTCCAAATGGAAACTTTAAACATTTATGCACTACCGATAGGATAAATTTCACAGAGTGAAGCCATGGGTAGCCTAGCTTCACATGAAATTGGCCTGACAAAGGGATGATAGAGAATGAGACATTCAATCTTGTTGGTCCAACTTGTAGAGGAAGAGTTATCAAACCTATCGTAGGGCTAGCAAAACCATTATGCATTTTGATCTAGCTTTCAATTATTCATAAGTATCTTGATAAAGTTCATGCACAAACAAGATTTCTTCAATTATCACATTCTCTACATAGATGGGATCAATTAATATCCCAATAGTAGGCTTATCATTGCTTCTTATAGCTATGTAAAGAGGACCATCGAGTGCATGCTTAAGTATGTCATTTTGTGAGAAAGCAATATCAAGGGACATATTGGTTAGGCCCTTATGAAGTTGAACTTCAATGAAGTTGACTGAAGGGTTTATATGATACTTTTGCATGTGATGATTAATGATGTAAGAGAGACTACACAAGATTTCTATTCCTTGTTCATATTTAAACATTTTCCTCATGTTATCTATGGCAAGAATCACGATGCCAACAATTTGTTTAGAACTTAAAAAGTTTTGCAATTTGCCAAATTCTTCATCCATTTTTCTTAATTTCTCTTGAGGATACTAGAAACCATTGATTCAAAATTAGGACTATTGTTTATTGGTAAGGAGGTCACAAGGAATGAAGTTTCAAGGGTATGGGCCATAGTGGGTTGACTGTATCAACACTATAGGTGAAAGAGTTGGAAAACCCAAGATCCACGGCGAGTGATGTATCATGGGATGGCATGAGTCTCGAACTACATCTCATGACAGTATTGGAAATATGACACCAAGTTGTGAATCTCATACAATTTTCACAAACCTAAGGTGCACCCAAAGTGGAGAATAAGTAAAATGCAATCAAACACCCTAGAATGCAAGTATGTAAAAAGTAATTTTCAGATTTTAAACAAGATATATATTTTATTATGCTATGAAAAAACCTAAAAATGATGTGCTGTAATTCCAATTTTGATTTTGAAATGCACTCGATTTGACCAATAAACCTTAATGTAAATGATTGCAAAAACCATAAATTTTTAAAAACTACAATAGGAACCTGAATACAAAAATAAAGAATGCAAACATAGGGTTTTTAATGCCCAAAAATTTAGAAAAATCTCTGATTAGGGAGAATGGGTCTCACTTCAGGGTTTTGAAAAATCAAATTACAGATTTCTGAGTTGATACTTATGTTTTTCAGATTTTGGTTTCAAACAGGTGGTTACAGTTTCAGATTTATGGAAAATTAGATCTAAATGCAAGTGTAAAATGATGCTAAATGAAAATAAAAAGGACCTAATTTGAAATGTGATTTTGATTCAATTTTCTGATTTAAGTGACTAATCATGCAATGTTATGAAAGTATTCTGCAAAATTATTGAAATTTTCAAAATTTTCAAATTTTAAAGAATGCAAAAATTCAAACCTAAAATCTAAATGAGATGCAAACTAATGCAAGTTAACAACCCTAAACAAGATTTAAATCAATGCAATGCAATGCAAAGTAATGAAAATTCTAGATCTAAGGTTTGAATGGACTCCAAATTTTAGAATGTTGTTACATACAAAGTCAGGTTCACCAAAACAAAATAAAGAAAAATATGTTTGGGGGGAAATGTGGGGTTCCCCAAATTTGGAATTGGACCTATTTATTGCTATTTCATTAGGAAATGAGATCCACACAAAGAATTGAATTACAACCCTTAGGTGAGTCAACTCAATGAGGGAATCTACTGATTTCCTTATTCTTGAGGATAGGGGTTTCAACCTAAACAACACTTTTGGGAGAAAAACTAAAAATAGTAAATCTACTCAATCATGCCAATTCAAACTTGAAACAACAATTAGAGCTCAATATTGACATAAACATAAAAAAAATTGCAGATCTGAAAAGGTCTGAATATTGTTTACCAGTCACTAAAAGGTAGTTTCGGGAGGCTGTATGGGACTCATTCGCCCATGGGTGAAGGGGTCTTTTTTCAGGATTTTCAATAATCTTTTGTGGTGCAGGGGCACCTAGGTACTTTTGTAAATTATAAGGGTCAAATGTGAGTCTTTTGTGATGTTGAGTCACCTTTGTTGGTAATAAGGTCTATTTAGACCATAGTTCATGTTTTTGGTCATGTGGGGTCAATTTGATAAAAAGATGATAATTTTGTAAGAGTTGTAAAAAGTTGCTCGAGCAACTTTGCATTTTTGGGTTTTGGTGGAAGTTGAAGAGTCAGATACTTGAAATTCAATTGTGAACCGTTGGTTCTAGTTTGAAACTATTTAAATATTCTTTGGGATGTTTGAGGCAATCTTCTAGTGAAGTTTTGAAGATAAAAAAATAAAGCATACTTTATTTTTCTGCAATATTTAGTATTGTATTGCTGCTACAGAGGTTTGTACGATTTTGTACGGCCTAAACATGTGCTAAATTGTATTGGAATTCATGGTGTATTGATTTAACTCCCATTTTCAATTGATTTCATAAATTTTGATGCGAGTTAGAGCCCATTTATTGAAAATAGTCAAGAAACCCTAGGTTTTGAGGGTTTGATAGAAGAAACATGCATTAGAGCCCATTCCATCGGTGGAAAATTCTGATAGTCGATGGAATGGAGGTATTTAGGGTTCTTTTAAAGTTTGTAGGGTTTGCAGGAGTAGGGGATGGAGTTAGGGCCAAGTTTGATGCAGCCTTAGCCTAATATCTTTATGTATTAGGCTTAGATGATTAGGTAGACATAGGGATTTGTTGAAGAAACAAATTGGTGATTGTTCCAATTGATAAAATGTGCATAAGAAGACCCCATGTGACATGTTAGTAACCTTGGAGTGAAGATTTGAAGGTTGACGATTGTAAACCTTAAGGGTGCTTTGAAAAACAAGCTTGATTATGCTTAAGTGTAGTGTGGCAATCAAGATTAGAGGGTGTTGTTACAAAAAAACCATAATTACAAAGTTGATATGTCTTCAAGTGCCATAAAGGGTATCCTAAATGGTGTTTATTTTTTGGGTTTGAAGTCTTCTTTGAAAATTATGATGAAAGACCCCTATTTGGAGTACTACAAGAAGAAATGAAGGTTTTGTGAGAAAGCCACCAAGTTAGGGTTTTAAAGTTATAAAGTTTTCTCATTTGAGATTGAGTTTATAAAATCCACCCTGCTCTGCATCATTTAGGGAGCCTCTAATGTCATTCTTTAGCTTCCATTTGATCCATGTTACAATGTCGAAAAGTCAGAAATCAGATTTGTAGGTGGGTTTATGTGGCTTGATGAAAACTTTGACAACTTTTTGAAACTTTGAAAACTTTTCCAATATTTCTCTCCAAAAGGTCTTCAATCCTTCTTCAACCTAAAATGTGCAACACAAACACAAGAGAAAAAAATTGTTTATTTTTTGTGAACAAGGCAAACCCCATTTGGGTAATTAAACCTTGAATTGAAATAATGAAAATGTGAAAGGAATGGTGAATCAACAAGCTATGTTGCAACTCATCAAACCCTTGAATAAACCTTATGAAGTTTGCAATATTGATCTTGATCTTGCATGAAATGGCTTCAATGGATGTGGATCTTGATGCTTGAAATACGACTTTGAATGTTTGCTTGAATCTTTGAAATCTATATCACAATGTTAGCTCCAAAAACATGCATGATGCTTAAGACTTGACATGATGCTTAGATCTTGGTTGCTAGAACAAAATGCTTGATAAATCTTCTCTTGAATGCTTTTGATCATAAACTTTTCTTTAGGAAATGCTTGCATGAAAACTCTAGCTTCTTAGGTGTCTTAGGATTTGAATTTGATAAAATAACCTTGTTTTTATAGGTATGTATCCTTAATTTCCTGAAAAATTAAACATTACAAGCCGACATAAAAATTTGAAATTAGAGATGTTAAAATACCGCAAAAATAATAATTTAAATTTAGGTCCAAAGGCCTAGGGAGCACCCATTTGCCCATGGGTGAATGGGTCCCAGGCCCCTATTCCTGGAACACACATTGCTCAAGGTAAAGTGTTATGTGTTGACATTAATTATTGTCGGGTTTTCGTTTTAGAAAATGTAACTTATTAGGCTTGTAGATGTAAAGCAGGGCTTATTAAGGCATAACTAAGTCCATTTTAATTAAGAGGGCCCAAACAAAGTGTACAAATATAAAGGAGTACATTTTTCTACACTACAAAAGTATATATTGAAAAGTACAAATATGTATTGTAACTAAAGAAAGAACCAAAAAATATTTTCTCTCACCAAAGTATATCATATTATATATGATTTTTTATGTCAAGCATTTTAGGCTCAACCATGAGGTCCATTTTTCACCAACAAGCTCCTTGTAAAATATCACTTTCAAACATTTTCAAAAGATTGGAAAACCTATAGGATTAAACCACTAAAAACTCATAAGCGTTGAGATAAGATGAAGGACATATGTGTTTTATGTTAGATTCACCAAAATGTATGTAGTTAAAATTTGAAATAGGAAATAAGAATAAAACACAAATATTAAAATCCTAAATTTCAAACTTAATTATAAACCTCATATTGAGCACAAAAGGATTTTTTCAAGACTTTGATAAAATGTGGATGCTCAACTCCACAACATAACATTAATGATATTTTAATAATAAAAACGATACAATAATTTTGAATAAATATGGATAAAAAAATGGTGAGCAGAGTGAGAATTTATATACTTTTGGTATATTAAATGGATGGTGGATATTTGATCAAAGATTCTAGATCAAGAGTTAACATGAAGAGGTGGATGAGTTAACTAAAGTTAGTAAGGAAATTTTCCATGTCAAACTCATGAGAGGATAATAATGAATTTATTAATTCATTAAATATATTTTATGATAAGAAAGTTGGTAATTTGATGGAGTTAACTTGTGAGGGGATCATGATGAATTTTATTAATTTTTATAAATAGATAATTAGATCATATCAATTAAATAATAAATACTTATTTAATTAAATGATAATTTCCAAAGATAATTAATAATATAATGATAATTAATGATGATTAATAGATAATTAATAATAGATGATAAAATGAATAACTAATAAATATTAGAGGAATTATTTTAGTTTTTATAGAATATATAAATTGAAAGGAAATCAAGGGGTAAGGTCTTGTAGATCAATTGGCATAAACGACATTATCAACACACCAACCTTTAATAACAAAACCTTTGGATGAGTTCATCCTCTCTCTTGAAGAATGAAAAGCATGAAAATCATATTTTGATGTCTCTTTCACCTCTCATGGCTTAGGGGCATGGATCCTATTTCTTACACCATGAGGTGATTTGATAGCAAAAGCTTTCAAAATTGGATTCCACCATAAATAACATAGTAGAATATAAATTACTCATCTCAAGTTTAAAATTGGAAATATAATGAAAAATTAAGAACTTGCAAGTATATGGAAATTCTCATTTGATAATAAAATAAGGTAATGATAAATACCACATAAAAGATGAAAAACTCATCTCCTATAAGTGAATGGTTGATAACTTCGGGTAATTTTTCATCTACATTTAGTTTGAGCATGTTCCCCATATCAACAAGTATGTAGTTGTTATGACTACTATTGGTTGAACCTTCTAACCATGGATATAAATACTCAATAATATTGGTTAAATAGTTGTTGATCCCATCATATAATTTACCACAAGCCAATATGGTGTGAAATTATCGATCCTAATATCCCTTGGTATCACGATATTTACAGTCACCTTCATGACCAAACCTTACCATCTAGCTTATCATGTACAACCAATGTAAAACCTTTATAAATAAAGCCTCCTATTTTACCCTCCTTGGTAATACCTTTATTGTAGAGGCTCTAATGAGGCCAAATTACATTGTTTAAACTCATATGAGGCCACCTTGGTGATCAAATAATTTCATGATGGTATTTATGGGGTGCACACCAAAGGCATGGTCTTAGCAAATAAGCTCCTCATAATAAGATTTGTTGGCTAACCATGAAAAATAACACTTGTCAATATGTTTGCAAATATGTAGCTCGTTATAAATATGATAATCTCATTCATGCTCCTTTTCAATAATCATAATCTATTATAATTTTCTGGCTATTGTTAATGTAGGGGTTTGGTCTCATTGATGAGATTAATCCTTCTTCCTTAGATGGCCATAAACACATCCTCACCACCACTAAATATTACACTAAATGGATTGAAGCCACTCCTCTCATTTACATAACTGAAACCCAGATTTCCAAGTTGATCCTAAATCACCTCATTTTTTGTTATGACGTCCCTTCTACCATCATTATTAATAATGGTAAATCCTTAAAAATTAAAATAATTCAAAGCCCTCTATGATAAATTCTACATTCAACATAGATTATCCACCTCTATTACCCCAAGGGTAATGACTATGTTAAATTATCCAATAAAAATCTAATAAATTTTAAAAAAAATTATTGTTAACAATGTAGGTCAATATTGACATCTTTAGATCTATCCCACCTTATGGGTTTACTAAATCAATATTCACACACACATGGGGGAAACCCCTTAATACCTTGTCTTTGATACCAATTTGTTTACCAATTGATATTGAGTTACCATCTCTATGTGTCTCCCTATAAAATTTTATTAATGATGAAGAATATAGGACTACATGTCCTCACGAACTTGAACTTCTTGATAAAAAAGGCTCCATGCTCTAAATCACCTACAAGCATATCAAAACAGGCTTCCCAAAAGTTACAACAAAAAAATTAAATATACATAATTTAAAATTGGTGATATTATTTTGAAATAGAATTAGAAAAATGCAAACCAAGATTGTAAGAAGAAAGGTAAATATGAGTCTAATTGGTTGGGTCCTTACATCATCATTGCAAAGTATGGGTCAAGAGGATATAAGTTGGTTACACTAGATGGTTAGGATCTAGAAGAGCCAATTAACATTGTGCATCTCAAAAAAATTTACACCTAATGTAGAGGGAAAAAAAAAATTAAAAGAGAGAAGAAAATTGAAAAAAACTAAGATTTTTTTTGTCCAATGGTGAAAACCATTCCTATGGCACCTTGGGAAAGTACCATGATGAGAATTTATCCATTTGTCCATTGTCTATAAGAACCTTAAACTTGGGGGTAGGTCCATTATATCTACCTTTGGTTGTTTACTAGTTACCCACCCACCCTTCATAGCTCCCTATCATCCTTCTAGTAACTTTCTAATTTTTATCTTGGCCACAACTTGGTAAGAGTATATAAATTAATGTATTGGAAAACCATCTTGATACCCCTAGTACCTCTTAGGAAATTCGCTAATGCTTCAATTTGCTTATGCTTGTGCCATTGTTCTTAATTGAAACTCAAAAATACAACTTGACCAACACTACTTGATTAAAATATGCAAACACAAAACCATAAAATAATGTAGCTATCAAATATTGGTCCATGCATCACAAATGAATAAAGACACCGTTCGACAAAATCAAAGAAGATTCCTTGTGACTCAACATCCTAACAATAGACCTAATCATGTCATCACAAATTCTAATGGGATATATAGTTCCCAATCCACCTCTTTTTCATCTAGCGTTACTTGGAGGTGTAAAAAAGTTGTCATTGATGCATCTCATTTTTAATTTGCTACAACTTTGTTTTATCTTTAATTTATTTTCATTTTTTGGCTTGAAAGGGGCAATTTTATTTCCCTATTTTTTTTCTTTGCTTGTTTTGTGTTGGTCCTTGGGGCATAGATTACAATGAATAACATCATGATCTTCCATTTCATGGTGTCATCTATCAAAATGATTTCTTGTGACATTTTATTATTATTTTGAGTCAACTTCTTACAACACATGGCAATAATGTCATCATGGTTTTCCATACCATGGTGCATACTATCATATGCTATAGCAAACATCAGGTTGTTCAAAATCAAGATTCATAGTATGTACCTTAATGATCGTTCATCTTCTCAAAATTTATCCCTTCATCCATCACTAAACCTATCCAAATACATCTTCGCCTCTCACTCTTAATCTCTAATCCCTCTTTCATCCATTTTGAGAGCCACCCATGTTCTTTAGATCCACTTTTCCTCTTGAGGGAGCACCCCTAATCATTCAACTAATATTAAAATCAAAATCCCAATGCCTAGGGCATGTTCCTCCTTTCTCACTAAGCGCTTATAGCCCACTATCTTTGAAATACCATTACTTTACAACACCATTTTGAAGAGGGGAAAAATATAGACACATATTTTTAACCATCCACTAACATCACCTAACATTATATTCTAATATCATGTCACACCCTATTCACAACCCATTTCTATTTTCAACTCCCCGTTTTAATCCCTGTTGATGTAAATAAAGTCTTGTACCTAGTTAATTCATTACTAGGTGACTTATTTACATGTTAAATTTACTTAGGTCCTAGGAAGGAATCTTTCTAGAAGGTGTCATTTGTCATTAGTTGTTATCTTATTTTTTGACTTGTAACACATGTGAAACTAGGTAAGTGTGATGAGTTGTCTCATGTCATATGATTAAGACACTTGTCATAATCCTATGACATCTTGTATCTCACCTTGGCTATATAACCAAAGGGTTTCTACTACATTTTTCATATCAATTGAATCATATTTGCATATGCATATTCTCTCTCTTGTGCTTTCCATTTGGCCTCAAGATCTTGGCAACCATAGCCAATTTTAACAATCCCCCTTTCCTTTTTCATCCTTAATAAATTAAATAATCTATTTTCAGTCATTTTAAAACAAATAATTATAAATCCATAAAATATCCATTTATTTATTTTTAAATAATAATAATTTTCCACTATCCTTTTTTTGGTAAATAATAAAAACCAAATATCTAAATTATAACCCCTCCATTATTCCTCTATTTTTATCCCATACACACCTATTCATAGAAAAAATAAAAATAAATAAAGATAATCATCCTCACACACTAGTAACTCCCTTTAGTGAGGATTCCCCACACCTCTCATTCGATCTCAATCATCTATTGATATTGAACCTCCACTATTCATGTTCTCACCCAAAATCCTAAAAATCAATCCCTTCATCCTTCATTTCCATATACATGAATGAACTATTTGTAGGTACATGTTGTCGATTGAGCACCTACATTTTAACATTATAGAGCACATCCACACCGTCACAATGAAATTTTGATGTTGGTTTTTAGTTTCTACTTTACAATTTATTTGTGTTATGCTTCCATTGTCATTTTATTTGAATGCGATTCGTTTTTTAAGTTTTTGGGTTTGTTTGTTGTTTTTACTATATATTTTAACAACGAAAATAGATTAAAAATTAAATATCAATAATATATTTTGATATATTTCAAGTAGAATAATTTAAAGATGTCAACATATAAAAATTAGAGGTCTCAGTTTTATCTTTCCAACAAAAAATGAACTAGATATATTATTAGATGAAAAAGATACACCAAATTTAGTGAAAGATGAACGTTAGAATTTAGTGATGACTTTGATAACAAAGAGTGTGGAGGGATAATGAAAACATATAACATTGAGATGCATAAAATATGCTGGTGCAAAATAAAATCTTCATTAATGAGCTACACAAAAAACACCAAAAATTTGATCGTATCCATTCACACACTTAGATCCATGATTTATAACATAGATTTCATAGTATGTTAAAAAATATTATATCAAGATCAACTACTAAAGCAAATCATAAGAAACACAAAAAAAAAGAACAAATTGAAAGAAAATCATACCACATCAAATGCAAGATATGATTTTTGAAGTGGCAAAATTATTTGATGAAAGAAAACCTCAGGTGTGTTAGTGAGATGACACCTTGATATTTTACAATTTACGATCTCTCTACAACATGAAAAACATGAGAGTTTTAATATATCAAGATAACTAAGTACCACCATAAAGAAAAAGAGTTAAGAACCTTTACCTTTTAGAGGTGAAAGAAAAGTTATGAATACAACATCAAGTTTCCATAATTTCCACCTTGTATTAGTGTGTGCCTATATGTCATATTCCTGACAAAAGGTGAGAAGAAAAAGAGGTAAATTGATATTCTTTGCAAGGAATATCTAGCGACACTTAAGAAATGAGTTAGACTTCAATATACTTTCATAATTTCCACCTTGCATTAGTGTGCACCCATGTGTCCTATTCCTCGTGACAAGAGGTGTGCACCCACATGTGAGGGAATACAAATAAGGTACACTAACATTCTTTGCAAGGAATATAGTGACACTTAAGAAAGGAGTTACACTTCAATATTTCATACAATAAATATGGTTGGAAATCTAAGAAAGGACTTACACTTTGAAGAATCTTTTGGTAAAAGACAAATGACCCGGATGAGATAATCTAAATTAATAAATACAAAATAATAATCTTAGCCACCCCACTAAAGATAAAACTCTTTCAATGGAGAAAAAATCTACACATAAAGGAACAAAAAAGATTGAGACTCTATCAAATGGCTCTAAAATTTAATAACTAAAACTTTAGTGATGAAGGGCAGATTAATTCTAACAAGAAGAACCTAAGAAGTTAAGTTGCAAGGTTAAAGGTTAAAAATTGTTTCGTTCTACTAAACCCACCACAAATCAATCCTTGTTACTATTAGATTAAATACTTTTCAATCCTTAACACCAAGCCAAAAAAATTGACTTCAACTCTCAAAATTAATAAGGTGTTTCTTATCTTGAAAAAAACTTTATGCTTACACCCAATTAAGGAGGTGTTTCAAGCGTCTTTTAAAAATCCAAAAAAATGACTTAATCTCAACACCAACATAAAAGAGGTGTTTTCTATCTTATTGCTCATTAAAAAAAGAATGTAGTGTGGTGATGGTTGATGTGTGATATGTTTGGATAGTTGTAACTATACTCTTGTATAAGGGGAAAACATCACTTGTATAACATATTTAAACTAATTAAATAAATACAATCAATTAGAAAATAATTAAATTATATAAGAAAGTAATATACTTAAAACTAAAGTAAATGTGAGAATTAAATAGGTATACTTAGCTTTAGGATTGATGATGACATTATTTTGAAATGATTTTCCATTGCCAACAAACTAGTCGTCTTGGTCTAATGAATGTCTGGAAGTATAGATTGATACATAAGACCCTACAAATTCATGTTGCACCTTGTATGATTGATCCTAATTAACACAAAAATATCTAATGCATGCAATTGATTTGGGAGGTGCAAGAACGATCTGATAGAAAATGTGCTTGAGAATCTATTCACTTTTGCCTTTGAAACACCTAAACTCGTCAAGTGGTGTCTAGAGACACTATTGGGGGCTTGTTGAATTGATAGGTAAACCTGTTCTTGTAAGTCAAGTCCTCAATGAACCAAATTAATGACAATTAAAAAGATCAAATACGACATTCATAGACACATAGATGGCTAAGCTATTATGATAATGCTCATTAAAATTGAAGTGCACTCTAATTATTTTCTTTACCAATTCGTTATGATCAACATATATTTTGATCCAAAATGAATGTTTTAAGTACCATGATACATGTTACATTAAACCCGTGTTATGTTGGCTCTTTACAACTAATAAAATAGGGCATGAAGTTTGAGTTTAAATTTAATGCCTTCATTTTTGAGAGTCATTTTCACACTTCTTGGGATCAACCTAGATCAATCTCGCCCCACTAAAAAGTAATTCAAAAGAATAAAATATTGATTTTTATATAAAAAATAGATGTACGGAAACTAATACAAATAAGAATGATATAAGAATATATGTAATGATAATTACATTAAACCATTCTCATAAAAAAAAAAAACACAACATACTACTTTTAAGATTACACCTTTAATAAATATTATAATCCTATTAAATCTTGTGGCATACATAAACCTTATCCAAGGAATATATCATATTGGGATTCATATGTATTTAGTGGCTCCCACAAATAAATGAATGAATACTTTAGTAAAGTCCACAAACCCAAACTATCTAAGAAGCCAAAGATAGAAACAACACTGCTTTGTACACGAAACTCCACAAACATGTTGGATTGGCTGGCGCTTTCTTGTTTTCAAATGTTTTCTTACAGTACAGACCACATTAATTACACATACTTCCAGGTGGACCCTCGGAAGCTGAACACGTATGGGGCCGTCCTTAAACGCGTTGAGTAAGTGGTCCCGGCACGGAAAAATAGGCTAACTTATAAATTTTAGCCTTACACATTAGGTTCAAAATTTAACCCGGCGGTAAATGCCAGCTGGCAATTTCACTGGCGGTAAAGACGGCGGAAGCCCTTCATTTGCCAGTATATTTGCAGAACTCCTTTATGCTTTTGCAGGTATCTTGAATTTTAAATCTCGCTTTGGATTTGTTCTTCGAGTTGATTCGTTCCGAGGGCAAAGCAGGTCTCCTCATTGAAAGGTGAGCATTATAAATCTCTTTTCAGTTTGCATCTTGTCTGTTAAATCGTTTACAGAAGGGTTTTCTTGATGCTGTGATTTTGCCCTAGTTTTTATTTCCGCTATTTGTGCAAAAATATCATATTTTTATTGTCCAGCAGTCTTCAATGTCCACTGTTAGGATCTGACGTGGCCTGATTTTTTGACCTTAGCCGTTTTCTTAAATATACGTTGAATCTTTTATCTTATGTTGTTCTGATTATTGCGTAGGTCGAAACAATGTAGCGAGGCTGCAATTTGTGCCAGATTTTCTTTTGCTATTTAGTTGGAATCTGTTCACCTGTGATGATTCTTTCAGTATTTTTTTCGAAAAAATCAAATCTTTGTTTTTGTTACTATAATGCTTAGCTTTGGAGTTTTTTAAATACATCGTCAAATGCTATGTACAGAAAAACCGTTTATAATGCAAATTGTCACACATTCTGACATTGCTTATGTCAACCCTCTGGATATTTGAATTTCCCTTTACTGTTGTCGGAACCTAAGATTGTTTTTTTGTTTAAGATGCAGTCAGTTATATTTCATTCCTTATTTTGAAAAATCCAGATTCCTCTGCTTAATTATAATGTTTACCATTACATAGATTCTGTGGGATTTTTATCATTTTGTAAATACTTACCTTCAATGCATGGCTGAATACCGTATTCCCTAAAAAATTTCCCCCTTTTCCCCTTTCATTAGCTTTACATCATTTTGATAGGGTTTCTCTTGCTTTAACTGGCAGAGTTATGAAAATTGGATGCTTAGATTGATATGCAAATTTGAGGTTTTCTTGTTTTGGGAGCAGGATACATTGTGTTTGGTGTTGTTGTAATAGAGGTGCACGGAAATGCCTCCCGTAGAGTCTTCGCGCGAAGAAAATGTGTACATGGCGAAATTAGCAGAGCAGGCAGAGCGTTATGAGGAAATGGTGGAGTTCATGGAGAAGGTGGCGAAGACTGTGGACGTTGAGGAGCTGAGCGTGGAGGAGCGGAATTTGTTATCAGTGGCATACAAGAACGTGATTGGAGCTCGGAGGGCTTCCTGGAGAATAGTTTCTTCAATCGAACAGAAGGAAGAAAGCCGTGGCAACGATGAGCATGTGACAATGATCAGAGACTACAGGGCAAAGGTCGAGTCTGAGCTCAGTGATATATGTGACGGCATTCTTCGTCTTCTTGATTTGCATCTGGTTCCCTCATCTACCACAGGGGAGTCAAAGGTGTTTTATCTTAAGATGAAGGGAGATTATCACCGCTATCTGGCAGAGTTCAAGACGGGTGCTGACAGGAAGGAGGCCGCAGAAAGCACATTGCTTGCCTACAAGTCGGCTCAAGTAATAAACTTTTTGCCATGTTTAATGTTAAAAGGTGTCTAGAGGACTACATTAATATTATAGATTTCAGGGATACCTTTGTTTTATTAGTAATGATAGCCTATTTAAAATTTGCATATCCTAATTATTGTTTCATTGTGCAGGATATTGCAATGGCAGAATTGGCTTCAACCCATCCTATCAGGCTTGGGTTAGCTCTGAATTTTTCTGTATTCTACTATGAAATTCTGAATTCACCTGATCGGGCATGCGCTCTTGCCAAGCAGGTATTTCTTTTTGTCAGTTTTGCTATGTGAAGCAGTTTTGAAAATAAGGTGTTCCTTGCTAGAAACTCACTCTGGAGAGATTTACTGCTCATTAAAGAAAAAAATTAATTTGACTGAAGGCATGTAAATCGGAAATTAGATGGTCTTAACTTTTAGGTAATAACTGAAATCTGGGGCCAGGTTATCGGTGGAATTACTGTTATGAGGGGGATTTGAGCCAGGTCATCACCACTAATTATTGCTAGACAACAATCTCCTGGACCAGAACTAATTTATCTTAGTGAAGTCTGGCATATGAAAACTTATCATTCAAAACATTAACGGAATTCTTGCTTCAGGATAAGGTTTTTCTTAATTGTTGACACTTAAGAGATATTTAGTGTGAAACTTTTAAACAGGTAGGGAGAGCAAAGACTTTGCGACATGCTGAAGTGTACAAGTGTGTTGACATCCAATGTGTCCTCCATAGAAGGATTTGGCTATATTGAGGTGTTAATAATAATTATTCTTAAATATGTTAATAATAATCATGCTAATTATAAATTTTATCCATTTTGGTTTACTACTAAAGGACACACCACAATATCATCTTTGCCTTGAAAGCTACAACTGCACCCACATCCACACCTTCCCAATTATAGTTTTCAAAGTTGTATTTGATTTTCCAAATAGATTGTTGTATCTTTTAAACACTTTCGAAAACCTAATTACTGGTTTGTATATTGGTGTTTTACTAACCACTTTGTTTTAAACTTGGGTTTGGTAAGAAAGTTCATTTTTTTTACTTGGGTTCAGTTTGGTGGCTCCCCAGTTTTTTAAAACCAGTTTAAGTACAGCTTTACTAAATTGTATAAAATAATAAATATGAAATAGCCATAATTAGTGTTGTTAGTGTAGTTGCTTTTAGGGCTGTTAAAAATTATTATAGTCTCTCTTTTTTTGTTTTTATTTTATTATTATTTTTTAAACCTGGGCCGTGGGCCCCAAGCTATAGACCCTCTCCGTGAACTGGCTTGGGATCAGGACCTGCTGTGGACCTAGACTGGGTATGGGACCACAGGCAGTAGAACCTAGCTTCATAGTTGAGAATATTTTTTTTTATTGCAATTTTTTTATTGGATACTTATGCTGTACCCTTACCTGCTTCAGCATTCACACTCAGCGTAACTTAAGTTGGGAGAGAATTTGGAAAGAGAATCCAAGCCCTCTTTTGCATGAAGGCCCAAAGAATGACTTTTTGAAAATGAGCATGAGGTTTACTAGGACAAATTGACTATTATCTGTTTGAAGAACATTTTTTAAACTAAATAGTCTCTGACTCTAGCCGTTAGTCCACTCATTGTTAGTCATCATTTTGTTAATCATTTAGCTTAATGGTACTAATCCTCTTAACCAAAGCTGCAAAATCAAACTTAGGTCTAGATTTGAACAACAAGGTTTCTTTAATTCTTCAAATTAACAAGCTTATCTGAATTCTAAAATGTAAATCTTTGTTATTTTCAAGTTTGATTTGTTCCCCACATTTTTTAAACTAAAATAGTCTCTAGCCATTAGTCTACTCATTGTTAGCCATTCTTTTGTTATTCATTCAGCTTAATGGTACTAATCCTCTTAACCAAAGTTGCAAGATCAAACTAAGGTCTAGATTTGAACAGCAAGGTTTCTTTAATTCTTCAAATTAACAAGCTTATCTGAATTCTAAAATGTAAACCTTTGTTATTTTCAAGTTTGATTTGTTCCCCACCTTAGCCTTTTCCTGGTCTTTTCTTGTAATATTTACAAGTTTTGAAGACTAGTATTTTTATGACTCTCAATTCACTCACTTTTTGTTTCTCAATATTATTGGGATTCATCCTTGTCTTTTTTCACAACACCTCATCACCCCATGAGTCTATTCTAGACAATGCCATTGATTGATGGTTCTAAATCTTGGAATCTTTTTGAAGGATCATACATTCCCGGTCCAACTTTTCAAGAAATACACCATAAAAGGTTATGGTGTCATTTTAAAGGGTGTTCTACTAGGCAATGAAGACTTTTACCTAAAAGATGATTTTATGAGAATTCACACATTAAGTGATTTTATCCATTAACTTTTGAATTGGTTAAATTTACTTCACCATCCCTTGGCAGAAGGGGCATCCTTTTTTCTGTAGTACAGTTATTTTTCAACTATTAACTCTTTTTGATATCTAGGCGGATCTCACAGCTATGGTTGACTATAGGTAACCCCAGCCAGAAAGATTGAGGTGAATTGAATTCAAATCCTATTAGGTTTAGTTACATACATGCAATGAAGCATGCAAAACAATGCACTTATGTTGTAATACATGATATAAATGTAAGAACTGCTAGCACTTGCTTATAGTTTTATGTGAATTCCAGTAAGTGGTATATAACTTTAAATAAAGGTAATGGAATATATAAGACCATGCAATGAAATGTCTTAATAGCTATTTGGGTGTTGTATTCATGCTCTGTTTTTCCTCTTTATGTCTAGTGGTTTCAGTCGCAGTCACAAGGCTTGGGTTTGCAAACTAGATTTGGATCAAATTCTGGTCAAGGATAAAAATTTGGTGAAACTTAGGCTTGGTAAAGCCTTATCCCCACAAAACTTGGGTTTGCAGACTAGAGTCGGGTCAATATTTAGGTAAGGAGTAAAACTTGGACTTGGTAAAAGCCTCATCACCACAGAACTTGGGCTATAAGAAATACATAAAGATACTCTGGTTTTTAGATTTCACGAATTTTAATACAACAGGAATTTTCACGTGACTTATTTATAAGGCTGGGTCAAAATCCTGTCAAATTTCTGACTCCAACTTGTTTGGTTTTTGCCGAAGACTTGTAGACTGTGTCAATGGTTTCAATAAGCTGGTTTTCAAAGATGTTTCAAATAGCAGTCCTGCCAATGCCTGTTGATTTAATTAACCTTTTTGTTAACATATTGTATCTATCATTGTTTGCAGGCCTTTGATGAAGCAATTGCAGAGTTGGATACGTTGGGTGAAGAATCTTACAAAGATAGCACACTTATCATGCAACTCCTTCGAGACAATTTGACCTTATGGACATCAGACATGAATGTTAGTATTTTGTCCTGATTTTTCAGGTGGAATAGGAAACATAGTAGGAATGACAGTGTTAGGTTGTGCTTATCTACCTTATTGACAAGAGACATGAATGTTGGTATCTCTTTCTAATTTGAAAATGAAATAAGAGACGTTGAGGAATAAGTCCTAGGTTGTGTGAATTTATTCATTCTAGTAATGAAGTAGGTGTTGAGTTTGAGAACTGAAAGGAGTTTTCTAAAGATAAATGTAATTTAGTTTTTCACTTTTTTTAAGAATTGAATGTTTATGCCCATTTTCTTTCTCTCAGGAGGATACAGGAGATGAAATCAAGGAAGCCCCTTCAAAGCGTGAGGAGGGAGATGGGCAGTAACATGAAATGAAATAATTTCAGATTTATCATTGTCACTTGTCTGACAATTGAATTTCTCTGTAAAGTCTTGCTTAGTACTTCTAGTATCGTAAAAGTATAGTGATTGTGGGCATCTTTTTATTGTAGTCCCTGCTATGCTATCGAGCTTGTTAGGAAGGGGATTCTAACAAGTTGCATTTGTGCCTTATTCTTATTATTTATTTGGTACCATTAAATTAAAACATGCTTATTGTGGGACAGCAGTTCAGCATGCCAGAAGTGTTTTATTCATGTTAATCCCCTGCTATTTTGATTTAGAGTCCGTTGTTTTGGGCCATTTGGCAGGTTTCAGCACTCTCTTGTTGGCATGACTAACTGGTAAATTTATAATATAATGCCTTTCGGCTCAGGTTTTGCATATTTATTCACAACATAACTGGTAAATTTTCAATATAATGTGGCTTTGGGCTTGCGTTTTGTATATTTATTCACAACAGTCTTTCTGCACTTAAGACTATTAAGTCTGTGCTTAAATTGTGTTTCAGAAGATGAAAAGGGATTGAATGATGTTGGAAGCAATTAGATCTGTGCTAAAATTGTTTGAGTAGATGCGAAGGGATTGGATGATGTTCTTTGAAAGCAAATATGGTTTAATTTTTGTCTGAGAAGGCAAAAGGCATTTGATTGATGTTACTTGAATAGCAATTAGGTATGTGCAATTTTTGTGAGGCAAAAAGGGATTGAATGATGTTCTTTATGTTATTAGGTATGTGCTTAGGTAGCACTTGAAAACAACGGAAGGGAATGAATGATGTTCTGAGTCATTAGGTGTGTTCTTAAATGGCGCTTGAGAAGAACGATAGAAGATAGAAAATTTTGAAAGTAATTAGGTGTGTGCTTAAATTGCGCTCAAGAAAAGAACAAAGGATAGTATAATGCTCTTCTAAAGCAAAAAGGTGTGATTGAATTGCCCTGGGCAAGGAAAAAAGGGATTGAAGGAAATTGTTTTGCCGTGGAAACTCTTTTACATATATATTCAACCATAATAAATGTTATTCCAAGACTTAGCAGTCTTGGTAACTGTAATAAATTGGTTGATTATGGATGATGTTTTGAGGTAACTGTGTTGCATTGTTATTTTATTCTTTTGATTGCCATTCTGTTCTTTACACACTGATGGTAATTAAGCAATTATGCGGGTAGCCAATTAACATTGTTCATGTTTCTTGTGATCAAAATAATACGTTTTTCAGTCATTAAAAAAGAGTAAGTTTGTCATGGATTTGGCCAGAAACCCTAGACTGATATCATAAACTTAGAGAGAACATATTTCGTGTAAAATTAAATCATACCTTAAATTGAAGGCCTCTTGTTTCATGGCGTTCTGTTCCTGTATCAAATTTTGTGTTCTTTTCTGATTTTTATTGTGATGTGTGGGGTGTCAGTGCGAAATTGCAAAATTGTCTTATTGTTTAATCATCTTGCCTCATCTTTGAGACTGACTGGAGGTTTGTGTAAAACCAAATCATACCTTAAATTGAAGGCCCACTTGTTTCATGGCATACTGTGCCCGTATCAAATTTTGTGTTATGTTCTGATTTTTATTGTGATGTGTGGGGTTTCAGTGCGCAATTGCAAAATTCTCTAATTGTTTAATCATCTTGCCTCATCTTTGAGACTGACTGGAGGCACTTCTATTCAATGATTTTCTATACTTGTTGTGCCCAAATGCCTTTTGACCGTTTGTCACATTTGTACGACCAATAAAATTGAGCCTCCATTTGCTGTGGATGTGTGGATTACCCAGCTTTTTTGTAATGCTCTAGGTTGATTTCTGCCACTTCTAGAGTAAACAATTAAGTAAAATTGGGTCCGTTGGGGTCGGGGGCTGAGTGAAGGAGATGGTCGTTGCAGGTAGAAGACCCAGGTTCGAACTCTTAACTACAAAAACAAAAGTGAAACAAAATTTAGCATATGACTCGTACTAACTAATTATTCTGGTGGACGTTACTTCCTAATTAAGTCGACGGACATTTAACACTCATAGAACTAGCCAAGTATTGTTCCTATGGGCTAATTGGGTTTGTTGGGCTGGGGTGAGTACAGGAGATTGGAGTGTTGCGGGGAGAAAGCTCAGGTTTCAAACTAAATTGAAATAAGATTTGGCGTGACACTTGTATTCGCTAATTATGCCGATGGATGTTTAATACTATATGGGCCCGTTCACTTGAGAATGAAACAAACTTTTGCTCTTACAGGCTAATTAAGTCAGAAAGCATACTATACAATGCAGGCTTGTCAAATTCCAAAAAATTAAAATGGTCTGACCATATTGAATTCATGAAAGGCTACAATGGCAAACTTTGGCAATGGTTGGAAGCCCAACTTGTTTATCAGATAAAAATTATCTCTCCAGCGAGTAGTTTAGCTGAGTTGGTTGTTACTTCACCCGTGAGAAAACCAAACTGATTTCAAATCTAGGGCCGCACATATAATATTTAAAGGTCGTAAATGTTATCGTTGGAGGTTGAATCAGAATGACGTGTTAGGCCAACTTAATTGTTACTTTATCCTCGACAGACCAAACAAATTTCATATGTAGTGCTGCAAATACTCTGATAGGAATGCAAATTGGCTTCTCGTAGTGTTTTCGATTTGTAATGGTGTGTTCAGCTAAGTTGGTTGTTAATCCGATCTTTTCATACTGGTAACTATGGTAAAAGCTGATATTTGTAAAAAGCATATTGTAAGTGGTAAACTTCACACTACCGGCACCATTCAAGAATCATAGGATTTTGCCTTGTTTATCGACTGAAATCAACCTTTGCCAAAAACAAATACTTTATAAAAATAATCCGTCATATATATTGATTATCTCATAGAATTGACAATGATTAAAAATGAAATTTCTAACAATGTTCTTCAATAATAACAATAGGATCAGATTTTGTGTTCGACTCAGGAGTTTGATTTACCTCAAAAGGTACTGGCTTTAGTTGGACTAAAAAATACTATTAGATATTTCAAATATATTAGCAGTTTATCTTGGAATTGTCACATATATCATAGGTGTCTTGGAAGTGATATTTTTACAAGGCATCTATGTTTCCAAAACCCTTTATCTCAAAAGACCTGAAACCTTCGACATTTTTGTAGCGGAGTTGTCAACACAAGCAGCTAGGAAGGAAACCTATACAACCTCAGGTCTCTTCCTATCCTCAACAAGCAAGCAAATATCCTAGGGCAGATCCTTGGAGGTGTCAATATACCCAAGCATGTGAGCAAAAATAGTATGATCGAAGTTTGTCGATGAAGCAACCTCCTATAAAAAATGATCAAGAGCATTGTCAATAGATTCAAAAATAGAAATTTTCAGGTAGTTTCAACCCAAATAGACATTATACTTCAGGATTCAATTAAGGGGTTGAAGGTAGTTTACCATGATTTGAGTCAGAGGGAGTGTTGTCCCACAACCCAGCCCCATACCCCAATACTAGCAACAGGTCATCTTCTGATTGGAAAGACATAATAGAAAATCCTCTAACATAGGGATAAAGTTCAATCCTACTCTCCGTAAGAGGCCTCCATGAATTCATAGCCCATTTATTCAGTTCCGAAAGGGAGGGCCAAAAATGATTGAACCTGTAGATGAGGGCTTGATGTTTATCCACTAGCCCTTGTCCACAAATGACAATAGGGGAGGACAGAGAATAGGGAATAAGTTGGGGTTTGCCCCGCATGGAGGGATGAGCATGGCTAGACAAATGGCGCTGAGCACTAGAAATCTGAGCAAGAGTCGCATAAGTTTCCCTGCTTTAGGTCTAGGAGATAAGGCATGAGCAACACCATATTCGCTAGGAACAAATGGGTTCATGTCAGAAGAAACAACCACCTCAGAACGTGGCACACACATTACAGCGAGTGTCATCGTTTGTCGGAGAGGCGAAAAATTATCCTTCGTTAGGGCACGTGATCCTCCAGCTACAATTAAGTTCGTTCCAAAAGCAGCAAGCATTCTAACAGAGGCGAGCAAAAATCATGCAAATGTCTCTTGACAACAAAACATTTCACACTAAAAAGCACAATATACATCATATTAAAGGAGTATGGGATGTTTTAAAGAAGTTTCTTACGTATTACACAATATTATTGCAGTTCCAAAGTTGATTTGTTTTTTTTTTAATTTCTAAGGCTTTCCAGTAACTTTATATGAAAGATAATTATAAATGCAAACCTTGCTTTCCCCCACACCTTGCACTCCTAAGTCACGTGCTTTGTATATTGTTAATGCTCGAGACAATTGTAAGAGTGATTGGGGTCTACATCTCCTTTCTATTGGTGTATATAAAATTATATGTGGATATATCTTCAATTGTCATTTTAGAGTAATTGTGAAACTTCAACATAACTTATGTCGTTGGTTCACTCTTGGGTTTGTATATTATACATCAAATATATTTGAGAGCTCTAATTGCAAGTCTCACTTGTATTTGGATTTGTATATTATACATTAAATATATCTGAGAGTTCCAATTGCAAGTCTTGCTTATATCCATTGATTGGAGGTTAACATCACCCTTGTATCCTTTCCAATTAATAATTTTACATTAATTTCATTGTTTCGACCTTTTGATAGATCGACATTCCTTGTTTCGGTTGTATTGCCACACAATATATATTTTCAATGAGCCCCATTTCTTTTTTTTATGGTCATGGAAATACAAATTTATTGTGAATGGATGAATACTATTGTCAAATTCTTATTTGATAGTTGAATTTGATGCAACATTAATTATTCTCATTATTAACTTATAATTATCAATTGTCGAAAGTGCTTCAAGTTTTGTGAGAAGTTGACAAAACATTTGCTTTTGATAAAGTAAGCAACATTTACAAGGTGTTGTACCCTTCACACAAAGAGCCCAAAGGGCTAAAAAAAAGAGCCAGTTCAACCTAGAAGAACTAGGAGAGGATAAACTATACGCATAAACAGTTGATAGACAATCGTCAGACCACATACTAGGACAAGGCAACCCTAAAATCTAAGGGGACAAAATTGACACCCTTAACCCTAGGTTGCAAAGTAGCGACAAATCGAAGGAATCCCTTCTTCCTCAGCACCACAGACCAGGAAGACTCAAAATCCAAGTCCATCGAGCAAGGCGAGAGGAGCGGATCCACAGAAGCCACCAAGGGCAAGGAGCCACCACTCAACGAGGGAGACGACAACATAGGGGAGGAGACAAGAATTGTCAAAGGACCAACATAGGCATTTAACGATGTTCGGGTAGGCACAGTCATAACGTCAACAAAACTAGCCAATAGTGGCTCCATGAAAGGAACAGTTGGAAGAGGAGTAGAAACATGTTCTTGAGAAGACACAATAGGGTCAACCTCCACAGAAGAAACTCTCGAAGGAGGAGAACCCATCGAGAGAGAATCCTTCCACCAAGTCGCAACGCCCTTGCGGTGGGGCATGAGGGCAAGCAGAGGCCAAGTGACCCATTGAAAAGCAACTCCTACATCAAAAGGGGAGAACCTCATAGTCCAAGAGCTGCTTCCAAGGTTTTTCCTCCACCAGTAAGACTACATCACCATGGAGAGGTTTGGAGATGTCCAAATCAACCAACAACCGAGCTATAGTAGTATGCCCAAGCTCCCTAGTTGTAGAGTCCACCATTAAGAAGTGCCCAATGGTGTTGCCAATAGCTTCATAACACGACTCCTCCCAAAATTGGAGAGAGAGATCGGTAGACGGATCCAGACTGGTTGGGTGTTCAACGACTTCGTAAGGGGATTGAAAGAATGAGACCAAGGCCTAATGGACAAAGAATGAATACCCCACATCCATCCCCTATCCAACACACAGTTTCGCTCCATGGAGGAGGCAAAGGTAGCAATAAAAAAACACTTAGCGCTAGGGTAGAGCTTAATCTCCCCAAAAACCAACTGCTTCCAAGAGACAAATACCTAATTATGGAGATCAGGGAGGGAAGGTCACATGCCATTAAACCTGCAGACCACACCCTGCTTCAAATAATAATCCTTGTTTTCAACTACCTCATGACCACAAACCACAACTAGGGAATCTCGAGCACAAGGCAGAGGTTGACGAGCCTGAGCAGGAGGTCAAGCGCCCACCTTAGCAACCTCAGAGAAGGACTTCACCCGGCTTGAAGAACCCCCAACAACAAGGAGAGGAGGTGGGACATCCATCCCAGGAACAGAGCCCACAAAAGAAGCTATAGTCGGAAAAGCAACAATAGGAGGAGGGACATCCCACACATCACTTGCGACAGGTGGCGAGGGAGGGCCCCTACAAGCTTGCACTTCACAGTCTTGCTTATTCTTTCTATATATACTTTAGCTAAAGTAACAATTATTTTTAATTCTTTTCATAATAACTTTGCACATTTGCTACTATTGTATGACAATTTATCTCTAACAATAGGCGACAATTCCAAATCTCTTACCAAAATAATTGATCTATCTCCAAAACTCATGTTTGCATTTTCAATAAATGTTTGACAAAGCCACAAGCTTGTGTTTTATAGTAAAATTTGAGAGTTTTGTTCTGTTTAATCCAACAAAATTTGGGACATGGATTCAAAGTATGGCTTGTTGACACACTAATATTTGATGTTGTAGTTGACATGGGTGTAGGTAATGGCACAAGATGACACTTTGGTGACATTTCATTTTGAATAGTGTGACGAATGCTACCAATTAGATATGAGTTTCTTGTTCGTATTGTTCCTTGGATTATCATACACAATGATAAAACATTTTGACCTTGATACTATGTTTTTATTAAGGTAAGCAGGAAACAAGGGTCCCAAACCCTTTACATAGGCACCTTGATACTATGATGATTATATGGAGTATTCATTTTTTAACATCTAAGATTCCATATAACATATTTGATATATCATCTACTATGCATGATGTATTAATTTTGTTGTGTCCATAAGCTTTACCTCTAGTTGTCTTGTTCTCCATGATATTTTTTATTCCATGACACTTATTTATCAAGATCTCTTCTTCCCAAAATATCTATTTTAGTTACTACCATAATTTGTCTAGGACATAACCTAAAGATGATATCCCACTCATGTTCTATTTTTTTGTTAAATAGATCGAGTATCCTCATCTTTATAATCACCATGTTTTTATCTTCTATAATAGTCATTCTCATATAATTGTATTATCATTGAATTCAATCTCTTCCTATATCAAAAAATGGTTTATAAAGCAATAAATTCAACCAATAAAATTCAACTCGCTTATCTAATTAGTGTGCATATATAGTGATAAATATCAAGAATACTTAATAGATTATGTACGCAACTACTCCCATTTGTTCTCATTCATATACCTAATGTGTTTGTATGGCCATGCTCATTTGTTAACTCCAACACATATCATGTTTCATGTGTCCCAATATCTCTTTCAATGAGGGTTTGAGTTAGAATTCTCTCATTTTCTCTTGATACTAGTTCTTTAAGTTTTAGATGCTTTCAAGTCACATTGACATTTGATAATATGTATTGAAACTCTTAGCTTTTGCTACATACTTGGAAATGTAGTTGATTACTTGTTTTAAAAAGAATGAGTTTTCAATATATAAGTTTACTCTCCATAGTTTAGTATATAGTAGTTATGTGTATTTACTTGATCATCATTTCTCACAAGCCTATACTTTTTTTTTTTATCATTTTGAACCCTTTTGGTTCCTTGATATGGTTCATTGTACCTATAAACAATAATGACCTTTTTAAAAGTTTTTGTGTGCATTTTCTATTTTTACAATTAGTTAAACATCTTACCTAGAAATAGACACCCTCTCTACACATATGACATTCTACATAATTGACTATTTCTTCATAGTCACATTCTAGATCGACATGTACAAGTTATGTATTTAAAAGACATGGATGTTGCATAAAATTGTGTACTATCTATAATTCCCAATAAATCATAGTTTATTTGTTAGATAAATAATTTTTAGTTATTATGTAGAACTTAGATACATTAAGGATCGATATCATACCTATATGTTTTATTGATGTAGATCTCCTTGTATGTTTCATGCATATTCAATAGAGTTTGTAAAGACCTCAATTGATTGCCTACAAAACAAACACCAAAAAGTTTCCACAACAAATATTTCTTAATTTATTTAACAAATATACAAGGAACTACATTGGACTAATACAACATATTTGGTGCACTTAGCCTGAAATCTAAACACTAGATTATCATGATGATGCTTTGTATCACAAACTACTCCCCAAGGGTTTATGTCTCCAAGGCAATAAGATTGATGGGTATTTAGGTTTTCATTTCTAACTACCAAAGTCATTGAAAGCGTCATATTCTTGGGAATGAAGTTGAATGCTTTCTCTAATTTCAAATGTGCCCATTTTCCCCTCCCAACACTTTCTATACTATGCTCCCTACATCCCTCAATCATGGGCAAGACAATTTATAAATTCATCACTAAATCAATGGAAAAATTAACTATAAAAAAACTAAATTGAAAAACTTGAAAATAAATAAACTAACAATGGCTAGGTGTGAGGCCTAGGCATCTGCATTATTTAGTTAATCAAGTTTTTATACTAATAGTAACTACAATTCTAACTATCTACTACTCCTATGTTGATAATTTATAGATTAGAGAAGTGGATCCATTGCACTTTGGATGTCAAAAAGGAGAACATTACAAGCCCTCCCTCAAATTTTATTTCCCTCAAGCAAAGACAAAATTAGGTGATCTAAAATGTCAATTTATTCTCTCTAGATATGAAAGATCTACTAGTGATACCTTACCCTCTTCCACACTTTGTGCATATATACATGACTCATGCTTTCCCTCTTCATTGAAGCACACCTCAATTATATGTATTTGCCCCTTTCCTAAGCACTTACGTCATGGGTCCCAAGGCTCATTACAACTAAAGCATAATTGGTTCCTCCACATTTTATTGTAGGTCATTTCATCTAGTTGTCGATTCCTAAAGGTCTCTCAACTCTTAGCCCCTTAAAGGTTGAAAGAGTGCAACCAATAATCCATGCAAAACAGGTTTGTGTGGATTCATTTTTTACTAATATGGTGCTCTTATACTCACAACTCTAGTGCTAAACTCTGGGAAGGATCTAATAGGTGTAGTGGTCTCTAATGCCAATAATTTAGAGAAAGGGGATATAAGGCAATTAGATGTTTCTAATGTCAAGGTCCTTTTGACGGTTGACCATAATGAATTTGGATTGAGGACCTTAAGAAGGCCCCTAAGGAGTTATCTCAATCCCTCCACGAAGAATGATACCTTTGACACATTACATACCATCATGCTTACCATCTATAAATTAACACATAAATCCACTAAGCCATGCTATCACAGTTGTGCCAACTACTTAAAGTGTTCCTTTGGGTCTTGCCTCTTAATCTATTGATTAGCCTCTTACAAAAAATTCTTGTAGGTGATGATAAGTCTATGTCGTTGAGTGACTAGCTCATGATATCAACACTCATGTGCAACTCTTTCCAAGTGAAGGATTATAAATTTAATTATTTCCTCCTCATGCATAGGGTTTAATGGGGAATAAGCATTCAACTTTTGGATCCAAGTTCAGGTTGAAGCTTTGTTGGATCCATCAAATGAGAGGATACCAAAATTACCCAATCTATTGTGTAAATCTTTGTGAGGTTGATTTGGGGTGGGTTTCCTTTCATTCCTAGTTTCTCTTTTGAATTCAATGTACACAAGTTCATGAAGGAGATGTTTGCTCCAACTCAACACTTTTTGCCTCATATTTATCATGGAAAGTGTCCAAGTCATTGTTCAATTGGTCACCCATATCCTCTTTTTGTAGCATGGCTGCTTTCTACAAGAAAGTGACTCAGTAGTTTGATATGAGCAACTAATTTCGATGTAATGATATAGTTTGATACTAAAGATGAATATTCCCTTTGTGCACCATTAATTAGAGGTGTAGTACAATGGTTTGATTCCTTGGTTCCTTCACCTTGCATACTCTAGAAAAATAGATTAATGAGATATTGTTGCTCATCCTTCAAGAATTCTTATCACATTGAAGAATTCTTTCTTTTAATTTTTGTATGATATTTTCTACTTCCTTTGTTCCCTAAGTTGATATATCTAATTTGTCTATCGCTCACATATATGCATTATTGATATCTATTTTTTTCTTTATACCTCCTATAGATTGGTCAATTCTCAAATTTGATACCACTATAAAGACTTCAACTAGTTGCATACAAAAAATAAACCTAAAAATATTTTGAAAACACATTTTTTATTTCTTAATTTAACACACATACAAATTGAAATACCATTGGTCGATATAACTTACTGGTCACACCCAACTTTCAAATCTAAACACTTGATGATCCTAGAAACTCTATAGCTTGCAAATATAAATTCCTAATGATCTTGATGATGTTATGTAAACTACTCCTTGAGGAATTTTGTCTCTTTACACAATTAGATTGACATACTTGTCGGTTTTTGTCTCCAAGTGCCAAACTCATAGAAAGCAATATCACATTCTTGGGAATGAAGTTGAATCTCATTTCTAATTTCAGATGTGCCCTTTTGATTTTCCTCCCAACATTTTCTATGCTCTATGATCCTCACGTTGCTCAATCATTGGCAACATAATTAAAAAATCCATCCCTCACACCATAAGTGTCAAAAAAGAGGTCATTACAAAATTGAATTATTTTAAAATATTCTATTGTTCACGATCATTTCTCTAATTAAGGTTGTGCATGTTTGGTACACCTAACCATACAAATACATGTACTTGTGGTGAATCTCTATGTTATCATTTATATCTAGAATCTTTTATATTCATTCTTTTTTATAGTGTCTCATTTCAAACAATTATATGTTGCAGGTGTATGCAGTATGCCCGTATATGAAGATAATAAATCTATTGTCATCATCATTTTTGGGCTTCTTGTGGATTTGTTGACATTCCTAGCAGTAGTGCATATTGCCTAGACTAATACATATTAGTTGCACTCAAAGTGAAGACAATTGTTGGTGTCTTAATTTGATGGAACAAGTCACTTAATTCAACATAGAAAATATTCCAATAAGACCTTGTATTCCTCAACATGATAACAAACTACATCAAAAAAATGTCTAGATGAGAGTGAAACATTTTTCATATACCCCTACACATTTTTTATGGTGACTTACATGTCTTGAAGGTTTTCTTTTCCACAAACATCATTGATGAATTTTATGCATGATGTCTCATGATCATGTTCATCATATAATATCTAAATTGTGGGTGTCATCCAAAATGACGATCCTTATATCAAAGAAAACTTTTAACAAGTTATCTTAGAGGAACTAATCACAATTGTGGTTTTGATCACTTGCATCATTGAGCAAGAAATAATATTTGGAAAGTTATATTGAGTAATCCTTACGTACCTATTCATTTAAAATAAATGCTTCAATTTATAACTTATTGATTAGTAATCTAGGCCCTACATTAGGGTTAGATTGATGCATAGATTAATTACCTCTCTTGAGGCATTGGATGGTTTGGAGGCCATTGATGTTTTGTGATCAATATTATTTTCTTCATCCATATCCATTATTGGACCAACAAATACATATTTATTCTCATTAAAATAAAACTCCATATCGATAAAATTTAGTTGGTTAAATATATTTTGATCGATCTTAACATCTCTATATAACTTATCATGATCTATTTAGTATTTAAATTCCTTATCCACTATAATTTTCTTCATGTTGAACCCTCTAAACAACGATTGATATTTTTTTTATTCAATGGACAAATCCTCAACTATTTATTTTACTTCTCATGAAAAATTTATGGTATGCCCATTATATTTATATTGACCTCCAATTGTGTCACATGGAGGATTGGGTTGACATGAACTATCAACATTTTCTAAAAATGTTAAATCAAAATTTTTTGGTAGTTGTGGACCAAAATATATGTTGTCTAAGGACAAAAAAAATGATGTTTTTTTTCTTATTGACATTTGTTACAAACAAGGCCTTCGAGTGCTTGAGAAATCTTTATCATAAGGTAACTTTCTTGACAAATGTAAAGCATGTTTGGTGAAGCAAGTCTATCTCAAACATGTCAAAAAACATTTGTATAATATTCAAATGTCTCCTAACATTTCCATTGGGAGTATTCTTGCTTTGGTCTTCATCTTTTAAGTTATGAAGTCTCATTTTGTGAATCATTATTATTATTATTATTTTAACATTGACATCCATTGCATCCCGGGCTTTATTTAATGACATTTGTAGCACACAATCTATTTTATTAAAATCACATTTAAAATTGACCTCGACATTAGCACTTGATCAACGATGAATTTAAATTGCTTCATGATTACGTTCTTGTAATTGTTGTCTATCTCAGTGAATTGATCCGAACATATTTCTCTTTACAACCTTTTTCTTAATATATATTGATCATCTTGATATGTTTGTATGTAATAAATTATCATTTCATTTGTATTTTATCTTATTTGTGATTCATGAAATTCAATTGTCAAGTTTTCCATGCATTAGCATGTATTTCTTTTTCTTTTTCATTTCAACATTTTTTTATTCACTTCTTTGTGCATCTATTATTTTTTCTCATTGTTGCCTCTGATATTATCAAATATATAGATCTTCGCTACACTTTGTTTTCAAAATTCAACAAATCATACCTATAACATTATAACAAAACAAATCTATCAAATTTGAAATATTATTTCTAATATCAACATTATTAAAATCAAAAGATAAGTTACATTTTAATATATCAATTATAAATGTTCTCTAATCCAAATAGAAAAGAAATCTTTGACGAAAGTATTTAAGGAAATATTTCTTTCTAAAAACTGAATCTAAAATATATATCTTTATATAATTATTTACATTAAATATTTATTATTATATTAGTAATTAAGTATATTATTATTTATTTAAATACTTTATAACTAACAAAAATAAATTTAGATAAGCATTATAAAAAATATTTAAACTTAGAATTAAAATTAATTTCTAGATATGACATCTATAGTGGCATTTGTGGTTTATTGTGGAACCATGCATGCCATCAAAGTGGTCACAACTACAATCATTAACGACAATGATTTGTGATTACATAATCACCTACTTCACTATATAATGGTCACATGGCCACTCTAGTGGCATCCATATTTTAACATTGGGCTGAAAAAAATTAACACAATTGTTACATAGTGGCTTGACTAAACCATTGTGCAATGATTGCATAACCTTTGTAGTGGCATGTATTGCTCAAAAATAGGTCCTTTTTGGTTCTATATGGAGCCATGCATGCCATTGAAGTGGTCACGACTATAGTCACTCACCACAATGGCTTGTGATCTTATAGTTACCCACTTCACTATGCAATGGTTGCACTATTGAGAAGCAAGGTGAAACTACTATGATAAAATCTCTTAAAGTATATGCACGTTTAAAATATAATTTCTTATCCAAAGATTACCATATGATGATTATATGATAGAAAAAATCAACAATAAGAATAAAATTAACAAACTATATGAACATAGGGTTTACATGGAGAAACCCTTTAAGGAAAAAACTACACATGAGAAAGAGAACATGTATTAATATTGAATAAAGAGATATGCCCAACAAACTGACAATCTCTTTGCTCTAATAACACTCTATCAACACTTGTGTATTTGTAAAATAAACTTATGAAACTACTATCTCCTACCTCCAATTTATAGAGAAATGGGTGAAGAAAATCATAAATAGTTTCCTAAAACAATATACCATCAAACCAAGGTAAATGCAAAAGCTCCTACGTCCAAAATGAAAAGGCTCCTTTAAGGATAGTAAATGTAACTCTCAATGAGCCATGAATAGCAAAAACAAGCTTCATAATAATATATCGTAATATACAATCAAGTTTCATTTTAAATTTCTTACAATAATATATACACTAGAAACTATATTTTTTCAAATTGGTATTTCTAATAATTAATCAAAATTGCACAATTAAATCTCTTTTGAACACAACAATTGAATTTGTTGATAAATAGCAAATACTATTAACTTGAAATTTCAACGATGTCTAGTAGAAGACCAATCAACTTAGAATAGTGGTGATCACTCTTGAGAAATTGTGGGTTTCCACCCTTCAATTTCTACCATGAGGGGTTTCCTCAGGTTAAATGAACCATAATTCCACGCTTCAAAGGAGTAGTAATTAGATAATAGAAGATGCATTCTTCATATGGCGGTTTCTTCTCCTTGTTTGGTATTTGTTATATATATTTTTCCTTCAATAGCCATGATTCTTAACATGCCCCTTGACTTTTGATAAAATTAAAGTTTATATAATTATATTTTGATATTTTAATTAACTATTATTATTATCTCATTTTGAAAAGGGGACATTACAACATATTTAACTTGTAACCCCTTCCTAAATGATCTATATCCCAAGGTAGGTGTCCAAATCATCATCCAACTCATATGAGACCCACCAACATGTATGATGCTCTACTACTCAATTCTTATACCCAAGTTGAGAAATTTGTTAAAAATAACTTTGTAATTGCCATTACCAATTCCACCTCCTTCATTAATACATATAACAACTAAGCCAAGATTCCCAAAGGATATTTATTATAAATTATTTTTTCATTTATACCCTAGGCATCCAAAGACACTTTCCAAGAGTGTTGAAGATACATGAAATATACATAAGATTGCAAGGTAAATGAAACCTTAATCCTAAAATGCACAACTACTTTAGTGGCATCCAAGTCGGGCCACCACTTCACTTGTATTGCATTAGTCTTACGTAACATTACTTTGCTGCAGTCAAATAACTCATAAAATTTGTTCTTAGATATCTTCAAAGTCAAAAATTTGTAAGACAATAAAGGAGAAGGTGAATTCCCATCAAGAGCTAGTGAAGCTCTTTCTTTTGTCTTAGAACAACTCCTCATTCCTAGCCTTCCACAAGTGCCATAAGACTTAAGTAGACAAACTAAGCCACAAGCAAGTAAGCTCTTTATCAAAGCATTTCACAAACCCAAAAATAACTTCATACCATAAGATATTATACCTACTCTTCCAACCCATTTTAACCCCACAAAACACATACTAATGATCCTTACCAATTTGCAAAAAGAAACAAATGCTCATTAATTTCAACAACATTATAAATAAGATAGATATAAGGACTAATTCCAACAATATTAATAATGGTACCAACAACAATCTTCTTTCATATTAGAAGTCACCTAAAACAAGCTTTCTTTTGTTCAAGCTATTTAGACCTAGTGTCCAAGAATAAATTTCCAATCTTTGATGAAAAGGGAGAGGTTCCATAAATGGTTAAGCATATCAAATATCTCACAAGTATTGATCAACATATTATAAATAGCTCTAGTCTTGGCCAACATCAAGGGTGTCACATTCACCTATTTTATGTTGCTTAGCATTTTTGTATTGAAACTCAACTGAACAAGGAAATTAACACCATGCCACAAATTATTTAGAATGTAGAAGGTTTTCTTTTGTGTTTATAGAATCTACAACTTATCTTGAAATTCATTGAATGTGAGCATATTACCATTTCTAAATATATCACCAAATACCTTACAACCTTTAGCAAAGCAACTCATGGCAAGGGCTAAAGGTTTATTGTTATACACAAGGCACCACTAGATAGACTTATAATTGACAAAGGTTCCCTTAGTCCTAGAGAATGCCTCATGTTTATTAACCAAATGTTTTACTTACTATCAAACTCTCCAAATGTTGTAGAAGACAAAAGTGCCACAAGCTTAGCTAAAAATTTACCAAATAAGATGTCATGAGGGTGGAGGCCCTTCCAAGGATTATTTTTCTTTGGAGTAGCAAGATAGATGTTATTCATATAAGAATATTTCATGGTTCAAGGACATCTATAGCCTATAGAATCTATTTAATAGCTAGAGCAATATATTGTACATTGAGATCCTTCAACCCTATACCCTCCACTTTTTAGATATGCAACACCGGTTACACTTGATAAAATGCCCTTTTTTACTACCTTCCCATTAGACCACAAAAATACCTAACCATCTTTTGAAGTTTCTCAATCTAAGAATTGCTAAAAATCCAAGTTGAAGCATGGTACACATTGAAAGAAGATAAAACCTTTTAACATCTTTGGGCTCTACTGACAAGAGATAGAAAATGCCCCTACTATTTTTTTTTTCAATTTTATGATACACCCAAAAATCCCAGATGTTTTTGAGGGAATGCTCCCATAGAAAAAGATATAACTAAATATATAACTATTATGTTAGGTACCCTCCAATCCCATCCAAGCTTTTCAAACTATTAAGGCAAGTCTAAACTCTAAGAAAAGTAAAATTACTAAAAGGTGGAACTTAAAGCCAAATGATAGCTATTAAGCCTTTCCAAAAACTTGTTTTTCTCTTCAAATATAGGAAACAAAGTTGTGTCATCAACAAATTGAATGTTCCAACAACTCATTATTATCAGGAAAAAAAAACCCTTTACAAGAGGATCCAAATCAATGTTTCTCAAGATATAATGTAGGGCCTTAGAAACAATCACAAAGAGGGTGGATCAAGAGGGAACTGTTGTCTAATGGAATTTTGTAGCAAAAAGGCTTAGTCAACTCTCCATTGTTTCCCACCTAAGTCAAGGCATCCTTAAATAATATTTCCACCATCCTATATAATTAATCAAAAAAACCAATTGTTTTGATCATCATCAAATAAAAGGTCACTCAAATAGCTTTTTTAAAATCTAAAAGGGTTATACAAATATTCTACTCAAATTTTCTAGCCCAATCTAAACATTCATAGTTACAAATAAGATTTTGAAGAATATATCTTTCTTTGATAAATTTTCTAAGCATGGGAAATGATCTTAGGCATAATACTCCTCAATAGAATAGTCAACGCTTTAGCCATAATCTTGTATGACACATTTAGGATAATAGATCTTCAAATTTTTTTACAAATGAACTCTATCCCCCTCCTTAGGCAAAAGTTTGATCACTTTATTAATCTCAATCCTAAGAGTTCCTCCCCTAATACCTTCCTCAAAGACCTCTAATAGATAAATATTTGTTTTGTAAAAATCAATGAGGAGCTCATTCCAACCCAATGATTTACCATTCTTGAAAGATTTTATAGCTATACCTATTCCATCTATAAAGAATTATTTGTTGAGCTCAAAGGCATCCCACTTGCCAATTTTATTAGGGATCTTTCTTGCAAATTTCTCTAGCTTCTAAATTTGCATTATTGCAATCAAATAAGAAAAGATCCATATACAAATTCCTAAAAGAAAATTTTACATCCACTTGATTATCATTAATACTTCCTTTAGTCTAAACGAAACTTATCTTTTTCTAGGAAAATTGGCTTTCAACATATCAAAATACTTGGAGCCTTTGTCGCTCACTATCTAGTTGATCTTTGCCCTCAACTTGGCACCTTGGTTAGTGGAGCTCTCATGACATCTCCACCTATGCTTTACCTTAGCTAATCTCTTCTAAAGAGCAATATCATATGGATTCCTTGTAGAGTCTCTCCAAGTTCAACTATCTTTTCTTCAAATTCAAAATCAACTTTCCTCCCATTGAGAGCCTTTTTTCCAATGGTGCTAAGAATTTTTTCTAGCTATTAGTAAGATTACCCAAAAAGAGAGAAAATTTAGAAGAGAAAATAATTTTATTGATATTTCTTATTATTTTAAGACCATTAGAACAATCTTTATTAGCAAGTAAGTTAACATTCAACTTATAAGGCCATTCTCAAACCTTCTAAAGTTATTGGTAGTCCAATTAAACATGACCAACATCTCAACAAAATGATGATGAGACATGGTTAATAGGATGACCACACAATTACTACCCTTGTTACATATTTGAAAAACTTGCTTATTCAAATAAAACCTATCAAGCCTGCCCTTTTTTATTATCATTAGAAGTAAACCATATACTCTTGTTGTCTATTTTACTCTTTCCTAATTTCAAACAAACTAATAAGTCTTTTGTATTGTGACTAGAAGAACAATTCATTACCTTTACATGAAAAATACATTTCCCCCAACTTTGTCTTCTTCATGATCAACCATATTATAGTCCCCCATTAATTCATCGAATTCTAGGCAAGTTAGAGGTAATCCATCTCCAACGTTCACATCTTTCCATGCAATTACAGGAGGCATATAAAAATGCAATTCTCAATTTCATCACATTATTTTCCACAATTATCCAAACAAGTCTATTACAAGAAGAGCAACATAAATTTGTGATGTGGGTGAGAGATTATTGCCAACCAAAATAGCAACCTTACTCTTCCCTTTGCCTTGATTAGAATAAGAGAATTTCAATTCCATGCAAATCTTAAACAAAATTCTATATTAAGCCTAGTAGCTTTCACTTACTAAATCAAAAGATAGTCCAAGTCCCTTCTAGAATTACTCAAAGCTCTTAGGACATGCTTTATGTCCTTGAGAGTTTCCCCTATCTATAAAGGGCTTCAAGACTCCTAGCATTTCAACTTATACTTTTAATTTTCATTTGATAAGGGAGGAAGAGGGTTCTCAAATAACTTGGCATCTTTTCCTCTTTCCCTCTTCTGGCCCAAGTTTGGGGATGCCACAAGGTGGCTTAACATGGTTTCTTTTCCTAAAATAATAAAAAATATTGTTGAAGATTAAATGATAATTGATAATAAATTTCCACAATCCATATTGTTGCATGAATCTGTTTCAGGATTTGATTGTGTTAAAGATTTTTTCATCAACGTTTCGAATCACACTATGTGATCCATCATCAGGATGGTAGAGAGCAAGAGGAGAAAATGATTGTTTGTAGACTTGGAGCAGCTAAAATGATTGTTGAAGATTGTCTCTCCTTTCTTTTTCCGTTTAAGCTCAATTTTTGAAATATGACCTTTATCCAAGACAACCGTCAATCTTTCAATAGAGGTTTTGTGCCTTTTTTAATCTAGTACAAAAACAACTTACCCTTGTTCAACTTGCATGAGAAATTCCCTTTCTTGTAGAGCTTTGCTCTCTTGTGAGTCTTGGGACAAGATTGTAGTCTCCTCCCCATTGTACTCTTTGGGTTCATTACCCATTTTATGAACTTCACCATTGACACAACTATCACAATTCATGTTAACCAAATAAGACTTATTCAAGATAATTTTATTAATATTTGCAAAAAGATCATTTTCTTTACAAGGACATTGTTCCATTTTGACCACCTTTTTAATATTATTTAGACTCCTTTCAAGTACTTACCTTGACATTATCTCCAAAGGTCTAAGAACCTTTGCCATCTACAAGTCTAGTTAGTTTTTAGCATTCCAAGGGAATCAACTTTTTGTCGTCCATCACACTTACATAGAAATGAGGTATTAAGCCCATCTAGATGGTTAACTGTAATGTCCCCATTTTAGCCCTACGCTCTTCTTGAGGTTTTAGCCTATTTCCGAAAACTCATAGGCTAAGTAGAACTGAAAATCAAGGTTTCCTATTTTTTAGAAGGTTTCAGATGCAGTTTTGAGGGCTCTAGGAAAATTCATCGCCAACAATTCACCGATGGAAAATTCACTGCCAACAATTCACCGTGGAAAAATTCACCGCCATAAAAAAATCATCGTGGGAAAATTCATCGCCGAGTAAAATTCATCGCCAGTAATTCACCGAGGGGGAAAATTAATCGCATTAATGTTTTTTAATATATCTTTCCAAAACTTTGATTTTTTTTGGAAAAGAATAATTTGATTTATGATAATAAAAAATTAATGGAGAATTTGATTTATGATAATAAAAATAAAAATATTTTTCAATATATTTTACGATAATAATAAAAAATAATTGCATTAACTTTAATATATTATCATGTTAAAAACATTCATATCAAAATGAACATAAAAAAATATTTGAAAAGTAGAATTGTCAATAAATTGTAAGGCAGGTGAAAATATTTTTTTTTAAAAAAAAAAATTCAAAGTTTTAAACATTGTTATTTATTGTTAAAATTACCTTTTTTAAAAAAAAAAATTTCAAAGTTTTCGAAATATATATTAAAAAATATTAATACGATTAATTTTATGCTTCGGTGAATTGTTGGCGGTGATTTTTACTTAGCGGTGAATTTGTGATGGCGGTGAATTTTTCCACGATGAATTTGTCATGATGGTGAATTTTTCCACGGTGAATTGCTAGCGGTGAATTTTCCATCGATGAATTGCTGGCGATGAATTTGCCGTATGCCAGTTTTGAGGTTTGCATGCACGGGTTTTTGATGCATGTTTGGTGGAGTTTTTTGGGTTTTCAAAAAGCTTTAGAATGGTGTATCGTGCATCCCCATCTGATAAATTTTCTAGGCACTTACTATTTATAGTAAGTCATGTTGGCTTCCCAAATTGTACTCAATAGGCGTTTGGAGACACTATTTATAGTAAGTCATGATTACTGCTCAAATAAAGTTGTGCAAACTTACTATTTATAGCAGTTGCTATTTTTAGTAAGTCTATTTATAGTAGTATCTTTCTAGCAATAGTTCAATCATCTGCAGTTCACATTTTGGGCAATGTGGCTTTTTAGCTGGCTTTTTGAGGGGTTTTGAGTTAACTTACTATTTTTGGCATGGGCTATTTTTAGTAAGTCTATTTGTCGCAGTGGCACCGTTAGCATTCTGTTCAGGTCATCATTCTATTTCTGGCAGCATCAATTTGAATGTTGGCTTTGGGTTTTGTCTCCTATCCCTCCTTGGACTGAGTCCAGGACTTAGTCAATTTTCATATCTTAAAATTGTACCCCATGCCTAGGCTTGACGACTTTAAGTTGTCTTAATGAAGGGGACGTAAGGGGGTCGATTTTCATAAGCATTTAAATGTTTATTGTTGCATTTTGAAATGGACGCCTAAAAGGGAAATGTTTTGATATTTCAAATAAAGTAATTGCTAAAAGGTGGCATCCCTTGGAGGAATTGAACAATTTCTTGTTAGGAGTTACAGTTTGCTTCATTTGCCAATTTGAAGCTTATATATTGGTGCTTTGCTCTTTGTATATCATCTGGGAAATTAGAAAGTAAAGTTATGCTGTTGGTTTGAATCCAAAACCTGGCTAAGGCGAAGCTTAGCGAATTCATTCCATTCTTCGGGCCTGAAACTATGGCTCGCTAGGTGTATCATTATGGTTGTATTTCACCTTGAAATACAAATAGAGCTTCAATTTGATAGAATCGAATAGGTTGCTGATGTAAAGCCTATTTTTGCAAGTTGTTGATTTGGCCTGGTTGAAGCTATTTTCTGTTCATAGCTTCGACATTGATTTTGGTTTCGTTTTGGTTGTTGGCCCAAGCTATTCTACTATGGAGGGTGCCCCTTCTTGCAAATTTGCAGATTTAAATATCAAGTTCCTGATTTTTGAGAGCAATTCGACCTCCTTGAGGGGTCGTACCATTTGGTACTTGCATTGGAATTCATGCTTGTTGTTTCCACCTGTTTCTGGCTCGAGTTTCCATTGGAGTTTGGACACCTAGCTTCCAACTGTTGATTGACTATGGTATGGAAGCATTCAGAGCTGTTTCAGAGGAGTTTTGTCCAAACTGGTGAATCTATAGCTTGCTGGTCTGATTTTTTGTACCATTTGTTTCTGATCAGATTAGTTAGGTTTTATTATTATCTTGTTTTGAGCTTCATTCATTCACCTATTCAAATTGTAAACGTTAGAGGAAGTGACACTCTAACCATTGCTTACTTTGATAATTCATGGTTGATATATTGCAGTTGTTTAGTAATTGTTTGTAAGTTGTTTAGTAGTACTAACAACAATTTGTTTACTTTCTGCAATTCACTTTGTTGTTTCCCCCCCACGAAAATAAGTGGTTGTGTGGATTGTATACCCCCCACAATTTAAGTGGAAGTGAGGTTAGTTGGCTGGCTTGCCGCCTTTAAATGTTTGTAATAATCACACCCACAAAATAAGTGGAGTATTCCCACTGCTTGTGGATGTCTGCATCAGCAGAAGAAGTTGTATTTCAGTTTAATATCTAACACTCCACCATATGTTAGCACCTCGCCTTGTAAAAGGATCTTGCGTGCACATTCTTGGTGTCGAGTTTAGCTCTCTATTTTTAGTTGTTATGAAGTTACTAGATCCTAGGGATCCTTTGACCATATGCCCGCCCCTCCTCCTTAAGTGGTTTTAGGGCGCATTCTTGGTTAGAGTTGTGTTTTGGTTTAGAGCTAATTCTTAACAGGTGCATGTTTTGCATTGATGTGACTGAAAATTAAAGGGAAAAATTAAGGGGTATATTTCAGTGGTATCAGAGCCTGTTTTTCCTGCCATCCTGTGAGTTTCAGCGCTTCAGTTATCAGATGAGAGTCAGAGAAGACCGTTACTACAACAAAAAGCAAAACAAAGTAGTGTTTCAGCCTTAGAAGTTTTAAGGTTGGCATTTGTTGTGGTCGGTTAAGTCATGGCTTTGAATGAGGAGATATGTTTGGCAAGATCACTTTACACCATTGGAAAAAGGTTCAATGAAGAATATTCTTCAGTGGAAGAAGAAGTAGTTGTTCTTTTTGAGTTGGAACTGTTTTTGAATCAAGTGAACCAGTCACCCTCTGATTTGATTAAAAGAGCCTTAACTCCTGCAATGATATCCATGAATCAACCATACTGGTTAATGCACCCTGATGAAGAAGTCAATTTGTTGGTCACTTCCTGTCTTAGAGAGATGATGAGAATTTTGGCACCTATGATGCCTTATGATGATGGTACCATGAAGAAAGTGTTGCATTTAATTGTAGAAGGCTTCCAGGATTTGGATGAAATGGGTAGCAATCTTTTCCCAAGAAGAGTTGCCATCTTGAAGACTTTTTCCATGCTAAAAACAAGTGTGTTATTAATTGATTGGGATATGCAAAATCAGATTTATCAGTTGTTCCATTATCTCATAAATTCAACATGGAGTGAACAAGGGGAAGATGCATTTGCCGCTGTTAAGAATATTCTTGTTCTGACAATTTAATGAAATGGAATTTATTCCTCATATTGTCTGAAGACTTCTCTTGGACACATATGAGCCAATGGAGAAAATTTCTCCTGCTACTAAGATTTTGTTCAAAGGATTGTTTCATCAATGTGGAAACAAATTAAAACCTCTTTTGATGAAGGCTATGGAGAACGAAGAGGAGATTTCTAATGTTGAAGAAGAAAATGAAAATTGGAATCCGTTTGATTTTGTATCCAATATTCAGAAGGAATTTTCTGAAAAACATTTATCCATGCATTCTAGGGAAGAGTGTTGTAAAACCACAACAGATTTAGAAACACATGAAGAAAATGTTGTGGAAACAAAGGTTAAGGAGACTCAAGATGAAGAGACAAAGGAGGAATTCCTTGAGACTGAAAAAACATCTTCAGCTGATGAATTTCTTCTACAACTTCGTAATTCAGGGGGATTTTGGCTAGAACAACACAAGAAAATGGAAGATGTAGAAGAGGGAAATCCATCCTTCACAAATGTTGAATCTTGTGTTGAAGACAACATGGAGGAAGTAGTGTCTAGTGAGCATAAAACAAAATTTGCTTTGCTCAAAGCCAAGCTGAGACAAAAAAACTAACAAATTGGGAGGTACCATTGATGAGATGTTAAAAAGTGTACAACAAATGCGTGAAAATTTGAGGAGTTTGCTGAAAGAATCTTTGACATCTTTGTACACCAGAGCAGCAAAGCCCCATCTCAACCAACTCAAGAAGTATGTAGCTCAAGTTCAATGACAATTGAAAAAGAAATTCAAGTTTTATCTAGACTTGGACGATATTCATCGACAAATAGAAAATTTGTTTAATATAGTACCGAGAAGCCGTGATACGTGTTGTATATCTATTGCTGATATGAAGTCAATTAATAATGCCTTGCGAGAATTCAAGTCAAGTCTAGTGCTCATTATCCGTGATAAAGACAAAGTGGCTAATATTGTAGACAAGGCGTTGGAGTGGAATGAACAAACTAAAGCAAAATTGCAAGAAGTACACGAGGCTCTAATGGAAGCAGAGAATCAAATTTTTGCGGCTCAATGTTCATGGGAACAAGAAAATAAAGGAAGAGCTGAAGAGATTCAAAAAATTCTTGATGAGCTTGATCTCATACAAGAAACTTTTGAGTTGGAATGTTGTCCTGAAAGACAGGAGTACTCGAATTCTCATCAACAAGTTTTCTAGGCCTTTGATAATGCCTTGTATGAAGATGGTGCTAGCGGGACTTATGAAAACCCTCTTTTTGAGAATGATGAGGGAAAATCTTCTAGTCCTATTGATGGAGGAAGATATTCTAGCATTAAAGAATTGATGCATGAAGATGAATCCATCTCCGTTCCTAGCTCATCCCTTTTGCAGGAAATGGAGAATCCGAAAATTAGAAGGGATGAAGAAATTTTTCTTGAACAACAACAAAAAATTGCTTGGCATTCTGATGAAGAATTTATTCAATTTTTGATGAGGTTGTTGGTTAGTTTTATGTTTGCTCTAGCTTCCTTGAGAGTAACTGACTTCAAAATTGAGATTGATGAAGGATTTATTGAATCTCTCCGACAATTCACAACTCTTGGTTTTGAATTCAGATTTGTTGAATATTTCTTGGAGTTTCAAGAGGTATCTACTCAAATGGAACGTCTGAATCTGAGGGTTCAATTAAGGGCAGTTCTCCGTCTAAGAAATGGTTCTTCAATGTTGATGACTTGGGATCCTGGCATATTTCCTTGAATTGAAGAAAAACTAAAACTTAAAAGGATGGAGTTGACACATGGTGTTATGTTCATTCACCAAGGTGTTGAAGGTTGCTCCTTAATCAACAGTTGGATGATAAATTCTTTCGATAAGGTGAAGGGTTGGAGGGATATCATGATAAAAAAAAATTCATTTGTGACAATGTGAATTTTGATTAAGGTGCCACTAGCCTTATTCATGAGCAAATATGTCTATTTTGTTGCAGATTTTCCATATTGCAGTTGCTGTTTATTATTTGGAATGCTGATTTTTCACAAATCAGATTTTGAAATGTTTAAATCAGACTTGTTAGTTGATGAGTGTCTTCTTTTTCAAACCTTTCAGTCAACTATTATGACTCATTTCGGAGCTCATAAGAGAAAAAATTGTTTCAGTATAGCCAAAAGTCATGTAAGGGATGTTCTCTAATGAAGATCAGTGGCCTTTTCCGTATTCTCTCCTATACCAATGTTTGGAGCAGCAAGTTGGAAATTGATTTTTACAAGGTGAAGTTTCATGAGGTGAAATTTGTGAGTTTTTCTTATAGTCATATCAGTTATAGCAATTCGCTTCACAAAAAGCGTTCTAAGTCTTCGTGGAAGTTTGAAGACATATTGGAAGTTCCTTTGCAAGGAGTTGCTCTTGCCTATGCAAGAAGTGTTGGAGGAGTCACTTATACTGTCGTGACTCCGCTTGATGCGATGAGGAGCTTTGTTCTGGAGTATGCTTATGATTTGAGAAGATTATTTCTCTTATTGCACAAAAATGTATTAGACTTTGATGTTGCAGATTTAGACTCTTCAAAGCTTTTCAGTCAAGATATGCAGCAAGATTGTGTTTGCATTATTTTTAGGGCTAGTAAAATGAGTTACATTTTTGGAAGAAGGACAAAACAATTTTGGATTTTTTTATTGTGTTGATGAAATTAGTGAGGTGTAGCATCAACATGGTGGATCTTTACAAAAATGGATTCCTTTTGGCATGATAAAGATCAAATTATGTGCTTGGAGTGTGGTGGTATTGCTTGAAGACAAGCAATTTTGGGAAGGGCGGATTATAATGTCCCCATTTTAGCCGTATGCTCTTCTTGAGGTTTTAGCCTATTTCCGAAAACTCATAGGCTAAGCAAAACTGAAAATTAGGGTCTCCTATTTTTTAGAAGGTTTCAAATGCAGTTTTGAGGCTTTGCATGCATGGGTTTTTGATGCATGTTTGGTGGAGTTTTATGGGTTTTCAGAAAGTTTCAGAATGGTGTATCATGCATCCCCATTTGATAACTTTCCCAGGCACTTACTATTTATAGTAAGTCATGTTGGCTTCTCGGATTGTACTTAGAAGGCATTTGGAGACACTTACTATTTATAATAAGTCATGATTACTGCTCAAATAAAGTTGTGCAAACTTACTATTTATAGCAGTTGCTATTTTAGTAAGTCTATTTATAGCAGTATCTTTCTAGCAGCAGTTCAATCATCTGCAGTTTACATTTTGGGCAGTGTGGCTTTTTAACTGGCTTTTTGAGGGGTTTTGAGTTAACTTACTATTTTTGACATGGGCTATTTTTAGTAAGTCTATTTGTGGCAGTGGCACCATCAACAATTCTATTCAGGTCATCATTCTATTTTTGGTAGCATCAGTTTGAATGTTGGCTTTGGATTTTTGCTTCTATCCCTCCTTGGACTGAGTCCCAGACTTAGTCAATTTTCATATCTTAAAATTGTACCCCATGCCTAGGCTTGATGACTTTAAGTTGTCTTAATGAAAGGGACATAAGGGGTCGATTTTCATAAGCATTTAAATGTTTGTTTTAAATGTTTATTGTTGCATTTTGAAATGGACGTCTAAAAGGGAAATGTTTTGATATTTCAAATAAAGTAATTGCTAAAAGGTGGCGACCCTTGGAGGAATTGAACAATTTCTTGTTGGGAGTTACAGTTTGCTTCATTTGCCAATTTGAAGCTTATATATTGGTGCTTTGCTCTTTGTATATCATCTGAGAAATTGGAAAGTAAAGTTATGTTGTTGGTTTGAATCTAGAACTTGGCTAAGGGGAAGCTTAGTGAATTCATTCCATTCTTCGGGCCTAAAACTATGGCTCCCTAGGTGGATCATTATGGTTGTATTTCACCTTTAAATACAGATAGAGCTTTAATTTGATAGAATCAAACAGGTTGTTGATGTAAAGCCTATTTTTGCAAGTTGCTGATTTGGCCTGGTTGAAGCTATTTTTTGTTCATAGCTTCAACATTGATTTTGGTTTCGTTTTGGGTGTTGGCTCAAGCTATTCTACTGTGCAGGGCGCCCTTTCTTGCAAATTTGCAGATTTAAATATCAAGTTCATGATTTTTGAGAGCAAGTCGACCTCCTTGAGGGGTCGTACCATTTGGTACTTGCATTGGAATTCGTGCATGTTGTTTCCACTTGTTTCTGGCTCAAGTTTCCATTGGAGTTTGGACGCCTAGCTTCCAATTGTTGATCGACTGTGGTATGGAAGTATTCAGAGCTGTTTTAGAGGAGTTTCGTCCAAATTGGTGAATCTATAGCTTGCTGGTCTGATTTTCTGTACCTTTTGTTTCTGATCAGATTAGTTAAGTTTTATTATTATGTTGTTTTGAGCTTCATTCATTCACCTATTCAAGTTTTAAATGTTAGAGGAAGTGATACTCTAACCATTGCTTACTTTGAGAATTCATGGTTGATATATTGCAACTGTTTAGTAATTGTTTGTAAGTTGTTTAGTAGTACTAACAACAATTTGTTTACTTGCTGCAATTTACTTTGTTGTTTTCCCCCCACGAAAATAAGTGGTTGTGTGGATTGTATACCCCCCACAATTTAAGTGGAAGTGAGATTAATTGGCTGGCTTGCCGCCTTTAAATGTTTGTAATAATCACACCCACAAAATAAGTGGAGTATTCCCACAGCTTGTGGATGCGTGCATCAACAGAAGAAGTTGTATTTCAGTTTAATATCTAGCACTCCACCATATGTTAGCACCTCGCCTTGCAAAAGGATCTTGCGTGCACATTCTTGGTGTTGAGTTTAGCTCTCTATTTTCAGTTGTTATGAAGTTACTAGATCCTAGGGATCCTCTGACCATATGCCCACCCCTCCTCCTTAAGTGGTTTTAGGGTGCATTCTTGGTTAGAGTTGTTTCAGCTATGTTTTGGCTTAGAGCTAATTCTTAATGGGTGCATGTTTTGCATTGATGTGACTGAAAATTAAAGGGAAAAATTAAGGGGTATATTTCATTAACCTCATTGAACCATTTTATTTTCTAGTTGATAAAAAATATCAGGGATAGGGTTTTTAGAATTAAAAATTAGTAGAATTCTCGCATTCATGCAGGGCAAAATAGCTCTAGTATTTAAAACTTTAAGAACATTATCCAAAGACTTTAGAACACAAGGTATGTGAGGGACATTTTTGACTTCAACCCATTTGGGTATAGACCTAACTATAATCTCACAAGGGGTGAGCTAAGGATTCCAAGGAACTACTTTGTAAAATGATTTCCCCATGTTCAAAAAACTCTTACTCAAAACCCATCTTCACATGTTAAGAGTTTTTAAAAAGACCATAAATAAACCCTACTGCAACCTTTAGAAAAAGAACATATACAACCCCATTTTTTTGGCCCTAAACATTATTGACCCAATCATCAAAGAATCTTTTGGATGGGAATGCATCCTCATCAACACATACAAAAAAAATTGCAATATTTTTGAGACTTTCCTCTTCCTTTCTAACTACTACTTCCATAGTATTATTGGGTCTGATAAGAAGTATTCTAGGTCAAGAAGGATCTTTATTATAATCATCTCCTCCACTATTGGTGCCTCTTCCTTCGATAACACTATTGATACCATTTCCATCACAATATTTAGCAACAAATATTGCCTCCTCTGGAATTGGAGTAGACTCACCAACTCAAAGAGCATTTTGTTAAGACCTTTTACCTCCATCCAGATTATGTAAATTTTTGCTTTGTTACTATCATTATTATTGCCATGGCTCCACAAGTTACCTTCATTAGAATCACTTGGCTTGTCATTTCCAAACCTTTCCATTTGGACACTCCCATCCTATCCATCCATGAACCTTTTGCATTGCTAATACAATCACCAACACCAAAAAAATGCAGCTCAATAAATGTTGGAAGGGGATGATGTGGCGAGGTAATGCTCTGCCATCAAAGACATTAAGAACAACTTTGAATGATAGAAAAATGATGACAAAAGAACCAATCTGATTTAAATGTAGAAGATAGTGCAGCTCCAAGAGCATCAATGGAAGATGAGTGTTCATTTCCTCGCCAGCTCCATAACTCCTCTTTCATCATCTTCCTCTAGGTTTCTTGTATTTTATAAATTTACTAATAATTAGGGAAAAGCTCTTAGTATTTATAAATTAAATATTATTATTCAGTTTCACTTTTAACACAAATTAATTGCTATTTTAGAACCAAATACGGTACTATTCTCGACGTCCCCTACATCCAACCCCTGACCCATTCCCCATGACACTCTGAAACTATTCCCTAATGCCTCCACATCACTCCACCTCCTTACTAGCAAAAGACTGCTGTTCCAAACCCGTTCCCCTTGTTAATCTTGTTGCCGACTTTCTATACACTCCTTCAAAGGTAACTTACCACAAAAAGGTCACCATTTTTGTCACAACGTGCATATCCTCCCTAAACATTGCCACTATTCATGCCCACGATCAGTGCTTCGCTCTGAATTTCTTCGAGTCCATCTTCCCTTTCTCTCATTGGTAATAACTAATATGAACATTTCTCCCTGCTGACAGTGCTGAACAGGAACAAATATTCTTCATCTCTTGCAGATTATTCTTATTCCTTTGGAGTATAACATTCACTCCAAGACTCATATACAAAGTTCAATATTCATTATAGAACACCATGAAGTCCTCCTTTGAATCATTTTCAACAGGTCAGGGCTAAAAGTAGAATTTTTATATTATTTTAAAAATCCCACTCCAAGCCGTCCTCTTGCACTATCCATGTCACAGGGACTAGAAGGTAGTGGATGAAGACTAATGACTTGTATATCGGCATAGGAGAGAACATGCAGCCCCTCCATCTCAGCCCATGATCCTTCCTGCCTCAAAAGTCATCCTAAACCACCTCTCCATCAACTTTTCTGCTGAAATTTGTTCTAAAATTGCTGTATTCCCATTCCCAAAAAATATGTTAATAATCTTCCAATACCCAGGCCTCTGGTCTTAACCATTTGTGTATGATGTTTAAGGGTTTGTAACACCTTCCCGCACCCACCAAACCCTATAAATCCGAATTTTAGTACAGCAATGAAATTAAGGAGCTCTAGGCACTTTAAACACTTTTTAAATACTCCTAACAAAAGGAGGTCCAAACTATAGGCCTTTAATCTTCTCCTGAAATCAAGGCCTACAAGAGATGACCAACAAAAGCTCAGCATTAGGTTATCATGAAGAGAGATTGCAGTAATCCTCTCATCCATCCTAACCTATACATTTTGAGGTGGAAGAACAAGCCATGACAACCATGGTAAAAAATCCTTCCCATACTTATAGGATAACCACTAAGAACCCTACTATTGAAATCAATCTAAATCGGGCTGTTCAAACCCTTTTGACACAGAAATTCACATTCCTCCAATTCTGCTTTCCAATCTTTTGTCTCCTTGATGTAAAAAGTGGTTTTGCTTCTCTATGCAAGTCTCTTCTCTACTACATGGTTGTTTCTTCAATTGTTGAGGAAACTGAGCTGCTGAAAATCTTGTTATTTTATTACAGGAAGCTTTTTTGTAGACCTTGAAAAGATGGTGTGACTAAAAATCCACCTCATTCACTGTAATCATTTTTGTACATAAATACACACATACAAATGCACACAAATAGAGACGCACACATTCCTCCAATTCTGTTTTGTAATCTTTTGTCTCCTTGATGTAAAAAGTGGTTTTGCTTCTCCATGCAAGTCTCTCTTGTACTACATAGCTGTTTACCTCAATTGTTAAGCTAATTGAGCTGCCGAAAGTCTTATTTTTCTAATTACAGGCAGCTTGTTTCTAAGCTTCGAAGGGATGGCATGACTGCAAATCTGCCTCATTGACTGTAATTATTTTTATACATACAAACAGACACATGCATGCATTTACACAGAGGCATATACACAAATACACTTAGACAAGCACACACACACACACACACACAGATATAGACACATGCACTAAGAGGGAAAATTGAACCTGTTTGTTTGTTGTCCCCTACTCTCTATGCGGCCATTCTCTCTATCTTCATCTTCTCCTGATCAATTCTCCCCAAACCAGCCAGATAGGCTGCAGGACACCTAAAGGAAGAGGCAGATCACTACACTTAGCTTATCCATGGGACGGAAGGAACAGCTAGGACTAACCATTGAGCATATCTGACATCTCTAAATGGTTTTTTATGTGGCTACAGAAAAAAACCAAATGTTGGTTCTCGCAATTGGATGTATAGGATAACTCCACCTTGACTTCTTTTATATTTGATGTTCTTTCTTGAAAATAAATTGAACAATCCAGTAGGTCTTGTAATTCTGGCTTGTCATTTTGGTTAGACCACACCTTTCTCGAATGGATGAAATAAAGGAAGAAAGAATTTACTTTGTCTTGCCTTTAGTATTAGTTTCACAAGCCCGCCCATTGCAGAATGTATGTCGAATGAGCAGTTAGAATCATCTATGCATATGATGGATCATTGCAGAAATCATTAATCTCCACAAGTAGCTTAGCATAGGAAATAACCGCTTTGCTCCCTCTCCCCCTTGACTATAGGGCTCTAATGAATCGAGCTACAAAGGTACAGGGGACAAACTATAACTATAATAGGAGGGCTACTCAATTCTGAAGCACACAATGTGACAACACTATAGGTTTCTTCCTGCTGCCAATCACTGTAGTGTGGGATCACCCACTATAGTGTCTATTCCAATCCATCACCTTGGGCTCCAACCCATAAAAGGAACTATAGTATACACACACTCATAAATAGACACACACAAAGAAAAAGATAGACATACAAGCACATATAGGAACACATGCACAAAGAGGGGCTTGCAACCAGCCAATTTTTATTTCTCAAGAACAAAAGCAATTCTCACAATTGAAATGGGAACTACCTTCAATTGTAGCTTCAGAAATAGTATGACCAGGCAATCAAAGACTCCTTAATAGAATCCCTATAAACCAATTGATTCTAATTTTATAAAAATAAAGGCCTCACAACTTTTGAAAAAAGGGTAGTGAAATGAAATAATTGTAAGACTCTTCTTTAAAGGAAAGGTGACAAATTGAGTGCTTATGGAAACCCCTCCTAACCAACTTATAATAGGTTTAGATCCTTTGCCTAGTTGCTAGCTAGAGGAAGATGTTAGCTTTAGGCAATCTTATAATCTAGACCATAGTATAAAAATACGCCAAGTACTCACAAGATTTTTTGTTGTCCTGAGTACTACTAGTAAAAATTGCCTTCCTTGTTGGCCAAGTTTTTGTTGACTCGTAATCTCGAAACCTGGCAAGTTTGTGCAAAAGACTTGCCTTGCCAGATGTGGGACAGGTAACCCTACATGGCAAAAACGTGTAAAAAAATGTGGCATAAACATTGAAAAGACATGGTTTTCTAGCATTTGAGTATTCTTGTGCAAATTGGAGTGAAAATACACAGTTTTTTGCCTTTTAAAAAATTACAAAAATGGAGTGTCATTGCCCCAAAACCCCTACCAAACTCATTTGATACATTTTTATGCTGTATTTTGTATAAAATTTATGTTTTTTCTTTTAATTTAAGTACTTATTAAGTTGTTGAGTTTTTCCAAATTCAGAAATTTTAGTCTGCTAAGTTTAAGTTGAGTTCGAGTTTGTGAACTATGATCTAATTATAGACCATTCCATAAGGAAATTTAAATATATGCCTATGTGCAACTTCAAAAAATTCCTTGTCAGTGGATTGTCCGTCATGTATCCATGAAGGATTGCCCCCTAATGATCAGTTGGATTTCAAATTTGAATCTGAGACTAGGTTAAAGTGGATTGGCCATTCCAATGATCTACCTGGTATAAACCTTTGTTTTCTGATATATATATCTGCTCACCATCAGGTCTCTTTGTCGAACAACATAATTTGTTTGATCTCTAAAAGTAAACTCTTCTACTTGATTGTGCGGCATCTTTTTTAACCAAGAATTGCCCCAGAAATGAACTTTGTCTCCTGCCATAGGTTTGGAAATAAATGAGATTTGCAAGATCAAATGAAATTCCACACTGTGGATCCATGGGGAAGCTGATCTGAGTTAATATCTGGAGCATTTGTTGACAGTCTATATAGTTAGTATGTAAAAATTTTCTCCATAGTATTGTAGGTCTTTGTTTATCTAGGGGACAGCTCAGAACCCAAGTCCATCCCAATCTTTAGGCAAGCAGCTTTTTTTCCCAAGCTATGAAACTAATCTTCTTTTTCTATTTTGTATCACTCCATTAAGAAATCTTTGCAAAGCAGTGACAACTTCTAAACTCTATTGGGGTTTTAAAAGGATATCATCTAGGAGTGTGTAGTCTGTAAAGAAGCTTGAATAAGTTGAACCCTACCTTCAAAAGCTTGACAGAATTCATTTTCCTATTGTCTCCATTTTGTCAGATTTCAAGAAATCAGGAAGGTAACTTGCAAATATTACAAATTCAATATACTTTTCCTTCTAAACCTTTAAGTAGTTACAAATTTTAACGTACTTCCAAATTTCCAATGAAGGCATTCACCCATAGCACCAACATTCTCATGTGGATTTGATAATGTTTGTCCCATAGATATACAAGGAAATACATACAGATGGATGGGAAATGAAATATATCAGAAATATGCAAGATCACAAAACCCCTTCAATAGTAAAATCAGCCTACGAACCTGCAATAACACATTCCCTGCATCTCTAAAATATTCTCTCCAAAACTACAGAAACCCTTTCCTAGATTCTTCAAGTGTTCTTCCGAGAAAAATAGACAAGTGTGAAGAAGATAGCAAACATTCTTCTTGTAGGTTTTTTTTTTCATTTATAATGCTTGAATAATGTTTTTAATGTCTTCAAATAATTTGTTTTTTTAAGAATTCGATGTTGGGCCTGCCCACTAAAATACATTTTTTCAAAGCACTCTTCTAGGTTCTCCATTTCCCTCTCAAAGTGAGAACCAAGGGGAAATGCCTAGGAAGCATTTCTGGGACATTGCTGAAATCAAATTTCTACAAAAATATTTCCCTGGCATTTCATGTTGTTGTTTATCTACATCCATTTTTGATACGTCCCAAAGTATGGAAACAAGGGAGTGCCATTTTTTAGGCATTCACGTAAAGGGAACTCAACCTGAATACTTGGAAGGGAACATAGCATATATTATGAGTAGCATGTATGACTTTTACAGCAATACTTTTCAGAGCAATCACACTCATGATCTAATAGCGGCTAGCAGGGACTGAAGTGAAACAGACTCTCCCCTTGATCTGGTATGTAATGTCCCCCTCTCAACAGTGATCTTGGAGATGATCGTTAGCCTATTTTTGAGACCTGTAGGCTACTCGGATGTGGAAATTAGGGTTTCCTTCTTTGGTAGAGGTTGTTTAGCTTTTTCAGAAGTTTGCCCTTGGATTTCCAAAGTTTTGTCTGGGGATTCTTTTTGGGTTTTCTAAGAGCTTCGCAACAATATAGCTGGCATGTTGTTTTGAGCAACTTCTTAAATTTGCTATTTTTAGTAAATTGTATTTTTGGCAGTGGCCCTGTTGGCATCAGTACTTTTGGCTTTCCTCTTCGAGCAGTCAGTTAGCAGTGTTTGATTTGGCCATTGGTTGCTTCTTCTGGTGAGATAAGTCATTTTTAATCAAATAATGTTATATTTTAATATTATGACCTTGGCCTAGTGACATAACATGATGTTGTGTTTAAAAAAGTGGTCTTCATGGGTGGACGCCTCATCAAGAGGTAGGATTAATATTTCCAAAGTTGAAAACATGAGTTACTTAAAGTGGATGCCAACTTTGGGACAAAAGAATTATTTTATTTATCAAATAATTCATTCATGAAAGGGGACGCCAATATTGAGGTGGAATCAGAGTCAACATGGAATTTGAATTTTGTTTGACTCTTGGAGTGGGCGCGCTTTTCTAGAGGCTTCTAGAAAGTCTTCTCAAAATCTATATATGGAGAGGTTGTTTCTTGAGTGGGTTATCTTATGTCTTTAGTATTGTTATGCTGCCGAAATGGTGCCAGAGTTGTTTTGAGGGATGCACACCTCCTAGCTGGCTTGATTTCTTGCTTGAAAGATAGCAACTAGTTGAGAATAGGTTACTTTAGATTTGTCTTGCAATCTGCAGTTGAATTTTGTATTTTCAGTCGAATTTTAACTGTCGATGTTTTTATTTATCAAACAATTGTTGTTTTGACTGTGGCTGATTTGGTTTTCTGCTCATATGTTTGTGAGTGATTTTATTTTGCTTGTGGGTAGTGGGGGAATGTTTTTGGTTGGTTGAGGCGACCCCTTCCACCAATTCACAGATTTTAATTCTATGTCTTTGATTTTATAGAGCAAATCGCCCCTTCTCTTGGGCCGTACCATTCTGGAAATGCATAGTTTTGCATGCCAAATAAATACAGAGCATTTGAGTTGGTTTTGTGGTTCCATCTTGGGCACCATCAATCTTAGAACATGTTGCATTTTGTCTCATGAAGTTTGAGTGAGTTTTGAGGGAGTTATCAATAATTTATTGAATTTTTGTGTTGCTGGTCATACAATTCAGTGCAGGTTTGTCATAATCAGATTGTCAAAATTGGGTCTGTAAGCTGGATTTGAGTTTGGGGGATCAAGATAGGTATAGGAGAGTCTCCGTTTCATTGCAACACTATATACTTGTTCTTGATGACAGGCAAATCTATCATATTGTAAGTTGAACAGTAGTACTGTCAGCATTCTTGGTTGTGTACCATTTCCCACGATTGTGGAAGAGACTGACATCCTTTCAGTCTTTGGCTCTGGTTTAATTATTGCATTTCCCCGTTGAACAAGTGGAAGAGGTCGGCTTGCTGCCTATTTGCTTATTGTAATGCATTATCTCTTCATTTTGCTGATCGACTGAGCCGTCAACATGCTCCCACTGAATAAGTGGTCGAGTTGCATCTTACTTTCAGTAATGTACTTTCCATTTTAGTCCTCCCGCTGAATAAGTGGTTGAGTGATTGCTTTTCTTTTCTATTACTCTTTCAGCAAGTTTCGGCAATGCTAACGATCCCCTTCCGAGTATGCTCTCAACCTTGCTCGCACTGGGATCTAGGTTGATCAAAGGAAAGGGTTCCCTTCAGTTGGATTGAGTTTTCATAACGTTAACGGGTGAATTGAATTGTGGATAAATTAAAAAAAAATTGGCTTGGTATATTTCATGGTACCAGCTACCAAGGCAATTTCTAGCAGCAGTAGAGGGACTCCCTTCTAGAGGTTGAGAATGATATTGTTTCTGTTCATACCTTTGAGTTGTCAGTTTTGTGTAAAGTTGCCATGAAGTTGTATCATTTGTCATACTCTCCTCCAACTAGGTGGTTGGTGATCCGACAATGGCCAATCATGTTCCCTGAATTGCTTCTTGCCATATAGAAAATTCCATCTATAAATTTACAACTTGGTATGTTTCTTATTACATACATCTGCATATGATGACCGTATTCATAGGCATCCAGTTGATGTATCTTCAAGATCAGCTTGTTTTAATTCCATGCATTACGATTGAAACATTAGATTACATGCATTTCTTTATTTAATTGAATCAATCATTTAGAGACATGAAGTTTGGAACTTTGGGGTGCTCCAAAATCACAGCATTGGTAAAATTTATGTCCAAACCTGTCTAGGAATATGTAGCTCACAAGATAAATAACAAAACTAATTTCAAATAAAAAGTTAAAAAATATGAATAAATTTTCACAAGAGGAAACACAACATCCAAATTCCTAGAGTAAAGGAATAATATTATATTAACATAGCTTCCAAGTGTGTAAGATACAACATCTACAAGAGGTTCATGGGTGATCCCATTATGCCAGAAAGTGTTCCACATGCAAAAAGCATGTAGTTGAGGAATTAAATAGCCAGGGTCAAACAAGTTGAGAATAAAGAATTGAGAATACTTCTGCTCACAAAATATACTCTTTTGCTTGCAACTCTTGATACAATATGTCTCAAACAAGAGAGTTCCATGTTACAAATCTACAATGATAATTTTAAGCATGTTTCTCATCATCTGTGAAGGATTACAAAACACCACTAGTATCTTTTGGAAAATGTGATCAAGCCACAGAATTTCAACCATATGTTTGTAAATCAGTAGGTCAAAACCTGTTCAAATTGTGAAGGTAAGTAAGTAGACCTTGTATGACTACAGCAAGTTATTATAAATTCTTCCAACTTACAATCGTTAAATTACTATTCCACCCAAACTGATAGCATTTTCTTTTGAAGCAAAAGTCATACACAAATCTTCTAATATAATGATCTACTTACAACTATTTCATGAATTGGTTTTGACTATTATTATGTATGAAACACATTCAATATTGCAAGAAGATAACAGAATACTCAGAAAACCTTTTGAAGTGAATCTTGAGATCTCAATGCCTCCATGATGCTCTCCACCCACCTGCTATAAAAATCAGTTACAAAATGGTCATATGAATACATTCCCAACCTTAAACTCATCTACAACATTTTTTTGAGTTAGAAAGAATAGAAATGGTCTTTCATAATAACATAGAAACAACTCAACAACATTAAAGGTTTAAGGATAATGGTGCAGATTGAAGGTTTCTTATATGTGATTGTATAGTCTAGCATTGGAACTGTAAGAGATACGTGTGATTCATCTAATTAGATTTAGATTTAAGAGCCACTCTTTACAAGATAAACTGAAATTGAAATAAATGACTTATATATGCCATGGCAGCCATAATCTGTCATATGTAATAGCAAGTTATAATTGATAGATCTTATAGTGAGCCAAGGCAAAAAATAACCTCCAAAAAGGAGAAATTAAAGCAAAATTAAAACCCCTTTGATAAAATCAAATGAGATGAGCTCAAGTGCTGAAATCATTGGAGCTTTCATAATGGAGACACCTGTTTTCAAATCCCTAGGAGACATGTTACATGCTTAAAAGTGTTAAAAGTTGAATTGGGTAAATTAGCACATTTAATTCTTGGCTTGGCAATTCCCAATGACAAGGCCAAGTACAAGCCTATTGGGAAAAGGTGTCTCAACCTTGCATTCCAAACGTTCATTTTTAATACACTTTGTACGCATTTGCTATTTCATCATCTAGTGATTTTGTCTTCTTGTGGGAGAGTTTGCATCCCATTTGGAGGATGATCGGATTTTGTCTTTAGTCGATTTTTGGCCTCACATGAGGAGGTAGGTGTTCCACTTTGAGGTCGGATGTTTTGGCAATGTGTTGGCATCTTGTGGTGTGTGTAAGGTCATCATGAAGGGAGTTACATATGATAGATTCTATGAGGTGTAAGAGTGTGTAAGAGGGAGGTCATATTGGAAATTATAAAAGGTTGGTACACTTGTCATGGAAAGTCTTTGAGTAGGTTGAATGAGGACAAATTGGGGTGCCCAAGTTTGGGTGGTCAAATACGATAATTTATGACGAGAAAATGCTAAAAGTACCTTGGAGGATCTTTTACCAAGGAGTACATTGCAATTTAGTGTCTTGGTTTGAGCGACATACATCCTACCTTATTGCTAATGGCTTTTCTAAACTATTCATGGTTTCTAGTTTGAACTCTTGCCTATTTATTTGGTGCTTGGAGTTGTAGTTTGTATAGTTGATTTGCAAGTACCATTATGCTACTAGATTCATTCCATATTTGTTTGTTGGTGATACTCCATGTGAACGCTTGCTCTACAAGTGTATTGTAAACCATTTGATTTACTGAATAATGCATTGGGCTGCTTTGGAGTGTGGGGTTTTTCTCCCAAAAGGGTTTTAACTTTTACCCACGTACACCTTTTCTTAGAAAAAGCATGTACAATATATTTTCTTATGTTAGCAATTGTGGAAGAGGCCTTTATTATCTTCAAAACACTAGAAGTATACCTTCATGGAGTTATGGGCTCCAATTGAGTCTTACTATCTATGAGACTTGCTAGGTAAGTATTGAAGTTTAATCAGTCTTTAAGACTTCAATTTTGCAGCCTCTAATAAGCCCACATAAAGCAGTCTTCCAAGTGGTGAAAGATAGCACAGGTTTAATAAAGATTTCATATACCAAGAACAAAAACCTCCAAGGGGGTAGATAGACAAGACATGTTCCATCCTCCTATTGCGAATTCTTCAGCCTAGATTATCTGTATTTCATTTCATACATTAAAAACTAACAAAGAATAGCTGCAACTCCTAGAACATCCTCCTGTTTTTTCCTCTTTAGTGTTTTTCACCAAGTTTTCCTCCCTCTTCCCATAACAAGATTCTATGACATATATTTGTGTTGTAATTTGTCCTTTCGAGACAACACAAAATGGAACAGGATGCAAGGTAAAACCTTTCTAAAAATAAGAAGGGGAAGCTCCTTTGTAAAGGAAAAACGTGAATAAAAACCCTAGGACACTAAACTATGGACAAATTCTACAACTTTTTACATTATGCACAAGGTTTTTCTCTAGGATTTAAACATGAAATGCAAACAAACTTAATCTGCTGTATCTTTTTGTTCTTGCATATAAGCACAAGACTTGCAACAGCTTTTCCACACACATAAACAAGAGATGTTTACTTGCAGCCCAACCTATGATAGCTCAGTCACTTTTTCTAACAAAAATGCAGACACCAAAAAGAGAGTGCACACAATAATTGAATTGGAGTTTTAAGACAAGATTTTATCAATTAAGTGCTTGAGAATTGCATATAAAGCTACAACTACTCTAATTTATAAAGACTGCAATACAAAACTTGCAATAATTACTAATTTCTACTTAATCCACAAAACCCTTCATAGGAGACAAAACACATAAGCAGCTTGAACATTAATTTCAGCAGTAAATTCTAGCATAAAATTACCATTAGAAAATCTAAGTACCAGTTTACAAAAGTTTGCATCCTCATGCAATTAATTATTTCTCATAGTTTGCATGACAATGCAAATTATCAAAAATAAATTAACTAAAGCTTATGTCCAAAATAGATTGTTTGGAAACCAAGTGATCTCTAAATACCAAAATACTTTAAACAATATTGTTTGAAACTAACAATTATTGAAATATGTTTCTTCTAATAATAGTGGATTGCCATAGACAGTAATAGCTAGTCTTAAACATCAGTCGGCTTCTCTAGAGATTTTAGCTATATAATTGGCTATTTTCCCTTCTAAAATTTTTGGAACATTAAACAATTTGCTTTTTTGCTTTTTAAAGGCTTTGCTTGTGAAATGAACAACTTTTCCCCTTCTAGGTCTGAAATTTTGGTGCAAAACCCTAGTCACATTCCTTTGTTTTTTGTTGGTGAAAAAGTGTTTGTGCTAAGTAATTTAAAAGTCTTAGACATTTTCCCATTTAAAGAAAATCTACAAACTGAGTCAATCTTAAAAATTCCAAAGACGTTATACACAAATTATCTAAAAAATCCTTTTCGTATCTCAAGAACCCATATTGTCATTTTTATTTTATGAAGAAAATGTTTTTATTGCTTGCAACAATGATGTCCCTATTTTATGACATTTTGGGCATTTTTAATATAACTGCTCCCTTTTATCATTTTTGAAAGCTTGAAATTTGGCATTTTTACCGTTTAAAAGAAATCTATGAATTGGAGCTAAAAACTTGCACAAATGTTCTACACAAAATATCAAAAAAAACTTTCCATATCTCACCCATGTTGTTGTTTCTATTTTATAGTTAAAACATCTTTGCTAAAAGCGATGATGACATCCGTACTGATGGCAATTTTCCTCTTTTTCTGAATTTATGACCAAAATTGGAACTTTGGGGGTAATATGTCATGTTTTCAAAATTTTAGACCAAAATTGGAACTTTGGGGTGATATGTCACGTTTTCAAATTGTTAGACCAAAATTGCACTTTTTGATCCTCTCCACTATTTTGCTAATTTCTTTTTTTAGATACAAAGGTAGGGGTTCTATAGGGCTCCTTGCCCTTGTTAAGTTAAAGCATTACAACATGAGATAGATCAAGCTGGAAAGGAATTATCAAAAAGTTTCTTTGCTAGCCAATTGACAGTTACATGGACCGTTCGCCAAAACCAAGGATATAAAATACCACCCACAAAACTATATAAGCCAAAAAATACTAGAACAAAAGTATAAATTAAATTCGTATGATATCAAGGACCCGCAAAACCACAAAAACCCTAGCTAAAGCAACACTTCCAACAAAATCTTCTATTATTGACCACCAAAACCTCGCACTACTCCCCAACATTCCAAAACCTCGACAATGCATGCCCCATATCAACTACGTCTACAACCTAGGCCTCCTCAACAACTTGAGACTTTTTATACCAAGATGGAAATCTGACACCGTAACACATCTCCCACTGCCTACAAGCTCTATGAAGAGAGGGACCACAAAAATGTGGAATAGTATGATTGCTCCCTATCTCCAACCACCCTCAGTAATGATAGGCATGCAAGCCTGCAAGAGTTTTCCTACCATCTTCACAATAGGCCCTCAAAATCCTTACTTTATTTCAATTTAGAATTGGAAAACTTTGATTTCGAGTGTTGCAAAGGAGTGGAGGTAGAGTAAACACCCTTTGCACCCAAAAGCTTAGCCTCCTGGCCCTCCTCCAACTCTTCAATCAGAACTCACATACGCACAAACTAATCTTGAAAAAAAACTTAAGTAGCCAAAGGCATATAGCATCTTCTAGTAAGTAGAAGGTGAGATTAGAAATGAAGTCTCCACATAATGCAACCTTAGAGTGCCATCCTGTAGCTAAAGCATGTTCTCACATTACACTCTTGATGAACCAAGTGCTACAAGGTTTTCATAGGAGAAAATGCATTGCAATCATCTATTTGAGATTCTCTCCTATGGCACTTGACTGCCATCACTAATTATAATTTGTTGTTCCTCCAGCCTCACCATCTTTTCTACAAAAATTCTAGGAACTTGCCATTGCCTTATCAACACACACCATGCACAAACTTGTACATATAACATGTGCCCACCACTCACCACTGTCCTCTACCTACCCTATCCTAGAGAATTGTACCATTCTCCAATCAACAATCCATCAACTCTTAGAACCACCTTGCAAAGTTATGATTGAAATGTAACAAAATGTTTAACTAAAATTCCAATGATCCTTAAATGCACCTCCTTGCCTTAATATAACCTTTTCAGAAATAAGATAGCTACTTTAAGACTAGTTTCAGCTCTAAACCTAGCCAAGAGCTAAAAAAGATCACTATACATGGTCATAAGAGGATTTTGATTTACTCCATTGGCTAGATGATCAACAACTAAGTTTAAATGCTTTTTGCAATGTGTAACGCTGATAGAATCAAATTATTTCTTTATAATTTAAGTTTCTTCAAAATAACAATCCAATTTCCAACCTAGATTAATTTCTTTGTTTACTGCACTGATAAATATCAAGGATTCACCTTCCACTTTCAATTTTTTAATATTATGAGAATTTGCCACACCTAGACTTGCTATTAGTGCTTCCAATTCTACTTCATTATTTGTGCGAATACCCAAGAAGAGAGAGTCTCCATAGAACAAATCACCTTGCATGGTCCTAACAGCAAACCCTCCTCCTACTAACCTTGGATTTCTGTTTGCAGCCCCATCAAAATTTAATGTGTAAAAACCTTTGGGGAAAGGGCTCCAATATTCTTTTCTATAACCATCAGCTTTCTTATCATTATCTTTGTCTTATATTTTTGCCACTTATCTCTTGAACAAGTGGCCATTTTGCCAATTGCATTTATATGCTTTTCCCACTTTTAAAGGAAAAACCACAAAAACCACACTTTTGTGCAATCTTTGCCACTTGTTTCAATTTGCCCATTAGGCATAGTTGGCATTTGTTAAGCAACTTGAACAATAACTCGCTACTCATAGAAAAAAAGTCCTAGCAAGTCTGATTGTTGATCTCATTGTGAGTACTCAATGAATCCAATCATACTCATCAAGATGCTGGTTGGATATTTTGATGTCAAAAAATGCATACCCTTGCAATTTCATGCTATATTTCGCACTCGCTTTAGTGTTCATTCCACTAGTGTTGTTTTAGTCCTTTGTCCTAGCCTTCTCTCTCCTAGTGCCAAAGGCTTAGCATTCCTATTTTTTTTCTCCAATCTTATGTTCCAAGTATTGTTCTTGAGTTGTGTCCTAGTGCTTTGACCTTTGCCTGGCTGGAAATGCTTAGAAAATAGCACAACATGCCAACATATGTTCAATGCACTAGCATCTCCCAACATTTCACCAATCCTTAACCATTCCTAAGCATTTCAATCTCTACCACCTATCCAGTCAGCAGGTAACCACTCTAGAGAGAATTTGAACAGCTATCCGCTGTCTTCTCCCTCTTTGATCCATTTTCAAAGAAATTATTTGTGTTCTATCACTCTCTTGACAATTTTGAACTCTCTTGCAAACTATTCTCAATTGTTAATAGCATCAAGGCTATCTTGTGTTATCAAACTCATGGAAGTATGGTAGCAATCCTACAACATGCATTGCAATCTCCATTGGATCCTACAAAGCATTTGTGAGGTGATCTTGTTTTTCATTATTTGTTACAACTTCTCATTTTCTCATTGTCATTGTTGTTGAATGCCTTAGTGCTATCGCCTTTTGCATTTTGGGATTACACTCTCATTTGCTAAGAATTGTTATTCTAGTCCTATTGCATTCAATCTAGCATTGTAATTCTATTGGCACTTCATTTAGCATTTCTATTATTATTATAAAAAATATAGGCTATCTGTGGAGACTGGAAAGCCAACCTAGGGACTTGACCTGAAAGCAAGCTCCATACAACCACAAAAAAAATTCCTTTTATATTCTTTAGCAACAACTTTCCATTGAGAAAAGGATATTTTTCTTCTTAATAGTTTGTCAATATCTTTCCCTTCCCTCAATTGATTTTTTCATTTTCATTGCAATTAGATTGTTTAATCTCTGGTATTTTGTTTATTCTCCCATTGGTGATCTATTTGTCATATTTCAGTTTCATTTTTGTGTAGAACCGAGTGTGTTTTCAAAGATAGATTTGGATTCTGGCAATTTTTTCCATACAAGACTACACTTTGTTGCGCAAACATCTGCGCTTAGCACAGGCATCCAGTCCAGTGAGCTTCAGATTTCAATACCAGTTCCTTTCTCTTATTAATTTCCATTTCTGCTTTCAACTCGTCAATTCTATTATTCATTTTCTATTAAACAATAACAATTTATTCTCTTACTAGTATTTTAGCTTTCTTAGATAACTTAAATTGTTTTTTAGATTAGTTACTGTAGTCTGCTCTAAACAGTTGTGGATTAGTTCTTTAAACAAAAACAATGCTAGTTAATCTGAGTGTAGTGTTCATGAGATCATTTGGCAAAGGAAGCTAGTCATTCTTTCACTGAGTTGAGTTTCATATGTGACAAATATGCAAACACAGAAAAAATGCAGGTTTGAAGTTGAAAAAACACTAATTTTTGTTGTATTTAAAAAAGTGGCCTCTAGAAAACATGACTATAGATTGAAAAGCATGCCTTCAACTGCAAAAGTGTGTGACTGTTTTTTAAAGCAGTATGTGTTTTGTATTTTTGCAAGGTTACCCCAAGTTTCCGGGACAGGGACGGCGGGACGAGTCCCCAAGTTTCCGATTTTTGAGGCCAAAATTAGAGACGGCAAGGGATGGTTGTATAAAAATATAGGGAAAATTTTAAAAATATAGGGAAATTTTAAATATTCATATGATAACATGGATAAGGCATGCATAATACACATTATAGAACACTAACATATAACATTTGTGTCCAACATTATGCCAATACTCAATACGCATTCAAAATTAACATACACGAATCATGAAACAACCGCCAAGTTATAATTTATAAACTTATATCAAAATGCCCAAAGGCTACATTGCTGCCATATACTTTTCAAGTTTGCTATGAAAATCAAAATACAATGTCAGTAATGAATACAGAATAAACAAAGTCAAAGAGCACTGCTGCCCCTAATCATCCCTCATAACCGCATCAAAATCAGAGTCATCCTCTGAGTCACTGCCACTGTGATGCTCCTCCTCAACCAACGGAACCCCAACCAAACCCTCAGCTGTCTCCTCCTCATCTACCTGGGCCACGTCCTCGGGATCAATATCCCACCGTAGAGTTGGAGTTTGTCGATACTCAAGAGTCTGCGATCCTGAAGCCGAAGAGCACTATGAAAGGCCACTAGCTTCTCTGCTCGTCTAGAGGTAAGTCTATTCCTCTTGAGGGAGTGGATAAAGCTATACGTGGACCAATTCCTCTCTGCAACAGAGGAACTAGCAACCTGTGCAAGAAGGCGAATAGCAAGTGTCTTCAACTGCGGTGTATCCCTCCCATGATAGGTCCACCATCCAATAGGGTTCGATTGAGCTAATATAGCTCTATCCAACCTCGCCCGTGGTTTACTCAAGTTTGGGCCCGTAAGATTTGCAAAGTCTAGAAATTGTGACCGAACTAGTGAAGCCTGCTCTGCTGGATAAATCTTTTCAATGGCCCATGTGAACCCATCTAAAACCTCACTATCATCACATGGAGGCACCCTACCAGGCCTTGGTGCATACCATTTTGGATTTAGAGCAAAGGCAGCCATGTGAAGCGGGGTGTTCATTATATTCCACCTTCGTGTCACAATGGGCCCAATGTGTTGCTCATATAAATCCAAAGTGGGGTCCTTTGCCAAAATAACTTGCTTGATCTTCCCAAGCATACTGTCAAATGTCTCATAAATCTCTCCAAGACTAGGAGAGTCTGTATCAGCATATCTGATGACATCTACAATAGGGGAGATGAAGGAGCAAATATATCTGCAAAATACAAACAAAAAGTTCAAAATAATTAGTTGACAAGTTAATTCACATGTTAGAAACTTCAAAAGTTGGAACATTGGACAATAAAATTAAAATATTAAAATCAGAAATTTAATATGAAAATCAGCCATCTAATGTCTTACCTCACATTGGCCCACCAATTGTCATCGAGGATCTTTTGTTTGACATTCTTTCCTTCAGTAGAACTTGCATTAGGCCATCTAGCCCATTCTGCATTGACCATCATTGCTTGTAGAGGCTCAATACACCTCTACCATCCTCTCTAACAAGATGAAGTATGTGGCATATCTACATTCAATGTTCATTCATTGATTCAATGATTCATTAAAAAATAAAAATTTAAAACAAAAACAGATTATGAATACAAATTGAAAGTGAAACAAAATGAAGTGAGTGGCATACCTTGTCTCAACAGGTTTGAGAAATTCCTTCTTTGAAAATGTTTTGAAGAGAGCAAGTGAGGTGTGGTGATTGCAAATAAACATTTGAATATCTCTAGCTTCTGCCACTATTTTCTTCACCCAATCCAACTTCCCTATGTCTTTCAATGCATTGTTTAATGCATGAACACAACATGGGGTCCAAAATATGTGCCTGTACTTACCCTCCACCATCAACCCAGCCGATTTGCACACACGTGCAGAATTGGTGATCACTTGCACCACATTTGCAGCCCCAACCTCCTCTATAGCATCTCTCAAAATGGAAAACTGGAATTCTGCATCCTTACGTTTCCCCGAACAATCTATGGCTCTAAGAAAATAAGAACCAACAGGGCATGTGACTATGACAATGATGAGTGGCCGACATCTACAATCAGTCCACCCATCCATCACTATAGAGCACCCCGTCCTCATCCACGTTTGCCTCATCTCCTCCATTAACACATTAACTTTGGAGTACTCTTTGTCTAGGAGGGTGGTGCGTAGCTTATGATCTCCAGGGGGTATGAATGAAGGACCAACTATGGCTATTTCTCTCACCATTTGTTTAAAATAAGAGGAACGGGCCACATGAAATGGAATGGCATGTGCAAAAAAGAATTTGGCAATGGTGGATTCAATACTCTCTCGTGCTTGGTTATTAAACAGGGACTCAACTGAGGTTGCCTTTTCACTACCACTGCCACTCACCTTCCTCTTTGCTCTTAAGAGAACTCCATTGATACCAACCGTGGAAGGACTAGGAGTAGGCATGGATGATTGTGCACTTGGGAAAGAAGGAGACCCACCTTCAACCCCACCATCACACTATATTTGAATTTTTTGGCATTCTAAAAACAGGTCATTTGTCAATGAAGGACACACTCTAACTCCATGGCTCACCTCACCCAAAAAATGAGACCTAACTCTTGTGTAGCTGCCCCTAAAGTCTTTTTCACAAACATGGCAAAACCAAACCCTTCTCCCCCCTGAATTTTTTTGTCTTTCACCCACGAGTGTAACATATCGAAGGAATGGTTTTTTTGGGTTTAATGGGCGTCTTGCATAGTCTTCCATAGTTTTGGTATTGGTTGATGAAGGATGGCATTGGATTGGGGTTCTTTCACTTCTTTGCTCTCTAGTTCTACTACCACCCCCACCACTTTGCCTTCTAATTTGCATTTCAACTTCACTATCACTTCCATTCTCACTGTTGTTCATGTTTTTTGTTTTTAGAATGCAAGTTTCAACTGAAAATGCAAAAAAATTAAAAAAATCAGACAATGTATGCTTCACATTTTACAAAAAAATGAAAAAAAAAAAATAGGGAAAGAAAATGCATACCTCTTTAGTGGATTTGCACTCCCTTCAACACTATTTCAACCTCCTCTCCTCCTTCAAGCTGCTGCTCCTTCTCCTTCAATGGCTGCAACTTGTTTTTCTCTCAAACCCTTGGCTGCTCAAACAAACAAAATGCACATAATGAGGTTAGAGAGGCCCTTTTTCTTTCATAAGAGAGTCAAAATCCATAGGGCCCACACATGCCACATAGGCTGGGCCAAATTTTTTAAAATTTGTGATTTTTTTTTAAGTTACAAGTGACTAAAGTGCGGGGGACGGCCGGCCGTCCCCTGGCCGTCCCTCTTCCAGTCAACGTTGTCCCCCTATCCCCGATACATTTCCTGTGTTTTTTGGGAAAAGAGGGGTGGTCCCCTATCGTCCCTTTGCCGTCCCCCAATACCCGGGACGTCCCGGGAACGGGTACGGGGCATTTTGGGGGGGGGGGGAGGGGGGAACGCATCCCTGGGTTTCCCTGTATTTTTTAAGTTGCCAAGTCAAATATTTGGGCTCTTCCGAGTTTGAGTATGCAAACTATGGTAGAGATGTTTTCACTCCATATCAAATACTTCTTATAACCCCTGCTCCCACTAACCACATCTTGTTCATTATCTTTCACTAAAACGGGAGCAAGGAGAATCAGAAGAGAATATAGTCTCTCATTATCCACCTTTGTTTCTGTCAAGACACTATAAAATCATCTTAACAAGAAGCTCTTATTACCTTATTCTTTTAAATTTGCATGCAAGTTTATCAATTAACAGGTAGGAGATAATTTAATTGACTAGACAGCTCACTGCATGTTAATTAGTTTTTAGATTAGAGAACAAAGGGGACTTCACATTTATAATTTCATGTCTTTAAAATGTTTTAACCAAAAAGAGAGTTTACCATGAAAACATACTATGTGGTGTGCCAGTAAACTTTTCATAATTTATGTATGACTGATTGTGATTTTCTTTGCTTTTGGTAATATAAATCAGAGCCAAGTGTATCTTTCCACCAATGGAATAATTATCTTCATAAAACCAAATTCTTCAATTTGAAGATAGATCTCACCTATGTCAGCTTTGTGATTTTACAAGCTTGTTTCTACTTAACTACAGAACTGAAAAATACCAATCCATGATTTCAAACACCTCAAGTATCTTCCTGCTACATGTTATGTCAGAAGAGGAGATTTCATTCGTGTTGACTTTAATTTACCTCACAAAAAACTTATATATTGATTAGAAGAGTAAAAACTAGTTATCCCGACTTCAAGTTTGTTCTGATTTAGCATAATGCTGTTCTTATCAAAAATATGATTTCAGAATGAAATCAAAATGTTGAAATTCCGTAAATGTTTATTTGTGACCTCATAGGCTTGATCTTCATGAAGGCAATTTCGCTGTAGGATCACAACTTGCTTCTCAAACTCTCCAATGAGATTCTTCTGCCAAATTATTCCATAGGGGTTTTCAATCTGATCCTTCAAAAGGTTGCCACTTTTGGTTTCTGACCAGGCAAAAACGTCCTTGGATTGCTGTTCCTCATTTTGAACCTGAGGAATCCAGCCACAATCTGCCATTGTTAGCTTTCACTTTTTGGTGGCAATCCACAGCTAGCATTCCAAAAGGTTTGATTAATCGCATAACATTGGACAAGTGAAGAAATGTCAAGTGAGGGACAAAAATGACACGACTTGAAACGGACTTTGATGGGATTCAATTTTTTTCATTAACACGAGCCAAAGACAGATGCCTATAAATTTGGGGTGTTAAAAAACAAAGTCGAATCTTAATGCATATGATTTTTAACTTTTTCCCTAACTCACCAGTTTGGATTCAGGATTTGGGATGAAGGGTTCTCCAACACTTTTCAGACCCAAATTAAGTATGGCCTTGGTACAAAAACATTGAAAACATAAAAAAGTAAAAACTATAGCCAAATGACAAGCTCTTAAATCTCCATGGTAGTAAAAGAATGTCCATAGTGGCATAGTATTATAAGTACGACATAGTCAGATTAATAGCTTGATGAAGTTTCAGCCTGAGTATTCATGAAATGATAAAAGGTGAGTATGAGATGAGAAGTAAGTTATTGCATTACTCCCTTTTGTTTTTGTCCCTTGGTGTCGCTTTAGGTTTTAAAATATGACTCTTTTTTTTGTTTTGCCATTTTTCTTAGTATTTATCTTTTAAAGGAATGAACCCAGGTTCACCCCAGTTAGGTTAATGACAAACCCTAGATATGCCTGAGTATGGTCCTGTGCCTGGAGCAAATTGGGGCTTATTTTTGAGGAGTATCTGGTCTGAGATCAGAATCCAGTTTGAATTGTGTATGGTATGGGGTGGTGGTGGGGAGCCAAGGAGAATTTGGTAACATAGCTTTCATCTTAATCTATGCATTCATGTCATAATGTGAGAATACTGGCAAAAAAAATTAAAGGATATTTCTCTGTGGGCTATCCCTTAGTATACTTTAAAGCAATTTACTACTGAAAAAGAATAGATGCACAATATAAGCAATATTCATTTTGCTTGATAAACCCCACTCTATATTTTGTATTGCTTTCTATCTGGTCTGGGATCAGAATCCAGTTTGAACAGTGAATGGTATGGGGTTGGTGGTGAGGAGGCGAGGAGAATCTGGTAACATAACTTTTTCCTTAATTTATGCATTCATATATGTATGCAACAATGTGAGAATATTGGCAAAAACATTTTAAGCATATTTCTCTGTGGGTCATCCCTTCATTTTCTTTATTTTCTTTAAAGCAATTTGCTACTGAAAAAGAATAGATGCACTATATCAGCACTGTATGTTTTTCTTGGTATATCTCACTCTATATTTTGTATTGCATTCTACAGAAGGAGATGCTTTTGCTAGCCTCTTCATTGCTATCAGTGTTGGCTGTATTTTTGGATACCAATGAACTATCGTGTTCATTCATATGGATAAATATTAATCCAGTACACCCTATACATATAGATATATAGTATAAAATAGAAAATTAAAAAAAAATAAAAAATAAAAGAGGAAAAAGAGAAAAAAGAGACCCTTCTAACCCAGGATTCTCTGGGTAATAAATCTTCTGGAAGCCAGATTTTCTTGCAGCAGAAGCAGATGTTTCTCCAATGCAAGCAACAGCGCCATTCCAGCCCTTAATATTTGATATGATTTCAGCCCAAGCCCTGCTATCAAAAAATTTATTTGGGCTCATTAAAAGAGGGTCATAAACAACACTACTGAAAATTCACTATCATTAAAGCTGCAGATTTATTAAGTATACTTTCAGATAGATATGAAAATGGTTGTTCATGTTGCAGAACCTAACAGTAGATGGTGATGCTACTGCAACAACAGGTACTAAAACTGCTTCTGCCAACAGTGCTTGATCCAGTTCATGAATGGGTACCTGAGTTCAATGCATCCCACCATATATCATGTCAGTATTTTCTATACACAAGCAAAATATTCATTTTGTATTCTCTACAGAACCAAACATATCAAGCATTCTCACAAGAAATTTGCACCAGACTTGATAGGTGGCACAACATGCTTTCTCATGAAAATCAAATTTCAACAGAAGCTTCAGTAACAGGATTCTTACTGTGGAGTATGTATTTAATCTCATTACTTGAAATCCACGATCTGATAAAGAGTGCTCTGCAACCAATACAAAATAATATTTTACATGGTTTTCCACTATATTCATCTCAACAAACTATTTTTTTCTCAATTAAAAAAATTGTCTAGAATTGCAATCTCAGATATTTAAACTCCATGTCCCTATATAAATCTGATCTATAGACACCAGGATAAAGAAACGAGTGACAAAAAGCAGAATGTTTGTACATTATCTAAAAATAAAAATAAAAGTTCAGAAAAAAGAGGTAATAAAAACTAAGATATGTTGCATAATCAAACAGAATGTAGAATAAAGAAAACTAGGGCATAATGGAAAAAAGACAAGCATAAGAATGGGGAAGAACATGAAGAAGAACCATCAACTTGTTTAGACAAAATGGGAAACTGGTATGTCAACATGAGTGCAACTTATCCTCCTTTTCAACCATCTATTGAGTACTAGAAAAGAATGCATAAGAAATTTATGAAGCTTATTTTCTATACATTTTTGATAGATTGTTGCAGGGGTTCTATACTCAAAGTTTGTTGAATATCATTTAAGGCAAATCAGATTATCTAAACTAAAATTTGCCACCTTCCTAGTTTTTCTACAATGACAAACATTTCCAAGTTTAAACAATGTTCTCTGAATTCTTCACAATAGTAGAGAATCTGAGCTGAATGAATCAAGACTTGATGGATTTTATAGATTATAACTAACATAGTTTACAAGTCAACTCAAACCACGTGTTGAATTTAAGGAATATACATACCAATTTCATCACTGGCCTTCATGGAAGCTGGATAGAGTACTGTACACATCTCTTGTAACTTTGGAAGCTCTCCAGCCAACACTCTCCCAGTTGCTGTGATTATATACAGACACAAACTCTAGTCATCTTTAATTGAGATATGAAAATCAAGTTCTAATTAATTCAGTTATACACACTAAAGGATCTGTGTAATTAAAAAAGAAACAACTTGTTGCTAAACTAAGCTTACGATATGTTCCTTGGAACTAACTTAATCCGATCTTTGACTTTGACAAACATAAAAATAAAAAATTACAAACAGTTATAGAAATCATCTTGAATGAAAGTAATGTATTTCCAAAATAAAGATGTTTGCAACTAACTGCAACTTCTGACAAAATATGCTCAATTATCTACAATATAGAAGATCAAGTTCATGGATATTGTTGGTTCTTAAAAAACACACCCCTAAAAAAGGAAAAACTTGTTTGGATTCTGATGGCACACTAATCTATTGGACAATTTTGTATATTGGCTGTCCTTCCAAGCACATAGATCTGTTGATTCTGTAGATAATAGCCAACTTAAGTGTGCCTTCCGACAAATATTGTAAAAGTGATTGCATGTACTCTCTATTAAGAACATACGCTTTTCAGATTTTTTGTCAAGTTCATTTATCTGGGTAGGATATGACAAATAGGATCTAATTTGGCCATAACACAGAATAATTCAATATCACACTATCAGTTTCAACATAATGATTTGATACAAGAATACAGAAAATATATACTCAATCATTAAAACCATTAAACCATTTGCATCTATATTCCAAGGGAAAATAATACAAGGATATTTGTACCTAAACAAACAAACCAACATAGTTGCAAGTGGAATAATAAACTGGTGAACAGTGAAATAGCTAAGGCAAATGAAAAAATTGTGTATATGCTTAAGGAAGAAAACATAAGAATAAGTTGTAGCCAGTTCCCTTGATTTTCCACAAATTGATTCAAAGAATAACATTTGCAAGATAGAGATGTTGCACCTTTTGATGGCTTAAAACCAATATTTAGTTTGTTTGAATTTTCTATATTTTCAAAGATACTTGCAGTGCCAGAGCCCACAGCTGCAACCTGGACATTTGGAAAACCTGCCTCCCTGAAAAGGTTCAAATAACAAAGATTGACCATACAAGACTCAAGAGTATAAATTTTATCAAAAAAACACGCTAAAACACAAATATATGAAATGAATGAATGTGTATGCATGTCCATATAAAAACAAAGGAAAACATTATTGGAAAATTTCTTGGGTGATTTGTGGCCTGCTTGATTCTCTTATGTGAATCAAAAAATTCAACTAATAGCTCTTTATCTGTGGTAAAAATCACATTCAACAAGCATATAATTATAAATATTAAGCTTCTTTAATATTAATATCAAGGATAGCTACCATTAGAACTTGTTACACAAATGAAAAAAAAGAGGGAAATAAATTTGACGCACATAACAAACACTCCTAAGACTGAGCATAACATGACTCAACGTAGGAGGTATGGCCCTCCCATCTTTTCCTCCCACATAAAGTAATGTCTTTGGGGGAAATTTTACTAACAGATGAAGAGATTCAGAGATGCTCAACAAAACACAAATAAGACTACACTCATTGAAGCAAGTAACAACAAAAACAGAATATTTTCTATCAAAAGGAAAAATCATCACCAATTATAGTCATAGATGTTCCAGTGACAGAAAGGTCACAGTGCATATGGACAATCAACAAAAGAGCACTCTTTTGAAGATTTGTGAAGCTCCATCCATCTCCAGCAGGCTTAAAGACTGGATACTAGATAACCGTACCACATAAGGGGAAAAAGGAAATTTGAAAGGAAAAAATGATTATTTCACACTATAGTTTGTAAGAAAAGAGGACCAAAAAGCCATCTTCTATACTGGACCATGGTCTACAAGTGTAGATGGTTTGTTCATTCAGCACTGGACAATAGGCATACTAGATGACCCCCAGGCTGAGTAAAAGATCCATGATGCGCATACCCAAGGTTGACAAGTCTTGACAGCTAGAGAGCTGGTGATATGCACCCATCCTTGTGCCCAGGGCTGAAAGTAAAGAGAACTAGATGACCCTCAGACTGAGTAGAAGATCCGTGATGCCTAGTATGCAAGTGAAAGAGCTGGAGTATACTTGTAGCAGTACATGGAGGTAGAGATCCATCTGTGTGTGCTTTTAACCTCCCAATTGATAGAACTTAGAGGGTCATATCTTGTAGTAGCTATTTGACCATGAAAATATCTACTTCAAAAGTAGGTGATGCCATGAAAATTGGCATACAAGATATGATAGCAAAAATGAACCCATGAAAACAACTTCTATGCAACAATCTCTAGTGCAAGTGATTCTAAATCCAAATTTGTTAAAAAAAGGCAGTTGACAAATCACCTGCAGACATAAGCTCACAAGCTAACCACTAAATATAAACACATTAAATATGCATTCCAAACAATTTTAGGCCAACGAAATTCAATTAAAGAAGATCACATGCATCTTTTCTAGAAGAAATAGAAAGTCATTTTACTCTCTCAAGTCAATTTCAAGCAATCATTGGAGATAAGCAATAGTTGGATGCTACATTAGAAGTTGCTAATATTAAATGCCAAACCAACAAAGTGCTCAGTCGATTTTATGGTACACACTTGAGAAATAAAAGGAAATATGTTCCTTTAAATAAAAATTAATAATTCTTAACCAAGAAGCCCTAATGATGTACCAAACAATCATATGTACAAGACTTTTAGGCTTTTAGCGAATAACAATGGCAAACTGTTAAATCCAATCATTTAAATGCAAAAGAAGACAACAAAACACAGAAAAGATCGAAACAACTTAAGGATTCAACAACCTAAAACCAAGGAAATTAAATTTCACAAAGAAAGATAAAAATCCACTTGCTAACCCATAGTGGAGCAACTCTAAGAATGATTCTTGTCTTCAGGGGTGCATTGACAAGGGCGGAATATTTGTTCTTCTAGGATGCAAAAGAAAGGTTTGAGTTATTGGTTGCATTCCACTTTCAAAACAAGCCAATAAGTACGTTCTGAGAAAGTGAAGGTGAATACATCTAGCTCATTCTGAAGATAAATAGACAGCCATAGACAAACTCGGTTTAAAGAGTCTTATTAACCTCTTGAACCTCCAACTTGATAGACGTAATTAAAATGGACATATATATTGTTGGACTGGCTGGACCAATGCCTGCCAAAAACAGAAAAAAAACAAGCCAATAACTCCAATCTGTACACAAGGAGGTAAATCTTTCCCTAATAGTTTCTCCATAAGCAGCTCAGCTTTGTTGTGGCTCGCTGAGCTGTGACTGTATCCTGAAACAAATCCAAGCATCCCACATATCCCCATCCATTGGGCCATAAAAAGGAGGAATGAATATCTTGTTGTCCAACTTGAAAGTAGGTAAAGTAAATTAGAAAAGCAGTATGAGCGGAGCTGCTGAATTACCATTGTCCCATCAGCTGTTGGGCTATGCTTGACATTTGATTCATTAGTTTAAATTGATATTAACTTTTTATCATACAACTCTTGAGCAAGGAATTGGATTAAGTCATAATTTTGGGTGATTATTGAAGATTATTGAACTAGCCATAATTTTTTGGTAAACTTTAAAAAAATCTAAAGAAAACAATAAAGATGATGCAAAAAAGCATCACACAACAAGAGTAAAGGCATTTTTTGTGCCTTTCTTTTTCAATTATAATAATTCCATGCTTCCTATGTGCCATAGTTTCTCAGTCCTAATTTGAATTATTCTTGTTACAAGTCTCTAGGTCCACAATTAGAATGAATGGTCATGGATTCCACTCAACTTGCAGTCAAATAAGAAGAAAATGAAGGTTTGAAATTTAGAGACCCCTTGGACTTTAAAAGCAATCTAATAGACAAATATATATATATATATATATATATATATATATATATATATGTTTTGGTTACTTTATTTTGGGATAGCAAGTGGGTGTCGCAGACCCAAAGACCCTGTGTCGGGCTTTTCAGTTTCCAGTTTTGGCAGCAAGGCATTCCACATGGGGCAAGTCCACTAATCCCCCTAGATGACACGCAATGACCAACTCCAAACACCATGGGTACACTGGGGTTTTAAACATGTGACCATCCACTGTGTTTGACCAATCTATGCCCCAAGGACAAGCCAAATTTATACTACAAAGTGCATTGTAATTTTATTTTGTTTAATATTTAGCCAACATCAGTGCCCAGAGTTGTCTCAAATCTGATTGAACTTTCAAGGTAGTCTATTACCTTTTATGACCGTAGAATTCACTAGTAATAAAAGATATTGGTTAGTTGACCTATGCATTCACTGTATTTCTCATACAGCAACTCAAACATATATTGATGATTGAGAAAAAATGATGTAATAATATATCGTAATACATCCCAGATACATATAAGAATATCCTCTAACACTTCAAGAATGGACAAGATCACTTACTTCCATGCTTCTAGAAATACCAAGGCTGCTTCTGGAGATGTTATGACAATCCAATCGAACATATTATCTGCATCATGGGGCGACAACAAAATCATACCGCAAAATAACTTTCTTTTTGAGGGAGATTAATTAAGCAATTACGTACAAACCCAAATAAGTTTAAAACTATAAACTAAATCAACTCTACCATCAAAACAAACATCATAATACCATTCACGCAAAACTACCAAAATTGTTACAAAGAGAATCATCAATTCATAAGGCAAGGCCTGCCTTCTGTCTAATAACTGACAGCAATACTGTATGCATCTAGTAGCCTGGTTGATGTGTCTGTCCTCTAAAATGACAAACCTAACTTAAAAAATAAGTAAACTGAAACTATAATTAATAGCCCAACATAACAAAAATGTAAACATGAAATTGCTATTCATGCATAATCTTGCACTTGTTTGACTAAATACACCAAGATATGAATATGTGTTTTCAAAGAAATGCAACTTGCAGTGTTACATGGTTGTGGCTAAGTGCAGGCATAAGCACAAGAGAGAAGGTGGTAGGCATCAAATTGTTTTAAATGTGGCTTTGGCAATGTGTTGATTTATTTTCCTTTAACAAGCTCAAAGGCTCAAAATTGAATACTGACAATAACTCAAATGCAATTTGTGTATCCACAGGTGCTCCGTGCTATAATTTTCCTTGCCTATAAATAATACCAAAACTATAATTACTAGCCCAACATAACAAAAATATAAACATGAAGTTTCCACCTATGCATATTCTTGTATTTGTTCTCTTATATAGATCAAACTATGGATATACCTTTCAAAGAAATGCAGCTTGTAATGTTGCATGGTTGCATCTAAGTGCAGGTATCTACACGAGAGAAAGGGCAAAAGGAGTGTAACTATTTTAAATACACCTACGACAGAGAATTGACTTTCTTTCCCTAAAATGAGCACAACGGCTTAAAATTGAAATATGACATCAATTCAAAAGAAATCTGTGTATCTGTAAATGCTATAATTTTCCTTGCCTTAAAATAAAAGTAAAACTGAAAGTATAATTAATAGCCCCACATAACAAAAAATATAAGAATGGAATTTTCTAATATGCAATATTCTTGCATATATTCTAATAAATAGATGAAACTATGGATATGTGTTTTAAAGAAACATGCATTGCAGTATTAAATGGGCGTGCCTTAGTGCAGATAAAAACACATAAGGTACAATAAATATGAAACTATTTTAAATGAAGTTATGGCAGTATACTTGCCTAGAACAAGCACAGAGGCTTAAAAATGAAAATTCACAACAATTTGGAAGCAATTTGTGTATGCATAAATGGTAAATGCTATGAAGCTAAGCACATGATTTTATCATGTCAATGAGGTTATAGACTATCCAGCTTGGGTGTGCATAACCCGTGGTTATATTAAGTCAAATAGATAACTTGTGGAATAAAGCTAAACATTAGTTAGTAAGCCAAATGGGTAATGAGGGAAGTGTGTTGTCATATCTTGATACCTTTAGGTAAATTATTCCAGATTTAAACTACCCCAGGATTTAGTGTTGCCTATCACCTACATATCAATTCACTCTTCTCAACTCTTCATCACTTGCTAAAGGCCTCTAATATGCAATTTTGGGGTCAATCTATTACAACTATGAGTTTTGAGTCTTGACTAGCATTTTTGGGTTCTTTTTCATTTTGGATTTTGTTTGATTGCTATCGTACTATTCTAAAGCTAATCCTTGACCTTTATCTTCAACAATTTCACATAATTGTAACAGAATTGTTTATTGATCTAGAACAGTCTTGATATGTCACATTCCCCTTGGACTTGAAAAGCCTCCTCAGTTCTCTTTGCTAAAGGAGGATTCGGGGGTCTTCATTTGTGCTTCTCTGTCTGTCGATCTTCATTCCATTTACCGTGACAAGTTTTGGATTGTTTTTTAATAATGTCCTCTAATTTGTTTATGGTCTCCAATATAATTTAGTAAATTTACTTATCATCTGAATGTCTTTGTGTGTTTGGAATATTTGAGCAGAGTTCTTTCCCAGCTAGATTGATTATTATTCACCATAGTGTAGGTGCATGAGAAAAATTCTAACATGCATTCACACCAGTGTTTAATCCTACCAATACCTACACATAACATCAGAATACAATATGTATGCATACTTTAATACCATTGCCTTCTATCCCACATCAATGAACTTTAATCTTGCTGTAAATGCTGCACTGCTTGTAGATCTACTTTAATGCTCACCACCAATATGCTTGATGAAATGCTCCAAAGAGGATACCTTCAGTCAAATACGAAACTGAACCCACTGTCTTGCCCCTTTCAGCAGGTACTACTTAAGGATGTGAAACTGTGAGAAGGCTTCTGATTTACTTGCTTCTCTTGTGGGGGGGAAAAAGTAACCCCAAATCTGATAAATGCCCCTATAATATTCTCAAATGCCTACTACTTAAGGATGTGAAACTGTGAGAAGGCTTCTGATTTACTTGCTTCTCTTGTGGAGGGGAAAAAGTAACCCCAAATCTGATAAATGCCCCCTCGATCAGCTCCCAAATGTTGGTATATAGTGGAAAGACACTCAACACCTCCAATAGCTGTCCAACCTTCAACAACACCTGCTTAACCTACATAATGAAAATTTGAAACCCAATTTTGTGAAATAAGAAAGAGAAATTAGGTTTTTCTTTACTTGAGTTGAGTTGATAGGGATGGAGCATTAGTATGTGGTAAAAGTGAGGGAAAATAGACATGAGGTAAGGGTAGATTAAATTGAGTATTTTGCCATAGGAAATCCAATAAAAACAGTGGACCTGAAATCCGTTCAGGAAAGAGGATCTGCCATCACAAACTAGATGAGTCTGACAAGGATTGGTGTATCTGGTCTGTGATATTAGTATTCCTAGAGGTTTGTCCAACTATTTGGCAAAGAAATATTGGAAATAATTGATGGAAGATGGAAGATGATATAGAACTCTTTCAGTACATTAGTATTATGAGACTAAACAACTTGGCATGGATAGAGATAGAAGGAATGAAGTCATAAGTGGCTTTTATGAGACCATAGAGAAGTCTTCCTGATCCAAATGTTGAAAGGACAATTAAAGATTGACTCAGGGTATAAAAGTCACAAGAAGCAATACTTTATAGCACATCAGCCAAGGATAGCATGCCACATTGTGATAGACTATGATGGAAATCCTATGGGATAAGTGCTCATGTGAAATGACCTCATTGAGAACATAGATGAAAACATATGAAAATACAAAAAAAGGACAAGAGATATATAATGCCAATATTGTGTGACTGCACGTTTCATTAGCATGAATTGCACTATGATGAAGGTTTATGTTGATTGGATAAGAAATAACATACAAAAACAAAAAATCCAAAATACTGAAAGGTGAAATCTAATTATAGAATGAGAAATATTGCCAAGAGAAAATCTCATCATCTCCTCATTTCTTTGAGAAAACAGTGCCTGATTTCTATAAATGAATAAAAAAAACACATAGATTCCAAGTTGAGCAAGCAAGAAATGAAATCTGCGATAATATAGCTACTGCATGCAAACCATGAACAATGACAAGTCAGTTCTAAGATGGATAGAATCTAAATGTCAAACGAGAAGACTGAGAAAACTTGGGAATGAAATATCCTGGAGACTTAAATACATAGTTAACTAGAGACATGGGGATATGGGTACCAATACAAGGACAGGGACACTGTTAAAATTAAAATTAGAATATGTGAGTAAATAAATAAGGGTACAGTTATATTATATATAAATGTAGTCAACAAAAATAGCTAATACAGGGGCCGGGATGTGGTCCTTGTTCATGTACTAGAGTTTACTGATTACTGTGCTTAAATGCATTGTTAATGCTAAAATGATCTTTCTATGAGAATTTACGCTCCAAAAACTAATGATCTGAATGGAAGATCTTTGTATTGAGAAGATACTATTTTAGTTGAATGAAAGATTGATCCAGGGCATAGAACTTTGTCATGTGTTATTTAATTAAATGCAAAGTCACTAGATCTCCCCTCTGCTTAAGAATTGAACCTATGAATGGCAAAAAAATAGGAGAAGAGGATGCCAACACTGACATTGTGAAAATTTACTCCTTGGAACTATGAGGAAGCTCAAATAGGAACTTGACCTGCTGCCAACTGAGGAAAGGAATGAGAAATACAAGAAACATAGAGTTCATCATTGTTCGTTTGGATTGTTGATTGTTTTGAGGAAGAAGATTGGACTTAAGTTAGTAGATATGAATATGGTCAATGTGTTGTTGATGGCCCTATGCTATGGATATAACCAGAACAGTCCTAAGAAAGCATAGCGGTTAGATACCGTTCAAAAGCTTCAGTCATGAGGAAAACCATTTATAGAAAATTTATAGTCTATGTAATGATATCTTCATTGAGGATAATGTGGCTAACCATTTATAGAACCATGATGCCTTGCATTTAAGACGGCGGGGGGACGGGGGGGTGGAGGGGGTTCCTTTAGAGATGGTTTCAAAGAACAATCAATTCCCTTGATGATTTATGGGAACTAAAGAGGGCATGCTTAGTTGTGTAGATCTAACCAAGTTTGTCAAGTCCATTTAAATCAAGTTCTATTTCTGGAAGAGAAATCATTGTGGAGATTCAATATGATTATGCGCATTATTTTATCAATTGTTCAAACATGCTCATAATTTGCTGCATAAGTTGGAGCTGAAATTTCTATCATTGTTATTCTTGTAGTTCTCATCAAAGGTGTTGCACAAGTCAAGGTTCTAGGCTATGAGAAAATGAAAAAACATAGAAAAAGAGGACAACTAAAGCATTGGGAGCAGTCATGTGTTCTACAAGGTCAAAGGCAGATTTAGGGAGATCTTCAACTTGCATCAGCCTATGGATATGAGGATCTCATACTACAAGTAAATTTAGTTCACAATCATAGACGTGGTTTTGTCATTCCTCGTAAAACTCCCAATGCACAACCTTCATTGGAAGGTATTGCGTGGAATCAAGTAAAGCATCTTGAGTCCAAGTTGGCATGTGTCAATTTTTTGTACTACAACCACTATTAAAAAACTCACAACTTGCCAAAACTTGCAAACCTAAATTTGACTTGAATTCAACAACTTCGCGAAAACTCGGCAAAACATAGCAAATTAAAAAAATACTTATATTCCTTAAAAAACAATGTAGACACATTTTGCAAGGTTTCACTGCACTTTGTAGGGTTATAGACAGGTTTTGCAAGGTTTCAAATAATTTTTTTGAGTAATTTTCCAAATCCCAAGGAGTTTGTTGCAAACTCATGATGAGCACTCATGGAAAATCTACAAGGACTCGCACAAATCTGTTGATGTTATTAGCAGCTTCGGGCTGCTTCTTCCAGCTTACACAATTAGAGAATAGACATAAATTAAATGATAGCATTTCGGCTATTTAATTAATATGCGCATGATTTAATTCATGTGGGCCGACCTTCCTTATGTTCAAATAATTCATTTTATATTGAGGCCGACCTTTGGCATTTATTGTATTTATTTTATTCTCTCTATGAGAACCGACCTAATTGAGGAGGTGCCTCATCTTGTATATATACAAGGTCACATTTGTTCATTTATTATTCAAGTTCATCCATCATTCCTACAGCAGTTCACACTTAAGCAGCAGAGCATCATCTTGTAGCAGCAGTCTGATTTCAAGGAAGAACATATTCATTTGTATCTTTTGCATCTAGGAGAGGTGCGACTGTTATTGTATCAAATTCGGCCATTGCTGGGCCTGTGTTGTAAGCAGATTTCTGCTCTTATTCCTATATTATATAAGAGGATTATTTGTTGGGTTTTCCCAGGGTATCTTGCTGTGTTTATTATTTTATGTGTTGCAATATTTTAAGTGCTTTCAGTTATATTATCTGATCTATGAAACACTAACAAAATCTACCTCCAAGTTGGAGTGTGAGTTTATTGTCCTTGAAACAAGCTCACAAGTTACGTGAGTACTTTGCAAGTTCTATAACTATGACTATAACTGTCATGTCCCCTTTTCAGAATTGAATTCATTGGGAGAACCCATAACCTATTTCTTCATTTCTTGTAGGCTAAGGGATAAAATGAGGGAAACGATTAATAATAATATTTTAAGTTGGGCCCAATCACTTTATTTTTTAAAAGGGCAACTTAAATATTATTATTGTATTTAAAAAAATGTTTTTGAACACTTGGAAGGAATTTTAGGAGAGAAACAAAAGTTAAAATAGAGGGCCCAAAAAGAATTTATAAAAGGAGAGAAAATTGATCAAATGCATGATCCATTTTGTTATTGCAATCAAATCATTTTCCAAAGCTTGAGCACTTGTGTCCATCTTCCCATCTAAGGATGGAAATCTTTGGTGTGTGAAAATTTGGAGAACAAAAACCCTTGGTGTGCGAACATTTGGAGGATGAAAACTCTCTTTGTTTCTAATTGGGATTGGAAGATGAAAACCATCTTGTCCATTTGAAGTGATTCCATCTAGAGATCACATTGGTGTTGAATATTGCAACTTTATTCTAGATTTGGAGCAACTAAGGAGCATTTTGGAGGATTTCATCCATGTTGGAGATTACTGACAAGTTTTCAGATCTGATTGCAAGGAAAAATAGCTAAGTTCCAAAGGTATTTTGTTGAAGTTTGCATTGTAGATCTAATAGCAAGGGTGAATTGTCAAATTCCAAGAAAAATCCAATAAAATTAGAGACATTGTTAGTTGTTTTTCTGCCATACAGCTATTGCACCCTCCTTTCTACCATTGCTTCACCTATTTGTTGTGTTGTACAGTCACGGTCATAAACCTGCATTTGCCTTACAGCCATTTGCTGTCCACTTCCCCAGCAACCATCATTTGATCCGTATTGCAATCCATACAATCTAAAAATAGTTTCCTCAACCACCATTTTCTAGATATGCAGTCTGTATGGTAGTATGGCAACCTATGAGTGGGCATTTGTCATCATAAATTCTAAAAATGCTTTCCAATTTAGTATATCAAATTTTATCAGTAGTTATAATTAATGAAATATCAGATCTAAGGGTTTCATTATTTGATTTCATGTTGCTATTCGATATTTTGTTTATGCCTTATTATCCATGTACAAACATAAAAAAATTGTATGTATGATTACAAAATTGAAAAAAGACATTACAATGGTATCCAAATTTTGATCTTGACAACTTGCAGGGTTAGATCTAACTTTCAATGTAGCCCAATGAAAAGGAAATTAGGTTTTATTAAAGAGAATAGAGAAAGTTGCAAGATCCAAGTGCAGAAACATAAGAAGTTATGGGGAACAAAGAAAGGAGAATACCTACGGATGAAGTAAACTTTTTGCATAAAACTATTAGTCAAGGTCAGTAAGAATTGCCGAGGGCAATCTAAAGGACAATGAAAGAGACCATGGCAGAGTTAGTACAGGCCTTATAGAATATGAATCAAGATAAAGCTAACCAAGGAGAAGGAAGCTCTTCAACTAACAATCGGATTTCAATCAACCCCCCTTCCAAGATCCCTCCAAGCAAGATTTTTATAAAAAGAGGAGTAACATCCAAAAGAGTAAGAGCCCCAATAAGAATTGACTTTACATCATATCATGATGAATAAAATGAAATAAGCCAAGCAACACATGATGATATGATTTTTTGAGAGTTCTATGATCTAAGGATGAAAAATGGATCAAAGAGAGGAAGGATATTTTAGCAGGATCAACTCCGCAAAGACATATAGCACCATTTGAGTAAGATTACAATTCCTACATATAATGGGTCCAACAAATGTTCTGTTAAATCTTGAATGCAGAAACTAGACATCTACTTCTCATTGAATCCTATGTATGAAGAAGAGGCAATCAAGTTCACCACCCTCCACTTGGAAGGAGTGGAACACAAGTGGTGGTATCACAATATGATCACCAAAGACCATAACTCCATTTACAAATTGGAAGAATTCAGCCAAAGATTAATAGAAAATTTTGACAAGAAATATCTGAAGATTCACTTTAGGAAGTTGGCTCAACTTAAGCAATATGAAACAATGGACAGCCATGTTGCAAAATTTCAAAGATTATCAGTGATGCTTACTAATGTAACAAAGAGAAGACTCGCTGTTCTATTTGTGGAAGGATTAATTGAAGTTAAATCTCTCAAAGGTTTGGTAAAGGCCTTTGATCCTCCATCTTTGCAAAAATCCACCAAGCGAGCTTTGAATTTGGAAGCTTTAGTATCCAAGAACAAATTTTACTCAAAGTCACCGCCTTTTGGGTAGGAAAAGGAACCATTCGATAAGGGAGTTCCTCATCAAACGGATATGCCATCGAGAACAAAGAAGAAGAATCCAAGAATGAACATAGAAGAAAGAAATTGTGCTTCTCTTGCAAGGAGCCATAGGAGTTTGGTCACAAATGCCTTGGTCGAAGACAAGTACCTTACATGGAGGTGATTTCAGATGAGGAATTAGAATTTGAGGATCCTAAGCCAAAAATTGAAAAGGAAGAATTAGAACCTAAAAGAAAGGAAGAGAAAGAAAATACAAGAGCCACCCTTGTCATGCTTTCTTGTGTTCTCGAGTATCATTTTTTAGAGTTCTTGGAGTTCTACAAGGGAAAAAAATTATAGTGTTAATTGATAGTGGGGCAACTCACAACTTTATAGATGAGAGATTATAGTCAGAAGGGGTTTGGAAACTAAGGAATTTGAAGGATGCAATGTCATAGTAGTAGATAGTTTCACAAGTCTGTAATATACACCCCTATTTCTTTTTTGAACAATAACTTCCAGCTTAAAGTAAGATGCAATGCAACATCCTATCCACTTTCTGATCACCCAATTCCTGTGATGGGCAAGGTGAGAGCATATGGTGTTTAGGTCTATTAATTGAAATGCTTACAACTGAAAGGGAAATGCACTAGGTGGCAAGCCGGCCAGTCTCACTTATTCAATGAAGTGCTTATGCAGAACTAAAATAAAGAACTCTTCATGTTTATTCAGCACAGTGTGTAATTACAAACATCCACTTATTCAATGGGAATCAAAGAGCACTTCCATTTATTCAATGGGAAGGCAAAAAACAATGTAACCACTTGTTCAGTGGGGGTATGCACATACTTCAATAAGCATTGATCAAACCCACTGGCGATACTACCATCCAATGTTTACAAAATAAAATGCATAGAAATGGCAAAACTTCGGCAGTATAACCATCTGAAGCATTACAAGGTTAGTTCATACTTCATATGCATTATAAACACTGCTTAAGAAGAATAATTGCTGATATGAAGTGTTGATAATAACAAACTGCAGTAACACCCCAAAATAATGCCAAATACCATAAACAAACCACCTAACTGTAAAACAACAACAATATACCTTATGTGAATGATGAGAAATAAGTTGAGTCTGTCACACTTGTTTGCTACTGTCCAGGGGTCAATTCAGACTAGGATACTTGTTGGTGATGCATAGGAAACACAAAATGGAAGCATGAATCATACCCAAACTACCAATAACTGAAAAGGCATCTTCAAACACCTCAAGACTCTTCAAAATATCACTGGAAATGACCTCACAACAGATTGATAAGCACATTCAAATGTGTGCAGATCTGAAAATGATGAACCAGCAATTAGTGCAGCAGGAACAAGGGGTGTATGACCCCACAAAGGTCATGATAACTTCAAAATTTCAGATTGAAACTGATGAAAACATCCTCCAAGGTATTAGGCGCCACTAATCAGCAAGAGAAAAACATAAAAAGTTCAGCGCTTCGGTTAGGAAACCCTCATGCCTCCCTTCACAAGCAACCCATTACATGGTACAGCCCACACATATCTGAAATCTGCCTTTCTTATATTGTACAACTTGCAAAGATAGGTAAAAAGCGACCAAACTGCAAATAAAATTATATCAAAAACACCATTATACCTGCATCCAAAGTTTGTACAGTCTGGCATGAGGAATGGTACGCCCAACCATGGAAAACTCTTCAAATTGCCCTCAAAGGAATTTCAACAATCTCCTCACAAAATAATATCAAAATTTGTAACTTCAAAAGACTTCAAACACTTCCATATCTGCAAACCAAAACTGAAGCTTCAATTTGTAGCTCAATGGTGATTCCTATATGATAGAACGAAACTTTTTCTCTTTGATAAGCATTACAAGACTTTTGTGTAATGCTTCAGTTGTGATTCCTAGATTGATTCCTCCATTCAATCTATTTTGGATAAGCATAGAACGATGTTTCATGACATACCTCTAGGATTGCCATCTGATAGAGGATTTTAGCACATATTGGAACTTGAGACAGATTCGAAGCCCGCCATTATAACTCCTAATCACCATCCTAGAAGAAAAGGAAAAGATATAGAGAGCAATTAAGGAGCTCTTAGACATCGGACACATCAGATCGAGCTCTAGTCCATTTGCTTCTTCAGTAGTTTTGGTCAAGAAGAAGGATGGCACAACGAGAATGTGTATTGGTTGCAAGGCTCCAACAAGAAGACAATTAAAAATCGGTACGCCATTCTCAAGATTGATGAGTTGATAGATGATCTTAATGATGCAGTTTACTTTTTCAAGATTGATTTCAGATCAAGGTACCACCAAATATGTTTAAGAGAGGAGGATGTGCACAAAACAACTTTGAAATAACATCATGGGCAATGAGTTTTTGGTCATTTTTTTTGCATTGACAAATGCACCTGCCACTTTCCAATCTTGTATGAATCAGGTGTTTATTGACCAATTGAGAAAATTTGTGCTAGTATTCTTTGATGTCATCCTTGTCTACAACAAAACTCGAGAGAATCACTTGAGGCATCTTGATGAGGTACTTGGCATTTTGAGCAACAATCTTTCTTCGCCAAGGCATCCAAATGTGAGTTTGGGATGACGAAGATTTTGTACTTGGGGGTGTCCAAGTGTATCATCCAATGTTGCAAGACTTGCCTAGAATCACCAAGACTCTGTAGGTCTCGAGGTGGACGAAGAAAATTAGGTCCTAAGGACTCATGAACCTTTACACTCTAAAAATACACTCATTCCATTTGCAAGCATAAGGAAAAGAAAAAAGTATTGAAGCCAAAATTGCACTTATAGATTTTAAAACCAACACACAAGTTGAACAAGAGATATTGATTAAATACTACTTGGGTAGGTTTGTAGCAGCCTCGACGCATCTAGAGAATCCTATCGAGCATTCAAGAGAGGCCATTGTTGATTTGAAGTAGCCCACCCTCAATCTCAAGCAAGTTTGAAGAGGTAATTTTCTATTTTGAATCTTCTTTTTTTTTTAATTTCATTTGTCTTCTACATTAGTTTTTTTTTTTTTTGACATTCATAAAACAAAGAAGAAACCCTAGTTATCATTAATTATTTTTATGAGCAAAACCTACATTATTTTGTAAATTTTTTCTATTTAATGGCTGATAACCCTAACTATTTTTTTAATTTAACTTGAAATTGTAATTTTTTAAATTTTTTTTAATTGCAGTGCACTTTATATTTGTAAATTGTTCCAATGTTAGCCCTAGTTAGAAGGGACCCTTGATGGAAACATGTTACTAGGGCAAAGAAAGAGGAGATAACTTGTGTACATTGCAAAACAAAAATGTTTGGTGGAGGCATTAACTAATTGAAATATCACTTTTCACATATACAATGCCGAGTCGCTAAAGTGTGTCCAAATGCACCTATTGAAGTTGTATGCAAAGTACAAAGCCAATTAGAGCCAATTAGAGATCTTTGAGTAGCAAATAGAACTAAAAGAAAGACAAAGAGAAGAGATGGCAGCCATTCTTAGAGACTCTTATTCTTCAATTCCTCCTTTTCTTAGATCTTTGAGTGGTAGTACTAGTGGAGGTGGTAGTGGCAATGCTAGTGTTGGGCCTAGAGTTTGTGGATCTAAATTAGATTCATATATTATACCACACAATACTCCAAGTTCCCAACCATCACTTGAAAGCATGAAAAGAAAAGGACAAACATGATGTGCAAAGGAGAGCAATTGGAGACTTTTGGTTTTATTGTACCATTCCATTTCATGTTGCTAGGTAAGTAATTATTGTTTTTATTTTAAAGTATATTATTTGATTTCTTTGTCTCTTGAATTTATAAATTTAAGGGTTTGTACTTGTAGAATTTAAATTATATAATATACTTATTTTGTTTATTTTATTTGTTTTAGATCTCCTTATTGGAAAAATATGATAAATACCAATTTTTTTGTGGGACAAGGTCCAAAGCCCCTAATGATGAGGAGATAAAGGGCTCCATTTTGACCCAAAAGGTGGCTGATATGAATAGCATAATTAATGAACAATGTGAGATGTGGAAGAAGGGTTGCACCTTCATGACCAATGGCTAGAAATATACAAGAAATAAAACATTCCTAAATCTTTTTGTTTCTTCCTCAAGTGATTTTCAAAATTTTGGCAAAACAATTTGGCAGAATTTTGCTTCTAGTTGCCAAGATAAGGTTTTGTGAAAAAACTACTCCCAAGCCATTAAGAGTTAGAAATTGTCGCTAAAACCTACCTCATTATGACTCAATCTACCACTAGGTAGAACAAATCTAGAAGATTGGATCCCAGACTCTCAAAACTGGAAACTTTCTTCAAAGCTCTCAAAACCATGGGGCTTAACCCTAAAGCTATGATATCATATTAAAGCTGAGAATGTGCCCAACTAGCTAACCCTATCAAAGATTATTGAAGAAAACAATCAACTAGCTAGTCTACTTCATGCTTGCACAACCTTCTTCCACAAGCATCATTGTAGAACAATATATTAATATCATAGAGAAAGGAAGAGAGGGAAATACAGACAAGACACTTTTTGCGGGTATAATAAGTACTCATCACATTATTCACTCATCACTTAATTGCTTATTTACAATAGATGACAAAACCTTGCTTAAATATAGACCTTCCATTAAAGTAGGCTTTAACTTAAGTGAGCATGGTCCCACTTTAAATGGCTTAAGGTGCATGGGGAAAAGTGCCACTCAATCCTACTGTACACCCACAAGTAGGGTGTACGTATACAGTTACACACATTTCCAAGAGTACAGCACAAGTTTGGTGCCTTGCGGGAGCTATGGCCATATATTAATGAAACATTGGGAAGTTGGGTACCAAATGTGTGTTTAGCACCAACACAAACAACCATAAGCTTTAATCCTATTTTCCATGGGCATCTAGCTATGGTTATTTCTACCATTCTAAGCAAGCTCCCACATAAAATAAATGGATATAACATTCCTGATTTCATTTTGCTATATTGAACTTTCAATTTTTATAAACAAATAAATTTAGCCTTTAAGGTGCTAACTAGCTTATTTAAGGAGAAGAAAATGACTTCTGATCTAATAGTATCCCTAGCACATCGGAAATTGAATTTAACAATTACTAGTTTAGCTTTGCCACATAAATCTTTACTGTTAAAGAATGTTTTTAACACATTGCTTGGGATCTCTTTCTTCCAATGTTGTTCTACAAAACAAAAAGTAAAGGAACTAAAGTGATAATTCAGTTAAAAAAATTATATGATCAAGTAATATCAAAGATAAACACAACTCTGGTTATAACAACAAAAAGCAGCTTTGCAGCAATGATTCCTGATAACTTCCCACAGTCCTCTATATATTTGGTCTTTATATACCAAGTAATAAAGAGTGCATGCAGAAGGGTACCACGAAGAATGCTAGGAAGCCTCTTTAAGTCAGGCCCTTTTATGTGTTTAACAAGTGGAAGCTCCAAGCAAGATATCCCTTGGTTCCCCTGCAACAAAAATGATACTGTAATCTAAGGGCATAGACAACAGAAGCCACCAAAATAAGTTGACAATAATTTAATGTCCTCTAGAGAATATGCACATTGCGCATATAAGTTTGCATGCTCTACAGAAAGCAATCAACATACACATAGTTACAATGTGACTAATCTTCCACTGGTTGTATTTCAGAATATTGCCTTTTTTAAAACCGAATAAAATCTTCCTGCATAGAACTTGCAATTTTTAGATTCCTTGACTTCCCAGATTAAACCCATCACAGATTATATTTGTTTGTCCAGTTTCCTTGTTGATGTGTTATTCTTTGATTTTGTTATTCCCTGTATTTTAGGCAACATTAATTAGTTCCAGACACAAGAAAATCTATGAAAAGGGTGAATAATATCAAGTCCAAACTGCGTTCATATAAAGGGAAATGATAGATTTTCTGTGTTAACGTTGATTTGCCATTAAAACCTATCCCATATATAAAATAGAACTCTAACAAACTAGAATTAAAGAGAAAGTAGGCCATCAAGACTGTAGAATGGTGTACAGGCCCAGAGCATTTCAGTTCAGTCTCTTTGCATAAAGAAGCAAAAATTCAATCCGTAAGGCAGAAATAGAAGTAAGCAACAATATGGTAGTAATGCTGCCCACAGAATTGCTGAACGAGAGAATATCCAAGAAGACTAAATGAAGCAAATGAGTGAGAATGTTTAGGACAGTATTTGCAAGGATCAAGAACTTAGAAGATTATCACATGATAGAAAAAGATGGAATGTCTGAGAAATGAAGGGTCCTCGGATAAGTGCTATAAAGAATTCAGCATTAACTTGGTTTAAGCCATTGTTTGGAAACATCAAGAAGATTACTACATAATATCCTGTTTAATTCTTTTTAAATATTACAAACCCTAGCCAACAATAATAGTTTGCACAATTAAACATAAATATGAAATCATCCCAGAAATCACAGTTCAACAATTTATTATCTAATTCAGATATAATGTTTAGAATATAGCTCTCTGAAAAGACTAGATTTATCTTCTGCTGCTGCTGCTAATTTATCTATAAATCTGCAGCGATCTACTTCATAATGAAATGCCTTTGAAACACCTCCAAACTTGATATTCACCTTAGAATGCCAAGAACTGCTGGTAAGTGAAAGGATATTTTAATTCAACCTGAGAATAACCAAATTTGCACAATGGTCATCTCCATGTGAAATCACTCTTAAGGAATTGTGGGTTTTCAGTTTCCAATTTCAAAACTGTAGTTCCATGCTTCACAAGGAGTAGAAATCAGAGAATAAATGTTGTCTCAATATGCTCCATCTCCTTGCTTGGTCTCTCTTAAATAGATTTTTCCTCCAACAGAAATAACTCTTCACATGCCCCTTGATATTTATTAAAAATAAATTTTAATTATATTTTCAAATTATTATTACTTAACCCTTCGTTAATATTATATATTAGTCAAATATTTGATTATCTAATCAGCAGCAAGATCTTTAATTCTTAACAATTGTTGAGATTGTTGAACTGATTTAGGATATCAGTTTCTTTGTGCTCTTGATATAACAACATTGGTACCTCTTCCAATTGCTATTGTGTGGGGTTTAATTTTGGAGAAGAGACATTATAGTCCGCCCTTCCCAAGATTGCTAGTCCTCAAGCAATTACAAATTAGGATGTGGAAGAATTTCCGCACTCTCCCATGTAACATCCTCTTCAAATATCTTTCCATTGAATAAAATATTTTGTCATTGTTTTGTTCCTTAAATTTCTTTCTCTAAAATTTATAATAGCCTCAGGAATCAAAATCAGTTTCCCTTCATCATCCAATGGGAATAGCTCTACCAAAGGAATAATTTGACTTCCTAATGTTCTTTTTAAACAAGAGGCATGAAATACATTATGAATCTTACTGTTCTTTAGCAATTCCAATTCATATGCAACCTCTCCAATCCTTCGCTTGATTTTGTAAGGGCCATAGAACCTTGGTTTCAATTTCTCTACTCCACTCTTCTTTAAGGAGGACTATTTGCAAGGTTGTAGCCTTAACAAGACCATATCTCCTACTTTGAATGTTCTTTTAGTTCGATACTGGTTAGCAGATAACTTTTGCTGATTCTAAGCTCTTTGTAGGTTCCCCTTGAGTGATTCTAAAATTTCTTGACTTTGCTTGACTATACCTCTTGCCCTTGGTACTCTGGTATCTATGATGACAAAATCGACAAAGTAAAAAGAATCATAACCATACAAGACCTTGAAAGGTGTCATCTCAATGGACATATGACATGTAGTATTGTAAAAATGTTCTCCCAAATGAAGTCATTTTATCTAGGCTATCTAATACCCTACCACATAATTTCTTAAATAGCCCTCAATCCATTTGTTGAATATTTTTGTCTATCCATTAGTCTGTGGATGATAACTAGTACTTGAAAACAATTCAGATCCTATTAAATGAAAGTTTTTGCCAAAACAAGCTAAGGAACCTACTATCTCTATCACTTACTATGCTTTAGGCAACCCATGCAATCAAAAAACCTCTCTAAAAAATAAATCAGCCACTTGAGGTGCCTTAAACTATGTAGATATGCAAAGAAATGACCATATTTAGAAAGTCTATCAATAACAACATATATACAATCTTTAGCTTGTGCCTTAGGGAGTTCTGTAGTAAAATATTAAAATCCACTGACATACTTTCCCATTTCTGGTTCAGAATTGGTAAGGAATGTAATAACCCTATAGGAGAAACATGTTTTATTTTGTTTTGTTGGCAAGTAAGGCATTATCTTCCTTGAGACCCTTCCATGAAAATCGTTCACTATTTTGTCGATAGGTCTTGAAGTAACCTTGATGCCCTACTAGAAGTGTCTCATGTGCGGCCTTCAAAAATTTCTTTGTTTATCTTCAATCGTGGGGTAAGATAGATTCCATCTTTGTATGGAATAAGATCATCAATACCTTATACCTATCATCTTGGATCTTTTCTTCAAGAATATTAATGGAAAATGTGTCCTTCCCATATTCTACTATTATGTTAGCCTTCCAATCAAGAGAAATCTCTAATAATGAGCATAAGGCTTCCTTGTTAGAGCATTGGCTACTATATGTTTCTTACCTTTGACATATTCAGACTCAAAGTCATAGGCTTGGATCTTTTGTTTCCTGTCGTTCAAATCTATTTGGCTAAGAAAAAATTTCAAACTATTGTGATCACAAACCAAATAGATTGAATAGCTTTTTTCAATGTCTTTTAGTTTTCTTCTTTCAAGAGTTATTGGATGACCTTTTAGCATTAACATTTTTCCAATTCCTTCTCATGAGGCATCACATTCTAGAACAAAAGGAAGTGAGAAGTCTCGAATAGCTAGTACAAAACATGAACTTACTTTCTTGAGTTCATCAAAATCCTATTGAGTTGTCTCTATCCAAGCAAATGCTCTCTTCTTGGTCAAATCTATCAATGGAACAGCTAATTGTGAGAATCCTTCAACAAATCTTCTATAGTAGCTACACAACCCAAAGAACCCTCTCAACTGCATTAACTTGGTTGATGGAGGCCAATCTAAAATAGCTTGTATCTTTTGCTGATCTACTTGCACTCCTTGAGCACTAATAAATGTCTCTCTATCAATCCAAACTCACCTTGGATTCCTTAGCAAAAAAGGACTGTTGCTCCAAAATTCCTAGAACTTCATCCAAATGTTGTAGATGTTCCTTCCATTTTTTGTTGTAGATCAAAATATCATCACAGAATACCAAGACAAACTTCCTCAATTGATTTTTGAACATATGGTTCATACATGATTAGAAGGTAGCGGGAGCATTTAGTTAAACCAAAGGGGCATAAATAAAAACTCAAAATGTCCAAAATGACATTGAAAAGTAATTTTTATACATATCCTCTTCTCTCACCTATATTTGAAGATACCCAGATCTCAAGTCAATTTTTGAGAAAAAGCATTGCTCCATGCAATTCATCAATTCTAGGAACTGGATTCCTCTTTTTTTATAGTTGTCTTGTTTAAAGCTCTAAAATCTATGCACATTCACACAGTTCCATCTTTCTTTTACACAAGATGACTGAAGATGCAAAAGGGCTAGAACTTGGCCCGATAAGAACCATCTCTAGAAGTTCCTTTATTGTTTTTTAATTTCCTCCTCAAATCTTCTTGGATTTCTATAAGGAGTAGTAATTATTGGTTTTACTCCAATTTCTAGTTTGATTATATGTTAAAACCCTCTATCAAGTGGCAACCCTAGAGGAATGCCATTGAAAACCATGCTATGCTTGTTTGAGATTGTTTGTATGTCCACATGATAAGCTCTCTTACTTGTAGAAGCTATAGAGATTACTAAAAATTCTGCTAGCCATGCTACTTGTCCACTCCTAAAACACATCTCCATTCTTTTTGTTGTTACAATTCCAGGAGCTCCATTAGTAATGCCTTGTAGTACTACCTCTTTACCTTCTGACTTGAACCTTAGCTCCATGGTCTAATAATTTTGAGTAAACTCTCCCAATGAGTGTAGCCATTGCACTCATAAAACCAGATTAATTTCTCCTATGCCCACCACATAGAAGTCCTCTTGTATCTTGTACCAACCAAGAGCAATCTCCAATTGTTGAATTCTCTTGGTGTATAGAATGGTAAAACCATCAGCCACTATGACATTGAATCCATTGAAATTTTTTGTTTGCAATCCTCTTCTAGCAACCAACCCCAATGAAGTTGAGTGTTGCTCCCCTGTCAATTAGAACCGTAACTTTGTGTCCCTATAAAACTCCCCATACTCTACAAGGATGATATTTAGGAGTACCCAACAATGTTGCAATTGTACCCCATAGATATTTACCTTACTCTTTTATCTTTGATTCAAGTTCACGTTCTTCAACTTTTAGCTCTATTTCTTCCTCCTCTAAATGCTCATCAGGAATTACTTCAATTTAATGCACATGACCTTTTCCCCAACATTGATTTCCAAGTTCCCAAGGTTTTATGCAAGAAAAACACAATTTGTCTCAACAAAGCTCATTTTTTATCACTTCATCAAAACTATCTTTTGTGGTAATGACTTTTGTTGAGGAAACCCTTTTTGAAAAGGTTTCTTATTCTACCCTATGGAAGGGGTTTTCTAATATAACTTATTCTTTGTAATGTCCCTTCCTTAGGCAACTCAAACTATACCAATGGTTGGCCTACTGTTAGGGTTCCCGTAGGTCAGCAAAATGATTAGCCGACCCAACCGAGGGCTGTGGAGTTTAGCTGGGAGCCTTATGAGCTTTTTAGTTTGGATTTTAGTTGATGAATCCAGAGAAAGGGATCTTTCTCCATATCTCACATAATGGATGAAAGAATCCTTCAACAACCAGATCTTTTTTGTTGAAATTTGACATGGAAATATAACAATATGTTTGGTCTTTTTTAAAAAATGAGTTCTATCGGGAAAAGATCCATATAACAACGATAATGAATTAAAAAATTGTTTCACAAGAGGAACTAAAAACAATTCGCATTCATACACATAAGAATTCCACAGGAACAGGGAGAACCTCGTATTTTCCCTCTGCTTTAATGGAATAGTGAAAAGTGAATAGTAACTGAAAATCATAAGGTGAATAGTGAGAAGTGCCTCCATCTTAGCAACTCAAGTTGTTTTTAAAAAGTGACCCTTTTCTTTGGATGAGGAAAGACCCTCAAGAAAATTATTTTATTGACTTTATTGAAAAAAGTCCATGAGAGGTTATAAAGAAAAGTGTTGGGCTCGTTTTTGAGCATTCTACTCTCATTTTTACAAAACAGTTTGCAGGTTTGAACTCTAAAGAAGGGTTTCAGCATTGCTTCAGCCTTCTGGAAACGAAAACTCTTAAAGGCTATCGTGGATTGGATGAGAACCCAGTTCACCTTTGGGGAGGGCCTACCTTGGGTCTTCATTTGGGCTTTATCGGATGAGTTTCAGGTATATATTTTGCAGATCTGAGTTTGCAGCAACATTATATCAGCACATTTCTTTAGATCAGGTGTAGCCATTTATAGATCGAGTCTCAACCAGGCCAATACTATCACATATTTGCGTTCTACTTGTTGGTTGTACTATATTGGCAACCAATTTCATATCAACACTTCCATAACAACAATCAGACCTGTAGCTGCATATTTCACATTCTATTTCATTCTTCTACCATTGTTATCATGCTCATATCAGCCTTCATACATTGTATTTTCATGCTGGCAAAGAATGGGTATGTTATTAGCATATTGGGTATTCGAATCTTTCATTTGTATTGGGTTTAATAGAGCTGTTATAGTCTGATAATTTTCATATCAGACATAACTGTCATTTTAATCAGACCTTATATCTTTAATTTAATGGCATAAGTGGAAGTTGGTTTATCAATTTATGTTGTGTAATCATTTATATATCAGTTCTATGCATTTCCTTTATGTTATTGGCATTGAAAACACTCAACCAAACATCGAAAGCAATCAAACAAAACTCAGAAAATCAGAACAGCAGTCAGAAAATTAAAATTCATGAGTTTGCACAACAATTGTTTGACAAAATGTCAACACTCTGAAAAATGAGTTTTTGGGTTAGATTTAGTAGGGCTACTTCAGTGGTATCAAAGCCTAAATTTTGCCAGCCTATTGGGTGAATTCAAGTTGTGTATACTATAGTGGATTGGTTTCCAGTTTGGATAGCGAGATAGGTCATCATGGCAGGGTTGTTTAGCAATAAACAAGCATGAAAAGAATTTGAACAAACACAACACAAGATCATTCGTAAATTGCAGCATGTTGAGGATTCCCTTTCGAGGAAAATTAGACACACTACTGGTTCATATCCATCTACCAAAGCAGCTAAGAATTCTCATGCTTCACCAACAAATAAAGCAATTATGGCCAGCTATGACAAGTATCACTCTCTTCCTCAAAAGATACAAGACATGCTTTCTTTCACACAATTCTTGGGTATACTGGATGAGGATGAGGATGATTTGAAGTTTTCAAGTCCATATCAACAGCAAAAGAAGAAAGCAATATCAAAAGATGGTAAAGAAGCCACTGGAAAAGGTGAAGAGTTTGATGTGCAAGACCAAGGAAAAGAAGAAACACTTGTTTGTAATTTGCAGCCTACAAGTGATCACAATGAATGTGGAAATCAGTCATCATGTGGGAGTCCTAAAGAAGAAATAACTTTAGTTCAAAGGGAGATACATAGCACACCATTGAGTCATCATGTTGATCAAAAAGTGGAAGGGCTTACAATCACGTGTCATCCCATTAGAGGTGTTGAAAACATGACACCAAGGTTTGACACCTATTCTGATTTTTGCAACAGCATTTCTAGTCATGTAGTAGAATGCATTTCACATGAAGGTAATGATGTTGTTGAGTCCTCCTATGATGATACTCAAGTTGAGAGTGCTACACATGAGGTATATATTGTGGATTCAAACCACAGAAGTCCTGATTCTATTCACCACACTACGGAAAATGTTATAAGGACACAAGGGTTGTGTGATGGGTGGTCACTAAGAGCTAAGAAGGCCAAAATTCTTGCTGCCCAAGCAAGACAACACTTGCATGAGGTCAAGGAAAGATGCAATCAACTTGACAATGCAAGAAGACAAAGAGAATCATAAATTAGGTCCTTATCTCTTCCAAGGGAAGAATGTGTGGATGATGGGCATACAAGTGAAGAGCTTCTTGAGGTAAGCCCACAAGAAGAGCATGCTGAGTTGTGTGATGAAGAAAGGAGGTATGATGTAGGAGATACAGTTTGGTCCAGTTTGCATTATGAAGTTTATGACTTCCCTCTTTTAGAGAGCCCCTCAAAGGCTCAAAACAATGATGATAATACATACACACTTGTTGGGCCAGCCACAAGTGATATGTCCATGTATGCAATGGAATATATTTGAATTCGTTTCGGTTATTCATGCATCTTCTACAGTGAAAGGACAATTTTTAAGATCTTATGAAGCATTTTGTTTTAAAAGGTTGAACAAAGAGGCTAAGCAGTTGCTTAATAAAAAAATCTTGCATTTTGATAATGTTTGGTTTGTCCAAGACTTCAACAAAATGGAGTTCGAGTTTATGGCTGATGGTAAGAAAATTGTGCTTAAAGCTCTTTCAGATGGTGGGCCTATAGAAATTTCAGCACATAGGTTGGAGTCTTCCTTCACTCGTAATGGTAGCAGCAGCCTAATGACTCCTATTGATGAGGAAATAAGCCACCTAAGATCTGATTCTTTGTACCATAACATGGGTGATGTGGGAAAGACACTAGACATGTGCAATAAGTGGAGTCAAAGAGCATCAAAGGCTAAGGAACTTGCTGCCCAAGCACAACAACAATTGCAAGAAATCAGAGATCGCTGCAAATACAGGGAACAAATAGGACAGCAGAGGGAAAATTACTTTAGATCCATGTTTCTTCCAAGGAAGGAATGTATACAAGTTGAACAAGCAAAGGAAGATCTCATATGCAATGAAACAAAGACTGAAATCAATCTTAATCTTCAGTTTGGGAACAGCAGTGATATACTCCACTTTTCTAATAACATTGCCACTAATAGTTATGAAGAAAGTAGTGGTACCATTCCTACTATTGATGGACTACAAGAGGCAAGTATGATACATGACAATTTTGATGATGTCTCTTGTTTGAAGACTAAGTTTATGCAATTTGATACACCTGATGTTGCACATGGCACTATTGCTACTCTTTTCGGTGTTCCTAGATATCACTCTTTTGTATGGGAAGGAATTGTCAAGGAACAACGGGTGTTATGCATGGTAGATAATGGTGCTACTCATAGTTTCATCAATGAGGGCTTTGTAGCCAATATGGGACTAAAAGCTGAAGAGTTTGAAGGATTCCAAGTCATGCTAGCAGATGGTTCCAAAACAAGTTGCACAAGGAGGATACCGCGATTGTCCATTGCATTGGATGATTATTTTTTCATAGATGACTACTTTGTTGTAAGTATTGGTGGAGAGTCGGATGTGGTACTTGGTGTGCAATGGTTGAAGTCTCTTGGAAGGTTTGTCCAAGACTTCAACAAGATGGAGTTAGAGTTTACTCATATGGGTAAACACATTGTGCTTAAGACACTTGAATATGAGACTAAAAATGGGACAGTGAAGAGCATGTTAGTTTTCTCTAACTTTGATGACTCCAAAGGTATGGATACAAGGAAACAATTGAGTCCTAATTCTCTGATTTATAATAGCAGTGATTCATCCTCCCTTTGTCATGATTTTGGTGCTTCTAATCATAGGGAAATGAGTCATGATTGTTGATGAAAGGTAGCTTCGGTTAGATATAAATGATGATTGCTGATTGCATCATCATCATTTATATGTGATCAAAATTACTCTTCATATAATTATTTCTGGAAAATAAGTAATTTGAATTTATAAGCATGTATAAGATTCAAAATAATAAATGATGTTCAAATTATGCATTGAATAAAATTGGAACTCATATAATATATTTGCCACGTATATAAGGTTATATGTGTGTTAAATTGTTAACCGAATGTTAGTCGGTTATGCTTGGAGCCCGCACGCCCAAAGGGACACGTCCCATGAGTGGACGTGTCTCCACTTGTGGAGACACGCCCTCTCATGAGATGCGTCTCTTGTAGAGGCGGGTCTCCAACATATATAAGGTGGCTCCCTCATTGATATGCAAACATCGAAATTTATAAATGTTCTGCAATCAGCACATTCAACATAAGAGAAGTACATCTAACTTAGAATTTTGAATAGAATTCTTACACTTAGAATTATCTTAGAATCCTTAGGCTCCTAGTTTGATAGAAGATTTGATTACATTTACAATGATAATTCTAATATGGTGGGTACACATGATGCATACTTTGGTCATGATAAGTCTGTTGATGTTCTGAGCAACTTCGGGTTGTTTCTTCCAGCGCAACTACTCCAAGGACTCACATAAATTAAATGATAGCCTAGTCGGTTATTTAATTTATATCCATTAAGTCTATTATCATTTACTTGCATTGAGCCGACCTACCTTACATTTATTGGAATTATTTATATTTCTCAAGTGGGCCGACCTGTTTGAGTTGTGACCTTATCTTGTATAAATACAAGGTCATTCTTTGTCATTTGATCATCAAGTTCATTCATGTTAATTCGCATTCCTACAACAGTTTGCACTTGAGCAGCAGAGTATCATCTTGTAGCAATAGACCTATTTCAAGGAGAAACATATTCGCACTTAGGAGAAGTGTTAACATTCATTGTATCAAATTCGCCCTTTGTGCTGGGCTTGTTTTGTAAGCAGATTTCTGCTCTTGCTCCTACAATATATAAGAGAAATATTTGCTGGGTTTTTCTCCCTCAAGAGGAGGGTATTCCCAGGGTATCTTGTTGTGTTTATTGTCTTATGTGTTGCAATTTTTATAAGTGCTTTCAGTTGTTTATCTAATCTATGAAACACTAACAAAGTCACATGATATATCTCATGTTAGGACTGGGTTTAGACACCTTGGAGCAGCGGATATGACTCAGTCCCAAATGTTGAATGATGATTGGCTAGAGAGGGCAAGGCAAGCCAAGTTGATGGCTCATCAAGCCAAGCTTCATCTTCAACAAGATTTTGATTCACATGACTCCACAAATGATGAGAAGCAAGAGCTATCTAACATCCAAAATTCTGAGTTTTCAATTGATGTTGACAATTTCATTAAGGTGTATCGTGATTTTATGGGTGACATGTTCAGTGGATCAGCCACTCTTGGTTTGACTTTGGGTATTAATGGAGACAACTACAATACAACTATGGATTTGTCACCTATTTCATATGCTTATGCAGTTGTTTATTGGTTGGGTTGTGACATAATTTTCATGGATTCATGGTTGACATGTGGCTGTCCTACATGGTTATACATTGTATATTCAGATTTATCTGGGTCTACATCAGTTTTTGGGTTGGATTGGAGTGTGTTGAGACACGATCACTTGATAGGTAAGGTGTATGAGATGGGTTTCCTTCTTATGTATGGGTATATAGACATCATTGACTTCACTTTAATTGCCGGTCTGACTTATAATAGCAGCCTTGAGGTGGGAAGTTTGACAGCTCATGAGAGGAGTTTTCAGTATGTCACACACCTTGGGACAGCAGGCTATGATAGCATCTATGAAGGCAAACGTGGAAGGTACAAATTTAGGGTAGGTCTCATGTTGGTGATCAGCCATCTCCCATCTTTACATGGTTTCATTCATCTTGTTGTTATGCAAGAATATGTGATAAGAATTGAAGAACCACATTGCATGCAAGGTTTGACATTGTGCCTTTGTTTCATAACAATATTATTCCTTGATCACATTTGGAGAGTATATTTGGTAAATGAAGAAGACATCATGGAGCATGTAGAGGACAATAATACTTCATATTCGAACCTTTGGGTTTTGAGTAACAACACAAGGATAGAGGGCTGCTCTACATTTTTGAGCATGGAATTTTCAGCCATAGTTCATTGGGTTAGAGTTCTCACAATGGTGATAGATGGTTGTTCATACTATTGATCACAAAGACTTTAGTTTGGTCCTTTAGGATAGCAGCTGGTTGGGGAATTTGGAAAGATTGGGATCATTATTTGTTTGTTAGAGATTGGCATAATGATGAGCTCCCATCATCCTTTGACATTAGAGGTACCTATGGTTTCTGCTGGAGTGAGGTTCTCAGTTCGATAGATGATGTTCTCATTTACAATAGCAACACATGGCAGATTGACTTGATTGATTATGCACATAGGATGATTTGGGATTCTGGCATTCACATGATTGGTGCACTATTTCTTATGGATCATAATGAGTTGCTTCACAACTCCAAGCATAGTGATGTTGATATCTGAGTAGCACAACGGATTGGTGGAGCAATATTCTTGAGGTGGATATGAGATCCCGATATTTGGTTTCAGCATGCAGGTGTAGATTGTTTGAGGGCAAACAATCTCCGGGAAGGGAGAACTGTAATGTCCCTTCCTTAGGCAACTCAGACTATAGCAATGGTTGGCCTACTATTAGGGTTCCCGTAGGTCAACAAAATGGTTAGGGGACCCAACCGAGGGCTGTGGAGTTTAGCTGGGAGCCTTATGAGCCTTTCAATTTGGATTTTAGTTGATGAATCCCGAGATAAAGTGAAAATATTAAGGTTGCTTTAATGGAATAGTGAAAAGTGAATAGTAACTGAAAATCATAAGGTGAATAGTGAAAAGTGCCCCCATCTTAGCAACTCAAGTTGTTTTTAAAAAGTGGCCCTTTTCTTTGGATGAGGAAAGACCTTCAAGAAAATTATTTTATTGACTTTATTAAAAAAAGTCCATGAAAGGTTATAAAGCAAAGTGTTGGGCTCTTTTTTGAGCATTCTACTCTCATTTTTACAAAACACTTTGCAGGTATGAACTCTAAAGAAGGGTTTCAGCATTGCTTTAGCCTTCTGGGAACGAAAACTCTCAAAAGCTATCGTGGATTGGACGAGAACCCAGTTCACCTTTGGGGAGGACCTACCATGGGTCTTCATTTGGGCTTTATGGGATGAGTTTCAAGTATATATTTTGCAGATTTGAGTTTGCAGCAGCATTATATCAGCATATTTCTTTAGATCAGGCGTAGCCATTGATAGATCGAGTCTCAATCAGGTCAATACTATCACATATTTGCGTTTTACTTGTTGGTTGTACTATTTTGGCAACCAATTTCATATCAGCACTTCCATAACAACGATTAGACCTGTAGCTACATATTTCACACTCTATTTCAGTCTTCTACCATTGTCATCATGCTCATATCAGCCTTCATACATTGTATTTTCATGTTGACATAGAATGGGTATGTTATTGGCATATTGGGTATTCAAATCTTTCGTTTGTATTGGGTTTAATAGAGCTGTTATAGTCTGATAAATTTCATATCAGACATAACTATCATTTTAATCAGACCTTATATCTTTAATTTAATGGCATAACTGGAAGTTGGTTTATCAAATTATGTTGTGTAATCATTATCATATCAGTTCTATGCATTTCCTTTATGTTATTGGCATTGAAAACACTCAACCAAACATCGAAAGCAATCAAACAAAACTCAGAAAATCATAATAGCAGTCAGAAAATCAGAATTCATGAGTTTGCACAACAATTGTTTGACAAAATGTCAACACTCTGAAAAATGAGTTTTTGGGTTAGATTTAGTAGGGATACTTCATTCTTGGCAACTGAAATTTCTAAATTCAAAACTCTTTTAATAGCCTCCTAAAGGGTCATGGGTCAAATGCCTTAATCAAAACCCTAAGAAGTTCAATTAACCCATCAATAAAATTGACAATTAATCTTCTTTCTATAACATCAAACACCATTACCAATAATTTTTGGAATTCCTCCACATCTTTCTCCACTATTTCCTCTTGCTTTAATCAGGCCAACTCTCTAAAATGAACTTTACGATCATTTCTATCAAACCTTTCAATCAACCTTTTGCAAAATTCATCATATGTGTCAATTAGACTATGACCTTAGGTAGCCAACCTGTTGATGTTATAGCAGCTATGGGCTGCACTTCCTTTGCACATATTCCAAGGAGAAGAACATGAATTAAATAAGTAGCCTTCGGCTATTTAATTCATGTCTACAACATTTATTAGTGACAAAGGGCCGACCCTATTAAGATTCACATTTACTATTGTTCATGGGCCAACCCTAATTGTATTTATTATTATTTATGTTTTTCTTAAAGGGGACGACCTAACTTGAAGAGGCGCCTCTCTTGTATTTATACAAGGTCTTCTTGTCATTGTAAATTATTCATTCACTCAAGCAAGTTCGCAATTAAGAGCAAAGCAGAATTCGCACTTTCTTAGCAGCAGATTTGATTCAAGGAAGATATCATATTCATTACTAGTTTGCATCTAGAAGAAGGGCGACTTCCTTGTATCAAGAATTGGCCATTGTTGGGCCTAAGTTGTAAGCAGATTTCTGCTCTTGTTTCACTTTATATAAGAGATTCATTTGCTGGGTTTTTCTCCCTCAAGAGGAGGGTTTTCCCAGGGTATCTTGTTGTGTTCATTGTCTTATATGTTGCAATATTATTAAGTGCTTTCATTGTTTAATCTGATCTAAGAAACACTAACATGGTATCAGAGCGGGTGTGAAAAAAGATCGTGATCAGATTTAGTTTGCAACACTCACTTTATTCTTTTTAACTCTATCTTCTATATTTCTCAAGATGGTGAATGGTCTGAAAATCGAGGATAGACTCGAAGGAATTTCGAACTACACATCATGGAGGTTTAGGATCATGCTCACATTGGAAGAGAATGATTTGGCTGAGTTTGTGAAAACAAAAGTTCCCGAACCTGAGGAGGAAGAAGAGAAGTTGCAATGGAGGAAGAAAGACACTAGGGCAAAGAAAGTGTTGGTTGATTCCGTCAAGGATCATGTTGTACCGATCGTCTTCAAGTTGGATACGGCAAGAGAGATGTTTACAACCTTGGAAGAGATTTATGAAATCAACAACACTAGTCGAGCTCTTGCACTAAAGCAACAACTTCATCATGAGAAAATGGCGAAAGGAGAATCTGTTATTACATATTTCATGAGGATTTCAGAGATAAGAGATCAGCTCTCTACAATTGGTCACATGATTGATGACAAAGATTTGACTATGCTTGCTCTCAATGGTCTTCCACTTTCATGGGAATCATTTATTCAAGGAATCAGTGCAAGATCTAAACTTCCCAAGTTTGATCGATTGAGGATTGATTGTATCCAAGAGGAGTCGAGACTAACGGCTAGGGGCATTGGTCAAAGTTCAAAGAATGAAGAATTACAAGTTCTTGCCTCTCATTCATCAAAGAAAGGAAAAGGCTTTAAGAAAGGGTTCTTCAAGAGGAATCGAGAAAATGGAAATGATGGTGCTCCTGCTTTCAAAAGGAAACGAGACATGTCCAAGATTCAATGTTTTCGCTGTGATAAGTTTGGTCACTTTGCGAAGGATTGTCCTCAAAGACCTAAGCAACAAGTTGCCACTGCAAATGTTGAAGAAATCGCTCCACAAAAGGACTCCAGTGATTATTTGTTCTATTCAGCTTTGGCAAGCAATGCATCTACCAACGCCAACACTTGGCTGATTGATAGTGGTGCTTCTAGGCACATCACCGGTTTCAGGGGTCACCTTTCAAACTTAGTGGAGAGCACTCTAGTGATGAAGTCGTTATTGGAGACGATGCTAGATATTCTGTGAAAGGCATTGGAAACTCCTCTCTTCACTTGGATTCCGGGATTTCATTGGAGTTGAATGATGTATTGTTCGTTCCAGGGATAAAGAGGAACCTTGTCTCAATTTCGGCATTAGAAGACAAGGGTAATCAAGTTGTCTTTTCTAAAGGCAAAGTTCTTATATGGGCAGAGAACTCCAACTTCAAATCTGCTCAAGTAATTGGTATTAGACATGAATGTCTCTACAGGTTATGCACTCGTCCCCCTCAAGCACTTGTACATAACAATTCCAGCATGTGCGATCTATGGCATCGAAGATTGGCTCACATTCACTTCCGTGCTCTACCTATCATGGAGAAGATGGTCACCGGTCTTCCAAAATTCAATCAAGAACACGAAGGTACATGCAAGGGATGCGCCCTAGGCAAGAACACAAAAGGTACGTTTCATTCTAGTGAAAGTAGATCTAAATGTATTCTTGATCTCATTCATTCTGATTTGTGTGGTCCAATGTCTATTGCATCTTCTAGTGGTTTCTTGTATTATATTATTTTTATTGATGATTACTCTAGAAAGACTTGGATTTATTTCTTGAGATCTAAAGAATTTGAAGAAGTATTAGAAAGATTCAGAGAATTCAAGGCACAGGTTGAAAACCTGTCTGGGAAAAGGATCAAGGTATTGAGATCCGATAATGGTGGAGAATACACTTCTGGCACATTTCGAGATTTTTGTATTGAAGCAGGGATTAAGAGGGAGTTCAGTGTTCCCTATAATCCACAACAAAATGGTATTGCTGAAAGAAAGAATAGGTCTATTGTGGAAGCAGTGAAAGCTATGATCCATGATCAAGATCTGCAAATCTCTCTTTGGGCTGAGGCATCGAGGACAGCCGTCTATGTTCAAAACAGGAGTCCCCACAGGATCTTAGAGAATAAAACTCCTGAAGAAGCATTCTCAGGCGTGAAACCTGAAGTTAGTCATTTGAGGATCTTTGGTTGTCCAGTCTATGTTCATATTCCAAAGGAAAAGAGAACAAAGCTAGAACCTTCTGGGAAGAAAGGAATTCTTGTAGGTTACAGTGAGACATCAAAAGCTTACAGGATATACATACCAGGACAGAAGTCTATTGAGATTAGTAGAGATGTCACATTTGAGGAAGATGTTGCTTTCAGAAGGTCCAAGGGCACTCCTATGGAGATTGATGAAGAAGAACCTCCTCAAGATATGGAAGTTGACCATATTCCAGAGAACCTGAAGGAGGCTCCAGAACCTAAAGAAGATGTTGATCCAGTTGAACCCTTGGATCCTATTGATGGGCCTCTAGATATTGTGATTGGAAAGAAAAGACCTCTTTGGGCTCGTAGGACAATGCAGGAAGCAGAAAGTTTTGCAGCTCCAAGAGGAGCTTTCAGAGAAAGCAAGAGACCTCACAAGTTCTCTAGTTATGTCGCCTTGATGAGTTGGAGCCTTCAAATGTCGAAGAAGCTTCCAGTCAACAAGTATGGAAAGATGCCATGTCTGAGGAATATCAGTCCATACTTAAGAACGATGTTTGGGATATAGTTCCTAGACCCAAAGGCAAATCTGTGGTGTCTTCTAAGTTGCTCTTCAAGATCAAGCATGCAGCTGATGGGAGTATTGAGAAGCACAAGGCAAGATTTGTGGCTAGAGGGTTCTCACAAAAAGAGGGAGCTGACTATGAAGAAACTTTTGCTCCTATGACTCGATATACGTCTGTCAGAACCATCATTGCCATTGTTGCATCCAGAGGATGGAAGATTCACCAAATGGATGTAAAGACAACCTTTCTAAATGGTGTAATAGAAGAAGAGGTTTATATTGAGCAACCCGAAAGATTTGAGGTATATGGGAAGGAGTCTCATGTTTGCAAGCTGAAGAAGGCCTTGTATGGTCTTAAGCAAGCTCCTCGTGCTTGGTACGAAAGGATTGATCAGTATCTATCAAGCCTAGGTTTCTCAAAGAATGATGCAGATTCTAACCTCTACTTCAAGGTAGTAAATGGTGAAGCATTGATTTTGGTTTTATATGTTCATGACTTGATTATCACTGGTGAGGAACATCTAATTCTAAAATGCAAGAAGGAGTTAGCTTCAGAGTTTGAGATGAAGAATCTCGGTCTCATGCATTACTTTCTTGGCTTAGAAGTTTGGCAAAAGCCAGATGAGATGATTCTAAATCAAGGCAAGTATACTGTTGACATTCTCAAAAGGTTTGGTATGATTGACTGCAAACCTATGTCTACACCCATGGAGACTAATCTAGATAAGTTGAAAGAGGCTGCAGCTAGTTTAGAACCAGTGGATTCTACAATGTATAGACAGTTGATTGGTTCATTGATGTATCTAGTTAACACTAGACCTGACATCTGCTATGCAGTGAGTGCACTTAGCCAGTTTATGTGTGAACCAAGGCAAATACATCTTGTAGCAGTCAAACATATCCTGAGATATTTATGTGGCACAATTGAATATGGATTAAGATATTCTTCAGGTGTGGATTTAGAGCTGCATGGTTTTACTGATTCCGATTGGGCAGGATGTGTCTCAGATTGGAAGAGTAACTCTGGTTGTTGCTTCAGTTTGGGTACTGTTATGATTTCTTGGTGTGGCAGGAAATAGTCTTCAGTGGCTTTGAGTACAACCGAGGCAGAATATATAGCAGCTTGTGTGGTAGCTCGTGAGGCAGTGTGGCTTCGTAAGCTCCTTGCAGGATTGTTTGGACAATCAATGCAGCCTACCATTATACACGGTGATAACCAGGGCTGTGTAAAGCTTTCTGTCAATCCCGTGTTTCATGACAGAACAAAGCATGTTGAGATCAAGTACCACTATATTAGAGATATGGTACAAAGGAAAGCTATACAATTGAGATATATCAGCACTGAAGAGCAAACGGCAGACATTCTCACCAAGCCTCTCTCCAGGATTAAGTTTGTGTACTTTCGAGAAAAGCTTGGTATGGTGGAGAATGCAGCCTTGACTAAGAAAGAGTCTCAGCATCAGTGATCCTTGATTGCATTTCTCTATTGAGAGAGATTTTAGGTGTAAGCCCTTGATAATGCATTTCTCTATTGAGAGAGATTTGAGGTGTAAGCCCTTGATAATGCATTTCTCTATTGAGAGAGATTTGAGGTGAAAGCCCTTGTTTCCACCCTCTGGAAGAGCCATGGTGGATGTCATGTGTGTGACTCCATGACAACATCACGTGAGGGAATCCGTGATGATTTTTATGCATTTCTCTCTGAGATTTGAGGTGAAAGCCCTTGTTTCCACCCTCTGGGAGAGCCATGGTGGATGTCATGTGTGTGACTCCATAGCAGCATCACGTGAGGGAATCCGTGATGATTTATTTGTGCTTGTGTATCACCCTCTGGGAGAGCCATGGTGAAAGTCACATTGAGGTGACATCATCACATTAAGTGATGAGCACTTGTTCATACCATCTATGGAGATAGCCATAATGGTTGATATCACGATGAGGTGATATTCTATTTTTTTTTCATTCTGATATGATGTGTCTCATGCAGGTGGAAGTTCATCCCTAGCTGAGAGGGAGTGTTGCTGTTATAGCAGCATGTATTCCAAGGAGAAGAACATGAATTAAATAAGTAGCCTTTGGCTATTTAATTCATGTCTACAACATTTATTAATGACAAAGGGCCGACCCTATTAAGATTCACATTTACTATTGTTCATGGGCCGACCCTAATTGTATTTATTATTATTTATGTTTTCCTTAAAGGGGCCGACCTAACTTGAAGAGGCGTCTCTCTTGTATTTATACAAGGTCTTCTTGTCATTGTAAATTATTCATTCACTCAAGCAAGTTCGCAATTAAGAGCAGAGCAGAATTCGCACTTTCTTAGCAGCAGATTTGATTCAAGGAAGATATCATATTCATTACTAGTTTGCATCTAGAAGAAGGGCGACTTCCTTGTATCAAGAATTGGCCATTGTTGGGCCTAAGTTGTAAGCAGATTTCTTCTCTTGTTTCACTTTATATAAGAGATTCATTTGCTGGGTTTTTCTCCCTCAAGAGGAGGGTTTTCCCAGGGTATCTTGTTGTGTTCATTGTCTTATATGTTGCAATATTATTAAGTGCTTTCATTATTTAATCTGATCTAAGAAACACTAACACAACCCATGGTACCACCATTCATGCATTGTGCCTTTCAAGTGTAAGGTGGTGAATTTGATGGCATCATCCTCCATAATACATTTCAAAGATAGGTATGTCTCTAACTTCTGCACCCATGCATGAGTAGTACACTTATTAGAACCATCAAATGTAGATAGTGTTAACTTTCCTAAAACTTGTTGATGGTCATATTGTCTTGGTTGAGATCTAAGTTCAACTCTTGGTCCATTCATGCTTCTTTTCATAGTTATGTGATCAGTGAGACTCACTGATTCTTGAATCTCTAGAGGGAGATATCTATATTCTATACAACTGGTATAAATATCATCCTACATTGGGTTATGTGCTTCCCTTACAAGAACTTCTTCCCTTTGAATGAAAATAGGACGAAGAGGTCTATCAACAAACCCAATCATGGTTCTCTATGTGGGACTTGTTAGTGTTTCTTAGATCAGATTAAGCAATAAAGCACTTAATAGAATTGCAACACACAAGACAATGAACACAACAAGATACCCTGGGAAAACCCTCCTCTTGAGGGAGAAAAACCCAGCAAATGATTCTCTTATATAAGGTAACACAAGAGCAGAAATCTGCTTACAACTCAGGCCCAACAATGGCCAATGCTTGATACAATGTATTCGCCCTTCTTCTAAATACAACCAATGCAATGACTATGAAATCCTCCTTGAATTCGAGTTGCTGCTATAAGGTCCGAATTCTGCTCATAAAGAATAGTGCGAACTTGCTTGATATCGAATTGAATTTACAATGACAAATGACCTTATATTTATACATCATAAGGCGCCTCTTCATTTAGGTTGGCCACTTTAGGGAAACACAATAAATGATGAATATAATAAAGTCAGCCCAAGTTATAACAAAATATGTGAACCATAAAGGGGTCGGCCCTTTGCAATTATTAGTATTGGAATCATGAATTAAATAGCCGAAGGCTATTCATTTAATTCATGTGCTTCTTGTGCGAATGAAGTGCAGACCATAGCTGCAATAACATCAACACTCCCTCTCAGCTAGGGATGAACTTCCACCTGCACAGGACACATCATATCAGAATGAAAACAAAAGAATATCACCTCATCGTGATATCAACCATTGTGGCTACCTCCACAAATGGTAAGAACAAGTGCTCATCACTTAATGTGATGTTGTCACCTCAACGTGACTTTCACCATGGCTCTCCCAGAGGGTGATACATAAGCACAAATAAAATTATCACGGATTCCCTCACGTGATGTTGTCATGGAGTCACACACATGACATCCACCATAGCTCTCCCAGAGGATGGAAACAAGGGCTTTCACCTCAAATCTCTCTCAATAGAGAATTGCTTTAACAAGGGCTTTCACCTCAACTCTCTCTCAATAAAGAATTGCATTATCAAGGGCTTTCACCTCAACTCTCTCTCAATAAAGAATTGCATTATCACATAAGGATCACTGATACTGAGACTCTTTCTCAGTTAAGGCTGCATTCTCCACCATACCAAGTTTCTCTCGAAAGTACACAAACTTAATCCTGGCGAGAGGCTTGGTGAGAATGTCTGCCGTTTGCTCTTTAGTGCTAATATACCTCAACTGTATAACTTTCCTTTGTACCATATCTCTAATATAGTGGTACTTGATCTCAACATGTTTTGTTCTGTCATGAAACACAAGATTCACAGAAAGCTTTACACAGCTTTGATTATCACAGTGTATAGTAGTAGGCTCCATTGATTGTCCAAACAATCCTGTAAGGAGCTTACAAAGCCACACTGCCTCACAAGCTGCCACACAAGCTGCTATATATTCTGCCTCAGTTGTACTCAAGGCCACTGAAGACTGTTTCCTGCTACACCAAGAAATCATAGCAGACCCCAAACTGAAGCAACAACCAGAAGTACTCTTCCGATCTGAGACACATCTTGCCCAATCAGAATCAGTAAAACCATGCAGCTCTAAATCCACAACTAAAGAATATCTCAAACCATATCCAATTGTGCCACATAAATATCTCAGGATATGTTTAGCTGCTACAAGATGTAATTGCCTTGGTTCACACATAAACTGGCTAAGTGCACTCACTGCATAGCAGATGTCAGGTCTAGTGTTAACTAGATACATCAATGAACCAATCAATTGCCTATACATCGTAGAATCCACTGGTTCTGAACTGGCTGCAGCCTCTTTCAACTTATCTAGATTAGTCTCCATGGGTGTAGACATAGGTTTGCAATCAATCATACCAAACCTTTTGAGAATGTCAATAGTATACTTGCCTTGACTTAGAATCATCTCATCTGACCTTTGCCAAACTTCTAAGCCAAGAAAGTAATGCATGAGACCTAGATTCTTCATCTCAAACTCTAAAGCTAATTCCTTCTTGCATTTTAGAATTAGATGTTCTTCACCAGTGATAATCAAATCATCAACATATAGAACCAGAATCAAGGCCTCACCCTTTACTACCTTAAAGTAGAGGTTAGAATCTGCATCATTCTTTGAGAAGCCCAGACTCGATAGATACTGATCAATCCTTTCGTACCAAGCACGAGGAGCTTGCTTAAGACCATATAAGGCCTTCTTCAGCTTACAAACATGAGACTCTTTTCCATGAACCTCAAATCCTTCAGGTTGCTCAATGTAAACTTCTTCTTCTATTACACCATTTAGAAAAGTTGTCTTTACATCCATTTGGTGAATCTTCCATCCTCTAGATGCAGCAATCGCAATGATGGTTCTGACAGACGTATAACGAGCCACAAGAGCAAAATTTTCTTCATAGTCAACTCCCTCTTTCTGTGAGAACCCTCTAGCCACAAATCTTGCCTTGTGCTTCTCAATGCTCCCATCAGCTGCATGCTTGATCTTGATGAGCCACTTAGAAGACACCATAGATTTACCATTGGGTCTAGGAACTATATCCCAAACATCGTTCTTAAGTATGGACTGGTATTCCTCAGACATGGCATCTTTCCATACTTGTTGACTAGAAGCTTCATCAACACTTGAAGGCTCTGACTCAATAATCTGACTCATCAAGGCGACATAACTAGAGAACTTGTGAGGTCTCTTGCTTTCTCTGAAAGCTCCTCTTGGAGCTGCAAAACTTTCTGCTTCCTGCATTGTCCTACGAGCCCAAAGAGGTCTTTTCTTTCCAATCACAATATCTAGGGGCCCATCAGTAGGATCCAAGGGTTCAACTGGATCAACATCTTCTTTAGGTTCTGGAGCCTCCTTCAGGTTCTCTGGACTATGGTCAACTTCCATATCTTGAGGAGATTCTTCTTCATCAATCTCCATAGGAGTGCCCTTGGACCTTCTGAAAGCAACATCTTCCTCAAATGTGACATCTCTACTAATCTCAATAGACTTTTGTCCTGGTATGTATATCCTGTAAGCTTTTGATGTCTCACTGTAACCTACAAGAATTCCTTTCTTCCCAGAAGGTTCTAGCTTAGTTCTCTTTTCCTTTGGAATATGAATATAGACTAGACAGCCAAAGATCCTCAAATGACTAACTTCAGGTTTCACACCTGAGAATGCTTCTTCAGGAGTTTTATTCTCTAAGATCCTGTGGGGACTCCTGTTTTGAACATAGACGGCTGTCCTCGATGCTTCCGCCCAAAGAGAGATTTGCAGGTCTTGATCATGGATCATAGCTTTCACTGCTTCCACAATAGACCTATTCTTTCTTTCAGCTATACCATTTTGTTGTGGATTATAGGGAACACTGAACTCCCTCTTAATCCCTGCTTCAATACAAAAATATCGAAAGGTGCCAGAAGTGTATTCTCCACCATTATCGGATCTCAATACCTTGATCCTTTTCCCAGACAGGTTTTCAACCTGTGCCTTGAATTCTCTGAATCTTTCTAATACTTCTTCAGATTCTTTGGATCTCAAGAAATAAATCCAAGTCTTTCTAGAGTAATCATCAATAAAAACAATATAATACAAGAAACCACTAGATGATGCAATAGACATTGGACCACACAAATCAGAATGAATGAGATCAAGAATACATTTAGATCTACTTTCACTAGAATGAAACGTACCTTTTGTGTTCTTGCCTAGGGCGCATCCCTTGCATGTACCTTCGTGTTCTTGATTGAATTTTGGAAGACCAGTAACCATCTTCTCCATGATAGGTAGAGCACGAAAGTGAATGTGAGCCAATCTTCGATGCCAAAGATCGCACATGCTGGAGCTATCATGCACAAGCGCTTGAAGAGGACGAGTGCATAGCTTGTAAAGACATTCATGTCTGACTCCAATCACTTGAGCAGTCTTGAAGCTGGAGTTCTTTGCCCATATAAGAACTTTGCCTTTAGAGAAGGCAACTTGATAACCCTTGTCTTCCAATGCTGAAATTGAGACAAGGTTCCTCTTTATCCCTGGAACGAACAGTACATCATTCAACTCTAATGAAATCCCGGAATCCAAGTGAAGAGTGGAGTTTCCAATTCCTTTTACAGAATATCTAGCATCGTCTCCAATAACGACTTGATCACTAGAGTTGCTTTCCACTAAATTTGAAAGGTGACCCCTGAAACCGGTGATGTGCCTAGAAGCACCACTATCAATCAGCCAAGTGTTGGTGTCGGTAGAAACATTACTTAACAAGGCTGAATAGAACAAGTAATCACTAAAGTCCTTCTGAGGAGCGACTTCTTCAACATTTGCAGTGGCAACTTGTTGCTTAGGTCTTTGAGGACAATCCCTCGCAAAGTGACCATACTTATCACAACGAAAACATTGAAACTTGGACATGTCTCGTTTCCTTTTAAAGGTAGGAGCACCATCATTTCCATTTTCTCGATTCCTCTTGAAGAACCCTTTCTTAAGGCCTTTTCCTTTGTTTGATGAATGAGATGCAAGAACCTGTAATTCTTCATTCTTTGAACTTTGACCAATGCCCCTAGCCGTTAATCTCGACTCCTCTTGAATGCAGTCAATCCTCAATCGATCAAACTTGGGAAGTTTAGATCTAGCACTGATTCTTTGAATGAACGCTTCCCATGAAAGCGGAAGACCATTAAGAGCAAGCATAGTTAGGTCTTTGTCGTCAATCATGTGACCAATTGTGGAGAGCTGATCTCTTATCTCTGAAATCTTCATGAAGTATGTAATGACAGATTCTCCTTTCGCCATTTTCACATGATGAAGTTGTTGCTTCAGTGCGAGAGCTCGACTAGTGTTGTTGATTTCGTACATCTCTTCCAAGGTTGCAAACATCTCTCTTGTTGTATCCAACTTGAAGACAATCGGTACAACATGATCCTTGACGGAATCAACCAATACTTTCTTTGCCCTAGTGTCTTTCTTCCTCCACTGCAATTTCTCTTCTTCCTCCTCAGGTTCAGGAACTTTTGTTTTCACAAACACAGCTAAATCATTCTCCTCCAAGGTGAGCATGATTCTGAACCTCCATGATGTGTAGTTCGAAATCTCTTCGAGTCTATCCTCGATTTTCAGACTGTTCACCATCTTGAATTTGAGAAACAAGAGATAGACTGAAAAAGAATAAAGTGAGTGTTGCACACTAAATTTGATCACGATCTTTTTCACACCCGCTCTGATACCATGTTAGTGTTTCTTAGATCAGATTAAACAATAAAGCACTTAATAGAATTGCAACACACAAGACAATGAACACAACAAGATACCCTGGGAAAACCCTCCTCTTGAGGGAGAAAAACCCAGCAAATGATTCTCTTATATAAGGTAACACAAGAGCAGAAATCTGCTTACAACTCAGGCCCAACAATGGCCAATGCTTGATACAATGTATTCGCCCTTCTTCTAAATACAACCAATGCAATGACTATGAAATCCTCCTTGAATTCGAGCTGCTGCTATAAGGTGCGAATTCTGCTCATAAAGAATAGAGCGAACTTGCTTGATATCAAATTGAATTTACAATGACAAATGACCTTATATTTATACATCATAAGGCGCCTCTTCATTTAGGTCGGCCACTTTAGGGAAACACAATAAATGATGAATATAATAAAGTCGGCCCAAGTTATAACAAAATATGTGAACCATAATGGGGTCGGCCCTTTGCAATTATTAGTATTGGAATCATGAATTAAATAGCCGAAGGCTATTCATTTAATTCATGTGCTTCTTGTGCGAATGAAGTGCAGACCATAGCTGCAATAACATCAACAGGACTTTTGTGGTTATTGTGGTTACTATTATTGGCTTCAAAAGAAGCTTCCTTACTATTCTAATTATTGGAATTTACAACATTATTTAGTGTTTTGTGGTTATTATGCATCAAATGTAACATCTGCCCCATCATATCTAGCATGAGGTCAAACTTCCTTTCAAACTTATCTTCAAGGTCTTTTTAAGATTTCTTCTCTCTCCATATTTACTTCTTTGGCCTCAAATTCGAAAGGATACTTCAAAAACAATTAATCAAAGATACAACCCCTACAGTATGTGCACCAAAAGAATGGCTAATAAGTACTAACACTTAGTTGTCAAACTCTTATTAACTACCCATGAAAGAGATTGCAATGGGCTCAAATGAACCCAAAATCATGTTTTGATGGCCTCAAACTTCACAAGATGAATTATAGATTAAATTTGAATATATATGAACAATCCTAGGTTACAACAATTTGGCTATTTATGACAAGGATTAGTCAAAGAAGTGCTAGCACACCTCAATTATATGATTTATATCCTAATAAACCAGTGGATTCTTTGGTTCTCTCCAACAAGTCATCATCCTTGGAGGAAGTCATTGACCTTTTTGAGGCTTTCTAATCCACGCATATTCTATGTGTTCCTTCTTTCTTTCTAGTGAATAATACTATAATGGCAATTTAAATGGTTAAATGAAGCCTTTCTCAACTAACTCTTTACATATATTTCTACCTCTTTGTTTTCTGCAAAACTTGATTTATATAATAATACCTGATAAGTAAGATGAATTCCCTCTTGAGACTTCGTTCAATTTATCAATCCACTTCCATTGGAAGGTGCATTGCTCTAGCTCAATCTTTGGGAACATCACCAAACTTTGACACAAGGCTTAAACCATACCTCTACATTTGGGGGTAGATAAGCTTGACCCTTTCTTAATTAAATCTGCATGCCTTTCCCCAGCCAATCATCTTTGTTACTAATTTGATTCTTCCCTTTGGAAAGTTGAAAACATGGCAGTAACAAAATTTTATAATAGCATATTGATATGCCCATTTCAAGACAAGAATTAAATCATGCATGCCAATCCTTATTGTATTGCAGAGGCATTTATCATCTTTCTCTTTTTCAAAAGGTAAACCTTGCATGAAGTTATGGACTAAGCTCGGATCACATTCTTAAGATTAATAAAAATGTGTCACACTCAAATGTTTCCCATAATTATAACACCACAACCTTGTTACATGTGCACATGTGTATTGGAGCTATAAGCCTCCTTATTGAGGTGAGGAGGATCTGAACTAAGGTCAAGCTGTTATAAGTTCCCCCATAACCACTACAAAACAACTCCTTGGATGTGTTATTGATCATTATAGCCTATATTGAAATAGGTCCATTCAAAGCACCAATATCTTGGTCTATGAGTCCTCTACATCATTTGATTCTACCTCACAAATATAGGGAAGTTCCTTCACTAAAACTTTAGCATTTTCCATATAAATCTTGACAAAAAAAATTGTTACGTTGAACATTAGTATCTGGAGGAAAAACCTATCAAAAGGAATCACTCTTTGTGATATTTTTCATAGTCACCCTACTCTTACTTCCTAAGTCAATACTTGACTCCATTATGTGTTCTCTAATCTATATGAAGAGTGGAAGTTCATTTTTTGGACAACTTTCCATTCAAATGGGAGTAGGATACGTATAGAAGATTTGGATTCTAGACCTGAAATCGTCACTATCATCTCAGATATTTTTTCTTTCCAATCACCTTTGTTCAAGAGTTCAACCATAAAGTGTCTTTTCAAAAAAAACTATATTGCGTTAACTCGCTGCCTTTGAGGCCCTTGGTCTCATAGAACTCCCACTGTTTAAGGACTTCTAAAATTGTAATCGGGATCATTAATCTAATTAGTATTCTTAAAATATATGACCACATTAATGAATCCAATGCACTCTTTAGGATGATCAAATGAAGTATCCTTCCTCCTTGTGATCAATCTCTATTAAAAATTTGTCACAGAGGCAATAAAATTGTAACATGAGGAGGCCAGCCTGGCAGCTTGTCTTTAAATGGATTGTCTTATTGCTAACCATTTAGGTAATGACCAATTACATGTTCAACATTTCCATGGGATCCATACAACCAAAGGGTTTATTCAAACTCCGATTGGCCCAGAAAAGGGATGAAACTCATGTTGCAAGAGAAAAGAAATTCCCTTTTAGAGGATTCTTCAAATTTTAAAATGAAACAAATGTTGTTTGCAGCTGGGAAATCAATACTAAAAGTAATCATACAAAAGTTTGCATCATTTTGTATATATGGTTTGTGTACAACTGAGTGGGAGAATGGATTGGAGATCAATTTGGTGGTTGATTGTAATGTCCCCATTTTTAGCCATACGCTCTTTTGTGATTGATAGCCTATTTCCAGAAGCCTGTAGGCTAGTCAGAAGTGGAAATTAGGATTTCCTATTTTGCAAGAGGTTTCTGATGCATTTTTGAAGGCTTGTATGTGAGTTTTTTTGATGCATGTCTAGAGGAGCTTTCTAGGTTTTTGGAGAGCTTCAGAATGGTGTAACATGCATCTCCATCTGACAACCTTTCTTAACACTTACTATTTTTAGTAAGTCACGACAATTGGCCATTTCAGAGGTTTGTTCATTGGAGTTTCAAGATTTGGTTTGCGGATTCTTTCTGGGTTTTCAGAGGGCTTCGCAATGATATGACATGCAAAGGCATTGGGCAGCTTTTCAAAATTTACTATTTTTAGTAAGTTCTATTTTTAGCAGTGTCGTGATTGGCAGCAGTCCAATATGTTTTCCACTTCGAGCAAAGCAATTGAGTATTTGTGGTTTTTGGCTTTTGAGGTGCATTTTAGAGGATTTAATTATTTAAGTCATTAAATAATCTATTTTCATGTTGGCCCCCTTGGCCTAGTGTTAATGACTTAATGTTGTGTTTAAAAGTGGCTCTTGAGGGTGGACGCCTCATGAAGAGGCATTTTAATATTTCTAAGGTTAAATATTCTCCCTTGAAGTTTGGATGCCAAAATGGAGGAGGAAGAAGTGTTTTCAAAAATTAAAATATTTCAAAATGGCTCGGGCGTCCCTTTTGGAGGGAAAATGTGGAATTCGAAGAGTCACCTCAAAGTTCTTTATAAGCAGGCCTTTGCTCATTCATTTGGTATCTATTGTTTATCTTATCGAATTTTTGCCGAATTGTTTTCAAGCTAATGGCTTCGAGAAATGCATACTGTTAGTTTTAGGATAAAAAATGAAAGCGATCAAAAATAGAACACATAAGACAATGAACACAAGATACCCTGGGAAAACCCTCCCTCTCAAGGGAGAAAAACCTAGCCACAAATATATATCTTATATATTGATGAAAGAACAAAAGTTTGCTTTACAACATGGCCAAACACTAGGCCAACTTGATGCAATGAATATAGCATCTCTCTTAGATGCAAGATATACACAATATAGATGAGTTCTTCTTTACATGGATCTGCTCTCAGCAATTACATAATCTGTTGTAGATATCCTCGATATCAATCTGTATTATACAACAATATAATCTGGTGCAAATAATCAAACTCCTCCTTCAGTGCGAACTTGACTTCAGAAAATAATAAAGATGATCTTCTCTTATATCGATCTCTTAGAAACAAATGGTCAATCTGCTATATGTGTGAATTCCTCTTGAATAATAAGCACAATCTCCTGAAGAATAACTTCTATCTGCAATATAGAACTCTTGTTGTAGGAATTCGCACCTTGCTTGAAATGAATAGAATTGTATATTTGAAAGAACAACCAGTGCCTTCTTAAATACAATTCGAAAGGGAGATCTTCTAAACAACGCGTCCCTTCAATATGCAAAGGTCGGCCACCAATGAAAGGATGTGTCTCACACTATAGTCGGCCTCCTTTGAGATATAGCTATTACTTACAAACAAATGAAATCGCCTCCAATAAATAAATAGCCGCTGGCTATATTTAATTTATTGTTTTGTTGTCACTGGAAGTATGTAGCCCGCAACTATACATCAACACATACCTCCTAGCAAGAATCCAATTTCGTGTTTGAAAGATAATACCTAGTTGGAATTATGGCTGCTTCTCATTCAGACAAGAAGATTGAGCTTCAATGTTGGTGAATTTTGGTGATATTCTCAATTTTGTATTTGTTGGTTATTATATAGCTGAAGTAGATTTTCACTTGCAGCTCTTTGAGGGATTTTAATTTCATTGTGGGTGTTTGGCTAATCCATTTCTATGCTAGTGGCGACCCTTTGGGTGAAATTTTAGATTTTGTCTTTGAGTCTCCAATTTTTAAGAGAGGTCGCCCTCTTCCTAGGGTCGTACCATCTCCATAGCTGCATTGGGATTCGAGCTTTTCATATGGTGGCTGTTTTACATTGTTTAACTCATATTATTTGGTCGCCTTGCATTTAGGAAGCATTGTTTCAGTTTTGTAGTGCATTGTAGAAAGTTTGTGAGAGAAATAAGGATTTTGGTGATGCATTGCTTGCTGGTCTGCATATTCAGTTAGCTGGTTTTCATATCAGACTTTCAGTGGTTCAGATTTTGGTTTGTATTTCTGTAGTTGAGAAGATTATAAGTTGGAGAAATCATCTTTCATCATTTTGCATTGATTATACAGCAATAACACTTTGTAATTTGCAGATCCTTTGCATTGTAAGGCTGAAAACAATAATACTGTTTCAGTCATTTGTATTTCTGCATTTACTTTGTGTTTTTAATGCAAACATTGTAACCCCTGGTCGGTTTACCGCCAGTGTGGGGGAATAAACAATTGTATCTCTCATATTTCACCCACTGAATAAGTGGAGTATTCCCACGGCTTAGTGGATGCCTGCACGAAAAAACTAAGGGGCATATTTCATTGATGGACCAGAATGTAAAAGAGTTATTAATTTGTTTGTGCTGCATTATTAACTAGCAATGAACTTATTGTTCAATTTATAATTAACGTCTCTAAATTGTAAGACACAACGGAAAATTCTTTGAATAGTTTAGGAGAAGTTTCATTTTTCTTCTGCTACATACAGATTATATTTGCTCTCCAAAAATTTTGCAACAATCCCCCTCCTTTGCCTTTTTCTCCCATCTATGAATTGCTGGTCTGCTGTTTTGGTTTTCGTTTAGGTCATAAAACTGGAAATCGAACCAGTACATGACAGAAATTAGTATGCCTTTTAGCATTTTTAGTTTCATTTTGTTTTTTATCAGATAAGCGTTTTGATTAGATAGTTTCATTTTGTTGACAATGTTCCTGGGAAGGCAGAAAGCCAAATGTTTCATTCATTTGATCATTCTATATACTTGTACGTCGAATGATAATATTGAAGGACTTTGGCTTCTACTGCCATATGTTTTAGCATATGACTGTCTGATTTCGATAACACTTCTGTAAGTTGTTTTTGTTTAAGTATGCAGCCCCGATTTTCCAAACATTGTATCTTATATATATTTCTTCAAGGGTTTTGCTGTACAATTTCTGGAGAATTATTTAATCATGGAGCAATTCTAGCCTAGCCCTGACTTTTACATTTTATCAAAGCGATAACTTTCTTGTGACTTCGATTGCCAAGAATATCTTTGTTGCTGCAGATAGATTGTTGAAAATTGCAGACTAGATTATTAGCAATTGTCTCCCGGGTCTCCTTTATCAAAGACTGATTAATTGGTGATAAGTGAAATTGTTCAGTTGCAAAAAATTGGGTTCCATGAATTTTGTGCCATACCAGATGTTCAGCAATTGAGACAGAAATGAGAAAGAAATTTACTGCAAAGTGTCACATTGTTCCCATTAGAAGATGATTTAGTAACTTAGTGTCAAAACATGGAGAGAAGAAGGGACATGCAAATACGGTCATTTTGACTAAATTTCATCGGAAATGAATGCCATTATGATTTATCTTGTTATTATTGTAGTACACCTTTTCTTTCTTCTGGACAATGTTCATGGTGTGTAAGGCTAGGCCACAAGGTTTGTGACTATAACGTATGATTTGCACACTTTCTCACAAATTTATTTAGAGATAATGAGCCACATACTGAGCGAACGGGATGTGCAGACTTTCTCATGTATGAATTTAGAGATAATGAGCCATATACGGAACAAAAGAGATGTCCAACAGTGTGATTAGATGAAGTTATGAAAAGTGAAGAAACAGCTATGCATAATTGAAAAGTTGCTGCAGAAGGATTTCCTGCAGTTTCTCTAAAACCATACTGAAAATTCTAAGAGTACTTACTAGATGAAGTTATGAAAAGTGAAGAAACAGCTATGCAAAATTGAAAAGTTGCTGCAGAAGGGTTTCCTGCAGTTTCTCTAAAACCATACTGAAAATTTTAAGAGTGCTAAAGAGTTTTGATTAGGTAGGTTTGCACTTCTTGCCAAACTGGAAACCTGTTAATCACAGCTTTCATCACTGGAAAGGATGGTAGGCCTCATCCCTGCAAAGGTTTTTGTGTTGAGAATCTTTGTTAAAAGTTAATGTATTATTGGTTTGGTGTGTTTAATTGTGGAGCAATGGTTGAATGGATTTCACCTGTAGGAAAAGTGTTGAAAATCACATCCATGGCAGAAAGGTGAAAGCGCCCTGCTCATAATTGAGAACATGCATGGTCAATTCCTGCTGGACAGCAACCAGTAGCAACAGTAACCAAATTTGCATTTTGCTGAGAATTTTAAAATTCTCTTTTTTAAACATTCTAGGTTTCAAGGTAATAATCCCAGGAGGGTAGAAACCCAAATATTTAATTCATCCGATAACATTGTGAATATTTTAGCATGTAAGATGAAAGAGTTGAAGCATTTTACTTTCTAATACTACTTTCACATGCATATGAACCTGTGGTTTCGATTAGTCTACTATACATTGTTTTTCCTAGAAGATGCAGTCCCTGATTTTCACATTCTGTATTTCTATTTGCTGCTGCAAATTCTGTTGTAAATTTTTATTGTTATTCAAGTGCGAATAATTGCAGCCCAGACCTGATTTCGAATACCACGCTTTAAAACCCGTAACCGATTTGTAAATTATCAAATTTAGAAAAGGCAAAAGGAGGGAACTGGAAACGGACTAGGCCGAACAGAGCGGACGAATCATGCACGAGATTTGTGGTTTCGACGTTTGCGCCATAATTGTCAGAAAAACTTTCACCTACGTATATAAAGTTTAGTCTATTCCTATAATTATTGTATATTAACATGGAATCCTTAAACGATACATATCTGGATTCCACAATGCGAAGCACTGCAAACTGAAATCTTAATAGAAGTGTAATATAATGGAATCCAAATGCAGTCTCCGAAATATTTTTAAAAGAGTGAAAAAAGATAAGAAAACTACCAGCAACTTCATCAATCTTTCGTTCTTCCCTGTTTCTCTGGTGACAACGACCTTATGCAGAGCCACAGCAGAGTCGTTTGCAAATTTCTGTTTCTCACTGGCTAAACCTCGTCTTCCTGAAAAAGCGCCCCCACAGTAAACGCCATTGACCGATATTTACCATTAATGCAAACTGAATCTAAAAAATCTAAGAGAGAAGAAGAAAAGCACCTGCAATTAAAGGAATAGAGCTTCTTGTTTGAAATTGAGTTTCGAATTTGCAGAAAGAGGATAAGTGTGGAGATGGTGGAATTGCAGGCGCAGCAAGAAATGTAGAGAGAGTGAGAGCCGGGGCCATGCTGAAGCCTCTATGCCAACTGCACGGCTTCATTGCACAAGTGTTGAGATCTCCGTTCTCTTTACCCTTAATTTATAACATAATATCTTTTCCGACTGCCCCACTGCTGTAACCGTATCTAATTGTTTGGGCTGAAAGTGGAAATGGGGCAGATTTATTTCTGATATAGTTGAGGTGTGCAGATAACTAAAACTGTTTATCTTATTCTATTTTATCGTGATGTTAGGTTCTGTTTTTAGCTGTCATTGGTAAAATTCTAATGGCATCTCAAAGAAATTTAGATATTGAGCTATTGGTGCTCGAGTGTCTGAATTGGATGGATGTATGGTTCTACTTAGGTATTTTTGTCATATAATATAATTGATATTTAGGAAGATTTTATTACAAAAATTTGTATAAAAATATTTTAAGATGTATTTAGTTTATATTTGATTTTTAATAGAAAAATATGTCTTAATATTTGGAGGACAAATTCAAATGGATAATCGTAGAGTAAATCAACCATCAAATTTAAGTTATAATTGGAGCTCCTCTTATATTTCATAGACAATTATTGCATATAGAGTTTGAAACTTGAATTCATGTGGGTTTTTTTTTTTTAATTATAAAATTTGAATTCAACTCATATTTGTGTTCATGTGAGTTGTTATAGTGTGGTAAGTAGTTGTGATTACGGTCTTAGTTTGACTTACTACCAATTAGACGTTGTCCATTGAGTCAAACATAGAACATTCGATATTTGATTCTAGGGTGTTACATAAATAACAACCCTAATCTAATGGAATATATCAACTCATTCACCTGGCACTAAAGCATTACTTGAGGAGCATTCCATCAACATCTAATATCAGAAGGATAGTCATAGGCATTTTACATTCTTATTTGGGTGTGTTCAAACTTAATCAAAATAATTGAATTTGTATTTATTTTTAATTTTTTTGGAACAAAATCATTGAATTGATCTCGGAGCTTAACATAATTGACTTCCCATCCCTAACATAGCAAATACTAATGGTGCTCCTAAGAACTATCATTCTTAGATATTAGAGGCGGACAAGATTATAAAGATCGAAGATACAAAGTTCAAGGTCATAAAGCAAGTTCAAAACAATAAAAAAAAAATCAAGATTACAATGTAGATATCACAATTACAAATATGAGACTAACCCAAAACAAAATGTAGAATTCTCAATCTAACAAAATTGAAGATGAATAATATAATTTAAAATTAAATTACATGATAAATTATTAAAAACATACCTACAATCACATGTGAAACTAAATGCTTTTAACTTTTTATCAATTTCATTGTACATTTGGGTAATGTTTCAATAAATATATATATATATATAATAATAATGTATTGATTATTTAATTAAAAAATTACCCGGATATCTAAATAAAATATACTTATTGAAGGGCAACTTTAAATGAGTATCTATCTGTAATGAAAGATTTGCTTTAGGCCCAATTTAGTTTGAATGATGAGGGTACCACTACTCGTGGCATTGATTTGCAAAATGAGGCCTCGGGACCATCTCACAGATGTCAGTTGCCCTCATGTTTCGAAATTAAATATAATATAATAAATATTTTATCCACTTCCAAAGCTTCTGCAACTTGGAGTGAAATCAACGCAAACATGTTCTATTTCTTCCACGTAAGCCAACAGTTTTAATTATGCGAAATTGCCTCCATGCTAAAAGTTGCCGTCATCCACTGTCCATCTTCCACGTTTTCAAGTTTTGATTGGTGGTGAAGACATTTTAGCTTATATTAATTTAATTTAAGGTATGAAGTTAAATTAATTAAAAAAAGTATAGAAGTATTTTAACAAAAAAAATTATTTTATCGAAGTAAGCAATGTAAAAACTAACGGCAGCAAAAGAAAATACTGCTTCAAGTATTTTAACATTCAGCTTTAGGACAGCAGGTCCTATCATTTTTGTTTTTAAGAAGTATTTCAACCAACCAACTATGAAAAAGATACAAACTTATTTTCCATGGAAATATTTTTATATTATTATAAATGAAATGTTTGGAAATCTTTTATTATTATTGTAAATGAAGTGAAAGATTTTAGAAATGTTCATGGGTTAATTATTTTAGAAGATCAAAAATTGTAACCGCATGTCCCCATGCGGCTACTTAACTCTATTTTCTGCTTAAATTTAAGCAGCAAGGGTGTTCCCATGCATAAATTTTATTTATGGGAAAGGATAATTTGGAATTTTTTCCTATTTTCATGAAGCAGCTATGTTTAGGAATTGAAAATACGTGTGGAAAAAGAAGGGGGGTGGAAATAAGCAGCAACTGCATATTTCTAAAAATCCACGTGGCTCCACAAATTTCTTGCCCTCTTTTTTAATTTTTAATTTTTTAAATTTTTTTCTATTTTTTATTGTAAAAATTATTATTAATACTATTAATACTAATTTAAGTTGGCTGCTTAAAAATAAGCACAAAAACAAAGCATTCATGGGGCCATCAACTCCACAAATAACTCCTAAATAAGTTGAGCAGTGGCTGCTAGCCAAAATAAGCTAAGCAGCCGCATGGGGACATGAGGTAATAAATATATATTAAGCTAACACATTCATAAAAAATAGGGGTTGTCTAATTAGTTTTAGGAAGACCTGTGTCTCTTTGTGATAATCGAACATGGAGTGTAATCCAAAATATTGATATAAAAACACACATAATTGAGTTCAAAAAGTACTCTAGTCTTTTTTATGAGGGGTCATTAAATGTGATGTGATGCAATTGAATCAAAAAATAACTCTATACAGTAAACACTTTTTTTATTTCTTATTTAGTGTTTGGACACTTTTGTGTGTTGATGTTTTGTTTACTTGTCCACTTGTCATTATGTCTCATCCATGTGTTCTTCCTTCTACTTAACTCTTCCTTTATCACCATTTTAGGCCAAAAATGTTTCTCCATATCTGCCATTATTGATGCCTCTAATGAGAAAGTACATATTCCAATTAATAGAATCTCAAATGAAATTGGTGTTTTGGTTTTGAGGTTGCTTGTAGTTAAAGACTTTTGAATTCTATATATCTACCTCCAATTTTTCTTTGGCATACTATTACCCCAAAGTTCACACTTGTAAAGGACTACTTGTATGGCAAGTATGACAAATAGTGTTCTCTTAGTTTTTCAATCCCATGATTGTGTGTTTCTATACCTATTTTGAACTGATTATAAAGTCTTTCACCCTCCTTTATTATTTTTTCCATGCATGTCTTTGAACTAAACCTAATGTGAAAATCAAACCTAAAGTACTATTATTCTTCCACTATTTATAATGGGATCCCTTCAAAATAGAGGTTAAAGGGATAAATCTCCTCTCCATAAATTTATTTAGGTTAATTGTACTTTAGATAAATGAGTTGGAACTCATAATGCATTTAAATAAATTAAATATGTTACTTAGCTTGAAATTTGATGATGGAGATTTACTATGATAAATCTAAGTTGATTCACAAAAGTAATAGACTCTTAAAGCTTATTTTAATGAAGATCCCAGACTCTACAAACTAACTATTTGTTGCTTAGATTCACCTATGTGAATGCAAACCAAATGTCTATAAGTGTAGATCTAAACTTGTGCACAAACTTGAACTATAATTCATAGATTTGAATAGATAGAATGTGGACTATTAGAATTTGTTCACCTTGATTTTTATTGTTTGAATTATTGCAAGGATTGATAGTGTTTAGGAGTGCCTTTAAGGAATTTGTTTGATTGTAAGGATCAAGTTACCCTTAGTCAAAACCCTTGTTGGATTGATATAATGGTGATGAATCAAGATCGGTGATAGTAAGCAAGTGTGTAAAAAACCTATGATATTTACCACCTTGGGTACATTGAATTTGCATAGGAAAGTAGCTCTCAAGATTACAAGTCTACTAGACTAGTTGCAAATTCTCACTTAGTTCTAGTTCTATATATTGGTCTAGAAAAAAGTAGAGTGCTATTGTTTTTTCTTCCACAAAGGTTGAGTATGGGGGTTTGTGAATGTTAACACAAAAGCCCTCTAGCTTCAACATATTCTTAATGAGTATAGTACTTAGTTTCACATGCCATTTGTAATATTTTGTGACAACCAAAGTGCTATATGAACCTCTCAAAATATAATCCATCGTCAATAGACCAAACACAGTGAGGTCCACATGCACTCAATTTGGGAGCTCATTCATGGATAGGTCTCTAGTCTCTAATATTGCCCAGCTATTGAGTAGGAAATCAACATCTTCACCAAACCCTTTACAAAAAAAAAACTTCATTTATGAGCTTTTATTAGCGGTGTGGGAGGCTAAATATTGGGGAGTTTGTTTCTCTCTTTGAGGGAAGGCTTCTCTCTTTTTTGGGGGTGAACTTCTCTTTGGGGAGATTTATATATACATGAGTACCTCATCAAGCTTCATTTGTTGGGAACCATATTTTTGTCCAATTAAGCTACACATATGGGGGATATTAATGTAGGTTTTTTTATTTTCCTTCCTTAGATATTGTATTTTCTTGCATATATTTATTATATCTTTCTTAGTTAAATATAGTGTTGACGAGTGCATGGAAATGGGTATCCATTTCATGGACACCTTTCAAAAAAACTTTTGAAAATCCATAACGCGAGCGCATTATTGCTTGTTAAAAGCAAAAAAAAGAAGTGAAAACCTGTCATTGTTATTTCGACTATTTTTTTCTTGTAGCCGCGACCAAAACCCCCATATTTTTGCCCTTGCGTTCTAGGAGGAGAAATTCAACAAATTTCTTCACCAACAATTTCTACTTATCCGCAACGATGGCGCCATGACGAGGAGGAGGTGTGGGAGGTAAGGATTCTGTGGTTTTTGTTTTGAATTAGTTAGTTTTAGGTTGAATTTGTTAGTTTTAGGTTGAATTTAATATATATTTGTTTGAATTTTTAGGAGATGCAAATCAACCTGCAAACCATCAAGATCCTCAATAGGAAGACCAACCAAATCCTCAAGATCAAAGTAAACCACAACAACAACCTCCTCCACCAATCACTCAACCCCCTCCTAGCACTCAACAAAATTTAATAAGTGAAATTGAGAACAAAAAAAAAAAATGAGGATTTGATCAATAGGTTGAGTGATCCAAATGGTTCAACCACAGAAAGAATGACCCTAGCAAATTCATTGAAAGATAAGTTAAAAAATGTAGATTCAATTAGCAAACAAATAATTGGATGGAAAGATAGGAGGCAAGCGACTAGGGATTATTATGCAAATAAACTATCATACAAACATGTAAAGGATTTAAAAATTAGTAAAGGTGATTTGTGCTCATTATTCACTGACCCACGCATAAATCAAAATCTTACCCTCAATGCAAAGAGGTTTCCTATCCATTAGTGCCACCACAAATAGATTAGGGACTAGTTTTATGAAAGGTGATACAAGGTTTTCAATTACCCATCGTGCAACAATTGCGAGGTCCCAAAATATTTTCTTAGGAAACTATACAGTGAGTTCATATTAAACAAAATCCCAAATTATTTGGATATGAGGTTTTTCCAGGGCAGAGTTGCGGGGTCAGCTCAGGATAGACCTGGTGCACAGCCAGATCCTATGCGACAAGGTAGACGAGATCTCACTAGGCCACCTCGTGAGCACGTTGTTATGCCTTCCATTGCAAAGGAAAGTGCTAGCGTAGAGACATTGCAGGCGATCAACACTTTGACCTAGAGTGTCATCCAGCATACTGGTGCAGGAGCACCTAGAAGAACACCTAGGCAAATACTAAGAAACAGGAAGTAAGTTTGTTTTTTTATGCATTTATTTAAGGTCATGTTGACCATTGCATTTGAGTGTGTGACTTACCACAATACCTTGGTCAGGAGCTATCAGTAGTGTTTAAGTTGTGAGTTTAGACACTCAAGGTTGGTAAGTTCTAGTATTTAGAGTATTTAGAAATAAAGCCCAAAATGTTGCTTTAAGCAATTTTGGCCTAAGGTGGTGGTTATGTCCGACCAAGGGGAAGGATAACCACCTTTTGAAACTTTAAAAGGAGTGCCTCGACCTATTTGAAGGGTTAGAAGGCTTTGTGAATGTTGGAAGAGTTTGTAATTTGACAATTTTCATCAATGGTAACCGAGGACAGTAGAGAATAACTGAATTTCCTGTATTGTGTTCTTGGTAGTGTGTTCATGAATTAATCAGGAATCTTGTTATGTTTGGAACATGATTTAATTGTTCTTGAAAGCTTTGTGTGGACAATAGTTAATCTTTCTCATCGTTTCTTAGTTGATTTCTTAGATAGACTAGTTTCTTTCCATTGTTGATCAGACTGGTGAACTGTTAATCATGGAGACTTAGACCTCTGTCTTCCACTATACCTAGTGTATATTCTATGGGGAATGAGGCTAAGCTCCATTCCTATACATAGGTTAGGTCTAGGAGTCTTTAGAGATCGAGTAGCTATGAGGAAAGTCACTTCCTAGGCGAGCTTGGCAATGCCCGACTAGGAAGGACAGTGGGAAAAAGAGCATAACTTGCAGGGGTGGCCTCTTCTTGTAAAATCCCGTGGTAGGAAATTAGAAGGGAGTCTTACAAAGGCTTGGTAACAAGGAGGAGGTCCCAACAATCCATTTGGGTCGAGAACTCTTTGGCAGTCCCAAATCGGGTGGCCAGGAAATGACAACAAAACCCTAGATTTGCTAATTTGGTGGAAAAGCCTATGTACAGCCAGACAAGGCACAAGACCTTGGAAATCTCAAAGAGATTGGTATCAGGTTCAATAATCCATGGAAAATATTTGAGGTCATTTGGAAAGGTTTGGAGCAAATTCCATTTTTCTCGGGCTAGGAGGGCTAAAAGGAGCTCTAGGCTTGTAGCCTTTTTAACCCAAATTTAGGGTTTGGGGGAAGCGATGGTGAAATGGAGTCTAAGGGTTGTTCAAGAAACCTAATGGGATGCTAGGGAGCATGAAAACACATCTTTACACCCCTACAAGCTTTTAGTTGAGTATTGAGGGTATTTGGCCTTTAGGGAGGATTAAGGGTCAAGGGTGAATCAGATTCAAAGCACCAAGATTGGATTGAATTGTGTATTGTGGTTGGAAGAGGGGATGGCCAGTAGAACCAGGGGTAACTAAGTTTGTGTCAGGACCTATAGGTTGAGTGGTGGAGGAAGCCACCAAAGGGAATTGCTGAGGTGAGACCCGGAGCATGGAATTGTGATTTTTCCATCCATTCCCCCTTACACGAGATTGGTATCAGAGCAAGTTAAAGATTTGGGAGTGAATTTTGTATGTCAGACTTGGAATCAAGTGGTTCCACAAACATGGTGACAAATGCTGAGTTGGAAAAGAAGGTTGAAGACTGAGAAGAAGATAATAGAAGATTGAGGGAAAGACTAGCACAATTGGAGGAGACATTGAGTATTGTATTAAACAAGGACGGTGAGGATAGTAATAGGGTACCAAAGAAAGAAGAGGTTGTAGAGAAAGACAAGATCCCTGAACCTAACCCTATTCTACAAGAGGAGCCTTTCTTGAAGGCATTGAAAGCTTTGAGTGGAAAGGCACTTGAAGGTATACCAATGTTCAGTGGGAAGATGGAAGCCGATCTAGTCATAGATTGGATAGAAGGTATGGAGAATCATTTTGAGTGTGATGGGGTCACAGAGGCACAGAAGGTGAAGGTGGCTAAATCCAGATTGAGAGGATTAGCCTTGACATGGTGGAAATTCATCCAAACAGAGAGGGAGAAGGAAGGAAAGAAACCCATCTCAACTTGGAAAGGTATGGTTGCAAAGGTGAGAGAAGCCTACATGCCTGATGACTATGAGATTCAACTACACAAGAAGAGACAAAGCTTAAGGCAGAAAGACATAGATGTGAATACCTACACAGAGGAGTTCCAAAAACTTTGTATGAGGTCTAATGTTTCAGAAGATGAAAGCCTCAAGGTGGCTAGATATCTTAATGGATTGAAATGGAACATTCAAGAGGAGATGGCTCTTTTAAGTCCAAAGACAGTACATCAATGTTATCAATTAGCTATCAATATTGAGGAGAGAAGCAAGAGGAAGCAAGATCAGGTTTCTAAGGGCAGAGGTAAAGGCAGAGATCATAGAGATCAAAGAGGACAGCGTGGTGGCTACCAAGGGAGAGGTAATGACCAAAGAAACCAAGGAGAGTTTAAAACTACAGATCATGGCAATGAGACACCTTCTAGAGGAGGGTATAACAGAGGTAGAGGTTCTCAAGGAGGATCCAATAGAGGAAGAGGAGCAGGCAGGAGTAATTCCTATTTTGCAAACATGAAGTGCTACCATTGTGGCCAAGTTGGACATCTAGCCTATAGGTGCCCAGAGAAATCATCTTCATCAAGGAATGAGAAGAGAGTGGCTTATGCACAAGAGGACACCATGAGTCCTAAGGCAACTGAGGTTAGTCATATTGAATCTGAGAATGGAGAGAGTTTGATGTTTAGAAGAGTTTTGATCAGACAACCGGTCAAAGAAGAACCAAAACAAAGGAGAGCTCTATTTAGGGTAAGATGCAAGATACTTGGTAAAGTATGCAAGGTCATAGTAGACTCAGGTTCCACAGACAATATTATCTCAGAGGAGGCAGTAATGAAACTAAAATTGAAGAAGGTACCCCACACCAATCCCTACAAGGTCACATGGCTTAATAAAGGGCAAAGTGTTTTGGTAAATGAACAAGTAACGGTGGAGTTTTCCATTGGAGGGTACAAGGACAAGTTAGTTTGTGATGTCTTACCCATGGATGCATGTCATCTACTATTGGGAAGACCATGGCAATATGACAGGAGTGTTGTGTATGATGGAAAAGAGAATATAATCTCATTTAAGAAGGATGGGAAGACTTTTAAATTGCAGTCACTGTCAAAAGAAGATGAAGGGCAGTCAAAGACACCGAGTGTGCTACTTAGTAGTGGGAAAGAGTTCCTCAACACCCTACATGAAGGTGGAGAAGGATATGTAGTCTTGTTGCAATCCAAGGAGGAAGATAAGGCTGAAAAACCAATCATACCTAGAGTAATCCAAAATTTGCTTGAGAGATATAAGGACATAGTAAGTGATGGTACACCTGCAACTTTACCTCCTAAAAGAGCTATTAGCTATCAAATAGAATTCATACCTGGAGCATCATTACCTAACAAAGCAACATATAAGTTGACACTGGATCAGAATTTGGAAGTAGCTAGACAAGTGCAAGAGTTGTTGGATCAAAAATTGATTCAAAGAGTATCAGCCCATGTGCAGTACCAGTAGTTTTGGCAACCAAGAAGGGAGGCAAGTGGAGGTTATATACTGATTCTAGAGCAATCAATATAATCACAATTAGGTATAGGTTCCCCATCCCTAGAATTGAAGACTTAATGGATTGTCTTGGAGGGGCTCAATACTACACCAAATTGGATCTCAAGAGTGGATACCATCAGATCAAAATTAAGGATGGTGATGAGTGGAAGACAACATTCAAGACAACAGATGGTTTATATGAGTGGAGAGTTGTGCCATTTGGCCTTTCCAATGCCTCTAGCACATTCATGAGACTCATGAATGAAGTGCTCAAGGACTTCACAGGGATATTTGTGGTTGTATACCTTGATGACATCCTCATCTTTAGAAAAATGGCAGAGGAGCATCTCAAACATGTGGAGTTGGTACTTAGAAGATTGCAAGAGGAGAAGTTGGCTATCAACCTGGAAAAGTGTGAATTTTTCAAACAAGAACTTGTATATTTGGGATTTGTAGTGTCTAAGGGATCATTGAAGATGGATCCAAGCGCGGTGGAGGCAATCCTAAACTGGCCTACACCAACAACAGGGTCTGAGGTAAGAATTTTCCATGGATTGGCTCAATTCTATAGAAAATTCATAAGGAACTTTAGTGGCATTTGTGCACCAGTCTTAGATACAATAAAAGGTGGTGTGAAAACCAAGTTTGTGTGGACACAAGAAGCTGAGAGAGGGTTTGAGAAACTGAAACAAGAAGTGGCAACTCAACCCATTCTCTCATTACCTAGTTTTGATAAATTGTTCACAGTTGAGTGTGATGCAAGTGGAGTGGCAGTTGGAGGAGTGTTGAGTCAAGAGGGCAGACCTGTAGCATTCTTTAGTGAGAAGCTTAATGAAGCAAAGAAGAAATACTCAACCTATGACTTGGAACTTTATGCTTTGGTTCAGTCACTTAGGAAATGGAGGCATTACCTTCTACCCAAGGAGTTTGTAGTCTTTACAGACAACCAAGCACTCAGCTATATGAATACCCAAGAGAAGTTGAGTAATAGACACTTGAAGTGGATGGAATACATCCAAGCTTTTACCTTCACCATCAAGCACAAGAAGGGGCAGATGAATAAGGTAGCAGATGCATTGAGCAGGAGGTTCTTGACAATTTGAGAGATACAAGTGAAGAGCATAGGGATTGAAAGCTTTAAAGATCTCTATGGAGAGGATGAAGATTTCTCAGAGGCCTACAAGGTATGTGTTGACTTTGAGAATCATTTTCATAGTCAATATGCTGAGTATACACTGCAAAGTGGATTGTTGTTTAAAGGGAATCAATTGTGTGTTCCTAAAGGGTCAATGAGGGAAAACCTCATTCAAGAGAAGCATAATGGCAGTCTTAGCAGCCATTTCGGCATCAATAAGACATTAGAGTTAGTTCAAAGGTTTTATTATTGGCCTAAATTGGCAAGAGATGTTAGAAAGTATGTGGAACAGTGTGTTGTATGTATGAAAGCTAAGGGGGTATCTAGTAATGCTGGTCTTTATCAACCCCTACCAATTCCTAACAAACCATGGGAGTGTGTGAGCATGGATTTTGTGGTAGGCCTTCCTAAGACCAAGACTGGTTTTAACAGTGTGTATGTAGTGGTGGACAAATTTAGCAAAATGAGCCACTTTATTCCCTGTAAAACTACTCATGATGCTAGTTACATAGCTCATCTCTTCTTCAAGGAGGTTGTAAGGATTCATGGCTTACCTTTAAGCAGTTTCAGACAGGGATGTTAAATTCATGAGTCACTTTTGGAAGACTCTATGGAGTAGATTGGGAACCAATCTGTCATTTGGATCAGCTTACCATCCTTAGACCGATTTCCAAACAGAGGTGGTTAACAGGGTGCTAGGTAACCTACTGAGGTGTCTAACAAAGGAGTATGGAAAAACATGGGATATGGTCATCTCACAAGCTGAGTATGCCTATAATGATAGTGTGAATCGGACCACAGGGAAGAGCCCTTTTGAGGTTGTGTATGGAATGCACCCAAGAGGTATTTGTGAGCTCATAGATCTTGGAGCTATGGAACATAGGAGTGGACATGCTAAAGACTTCAGTCAAACCATGAAAGAGATACAGGAGCAGGTGAAGAAGACAGTCACCGAAGCTACCCAAAAGTTGAAGGAGAAGGTAGATCTGTCAAGGAAGGATGTGAAATTTGCAGTGGGTGATTATGTCATGGTTCACCTCAACAAGTCCAGGTTGCAGAAGGGAGTCTCAACCAAGCTACAGATGAAGAGAGTAGGACCATGCAAGATCTTGGCCAAGTATGGGAAAAATGCATACAAGATTGAACTACCTACTGACTTAGGAATCTCACCGATTTTCAATATTGCTGACTTGATCAAATATAAGGGATCAGTCAAGGAAATGGATCAGAATAGTCAAGAGATCTTCAAGGACATCAGAAACATACCCCTACCTACTCTGGACAAGCACCAAGCTGAAGGGATCTTGGAATCAAGGGTACAAAAGTCTACAAGACACAAGGTGTACATGGAGCACCTTATCAAGTGGAAGCATAAGCATGAGTCAGAAGCTACATGGGTACAAGAGGATCAGTTCAATAAGCTTGGTATTGATTTTTCATTGCTCTCTCCTTCTACTTCATAGTGTTTATGCAAGGAGGGGGAGAATGGTGCAGGAGCACCTAGAAGAACACCTAGGCAAATACTAAGAAATAGGAAGTAAGTTTGTTTTTTTATGCATTTATTTAAGGTCATGTTGACCATTGCATTTGAGTGTGTGACTTACCACAATACCTTGGTCAGGAGCTATCAGTAGTGTTTAAGTTGTGAGTTTAGACACTCAAGGTTGGTAAGTTCTAGTATTTAGAGTATTTAGAAATAAAGCCCAAAATGTTGCTTTAAGAAATTTTGGCCTAAGGTGGTGGTTATGTCCGACCAAGGGGAAGGATAACCACCTTTTGAAACTTTAAAAGGAGTGCCTCAACCTGTTTGAAGGGTTGGAAGGCTTTGTGAATGTTGGAAGAGTTTGTAATTTGACAATTTTCATCAATGGTTTTCGAGGACAGTAGAGAATAACTGAATTTCCTGTATTGTGTTCTTGGTAGTGTGTTCATGAATTAATCAGGCATCTTGTTATGTTTGGAATGTGATGTAATTATTCTTGAAATATTTGTGTGGATAGTAGTTAATCTTTCTCATCGTTTCTTAGTTGATTTCTTAGATAGACTAGTTTCTTTCCATTGTTGATCAGACTGGTGAACTGTTAATCATGGAGACTTAGACCTCTGTCTTCCACTATACCTGGTGTATAGTCTATGGGGAATGAGGCTAAGCTGCATGCATGTATATAGATTAGGTCTAGGAGTCTTTAGGGGTGGAGTAGCTATGAGGAAAGTCACTTCCTAGGCGAGCTTGGCAATGCCCGACTAGGAAGGACAGTGGGAAAAAGAGCATAACTTGCAGGGGTGGCCTCTTCTTGCAAAATCCTGTGGTAGGAAATTAGAAGGGAGTCTTACAAAGGCTTGGTAACAAGAAGGAGGTCCCAACAGTCCATTTGGGTTGAGAACTCTTTGACAGTCCCAAATCGGGTGGCCAGGAAATGACAACAAAACCCTAGATTTGCTAATTTGGTGGAAAAGCCTGTGTACAGCCAGACAAGGCACAAGACCTTGGAAATATCAAAGAGATTGGTATCAGGTTCAATAATCCATGGAAAATATTTGAGGTCATTTGGAAAGGTTTGGAGCAAATTCCATTTTTCTCGGGCTAGGAGGGTTAAAAGGGGCTCTAGGCTTGTAGCCTTTTTAACCCAAATTCAGGGTTTGGGGGAAGCGATGGTGAAATGGAGTCTAAGTGTTGTTCAAGAAACCTAATGGGATGCTAGGGAGCATGACAACACATCTTTACACCGCTGCAATATTTTAGTTGAGTATTGAGGGTATTTGGCCTTTAGGGAGGATTAAGGGTCAAGGGTGAATCAGAGTCAAAGCACCAAGATTGGATTGAATTGTGTATTGTGGTTGGAAGAGGGGATGGCCAATAGAACCAGGGGTAACTGAGTTTGTGTCAGGACCTATAGGTTGAGTGGTGGAGGAAGCCACCAAAGGGAATTGCTGAGGTGAGACCCGGAGCATGGAATTGTGATTTTTCCATCCATTCCCCCTTACACCACATACTAGCCCTATTCTACAATGCCATCTAGGGAGTCTTCGAGTGGTGGCCTTCGAACACATGTGTGTCAATCTTACAGGGCTACTTGTTCATATGACCCCACCGACACTCAAGAGACTGGTACTCAAGATTCGTCTGCAACTATGGAGATGGAGAGGGAAGCTGACATTTTGCATGAGGCATATGGCATTGATAGTCAGGTAAAAGTTAGTGCATGTTCATTGAATTTAATTTATTAAATTTTGATTTTGAAACACAAGATTAACTAAAAATGTTTTATTATTTTAATAAAATTGCAGGGTCACAGTGTTGAGATTGGATACACCCCCCCCCCCCACCAACTTATTTCTACAGTACACCTATTGTTGGGGTATGTAACTAGTAAACAATTATAAATTTAGTGCATGTTAATAACATTATTTTACGAATGGTAATTTAATATGCGATTTTGGATGTTGAACAGACTAATATTGGAGGTTTTCATGGAACACTTCCAAGTGGCGATGGATTTACTCAAACCTACATGGAGGTAATAGAATAAAGAGTCTAACTAATGAATCAAGTACTTAATAGATTTGTGTAGTTTATATGCACATCGTTGATTACGTTGAATAATTTTTTGTTTTATTTTCAGGTGTTGTAAGCCAAAACACCTACTAATGTGACGAGGGCAATGGATATTGGTGTGTCATTTGCTATACAATCCTCAATGGCTCTGACAAGAGAGGTATGAGGCAAATTAGTAAATTTCAATTTACATTTGTTGTTATAGATGTTAGTTAGTGAAAAATCAAACCATTATTGATTCATGTAGTTTACTTTCTATTTGTATGGTTTATACAGGGCTTGAGCACGCCTAAGAATGGGCATGAGAATATTTCCCTCATGGAGAGAGATCATGAGATGGCGGTAAGTGATTATTTTGTCAAATATATCATTGTTTATAATGTAGTTTCTATATATTCATGTCTTTACTTCTTATTGTAACAGTTAAAACTTCACCATGAACTAAACCTTAGGAGGAGTAGGAGCACTCCTCGAACGCAACAAAAATGAGTGACAGATCTATCGCTATTTGATCGAAAAGGAAAGGGAAAGAATTTATTTTCAAGGCATGGAGAGCAGTGACTTTTGATTCAAGAGCCCTTTGTTTTATGCCTAAATTGAAGTTTTGTACATATTTTTATTGGACATATTTGACATTGTATACCTATATGGGATTCTCATAAGCCTATATGGCTATTTTGTACATATATTTCATACTTAAATCGACATATATTGATGTATGCCTACATGGCTATTTGGTTAATACAAATATCTTTTATCGAATCATGTTTGTCCATATTTGCATTCTAAATTGACGGTTCAATAGATATGAGTTAGGTGTATTCAAGTGTATACTTTTCAACTTACGTGTATACTTTGTGACTTACGTGCGTTCAAATGTATACTTTGTGGCTTACGTGTTTTCATGCGTATACCTTGTATTCGTGCATATACTTTGTATTAATTTGTGTATACTATGTATTCATGCGTATACTTTTTGAGGCTTACATATTTTTGAGTACTTGTGCTTCCATTATTGACATGTACATGCTTGAATTATTCATGTGTATAATTATTAATTGGTTAGCCCTAGCATTGATCATTGTTGTCCTTCATGATTTGTCTTGAATATTAATTGATTGATGCTAAACAACTTTATCTAAAAGAAAAAAACACGTTTACAATTGGCATTCCATGAAATGATTCATAAAAGTATTCCAATATGTTCTTGATGCAACACTATTGAAAGATTTATATGTCAACTTTTTGCAATATTATTTCTTGTATACGAAATGGACTCGGGAGAAAGCAAGTTATAATTTATAATACAAATAAGAAATGGACTCAACATTGTCCTAGACCCCCGAATAGGTCTATTTAACAAAGAAACATGCTCTCAATCACTCTTCGAATTGAAAAGCACCATTGGTGATGCAAAGTGGCTCAACCAAGTTGTGATTTGACACAACTTCTCTCAAATATGCCCACTAAGACTCCAACATTCACTTGACTCAACGATAAGAACTCTCCTATTCCTTTATGGTTTTACACCAAACCATCACCAAAAGAAAACTAACTCATCCCTTTTTCATTCCATGTTAGCCTTGGGACTGTACAGGAAAGCTGGAGCTCATACCAAGTACGGGATCAACAAGTTTGTATCAAAAATCTAAAAAACTGAGAACAATGTGAATAATTCTTATTGGATCTTCTCCAAAAGTTCATCAAAAACCTCCATTCAAGCCTCTCAAGGCTTTACATAGTGTTTTACACCCTTCTCTAATTGATCCACGCCCTCAACTAACTAAAAACCAACATTAAAAACAAGTAATCGTTGCATTTCAATTTGTTGTTTTAAGCAACTTACAAATTTGCAAATTTAGACTCCTCCAACCTAATGAGTACATCTAATGACCTCTAAACCCACAGAAATGGCTTAAAAATAGCATTATTACATAGAAAAAACTCCACTCTTTCACAATCATATACAAATTCACAAATTTGCCTTTAAAGGCTACAAAGACAACTTCTAGTGCAAGATTGAAATTTTCACATTTTTTATCACTAGACCCAAAAGTCACCCTAAAACATATCTAATGGTCTTAATTGACCTTATTCAAGACAAAGCAAATAGCCACAACAACCTATTCACCATCAAATAATCATTAAAACCACTGAACTAAACCTTCTTCATCAAATGGAGGAACAAGGTGCTCTGCACCAATGATCATATGCTTTTTGTGTGGAATACTGAGACTTCTAAATTGTCATTTGTATGTTTCTTTTTTCTAGTGTTTCGCATGCCATCATAAGGGATCAAGTCGTTTGAACGCAAGTCAGATCAATTCCACGTGTTTGGGTGCAAAAGAGGACCATGCCTAGCATAAACCTACCTATTGGGACATGTTGGAGAAGTTAGTTTGGTCACACGAATTGCAAAATGAAAGTTGCACCACTTTGCAACTTTGCACAGCTTGAATTTGACACTTTTTCAATCAAGTGAAAATCCATCACCATGAGAAAACCACTCCGAGATAGCCAAAACTAAGAGAGATTTTTGTAGAGGGGCCCAATGCAATCCTGTAGGATCAAACAAAAAGTTTCTAAGCATTACGATATCTGAGTAATAGCATGCTGAAGTTTGCAAGCATTTTGCACTTTGGACCCTTAAGGGATCGATCTGATGGAACGTAGCTCAAAGCGATTCCATGTGTTTCGGTGGAAAGAGGATCATGCCTAGTGTAAACATACCTATTTGGACGTGTTGGAACAATCTGCTTGGCCACACAAGTTGCAGAGCGAAAGTTGCACCACTTTGCAACTTTGCACAACTTGAATTTGACACTTTTTCCATCAAGTGAAATCTGCTGCCACGGGAAAACCACTCTGAAATAGCCAAAACTGAGAGAGGTTTTTGTAGAGGGGCCCAACCTGATCCTGTTGGATTAGACGATAAGTTCCTAAGCATCACAATATCTGATTAATAGCATGTTGAAGTTTGCAGCCATTTTGCACTTTGGACCCTCAAGGGATCAATCCAATGGAACGTAGCTCAAAGTGATTCTGTGTGTTTGGGTGCAAAAGAGTACCATGCCTAGCATAAAAATACCTATTCAGATGTGTTGGAAAAATTTGTTTAGTCACACGAGTTGTAGAATGAAAGTTGCACCACTTTGCAACTTTGCACTGCTTGCATTTGACGCTTTTTCCATCAAGTGAAAATCTGACGCCATGGGAAAACCACTTCGAGATAGCCAAAACCGAGAGAGGTTTTTGTAGAGAGGCCCACCACAATCCTATAGGATTAGGCAAGAATTTTCTAAGCATCACAGTATTTGAGTAATAGCATGCTGAAGTTTGCAGCCATTTTTCACTTTGGACCCTTAAGGGATCGATCCGGTGGAACGTAGCTCAAAGCGATTCCATGTGTTTCGATATGAAACAAGACCATTCCTAGCATAAAAATACATATTCGGACATGTTGGAGCAGTTATTTTGGTCACACGAGTTGTAGAGCGAAAGTTGCACCACTTTGCAACTTTGCACAGCTTGGATTTTACACTTTTTCTATCAAGTGAAAATCTGCCGCCAAGGGAAAACCACTCTGAGATAGCCAAAACTGAGAGAAGTTTTTGTAGAGGGGCCCAACGTGATCCTGTAGGATTAGATGATAATTTTCTAAGTATCACAGTATCCGAATAATAGCAATTTTAAAGTTTGTAGCCATTTTGCGCTTTGGACCCTTAAGGGATCGATTCGGTGGAACATAGCTCAGAGCGATTCCGCGTGTTTCGATGTGAAAGAGGAAAATGCGTAGTGTAAACACACCTCTTTAGACACATTGGAACAATCTGCTTGGTCACACAAGTTGCAAAGTGAAAGTTGCACCACTTTGCAACTTTGCACAACTTGAATTTGACACTTTTTCCATCAAGTGAAAATCCGTCGCCACGAGAAAACCACACCAAGATAGCTGAAAAAAAGAGAGGTTTTTGTAGAGGGGCCCAACGCAATCCTGTAGGATCAAATGATAAATTTTTAAGCATCACGGTATCCGAGTAATAGCATGATGAAGTTTGCAGCCATTTTGCACTTTGGACCCTCAAGGGATCAATCTGGTGGAACATAGCTCAGAGCAATTCTGTGTGTTTCAGTGTGAAAGAGGACCATTCCTAGTGTAAAAATACCTATTTGGACGTGTTGGAATAGTCCGCTTGGTCACACAAGTTGCAGAATGAAAGTTGCACCATTTTACAACTTTGCACTGCTTGCATTTGATTTTTTTTTCCATCAAGTGAAAATTCGTTGCCACAGGAAACTCACTCTGAGATAGCCAAAATTGAGAGAGGTTTTTGTAGAAGGGCCCAATGTGATCTTGTAGGATCAAACGATAAGTTTCTAAGCATCATGGTATCTGATTAATGGCATGCTGAAGTTTGCAGCCATTTTGCACTTTGGACCCTTAAGGGATCGATCTGGTGGAATGTAGCTCAAAGCGATTCCATGTGTTTCAATGCGAAACAAGATCATGCATAGCATAAAAATACCTATTCGGATGCGTTGGAGTAGTTATTTTGGTCACACAAGTTGCAAAGTGAAAGTTGCACCACTTTGCAACTTTGCACAGCTTGAATTTGACACTTTTTCCATCAAGTGAAAACCCGCCGCTACGGGAAAACCACTCCGAGATGCCAATACCAAGAGAGGATTTTATAGAGGGGCCCAACATGATCATGTTGGATTAGATGAGAAATTTCTAAGTGAAAGGGAATAATTTTTATGGGGTTTGTGTTTTTGCCCCTATAGATTTTGGCATGAAAAATGATGTTTCACCCTAGGGTTTGATAAAATATTTCATGTAGAGGTTGGGTGATTGTATTTTTAGTTCATGTAGGTGATTTTAAGAATTTATAAGGTGGTGGCATGTTTTTTTAAGGTTTGGAACCATTCTTTTCAATAAACCCTCCTTATACTAGCATAAAATAAGGGTTTTGGTTTGGCATGGTGGAGTAAGTTTGTCTTAAGAAAAATTGTGGATCTGAGGGTTTGGATACATGATAATTACTGCCCCAACAAGTTAAGGGAGTTCTTGAATGTTTAAAGGTATGTTCCTTTGTAAATTAGGCCTAGTTAGCCTAATGAGGACATGGAAGAAGGTCATTTTTGATGCACATGTTCCAAGATAGTCATTGTTGATTTGAAGTATGTGTTCTAACTCAATAATAGCTATCTAGATCAGTCATTTTTTTGTGAAGTAATTTGAGAATATTTCCTCAAAACACCACTTGGAGCCACTCTTTTCACTTGAAAATTCATCATAAAACCCTTTAGCAGCAACTCCACCTTTGTTTCTTGAATTCCCCTGCACAAATAAACACACACACACCTAAAATATCCTAATTCGACCTTACATGTTTTATATCACTTCTCTAATCACCTAATGACTTCTTTGAGACTTTGAATACATTACATATGACCTTTACATGACTTTTTTCACATTGTTTACATTTCAAAATTCATTTTTTGCAAATTTTCCTATTGAAGGCATTTACAGAACAAGGTGTTACTGCACCAAACATGAACTCCAAAATTACAATATTTGAGTAAATCTCATTATGTAAGTAAATTTCATTACAATGCCTTAGGTACTTTGTTCTCACAGATTTTTTACAATGTCACTCATACATTCAAGACTATCTTTAAATGTCTACATCATAAGTTTTCATTATGAGGTTAACTTCAATTGAGTAACTTGAGATTCCCTCGCTAAGCTTCACATGCTCTTTTATAATGGCTTGAAATAAAATTTGAGATTTGTCAAGATCATCAAAATAAGGATGTTGCATTGCTTTTTTAGCTGAGATTCTCTTTGATGGCTCATAAATCAGCATTTTCAGCAACGAGAGATCAATCAATTTTTAGTAGTTTACTTACAAATACGCAAAGTAAAAGAGAAAAAAAAGGGCATCCATAATGGAAATGAAATAAAAATAGATGGAAGAAAATTACAAATAGGCATGCAAGTCTCATAAATTATTCACTCTTGGTCATACATCTTCACTAGGAATTCCAACATACCTATTGCACACAACACCTCTCATGAATAGAGTAAATTGAAATTTTAGATGCTCTTATAATGTCTACATCACAGTTGCTCATGATAAGGTTAACTTCAAATGAATAATTTGAAATTCCCTCACCAAGATTTGCACACACTTTTCTAATGGCTTAAAATCATGATTGAGATTTGTCAAGATCATCAAAATAAGGATGTTGCATTGCTTTTCTGGCTAATATTCTCTTGGATGGCTCATATATCTACATTTTTTGCAAGGGGACACCAATCACTGTTTAGTATGTTACTTACAAATACACAAAGTAAAAGAAGATAGCATTGGCATCAAACAAATTAATATGCATACAAGTATAAATTAATAAGAACCAATGTGCATATACTTACAAATTAATCCAACAAACCATTTGGGTTTGCTCTAATCTTTATTGTGTCAAGTATTGCCTCATGGTCAGACTCATGGACCTTCCACAAGGTCTTGTTCAAAGGTATACCCTCATATTTGGTCAAAAAAACATTGGATTCCATGATAAGGTTCAAGTAATGAAGAATCTTACGATGCGTGTCAAAGTCCTAAAATAGCCAATGTTTAACACTCAAATGTAGGTACCTTCTAAGCCATGTTCCAGTAACCACAACTGAGCTTGTAGGGTATTCTATGTTTTCTCCATCTATAACTGGGGCCTCCAATTTATTTTTGGCCTCAACACAATGACACAAGTAATAGTGTGTTCCCTCTTCATTGTCTTCATCTGCAATAATTGCATAAAAATGCCCTGCATTGATATGTGCAAAAAATATCTTGAAATTTGTCAACATTACGAATACAGTACAAAGTAAGATAACAATATGGAATTTCAACAATTAATTAAGTAGATATATTACCTGGTTGAACTAGATCTGATATGTGGTCAAAGTCAACTGATGTTTCCATCTGTGTCAGTTCCAATGCCTTCGGAGGGCGATACGTGTGAAGTGGGCTAAGATAACTTGTCAACCATTTTTCAACCCACTCCCCTGACTCACAATCATTCCAGGCTTGCATTGTACATGAAGAACAAAATCATGCCATCTTTCGTGTATCAATACTCCATGAACCTGCATTTGAGCTAAGGAAAGAGTGTACCTCATTCGATCTTGTTACTGTACAACAGTCTTCATATGGTGCAATGTTAGTATCATCCATCAACCAAAAAAATCTATGAACTGAAGACGTACCTTCATTACCTGGACCCATCGAAGCATTACACCATTCGACGATTGATTTTGCATCTGTCAACTTTGCATTATCTTTATACTTTAACTCTTCTCATGCTAATGCTCTTTTCACGCATGCTCCTGCACCAACATGCTCCCCCTTTCCATGTCCAGCCTCACAAAAGTTCCACATATGTTGAACACCTATAATGACATGCATCCTGCACAACCAGTAGAACATGCACGAGTTCTTGAACTGTGTTGCACAGTTATCAGACCATATTATATGTCAATCATATTCTATGCCCCTCTAAGCCAAACCATTGTGGAACATCTGGAAGCAACCTTGCATGAACTCTGGAGAATGTGTGCGATCATCACTAATGTAAAAGTGGTACTCCCTCAATACCTTCATTTGGTCATTTGTACTATCAGATGCATGAATGAATGCTATGTGTACAAATATCAAAACCTATGTGGAGTTGTAATATTGTGACTGCACCTCACGTTGTGGTTGTAGAGTGTAGTTCTCTGCAAATTCAACCACTGATACTATGCTTCCAACTGGAAAGGTGTCCTTGCATAGCTTAAATTGTGTGTCCAACCATTAGGCTCTATGGGTATGCATTGCATACTCAGACAATATATGGTCACGAAACATGGACATAAACTGGTACACTGGAATCTTCTCAATAACCAAATTACACCTTTTTTCTTGAGACCCATCTTTTGTAGCATATGCCACTGTTTTATACTTCCCGAACTCTACTAGTTTCTGTCCCACTTCATTTGTGCTTTCCATATGTTGACATACTAGCATACATTGGAAGCCACTACAACACTCACATGAACCATCCAAGCATGTTGTCCTATAGAATATTTGGCCATCCTCTATTTCACATAAAAAAATTGATAAGAACTCTCTTGAAGATTTTGGTGGGGCTTATATGCCACAATCCTGCAAAACATCGTTAGTATGCAAATCTACACATATAGAACGATAAACATCATAATGGTTAGAAAATTCTATATGTAGTCTACAACAACAAGTAGTGTGTGTGTGATTTATCTTGACATAAAAAGGTTTAATCATTTCAAAAAATCTTTGAGAAATACTAATTTGAGGATAATCATTTTCAAATTTTTGAAAAAATTAGGTTTGAGTCATATCCAAAAAATGCTTTGGATGTGGCTCACGATTCTGACTACTGATTCTCCTTCTTACCACATCCCTTTGATTCAGAGATGGCCTTGTGCTATTTTTCCAATACTCTTTAATTAGTGTTCTCAAGGCTTCGACAACTTCTTTATCTTTTCATGACAGTCTCCTCGAGAATGCCCATAATTCATTTGAATCATTGCCCTCAATTCTTTGCCGCCTTTGAATGGCTCTTGATAAAAAAATTCTACTAATTCTCGTTTGTTCACTCGTCTTTCTAATGAGACGAGCTCTCTTTGTTTGACAACTTACCAAAGTCAACGTAATGACACATTGGGTGACATTACTATCCTTTCAACGTGAGGTCTTACCCACACTCTCATATAGCAATTTTAAACCCTAAATGAGATGCAAGTTTGAATGCAAAGGAAGAAACCTTAAATGAGATCTAATTCAATGCAAATTAAATGCAAATGAATGCAAGATCAAACCTACGATGCAATGAAAGACTTCAAAACCAGAAAATTACAATATTCAATATGTTGGGGGGTAAAAGCACAAAGATCATGTGCCACACTTTCTAAAGGAAACGACCAACACTTATCCAATTTTTAAACTTGAATCACCAAAAAGTGGCATATATATTTTGAATTTTAAAATGATGTAAACTAGTAAAATATGTATTTTTTAGTATATTTATGTTTGTATTTAAAAAAATAAAAATTTATTTTAAACTAGTTTTTAATAAATTCACAACATAATTTAGTTGTTGATAAAATGCTGAAAAATGATGTTGTGTGAGACGTCAATCTTTTTATAGTAAATTATATTTATTTTTTTCAATTTTTTTGTGCGTATTTATAACTTGAAACTTTAGTGCATGGATTTTTTTTCCAATTGTGATAAATATGTATTTTTATATAAATATTAAAATGTGTGTGATTCAAAAAACAACTATTTCCATGGGACATCAACTTTCATATTAAATATTTATCTAAAATGGAAAAAAAATTATACCATCTTGAAATAGATTCTTTTATTTAGTGCATCATTTTTTTTAATAAATTTTAGCATTTTTCCTTGGCATGGTAATCTACCTAATATTTTGTGTTGAAAACCTACTTTTAGTAGAATAAAAAATAAAATATAAATAATAATTTAAGTCTTAAAATAAATATTTTTTGAAAACTACACTTATGGATCTACAAAAGGTTAAAAAAATGTTATTTACATTAGTAGGAGTTATTGAAACTTCAAGTTTTTCAAATAATTTTATTTTTTTGGTAAATTGGACTCAAAGTGGTGCTCCATGTATTTGTAGCCAACAATTTTAGTTGAAAAAGTTGTAGAAGTATCTAACTTAGCTAGAATGAATCTTACTAGATCATATGTTTGACCAAAATTGATTTTTAGTTAGAAATAATTAAATTTAGTTGTGTTGATAAGTTGGTTGAAAGTGTGACACATAACAATAGGGTTTACCAAAATCAAAATGATAGACCACTATTTCTCACCCTAATACATGTGATTTTGTGTGTGATATGATGCAAATAACAATAAAAAACTAACCCTAACTATTATAACAACTATGAGGGGATTTTTTAGAGCTCAAAATGATGTGTACGCACAAATGACTCATTTGCCTTTAGTAGCGAATGGGTCCCTGTTAGGGTTTTTGAAACTGAGATGTAGGTTTTGTTCCTTGATTCCTACACTCTCAAATCCTCGGTTGTCAGCTCCTAAAAATCGGTAGCAATTTTTGTAGCCTTCTTTCCATGCTCTTGCACTATGAATGACAATTTTGCAACTTTAACAATTTTGCTTCAAACTTGTTCTCCACTTGATCTTCAACTTGTAAATATTCAAATACACATTCAAGAGAAGAAAAACTTGTTGATTGTTAGTGAATATGGGTTTTCATAATTCAAACCCCTTGTAGGTAATTAAACCAAATGATGAAATAATGAAATTGAAGCATGAACATGAAATGATGAAATGTTGATACCTTGGAAGTTGTCTTGGAGTATAAATCTGAAAACTAACATGTGGTGGCCATGAAGAATGTAGATCTTGATCTCAAATAAGATGTGTAACAATGATTGCAAGTGGATCTTCAATGCTACATCCACAATCTTACCTCAACATGTATGAATGCACTATACCTTTGACACGATGAAATGATCTTGAATTTTTGTAATAAACTCTTGATAATATACCTTTGAATGCCTTTGAAAATGCTCTTGAAGTTCTCTATAATTCTCTTGTAAAGTATTAGGATGCTCTCTCAAATTTTCTAGGTGAAACAATGTGAATTAACCCCATATTTATATTAAATCTAGAGATTAACCCCAAAATTCAAATAATTCAAGCTGACACGAGATCTAGGATTAAAAAGCATTAGAATCCCACCAAAATTAAATTAAAAAAGAGGTGTCCTATGTGAGGATAATCTTGCTTCGAGGGGGGGAAGAACATAAAAAATCCACCTCAAAAATGCATAGAAAGGGGGGTCCTGTGTGGAGAGGACCCATTCCTAGCACCATTTTCTAGGATCTTTATTTTTTCAAATTAAATGTTATGCAATTTGATTATTGGGGATAGATCCTTCAGAAGGTGTCATTAATAAGGGTTAAATTTGAATCAAAGGGGCTAATTAAGCTTAATTAACCATAATTAATTACTAAAACCCTAGATAAGTGTGAAAGTGTATTACAACACTATAAATAAGGTACAAATTAAGTAAATTTTGTTAAAAAGGGGCCCTAGATTAATGTGAATGTGTACAACACATTACAACACTAAACCAAGGCACAATTAGGTTAATTCAATACCAATTATTCTCAAGTTAGGTAAGGAAAATTGATACTTTTTTTGTTGCACAATGGAACATCATAATATACACTTATACAATCTTTTTTCGTTATTCAACAACGGAACATCATAATGTACACTTATACAATGTTTATGAATACTTATAAAGCATCATGTTCCTCCAATGCATCCTCCATGTGTCCAAGCACATAACCAAACATCCCATGTCATGCTTCACATATTTACTCAACAAGAGAGCTCAATATGAAACACCCCTCAAAAAACCCAACCTTAACCATTAAACATGGGGTTACTATTATAGATTCAAGCTCACACAAAACAACCAAGTGGTAAGGTAAAACCATGTTCCTCAAAATAGTGAGTGCGCAAAACCATTAACCCCAACATAATTTAATTTTTGGTTCTAAGTTTTTCCAATATTAAATATTTTTCCATGTGAAACTACACATAAAATATCTAACCAATATCACATACAACTTTACAAGTGGACCGAAATAGATATTTAATGTGGGTAAACATATCTCCTAAAGATGCAAGATAAATAAAATTTATTTTACATAATTAAAATAATTATTTTCTTGTGCAAGTTGCACAACATCCTTTTCCTAAAAAATATGTGGTGGATTATGCTCAACCATATTATGTCTTCTAGGTAGAGATTCAACTTTAAACTCAAATATATCCAAATTTTGTAATAGTGCATCAAAGGGGGAGGTGAGGACGACGACGATGGTGTGAGAATGGGAAAAAATGGATGGCGTATAAAGAGGATTGAAAATGACATACAAAGAAACATGATAATAACAAGGGTAAGAAAAACTATAATATAAAGATGAAGGTGTAATAATAATAGGATAAGAGTTAGGAATAGTAATAGTAACATAGCTAACACAACGGTCAATGAAGTGGATTAAATACTAGAAGGATAAGAAAAATGTATGGCACTAGATAAGGGAGATGGAAGGATAATAGGAACATAAGAGGAAGGGACATGCAAGGTAGTTCTCATGCTTAAAGTTTTATGAGAACCTTAGAAGTGAGGGGGGTAACTAAGACATGAGAAGGATTTGTAGGAAGAGGGGAATATACATTTTGTAAAGAACTAGCAGAAGTAACCTTAGCCCTTATGATTTGAAGAATATATGAACAAAATGGAGCACCGAGGATCAAATTATATAGGGAATCAACCAATTGAGTAGGAGATTAAGAATTAGTCAACTCTTGAAAAGTTATTTATGCAATGATAGAAAGCTCTTGCTTATCCGCATGTGCCTCATGATCAAAATCATATTCTCACAATATCACCTTAGTGAACCCCCATCCCCCTAGAGGAACTTCATCTTATAAAAAAGTATAACACCACACTAGACATACATGCAAATTGTGAAAGCATTGATAGGGCATGTGGAGAGACTACTTGAAGTTTATTATTATTTTATTAATTTTTATTTATTTTGTTTGTTAGACACCTTTAATTAATGCTTTTAAATAATAATAATAAAATATTATATTATTTGTTGGTCCTCTTATATATATTTTTATTTTATTCTATTTTGTTCCTTTAAAAATAAATCCTTTCCTTTTTAAAAAATAAAATAAGAATATTAATGATCGTTAATATAAGGTGCTGGCCTTACCAACTATTTACTTATAAAAATAAATAAAAAATATTAACATATCAATTATATTTAAAATATAATAATATTTAATGATTATATTAATTATATTTCTCAACTATAGTAGCATTAATATTAATATTTTAATGTTTTATTTAATATTAATTTTATTTCCTTATTATAATAATAATTAAATAAAAGAAAAATGTCAATTCCAATTTCATTTGGGGTTTATTTTGATGGAACATCAAAACACAACTACAAATCAACCAATAACACACTCTTGTCCTAAGTTTGGCTCATGACCCAATGTTGACCTGAGCTCTCTAGATTACTTAATTAGTCAAGATTTATATAAAGATATTTATTCTCAAATATATATATATATATATATATATATATATATATATATATATATATATATATATATATATATATATATATATATATATATATATATATATATATTTATTTATTTATATGCATCATTCATAAATAATATAATTATTCAAAATAACAACAAATCAATCAATAACACACTCTTGTGCTAAGTTTGGCTCATGACCCAATGTTGGCTTGAACTCTCCAAATTGCTTAATTAGTCAATATTTATTTAAAGATTTATTCTCATACAAATATATTTATGCATCATTCATAAATAGTATAAGTATTTAAATATTGGGACCCAAAATACCTAATCTTATTCACACACATTCAACCTAACTACATGTGTCTAGGTGAGTGATTCCATCATAACTAGTTATCTCCACCAATTAGAACCCGTTGAACCCCAATGATAACCTCCCTCCAACCTAAGAGAATGCCGATTATTCCGATCACACTTACACAATTAGTTTTTATCATAATCATTCTTATTTATGCTTCAACAATACCTAACACGATCACGTTGTTTTTCCTAATTGTTTGCTATTAAATAATTAATACATATTAATTCAATAATTAAGCTAGACTAATTAAATGGGTTGTGACATTGTGCCACTTTGCTTGGAGCAATGGTGATATCATCTATTATATCTATTATCTTTTATGTCATTATGCTTGACATGACACTTTGTGTTCACATTAGAGTGTAATGTGGCAAGTTAGTATTACATCTTAAACACTCAAGTTTTTCTTGTGTTCTTTAAAAAAATGGTCACTTAACTAATGTTCTAAGTGTGAGGCTTGGGGCATTACACTTAAGTAGTTTTGACCTTGAGAATTCCACTTTATCCACCTCTATCAAATTCCCAACAAAGGGTGTTGTTGATAATGGTATTAGTACACAAGGGTGTTGTCACTTGTTATTAAAACTCCCTTATTTATGTATTGGATAATTTTTCTTTGAATATCAATAGGAGAAACCTACTGGATGCTCCTCTCTTTAATGATGACAATATTGTAACTTCAATATTTATTGATGCACACATGACATGACCTTTGGCAATAGAGTTGGTGACATTAATTGAAGTTGCACAAATTGGACATTTGTAGCATCTTAGAGAAATAAGTGTAGGAAGCAATATAATTGTAATAATTAATTCCGCCTCATCTCACTTCATGATCATTGTTAACAAATAATCAAGTAATTTTTAATTATTATACTATAGTGAATTACTCCTATATAGACCATTGCATACCAATTCCATTAATATTAGGTCATCTTGAAATGATATTGGAGAGTTGTGAGATTATAGTGAGCATTTACAATACATGACATGTTGATTGAACATCTCTAATTTTTAAAAATAATTCTAATGATGAACACCCTGTTGATCAACTACATGGATTAGATCTTGGTGACCTTGCAGGATGTCAACTTGTCTCACCTATACCCCAATGTAGTGGTTGATAACTAGATGAACTTGACATGTTTGGCCACAATAACTTCAACACTAGCCATAATTGGGGTGCCACTATCACCCCTTATTGCATTTGTATCAATAGTTTAATTTTATAGATTCCCTTTGATGAACACATTAATTTCCCACACCTAAGCAACTACAAGCCTTGTGCTAGTCAATTTTTCAACTAGACAATGTTGTCTTTAATATATTATTGTATCTCATCTTTCAAGCATGGGATTGCAACTGCCCTTGAAATGTTCACATAGGGTTATACAAGCATTGAAAAATCCTACTTGATTAACAAAAGTAGACATGCAATTTTAGTACGTGTTTCTTCAAACCAATCATGATTATTTTTTCTTATCTTAGCTAACATTATAGCATTCAATGTCAATGCAACCAAATTCCACTCCTTCTAATTCCATCAAAATAGATGAATACTCTTGAGGGAAAACACTATCAAAATTTTAAGAGAGCATGTATTTCATTCACTACATTATAATTAATGAGATGAATTTTATTAGGCTATGTTGTTGGATTGCATTATTAGGTGTTTGCATGAATCCTTCACTATTCACAATCAACTTCCATTTGGTGCTTTTTTCATCATCTTCGTTGGTGATTTGGGTCAAGTATCACCTATAAAAGACACTATTATGTATGTTGGGGCATCTTAAAGGACAACACTTTAGCACACATTCCACACATTTATTTATACATTAAACATAATCTTCCATCAACACATTGGCGATGAACCATCCTAGCTTGCATTCTATAGCTTTCTCTCCAATATTAAAGATTTAATGTCAATAAGTTTTTACTATGAACTTCTAATGTCACATTCTATTCTTTTCCTCACCAATAAGGAACAAGTTGCACTCCAATCCTCAATACATCTATTTATGACAAATGAATTGCTTGCATTGCATAAAATATATGCTTAAATAATTGGGGGTGTTTGATCCATGGTGTAATGCAAAATAAATAAGGGGTTGAGTATGCACAAATCATGAGGATAAACACTAGATGCTAGGGCACTTTAGTGTATTGGATAACAAATTATACTCACTTTGAATTTATGAGTTGTAGTAGGCCTTGTCAATGGAGCACTATTCAAAGTTCTCGCTATTATCCACAAAAGTAAGAGCATCCCACTAAATCTTTTGCTCTTCATTTTGGTCAAGTTTGAATGTCATGTAAGTAAACCTTAGGATTTGCACAACCTACAATTTGTGCCAATCATTTTGGTTACTCATGGAAACCACTACCAACTAGATCCCTTGAGATGACATGAGCCTCGATAATACATAAACCCCAAGGGCCAACATTTGAAAGAGCAATAATTAATATTAGAAACATTCATCATTGAAAGCTCACATTAACTATAGAATCATAGATAAAATATTTAGTTGAACTATGCATCTCATTGACCTTTCACTAATAGAGGTACACACATACAAGAAAACACATCTATGTCCCTTGAGAGGCAAGAAGAGGATTGATAAGTAGGAGGTATTTTCCACAGCGTGTCAAATTGTGATATTGCTATTAGGATTCAACCATGTAGTTCAAGAGTCAAACTCATTGACCCATGTCTCATGAGTAGTGGTTCACAAGAACCCATCTCTCATGATAATGAATGATTCACTTAGCACTCATTGCATCTAGGTGATGCTCACAGAGGTGAAGCATTGGGCCTTCCCGGGAGGTCACCCATCCCAATACTACTCTAGTTCAAGTGCTTTTAACCATGGAGTTTCCCCTAGGTTAATAATTCATATCTATGAAATAAATTTTTCATTGCCATTTTCCATTCAAAATTTAAAAACGTTTTATTTAAAATAAATAAATCATAAATTCTTTAAAAAATTGGTCTACCCCACTAGCATAAAATTTGAAGTGTATAAAAAAAAACAAAAACATAAATACATAGGGGCCATCAAATTTAGCACTTAAAAATTCCGACCTACTCTTGCTGTTAAGTAGTTGAATGATGAAGGGCGGCTACACGTGTCACTCCGACTTGAAGTTCGACCGGGACCATTCGACAAACCTGAATATGTCCTCCCAGAGTTGAGTATAAAATGTAAGAAAATAACACTTTAATGTCGCAATGATTTTCTTAAGCACCCGGTCACCTGGGCGGGCTTGTCTCGTACGGGTGCTGCTTACGCGAACCCCGAGCAGGGGAGAAGCAACTTATCGTACCAATCATAACAATTCAAAGATATGATTAAATGACACGTAAACATTCTTCTTAAACGGAAACCACTTTTGCACCTTGAAGTGGAGATAACGCTGACTACCTAGCTTTATGGCTTATGCCTTTTTAGGTCTTGCCATGGAATTATTGTAGCAAGAGGGATCTCATGGCAATTAAACTCAATAGTAGGAGTATGTTTCAAATATGAAGATATTATTATTTTTATTGAAAAATTATTAAGTAACATGTTTAGTATTTGATAGGCAATAAACAATGATTAATTTATTAAGATCATTCAATACAATTGATTGTATGGACACAGTATTAAGGTAAATATGCACTACATATTTGAGGTACTGGTTATCGGTCATCAGGATGCATCATATGTATCTGATGGTTTATGTCCATGGCGTATGTTGTGCTTTAGGTGTGCAACATTTATCAAGAGACAACAAAATTAATACAACTTGATAGCCAATGGTTTATACATACACTAACTATTTATACCAAGGTTTATATATATATATATATATATATATATAATATTAGTATTATATTATTTATATAATTTTTTGGATAGGTGAACCCTTTTGACTGGAGTTTTGAACCAGTGAGGCCCATTCGGGGGGCCTCATCCCCGTCAATCATCTCCCCTCTTCCTCTCCTCCATCTCCTCTATTCCTCCTCTCCTCTAGCTCCTCCATCTCCACTCTACCTCTTCCTCCTCTCTTCCTCTCCTCCAGCTCCTCTATCTCCACCCTCTCCTCCTCCATCTCCTCTCTTCCATCTCCTTTCTTCTCCTCCATTTCTCCTCTTCCTCTGACTCCCCTAACTCCTCTCGCCAACCTCCACCTACACCACCTCCCTACCGCCGCTTCCTTCCTCCAGCCTTACTGTTGTCGCTACCTTGCACCATCGCTTGCCTCCTTTTCTTCTTCACATCAACTCCTCCTTCCATCCTACCACCTACCGCCTACCGCCTACCAACCACCCTACACACCAACGCCTACTCCTTCGTCAAGGTTCCTCCTCACCATCCACCACCTACAACTTAATGGGCGTCACCACTCCTACCTCGATCATTGGGCATACTCTTGCACCTCTCTACAACACTTCCTCCTGCGGATCTCCTTTGACCACCGACCTCCAACAACCTTGACGCCAGTAATCAATCCACCATCTCCCACACTCAGTGGGACTCGAACTCTTGAAGTAGTGAATACCACTACCTTACAACAACCATTGCACTGCGGGGTCATCCCCATATTATATTATTTATATTAATATATGTATATATAATACCATTATATAATATTTATATATAATACTATTATATTAATAATATATTAATACATATATAAATATAAATATATATTAATATTATTATATTTAATATAATATATTAATAAATATATATTATATATTATTATAATTATAATACTAATATAAATCATTATTATATGATATTATAATAAGTATTAATATTATATTATTTATATTTATATATGTATATATGATATTTATATATATAATATTATTATAATACATATTTAATATTATTATAATACATATTTAATATTATTATAATACATATTTAATATATTTATAATATATTATAATTTGAAATCTTATCAGCTACATTATATATTATTAAGAAATATAATTAACTGTCAATACTTTGATTCATGACACAACATGAAAAGTAAAAAGAAATTCAAATAAAACAATGGGTGTATTATATATTATAAGTATATTAATATATAATAAATAGTATATAATAATATTATTTATAAATACTATGTTATTGTACTATATATATAAATTTTTGATAATATGATATATATACATATATAGATATAAATAATATAACATTAACACTTTTTTTTATCGATAAGCTTACAATAGAACTTCTTTGTATTAATATTGTAAGAAAGTTTACATCTTTGATATAAAAACTAGACCTAAGACTAGGCTTTAGTGTTTACTTCATTCCTTCTATACAACTATGGTCTATGAGCAAAGTTCAAAACAATCTACTACCCTATTCTGATATGCATATATTTAATTGTATATATAATTCTTTCACCTAATCTTTCTCCTCCTTCGCTAACACCTGGTTCAAAAATGCATACATCCATTCAATTCCAAATATGGGCTCTAGGTTGGTCATCTTCCATAAAAAAGAGTGTCCTTTTGCAATTCGATCGCGATGTTGTGCCAGAGTGGTAGTCACAAAGTTCACTAGGAAGGGGATCCATAACACCTTCTTGTCTCTGTCATGTAGGCGTCATATGTCCCTATGGTGTGGAATCTCGTAGCCAGGCCTAGTCACATCCAACATATCCTCTAGGCCTATGAGAAACTCCTTCTTGATTAGCTCCTTCGCCAAAGCCCCCACCATCTCCTTCGATTCACCTTTAAATCCAATAGAGAGGAAACAAATTTGAAAGATACATCTGTGTTAAATTTGTATCTATCCTCTGCCATCAAAAATTCGACCCCTAAAACCCACTTTATTGCAGTGAGCTCCAACTTTTATTGTTTTAAAGACCATTTTTAGCCTATGGTTTGTAACCTCTCCCCAAAAAATCATTTGTCTTTTCGAGTGCACCAACCTCACAATCGTGTCCATCACTATCTTGATACAGTTTCTAAATTGGCAGACATGTATATCTTAACCATAGATTGCTCACTTTAATAGACTCCTCACCCCTCTTTTGCATGGGAAACCACCTGGCCCAACAGAGAGAAAAGTACGACACTCATATCGCCAAGCTTGTTTGTGATCTTTCTAGATCTTTCTTATTTATTTTATGCCAAATTGGCCTTGGTATTTTGAGATCACTCAAGTGATGTTACTTCCTTAACACCCTTTGCCTTACAAGTGTTATCTTATGTCTTATCATTCCTTTGATAAGAGAACATGCTTGGATCACCTTGAAGACAAATTATTATACTTGTGTAGTGGGGCTTAATTGCTAAAAACAATCTTTAAAGTTCCATTAGTTTCTAGGTTGGCAAGCTTGTTAGCCACCACGTTTACAGGTCCTATACACATGGTTTTCTATGAAACTCATAAAAGTTGCTATTTTTCTAAAATATTCTCTAAAAATAATTAATTTTTAATTTTGGATCGACCTTGTTCGAATGGCATTTATGATGATTGTTGAATCTCCTTCTACCTCTAGGTTTGAAATCCTATTGCCTTGGTAGAGCTCTAGGTCATTTAGCAAAGCTTGCATCTCTATAGTATTGCTAGTCTCTTCTTGAAGCGAGATGGAGGCACTACATACCTTCCTTCCTTCCCAGTCATGAATTATGCAACCTGCATCGAAGGCGCCAAGGTTTCCTTGTGATGCCCCATTGAAATTTAATTTATACCAACCTTGTTTAGGAGTCAACCATTTGGTCTTTGTTCTCACCTTAGCTGAAGCCTCACCACCCATCCCAATCACCAATGGTGGTTGAAGACCATGCCATTGTTTTGATATATCATTATCCCATACTGTCCAAGATTTGGGATTTGGTCTCCTTGTATTCGATTGTTTGCAACTTCCACTATTTTTGCTTCCAATTTATTCAAAAAGGATGGTAAGCTCAATTCTTTTCCTTGGAATAGTCTCCTATTATGCTCCTTCCAAATTTCCCATATTACATTACTAATGGGCTAATTATCCATAAGCATGAAAATGTTGCATTCTTGCTTACAGTTGGCCGACATTTGAATAAGCTCAGTGTATCACTTGGGAGAGAACTTATCCACCCAAGTTTGGCGCATAGCTATCTCCAACATTCTTGGGTGAATTCACATCCAAAAAGGAGGCGGCTTGCATATTCCTCCACACATCTGCATATATGTATATATGATATTTATATATAACACTATTGTATAATATTTTTATATAATAAGTTATTATATTAATAAGTTCATAATTTATGAGATTCTAATATATTATAATTTAAAATCTTATTAGCTACATTTTATATTGTTAAGAAATCTAAATAAATGTTAATACTTTGATTCATGACACAACATGAAAAGTAAAAAGAAATTCAAATAAAACAATGGGTGTATTATATGTTATAAGTCTATTAATATAAGTTTATAAATATATTAATATAATAGCATATAAAAATATAATATATATAAATATTATATTATAGTGCTATATATATAAATATGATAATATGATATATATACATTTATATAAATATAAATATAAATAATATAATATTAATACTTATTATAATGTTATATAATAATAATTTACATTACTATTATAATTATATTAATATATTATATATATCTATATTAGAATATATTAATATAATAATATATTATATAATAATATTAATATATTATTAATATAATAATTAGCCTTAAGCATTTTGTTAAAGCTTAGTTCACATTATTTAGTGTTTCTTTCTATTTTTCATACTAAAAAAGTGCTTTTGAAAGGAAAATCACTATGCCATCACTTGTTGAGTTTATTGTCTCTCATAAAGGAGAAAGATAAATTAATTCAAATGGATAGTGTGAAGTCTATAAATCCACACACTCTTGTTGCTATTGATCAAAATGATTAAAATAAAGGAACATAATATGAATCTAGATGAGGGACCAAAATCACAAGTCCATCAAATACATTTTCATCATCAAAAGGGAAAATTTGTAAGGAGATGCCCACATGTAGTTATTGTAAGAAAAATGGGCATGAAGAAAATCAATGTTGTTGCATCTTGATAAGCTTGGTTTTCATTGATTTCAAAATTATGTTTGAGTTTGTTGTAGTTTGGTTGTTGCTGATGTCAAAAGAAAGTTGCAATCTGGTTGTTTGGTCGCCAGAATCTCTGAGAAACGCTCCACATTTCTCCATTGGTGATGCTTTTCTCTTGCATTTTGAAAGATAGCTTCATATTGTGTTAAATAATGTGTGATCCAAGTTTCAATTCATTTGGGTTTCAAAAAGATGTGTTTGTGAGTGACAGTTTGAAGACTGCGCTGTTTTTGTGAAGGTGCTTTTAGAGGTGTAAAAGTTCGCTTTGCATTCCTCTGTGTTTGCATACATGGTTATGTGGTTCATAAGTTAAGTTCAACATGTTGTGAAAGTGTTACATCCAAAGTTTCATATCATTAGTCCTTCTACAGAGAAATTTGAAGGGGACAAAGTTCAGGATTGTGTTGTCTGGTGATGGGTTTCAATGTATGTTGGCTTGTACTAACTCGTTACTACTTGAAGTTGTGAAATGACTATATGAGAGTGTTTTTGAGTATCATGTGATATTTTCTATTACTCCACAAGGGTTTTTTGTTTTCTCTGAAATAGGTTGTGGTCCAGAATGAAGGTGTTGTCGGGTTATGCTTTTGTTTGGCTGACTAGAGTATGTTGAAGGTATGCACCACAAGTTCAAGGTTGCACGAAGTTCATGGAGTGTTTGAAGGTGTTGTATGGGTCATGTCGACTCATCTAGAAGAAGAAAAATTAATTCTTTATAATTCATGTGTACTACCAATGTTGTGAAGGTCGACATACTTCATGTCTCATGTTTTCTTCTTAAAGCCAACCTATTTTGTATTTGCAAAGCATGCATATGATTTTTATTGAAGATTGAAGGTGTGAAGAGTGTTTAGGACTAGGGTAAGAATGTGTTAGAATTTTCAAGGCACATTCCCTTCCTGGTGTTGTGTGTAGTCTTTTGGGTCTTGCCCTCTACACATTTCATGTTGTTGTTTGATCTTTGGCTGACTTGTAATTGTAATATTCTTTGTTGCAGGTTGACATATGCAATGTAATAAATGTAATATCATGTATAAATTGTAAACCTAGTTGATCTAGGCCTAGTGTGTGTCAAGGATGTGTAATGCATTATGATAATTATATAAGAAACTGGAAGAGAAAGAGTAGAAGTTGTAGATCTTGTCTGGATTTAATTTGATCATATCTTTGTGATAGAAGGAAAGTGAAGAGTGTGGATAATTATTTGTTGGAGGTAGTGAGCCAAAGGAAAAGCTTCTTGAATGCTAAAATTAGTGAGCTAGTAAGCTACAAAGAAGACATTTGTTGAAGTGAAAAAGTAGAAAATTACAATCATCAAAAAGAGAAGGGAAAAAGCATAATTATAATCATTACTTGAGGATTGAGCTAAATTTTCAGTTTTAGGTAGTGTCCAAGGACTATCATTTTGTAATCATTCCTGATTTTTTTCTCAATTCAGGGAGTTGTAGTTTCCTTGGGTTGTATCCCCAAAACAAATTCAGGAGGGATTTGTAGCTTCCTTGGGAGTGACCCTAAAACTACTTTTTAGGGAGTAGTAGCTTCACTGGGTTGTAGGCCTAAACTAAATTTTTAACTATTATTCATTTGTAAGGCTGGATTAAGACAGTAGATCCTAGTAACATTTCTCACCATGGGTTTTCCCCTCTGGGGTTTTCCACATACATCTGGTGTTGTGTTGTGTTATGCATTGTTTCTATCTTTCATGTTCTTACATATGCAGTAGAGTTTGAAATTTCTTTTTTTGGAAGTTTTGAGATCTGATAGAATACTGATTCACCCCCTCTCAGTATTCTGGTGTATGTTCAATAATTGGTATAAGAGCCTGGTTCCTTAGAAGAATTCTAACAACTTGAGGAAGATTTGGGATGGCACAAGAAGGGTCTCACAAGGCACCTAGGTTTGATGGAACACATTTTTCTTTCTAGCGATTTAGGATGGAATCCTATCTGTCCTCTTTAGGGTTGGTGTTTGGAAATTATTCAAGGATGGTTATACTATTTCTACTACTCCTCCAACTGATCCTATAGAGATTAGGGCTTATGAGAACAATGGAAAAGCTAAGAATGCTATCTTGAGTGGGCTAGAAAATTTTGATCTTGAAAAAGAAATGCACTGCAAAACAACAAGGAGGTTTGGGAAAAGCTTAGTGGCATCTCTAAAGGAGAAATCAAAGTAAAGAAAAGCAAGTTGCAGATCTATAGAGGCAAGTTTGAGAACTTGAAAATGTCAGAGGATGAAGATATTGTAGGATTTATGCTCCAAGTAAATGAAGTGGTCAATGCAATCAAAAGACCTGGTGAAGATCTGGAAGAAACTGTGGTGGTAAAAAAGGTATCGATATCTATTCTTAAAGCTTATAGTCCTAAAGTATCTTCTATTGAGAAAGCTAGAGATTAAAGATAAATTGTCAATGGATCAATTATATGGTGCCCTCACTGCATTTGAAATGAGATGGTTTGATTAAGAAGATCCAAAGAAGGAAGCAACTTTCAAAGCCAATAAGAAGGAGATGTATGATGCATCTGATCTTGATAGTGACATTGATGATGAAGAATAAAATTTTGTAAGGAAGTTGAAGAGAGGTACCGAAAAGTACAAAGGTAAGCTACCTTTCAAATGTTTTAAGTGTGGAGAAGTTGGCCATTTTTCTTCTAAATTTCCCTTAAAATATTTTAAGAAGAGAAATAAAGAGCCTATAAGAAATAAGTTCAAGAAGAGTTTGTACTCCAAGGAAGATTCCTGCTCTTCAAACGGTGATGATTCTAGTGGTCTAGATAATGAGGATGAAGTCCTATTTTTGGCTGCTAAGAAGACTAAAGATAAAACTAAATATTCAAGTGTTATGTGTATTTCCTTTCATGCAAAAGATGAGGCAAATTCATGGGTGATTGATAGTGGTTGTTCTAACCACATGATAGGAGATAGGAGCAAGTTATCAAGCTTGTGAAGTGGAATGGAGGAATATTAAAGCTTGGAGATGATACTTCAGTATAGATATATGTGACAAAAGGTGTAATAAGTATTGATAGAAACCATAAGATAGACAATTTTATTTATGTTAAAGGTCTCAGGCATAATCTTATTAGTGTGAGTCAGATGTTCAGAAATAGATACAATCTCATATTTAATGAAAGAGGATGTGAAATCAAAAAAGCAAAGCCTGAAAAATTGGTTGCAGAAGGATCTAGGACAAGTGGTGGCATATGTAGTATAAGGGATGTCAATGGGAGAACTTGTCTTCTAGGACAAGAAAGTGAATATTGGATTTGGCATAGGAGAATGAGACACATTAACTTTGACAATCTTGTGAAGGTCAACTCATTACATGCAATAAGAGATATGCCTAAGATAATCAAGCTTGCAAGTACTATGTGCAAGGAATGCCAGATTGGAAAAAAAATGAGGATAAGTTTCAAGTCCAAAGAGTATTCTTCCTCTAGACCATTTGAGCTGGAACATATTGATTTGTGTGAACCTACTAAAACAAAAAGTTTGAAAAGAGAAAGGTATTTCATGCTTTTTATTGATGATTTCCCTAGGATGACATGGGTTACTTTCTTGAAAGATAAATCTGATGCTTTTAGTAGATTCAATATATTCAAATCAATGGTTGAGAATGAAATGAATGCTAAAATAAAATGGTTGAGGTTTTTTAGCGGAGGTGAGTTCACTCAAAATGAGTTCAATGATTTTTGTGAAAAACATGGAATAAAGAGGCATCTATCTGCTACGAGAACTCCTCAACATAATGGGTTAGTGGAAAGGAAAAATAGGAGTGTTCAAGATATGGCAAGGACCATGTTGATGGAAGCAAATATTCTTGATGTTTATTGGAGAGAAGCACTTCATACTATAATCTATATTTTTAACAAAGGAGTGTTAAGTTTTAACAACACTAAGACCCCATATGAGTTATGGTATGAAATAACTACAAATGTTAGGTATTTTAAAGTCTTTGGAAGCAAATGTTACATCAAAAGAGATGAAGATACATTGGGAAAGTTTGATTCAAGAGTTGATGAAGGTATCTTTCTAAGATATTCACCTTAGAGTAAAGGATACAAGTGCTACAATAAAATATTGGGAAGAATAGTTGAGAGTAAAAATGTCAAGGTTGATGAAGATCTACATTACAATATGTATGAAATAGAGGACATTGGATTTGATGCACCTCCCTACTTAGAAGAAGATGGAAAAGTTGAAGAGAAAGAAGAAATAGTAGAAGAGCACAACAAGACTCCTATCAAAGATGTTCAAAGGAATCATTCAAAGGATCAAATTATTGGAGATAAGAATGAAGGAGTGTTGACTAGGAGAAGACTTGCAAAGACAAATGAATAAGTAAAATTTTGTTTGCTATCAAAGGTAGAACCAATTTTTTTTGTTGATGCTAGCAAGGATGAAGGATAGATACCAGCAATAGAAGAAGAATTGAATCAGATTGAGAAGAATCAGATTTGAAAATTGGTTCCAATGCCTGCAGACAAAAATGTGATAGGAAAAAAGGTGGGTATTCAAGAATAAGTTGAATGAAGAAGGAGAATTTGTTAGAAATAAAGAAAGACTAGTTTGCAAAGGCTATTCATAGGTAGAAGGAATTGATTTTGAGGAGAATTATGCTTCGGTAGCAAGATTAGAAGCAATCAAAATGTTTCTTGCCTTTTCAGCCCATAAGGACTTCAAGGTATATTAAATGGATGTCAAATTTTCTTTCCTAAATGGATATTTGGAAGAAGAAGTCTACATAGAGAAACTTGATAGATTCTGGTTATCAAAAGAACCAAACATGGTTTGAAAACTGAAAAAGGCACTGTATGGCTTCAAACAAGCTCTTGGGGCTTGTTATGCAAGGGTGGATAAGTACTTACTCCAACAAGGTTTCAAGAAAGGTACCAAAAATAGTAATATTTAATTCAAGATTGAGGATGAAAGAATTTTGATAGTTGTATATGTTGATGATATAATATTTGGTGGAAATGATGAAATGTGCAAGAAGTTTCCTGAAGAAATGTAGGAGTTTGAAATGTCTATGATAGGTGACTTTTCCTTCTTTCTTGGTCTTCAAATTTCTCAGCTAGATGATGACATCTTTATTTCTCAAGCAAAGTATGTCAAGGAGATATTAAAGAAGTTTGGTATGGAAGATTATAATCTCGTGAGTACTCCTATGGTAATTGGTTGCCATTTGAGAAAATGTGATGAGTCTCCCCTGGCTGATTAGACTCTATACAGATCTATGATTAGAATTTTGTTGTACTTAACTACTTCAAGACCTGATATTATGCATGCAGTATGTTTGGTTTCAAGATTTCAAGCTAATCCTAAAGAAACTCATGTGAAGGTAGTCAAGAGAATCTTCAAATACTTGAAGAGCACTTTGGATTATGGATTATTGGTATCCAAAAGGAAATGAATTTGATCTGAGTGCTTACACTAATGTTGATTGGAGTGGTTCTGTTGATGACATGAGGACCAGTGGTGGTTCTTTCTTTTTAGGAAGAAAATTGGTTTCATGGCATAATAAGAAACAAGATTCAATATCTTTATCAACTACAAAAGTAGAGTATGTTGCAGTAGCATCTTGCTATACTCAAGTATTATGGATGGGAAAATATTGAAGGATATCAAGATAAAGTATGATGATCCTATTCCTATTCTATGTGATAACACAAGTGTTGTCAATATTTCCAAGAATCCAATGATGCATTCTAGAACCAAGCACATCAATCAAGTATCACTTTTTGAGAGAGAAGGTTGTAGATAAAGAAGTGAAGTTGGAGTATGTATCTACAAAGGATCAAATTATAGATATTTTCATAGAGGCACTTGCAAAGGGTACATTTGAATATCTGAGGTAGAAGTTAGTGGTAATTTCCCCTCCTTTTTCTTGCTAGATGCATAGTTGGTGTATTTGTCCAAGGGGATTAATTCAAGCCATATCCCTATTTCCTAGACTAATGGTGGCTACCTCTCATGGGGAGCAAGTAGTGGTTGTTGCCAATAAGAGGATCCTGTAAGTTTCTTCAAGAAGGAGAGAGTGTACATCAAAGGGAAAGAGTTTTAAGACGAGAAATTATGCTTGAAATGGGGAGAGAAAGTCCTTTTTTCCCTTTGTCTTTGATGTCAAAGGGGGAGAGAGATTGTGCACCAAAGAGGTGTGAGGATGGTTTTTCCAGCAATGACAAAGGGGGGGACTATTGCAGCTTGACAAGATTGGTTGTCATTGATGTCAAAATTATGTTTGATTTTATTATAGTTTGGTTTTAATTGATATCAAAAGGGAGTTGTTGATGTCGAAAGAAAGTTGTAGTTTAGTTGTTTGGTAGTCAGAGTCTGAGAAATGCTCCACATTTCTCCACTGTTGATGGTTATCTCTTGTGTTTTTGAGGATAGCTTCATATTGTTTCAAAGCATGTGTGATCCAAGTTTCAATTTATTTGGGTTTTGAAAAGATGTGTTTGTGAGTAACAATTTGAAGACTGCGTTGTTTCTACAAAGGTGATTTTAGAGGTGTAAAAGTTGTCTTTGCATTCCTCCGTGTTTGTATATATGGTTATGTAGTTCATAAGTTAAGTTCAACATGATGTGAAGGGGTTATATCTAAATTTTCATATCATTAGTCCTTTCACAGAGAAAGTTGAAGGTGATAGAGTTCAGGACTATGTTGTTTGATGACTGGTTTCAATGTCTGTTGGCTTGCACCAACTCAAACGTGCTACTTGACGTTGTGAAATGGTTATATGGGAGTGTTTTCGAGTATCATGTGATGTTTTTTGTTTCTCTATAAGGTGTTTTATGGTTTCTCTAGAGCATGTTGTGGTCTAGAATGAAGGTATTGCTAGGTTATGATTTTTCCTGACTGACTAGGGTATGTTGAAGGTATGTACCACAAGTTCAAGGTTGCACAAAGTTCATGGAGTGTTTGAAGGTGTTATATGGTTCATGTCAACTCATTTGGAAGAAAATTGCAAGTAATTTTTTATCATTCATTTATACTGCCAATGTTATGAAGGCTGATATACTTCATGTCTCACGTTTTCTTCTTAAAGCTGACATATTTTGTATTTGTGAAGTGTGCAGATGATTTCTATTGAAGATCGAAGGTGTGAAGAGTGTTTAGGACTAGGTTAAGCATGTGTTGGAATACATAAGGCATGTTCCTCTTCCTGGTGTTGCATGTAGTCTTTTTGGTCTTTCCCTCTACATGTTTCATGTTATTACTTGATATTTGGCTAACTTATAATTGTAATATTCTTTGTTATAGGCCGACATATGTAATGTAATCAATGTAATATGATGTATATATTGTAAACCTAGCTTATCTAGGTTTGGTGTGTATCGAGGATGTGTAATGCATTATGATAATTATATAAGCAACTGAAAGAGAAAGAACAAAAGTTGTAGATCCTATCCAGATTCAATTTGATCATATCTCTATGACATAATGGAATGAAGAGTGTGCCTAATTTTTTATTGGAGGAAATGAGAAAAATGCAAAGGTTCTTGAATGCTAAAATAAGTGAGCCAATTAGATGCAAAGAAGACATTTGAATATATTTACTAAAGTGATAAAGTGTAATTGCAATCATCAAAAAGAAAAGGGAAAAAGAAAAATTACAATCACCAAAAGGATTGAGCTTAATTATCAATTTTAGACAGTGGAAGGATGCCATTTTGTAATCATTCCTGAATTATTTCTCAATTTAGGGAGTTGTAGCTTCCTTGGGTTGTAGCCCTAAAAAAAAGTTAGCAAGGAGTTGTAGCCTCCTTTTGAGTGATCCTAAAACCTCTTTTTAGGGAGTAGTAGCTTCCTTGGGTTGTAGCCCTAAAATAAAGTTGTAACTATTATTCATTTGTGAGCTTCAACGTCATAAGTTGAAACTTGCCCTAGTATCTCAATGTCAAATCAAACAATAATAATTGAATTGTTCCCAAGACACATGGCACTCATTCGCATGTTTGAGTGCCATATTTGTGCCCTAGCTACGATGGACTGTGACAAGATGACAGATAGCTAAGGTAGAATTGGGTGGTACACATAGGGCGTCAAGGCATCACCCTTGGATTATTGTTTTAGGATTTGGTAAAATTAAGATGCAGTAGCAAAAATGGGTTACAAATGTGTGGCTTTGAAGAGTAGGATCCAATGATTGACCATGTGGCACCTGTAAGCTCCCTTTGAAGTCTTATTTGGTCTTTGTGATGGTGTGGTGCATGGGGCTAACATGTGGAAGCTTTAATGTTGAGCTAAGGACAAGTGGAACCCAAGCGTTATCTTGTGTATCCCACTTGCATTGGAGTTGGGAGCGGAGCAACTCAAGAATGTCATAGACTAGAGAAGCTATGATGGAGTATGATATTTTTTCTTTGTCTGTTGTCTTTGAGTTGATCATTAATACTATGTAAATCTTTCATGGGACATGATCTAAAAATTATCTTTGATGACATTCTTGATATGCATAGGAAAAGGATTAACTCTTGTCTATTTTACGCAAGAAATACTTAGGTCATGTCGGTTCAATTATGCTTAGATTCTTGTGTTAGCTTGCAATATCAAAAATCAATGGAAGTTGTATTGAGGTCATCATGGTTTGATTATACCATTAATGTTTGTACTAATTTTTCAACATATCAAAAGCTCAATGCTGATAACAAGCACGAAAAATCGGCTGACATGATGGTAACATTGCATAATTAGATTTGCATGGTTAGGATAGATTGCATTCATATTAGTTTTTGCATTTGAATTTTAGATTTTCCAAGGCTGGAAAATTTTGAAATCCATATCTCTCTCATTAAAAGATTGAGTACATTTGACAAAAACAAAAGAACATTCACATTTAATTGCATAATCACATCATACATGCATTAGAAAGTATTATCATAAGCCATCCATCCATGCATTAGATCATATATTTGCATTAGAAAAATACAAAAATAAAGTGCATCAAATCTTATCTGCATATCATACAACATCATCCATAAATCCATATAGAATCATAATCCATACATCATCTTTATATCATTACATCCATACATAACCATGACATAATCATATAAACATCACATAGCATATAGGGTGGAAATCAAATGCATTTATCATAAGCATCCATCATAAAAGCATGTAGACAACATATAGATCAATAATTTCCACTGCATCTCATATAATCTCAAAATAATCAATGTCAAGTGTACAATGATATCACAAAATATGGAGAGATACATCAAAAAAATGGTAGGAAATCATAGTCCTTGACCGAACAAGTGAATATATCAAGTGTCACTACATCAAATATGAGTACAAAGCTATATGATGCTCCCCCAGACATAGTAGGACTCACTATGCTTGCTTCTGCACCACCAGATGAACCTGTATCTAGGTCTTTTCCTAATGGATCTCTAAGAGGTGGCCATGTCACACCCCTGCTCGTCATCCGTGACTTACTTCAACCTAACTTGACACTGAGAGACTGCGCATAGCTAGGGACACGTCACTTTGTAGGAACTATCTAATAATAATGTGATCTATAATACTCCACCTCTTGGGCTTATTGATGAACCTCTCTAAGCATATCCCCTGCAGTAGTCCCCTCGAAAAATCTCTGCATTCTCTCGACTAGGGCCTTTGCATGCTCACATCTCTACCTCATGACTTATCTCTCTTCTATCAGACAGTTAGTCTACTCCTATTCCTACACTAGCTACCCTATAAGCCCTCCACCTATAATTGTAAGGCATCAATCTGTGCCTGCTATTGACAAGAAGGCACACAAATATGAATCTGGGATGGTCTTGCCTACTGATGCCTCGAGCGAACCATAGATCTCCTCCTCTGAGGTACTCTAAAGTCCAGTATCTCTTTGCCACCTACATCCCTTGCATCCCTTGCATCCCCTCCATCACCACCACATCTCTCCTCATAATCTCCATCTCTTCCATTCATCCTTCATCTCGGTGTTGGCACTCTCTCATCATCATCAAATGACGATGTTGGCTCATCAGGACTAGATATCCTCGGTACAAAATATGTGTAAAAATGCTCAACATACTCATATGTCATCACACCAACTACAATCTCTGTACAATAATCCCATACATGTGCCTATAATCTAAAATACTCCTTGCACCCTCATGAGAATGAATCTCTCAATAATGAATCTAGTTCATCTAATCAAATATCTTGAAGTACAAACATATGGCATCTCCAGCTCATCCTTGGGCTGCTACTTACAGTCTAAGTACAATCGTCGTATGATTGCCTCCAGATCATTAAGCACTTGGTGCCAATACTCTAATTTTCCCAACTTACACTAGACAAGAATATCTGTGTACCCAAAAACATACGACCTTCCAACCAAACAATCTCTCTCCCCCAAAGGACGAGTAAAATATATATGCTCCCACACCCAAATCTAAAGCAATGTCACTCCAGTTGATAAACTCGTAGCTCCAAGATATACCACCTAATGCAAATCATGATACAAATGTGCTAACATACAATAACACCATGCATATTGGATCCCCTGAGTAATCATCCTCTCTATCAATCTGTCCCAACCAATGACAGTCCCTTCGACCTACAATCGAGACATAGGAAACCTTCAGAAAACCCAAATAGAATAGATGGTAATGGTTGATAAGAATCCACCATATCCTGCAACGGGATCTCGTAACCACTAATCTCATCATCATCAAAGATCCTCTTCAGCGCCTCAATACCTCCTTGCTCCGTATGATCATAAACTACTAGCTCTCCAACCACAAGAATCCCCAGTATCTGGTACACATCCTCCGAGGTAACTATCATCTCACCAGTAGTCAGATAGAACATGTTGTGGTCACTATGCCACCTCTCAGTTAATGCAGTCAATAGTCCCCTGTTTATCCTATACTGGGGCATATCAAGCAAAGAAGATAAACCACATCGCTCAATAACATCTAAATTTGCCTACACTAGACGTGGAATCATATCCCAAGTCTTCGGGTAGCACTCCTGAGACTAAAGAACTCCTAAGTCCTCCTATAATCATGGCATATCACAAATAAACATTTTATAAATCAACCTATCAATCAATCTAATCAGTTCAAATGAGCATCTATCATTAACTCTCATCTATCATGAGGTCAATCATCATCTATCCTATCATTGACTTTCATCCATCTTCAGATCAATAATCATCTATCCTATCAAACATCATCAAAACAATGGCTAATGCGATCATCAAGCATCAAAAGCAAGGAGAAAAATCAACATTTCATCAATTCGAGTGTCAATGCACCAAAACAACACATCTATGTGCTGAAACAATGGATGCACTAAAATAGACAATATATGTGCTACTTCACAACATCAATGCGCTAAAACCCTACATGTGCCAAAACTTTCAGTCAATGCACTGAAACAAAGCCTAAATGCGCTCATTCGCTAAATGTGCTAAAAATATTTAATCCATGCGCTATATCGGAAAACCTATGCATTAAAACACTATCACAGATTTTAAAAACATAAAAACACATGAAAAACAAAATCAAATCTCAAAAGGGCGAATTCTCACGATATGTACCGAAGGTGCATACGCGACAAGGTGGTGGTGTCGTCGAACTCGCTTGAATAAATGGGTGTGGTAAGGGATCATCATTTTTATAGATTACTCAATAAACTTAATCTCTCAATTGCAAATGAATTCAAATGACCTCCTTTTTCACCTTTTTACCTTTTAAAGGGGTAAATGGAGGGTATTTAAGTGGGATTGTTTTTATTTTCAAAACAACATTAATCAATGAACTGGCAAGGTCATTCTTCTTTATCAGGAGATAAATCATCGCAAAATCCTAAAAATTTGAAAATCCTCATAAAATCATCAAAATTTCAGAAAATTCAAAAAATCCTAAAAATTCAAAAATTTCCCCGATTTATCTCCCAAGGGGGCATACACACATTATCACCCAAAAATTAGCATCTAAGCATATCGAATTTTTTTATCAGCACTATTAGCTAATTTTTCTTTGAAGCAACATCTCACAAACACATCACTTCAAAGAGGGGCAAAATGTACACACTCAAATTTGGTTTGGAGGATGAATTAAATACAAGCTATCTAATTAATAATTTTTTTAATTTTATTTTTATGAAAAGGAAGATATCTATATTAATTTAAAGATAAGAGTACATATTCACAAAAAAGGGGTGGGTGGTAAGAAGGCACACCCCGAATGTCACATGGGTAGTGCCCAGAAATAACAAAATATTAGATCATGCGGGCCCAACCCAGAAGTCTAAAAGCATAAAAAATTAAAACAAACAGGCCATTAAGTGGCCAGAGCAGTGCCAGCAGAGCCAGGGGGTCTCTGTCATCCATATTTCCCCCCCATACATCAGCAAGGTCTGGAGTGACGTCAGGAGGAGCACCCCAACCATCATCATCTTTACCTTTATCTTTATCTTCTTCCTTGCGTCGAGGCGAGATTGCAAGAGCCAACAGCATAAAGTTTTTGCCATTGGCAGGCCAACTAGAACTAGGAGCAGGAGGAGCATCAGAGGACCACCTTGAACCACCACCGCCACTCCTCGATTCACCACTAGAAGGCCACCCTTGTAGAGCTCGCAACGGTGGATAGCGAGCATGCCGAGAAGGGCGAGAGTCCTGTCGAGCAAGGGGCTGGGAGCGGGGACGAGCGGAGCCACTTTGTTGCCGACCCCGAGAGGGTGACCGATCACAAGAGGAGGAGGGCGAAGCAGGGACCTGAGCCACAACACATGGGGCATTGCCCAGTGGTCCAAGAGGACCTGTAGGTGAGCCACCTCTAGTGTAACTTTGTTAGCTTGCACCTAAATCTGTAAGAGAACATTAGAACAAATAACTGCTTTAGCATACAAAGAAATATTTATATCCATTTGAGAATGAGCAAATATGTAAGAATTTTTGTCTTTCCATATGTTGAAGAGGATTTCCACCCTGAAAGTGTGCCAAAGCTGGGTGAATTTAGTATGGAACCCAGGCGGGTCTCCAAGCAGAACCGTATGCCATGAGAAGGGTTCCGGCCGAAAGGGCCAAAAAAAGTAATGTATCCAAGTCCAAAGCTATTGAGCTCTGGGACAAAACCAGAAAAGATGCTTGAAGCTTTTTGGTTGCCCACAAAAAGGGCAACGAGGATCTTGGACCTCCAAGTGAACAACCTGAGAACCCACAAGCAAGCCTTGGAAAAGAATACACAAAGCAAAGTGGGCCAACTTGGGATTAACACTTGTAGACCAAATGACATCAAATCTCCTCCACCAGACATGAGTGGAGGAATTAAGTAACCACCTCTGGTTTAAACTGTTGATCATAGGAAGATGGGGTGAAAGCCACCTATAACCAAGTTGCAGCTTGTAGCTCCGAAAAGGAGTGTCAGGGAACCATTTCCAGTCTTTCCACCAAGGTTTGTGCCCACGAATGCCAACTTTGTGGAGCATATCAGTCGGAATGGTGCTCACCAGCCCATCAAAAGTGGCATGGTCCTGGTTGTGAAGACTATACTGAGCCTTAAAAGTATCCCACTGCATGATGTGCATAGAGGGCCGGTGAAAAAGTTGTTACAGGGTCTGAATGACCTTTTTATGAAATCAAAGGGCTTTGAGCCAAGGCGACTTGGCCAAGGGATGACCATTCTAAGCAAGAAGGGGAGACCACCAGAGGTTTTGCAGATTGAGCGAAAGCCCATCACGAAAACCAACGCCGACCTAGTGGAGCCAAGGCTTGATAGCCTCCTAGGCACGCCAAATGCTTTTGGCCACAAAATTTCCAAAAATTTGAAATTCTCTCATAACCAGGAGGGTTTGGAGGCCTATTCCTTTCCAGGTGGGTCTGTGAATAGGAAATATGGACTGGATACAATGTATGAGGAGAATCTTCTAGGCTTCATCTGTGGTGAGGGCCTAGATAATCCATTTGATGCAAAGAGCAGTTCCTTGTCGTTGAGTGGAAAGCAACCCAAGCCCTCCAGAGTCCTTGGGGAGGCAGCAAAACTCCCAAGAAACACGATGAAAACCCTTATGGGATTCAAAGGAGGCCCATAAAAAATCTCGCAACAACTTTTCAAGCCTACTGTAAGCGGCTTTGGAGGGAGCCCAATAGGAGGAATAATACACATGGGTGGCTGCCAAAACTTTAGAATAAACCTGGAACTTGCTAGCCAAGGAAAGAGGCTTGGTAATCCAATAAGCAAGCTTCTTCTTGACTCTAGATATCACGACCTGCTAGAGCTCCCTAGGGGAAGCCTGGAAAGCAAAGGGAATGCCTAGAAAGCAGAAAATCTCTCCCTACACGATCCATTTCCAATGATAGGTTTGAAGCCACGCCAGGGTGGGAAAAAAAAATTGCTTGTAGCATAAGGTCTTGTACCATTGAATGGAAGAGTCGAAGGCAAGGAAAAAAGTGTTAAGATAGTCGAGGGCAGTAGTGATAGATTCCTCTTCCTCCAAGAGAGTGAGAAAAGAGTCATTCGCAAAGTGGCCATTAATAAGCTGCTCCTGCGAGTTTGGGAGAGAAATCCCTTTGACGTGCTGTTGAGAAAAAACATGGGCTAAGAGGTAACCAAAGCCTTCAGTTGCAAGCACATATAATGAAGGAGTGAGGGAACACCCTTGACGAATCAAACGGAAAAGACTGAAAGCAGAAGACTGACAGCCATTAATAGTAATGCAAGCCAAAGCATCGACAAAAAGCATACAAAAAGATTGAATGAAGTTGGGTCCAAACCCCAAGGCGTGCAACATCGCAAGAATGAAAGGCCATTCGATGCGATCATAGGATTTAGGAAAATCAATTTTAATGAACATAGCTTTCTGGTTGGAGAGTCGGGCCCACTCCATGCCTTCCAAGACAACAATGATATTATCCAGAATAAATCTAGATTTAATGAAGCCAGTCTACTATGGGTGCACCACCTGAGGCAAGAGATGGCGGAGTTTTAGAGCCATGGCTTTGGCAATGATTTTGTAGGAGACATTAAGAAGCGTAATGGGTCTCCAGTTGCAGATATCCTCAGGATTGCTAGACTTAGGTATGAATTTTATGTTGCCCTTGTTGATTAAAGTGCCTAGAGATTTAGTGTTAAAAGCTTCAAGATACACATGAAGCAAGTCGTCCCCAACATAATCCCAAAGAGCCTTGTAAAATTCACAAGGGAATCCATCAATCCTAGGAGCCTTGTCATCGACCATAGAAAAAATGGCTTCCAACAATTGATCACAAAAAAATTTCTGGGCTGAAGAAAGCCTATGTGGCACAACAATAAGGCATTTCTGAAGGGCTTGTTTTCACACAGGTGTGAAATCCTGCACAGTGAACACCTCCTCATAATGGCATACAAAGGCTTGGAGAATGTCGGGAAGCTCAGAGAGCACTTGAGTACCATCCTTGATTTTTTTGATGCTTGGAGATGAGTGCCTGGGCCAAAAAATATTTTTGGAGGCACGATCATTGATCTTAAGCCAGTGGAGTCGAGCCTTGATTTGCGCACCTCGGATAGTGTAATTATCAACCACCTAATTTTTGTGCCATAATTCCACCACCCAGACTTGATGTGATGGGGAAAAGGGATTGGCCGCCAAGGCCTCCATAGTGGTACACAAATCAATAGTGGTAGCCTTATATGATTGCCAGTGAAATATAGCCAGCTGGTGCCCATAAATGCGCAAGAAGCGAGCAGTACGAAAGATGGCATCATTCCACCAGGTAATCCAACCTGTATGTCTAGCTGGTCTGCACTCCAAATTCCACACTCGATGAATGTGGGCCAGAGTGGGCTTGTGGCAAAGAAGAGACGTGTTCATAAATAATTGAGTTTTACATGTGTGAGGTTGGCAAGAAGTCCATTCTATGTGAAAATAAATGGGGAAGTGATCAGACAGAGTCACATCCACTAATGGCTTCACTGGCAAGGCAGAGTTGACAAAAGAAAAGAAAGATTGAGCCGAGATCATGGAATGATCAAGGCGTTTAAAAACTCTGTCAAATCCAACCCTGTAATTACACCAAGTGTGCCAGAGGGTACGAGAATTGAGGCGACCTATATTGGGATAAAAAAGCCCCAATTTATTACGCATGTAAAACCATGCCTCCCTCTCACTTGCAACCCAGCGGAAGGGCAGAGTGCCATCCTTGTCATACACCACCTCGACCATATTGTAATCCACGCAGAGCAACCAAGGGGCAACTAGAAGAGAGTCAACAATCCAGTGCCAAAGCAAAGAGCGCTCCACAACATCGTTAGAAGCATAAACATTAATAATCCCAAATGAATGATTATCAATGTTGAGAAGAATCTAGACAACCCACTGGGAAGGGTCAGTCCCATGATCCAAAATGCAAGAATGCAATTATGGGGACAAAAGAGTGGTGGCTCCACCGCGCCTAGCTTCATGCACAATGCAAAACAAAGTACTTCCTGGACAAATAGAAAGACAAGCCACGACAAGCAAAAATCTTGAAATTTTAACTTCTTGGAGACAAAGCACTTCAATCCTTGAGTATTTATATAAAGTATCTCTAACAGAATACTTTCTAGAGAGGTCAGTTAGACCTCAAACATTCCATGTAAGAAAATTCATGGATGAAACTCTTCCATGCTTTTGGAATCCAGTTCCTCCTCAACCAAGGAAGAGAAACTATTCTTTAAAAAATCTTGTGGAATAGACCCAATTTGAATAGGAGGTGAAAACCTTCACTTTTCTGGAACATATTCTCCTTCTTCCGATGGTGGAGATGGACTGCAAGACCAACGTTGAGCCCCCATTGAGGGCGGAATAACTGATTGAGCGCACATAACAGCCGCAGGCTAGGGTGTTGCCTTCGACCTGGGATGCACTGAAACATAAGTAGTTCCAGAAGGAACGACTGTCTCCTTCTCTGAAGGGTTTGAAACCACTTTAGAGGGTTCAGGGGCCTTGGGAGCCGAACGAGAACCAGAGGGTTTTTTTTTCGGTTTGCAACCGTAGTCCATTTTAATTCAAACTTAGTAGAAGACTTCATTTGGCGAGGCTTTTTAGCATCTTGTGATGGTGATGAAGTATGAGGCACTGCCAAAGGGCAGTCCTTGATCTTGTTGTCAACCAACTAGCACCGATAGCACATGTTGGGAAGATTGAAATACGTGACTTTCTAGGTGTGCCTAATAGCTCCTATTTGAATGTCTACAGACTCCTTCAAATCCTTGGATAAATCAACTTCCACATAGATGTCGGGCTTGGAAGAACTTATTAGGTTCGATACAGACAACTCTCCCCAAAGAGGAGGCAATGTGGTTCAGAAAGGGCACACATGGCAAAGGCAAACCGAGAAACTCAATCCAGACAGGGACCCGCAATTGGTGTCATCTAAGATAGAAAAATCCTTGATCCATGCTTGGAAAACCAACAAGGATGACCTAACATACCAGGGCCCATGCCCTAAAATGGTTTGGACATGATTAACTTCCGCGAAGTGGAAAAGAAAAAAGCCTTTGGTCAAGTTCTGGACCATATCAAGGTGGACCCCATGAGGGACCCAAGCCTTGTTGACCCATTCTTTCAGCACACTTTCGGGGGGTGTCCTCCCAACAAAATAAACCACAAGGGTGTGTTCTTTGAGCCATTGGCAAGCATAATCAAAATCAAGTAAAGGCAAAACTACATCAGTAGGGGCGTCAGAATGCTTACCTCGTGAAAGACTTTCAGAACAAATTTTCGAGAACATTTTTTCAGAGGAGGAGCTATTGAACTGTGTCGACAAACCGATAACACAAGCATGAATTGTTGGGTTATTTCCAGTTGAAGGCATATTAAACCCCTAAAACCGCAGTAAATGCGGTCATACTTAATGAGGGAGAGTTTTTCCTGTGCAAGAGGCGCAGTATGACACAAGAGGGGCCAAAGATGACCATAAAAAGCAAAAGACCCTAGCAAAGCTCATACACCCAGTCAAGCTGAAATCTCTCCCAATTAATAATCTTTAATTCTTCTACTTATAAATAAATTGAAAAATGTATTTATATAGTTCGTTTTCTCTAATTCTTTCTATTCTAAATTACTTTCTTCATATCTTAATTAAATGAACAAATTTAATTAGTTTATTTTATTTAATTAACCTCCTCTCATTAAATTTGAATTTAAGCACATTTCTAATAATTTCTTCCCACCCTCCACCTCATCATGTGTCTCAAGAAATTAAATATTTCTAATATTTAATTTTGCATTTATCATCAACAAATTCTAACTAATTTGAGACACTTGGCCTTCATCTTCATTTGATTCCTCTTCACACTTGGCAATTTGTATAAGCAAGGAACACACTTCCACTTTTCTCTCTAACCTCTCCATCTTCAACCGTTCATCTCTCCAGATCGAATCCAGACCGTTGATTCCTTCCACCTAGGCTCATGCCTTGGAAAATCTATAAATAGGTCCTCATTTACATCAAAAGAGAGAGAGTTGAGTATTTGTAGCAATTACACTCTACAAAATTTTAATTAAAATTGTCATTTTAGTGAGTATTTTAGTATTAGAATTTTAGCATCAAGTAGTTTAATCATGGAATTTTAATTAGTAGCATCTTAGTCATAGCATTTTATCATATCATTTTCATACAAAAATATCATAGCAGCATCTTTATTTTTGCATATCATCTACAACTAGTTCATTATCATGTAATGTAGGAAACATTTCTTGCATTTACAACATCTCTCATTCTTCAGATTGTCATTTGGAAAGTCATGTACACAAACAATCTAAGAGAAAAAATGACTTAAAGAATCCTTGGAGATAGAGGAAAATGGGATGACATTGAGGAATTGGTGTCTTAGTTTGATTATTATTTGAATTCATTGATACAATGTTTCATTGGTGTGTGGTATAGTTTTACTTTGCTTATTCATGTTATTTACATACGCACAATTATAGTTTATCTATACAACCATTTCAGACTGAGAATATATCCCTTAGTATTATTGTAAAGATGGGACCCAGGCATAATCCATGCTTCAACATAACTCCCACAACTAGCCCACGTATTGGAGTAAAGAAGCTTGCATAATTAAAAAGACTCTATAATTAAAATATTCCAAGCATCAAATCTGCTTGGGTGAAAAGGATGCAATATTAATACTCCTTTTAATACTCAAAACTTATCTTTAAGCAGGGGGCATGTGGCCTACAAACAAGACCCCACTTGTTCTACCAAGAAAACAACAGAGAAATTATAGCAAAAATCAAGATACAACAATTGAACATTTATGCTAAAGTGATTAAACCATGATTCAAAAGAATATCATCTAGTGAGATTTGTTTTATCGTGCTTGCTGCTGATTTGGATGGTCGGTTTTCTAAAAATTGTGATTGATTTTCAATGTTGAGTTTCACTATTGATTGTTATGATTGCTATGTTGTCTAATTGTTGCTTGTCTGTTGTTTTAAGCTCAAAGTAGATTGCCCCTAGTGAGTTCAATATTTTTCCCCTAGTGAGAAACAAACCATTTTATTGTGAAAATGCACAATGATCACCAAGCCAACATGAGATGCGACCACAATGCCCATGTATGTATATGAGGTCTTTATGATGGACATACATAATGATGGTGAAAAGAGGATGACCGACACATGCTCCAATAGATGGAAAAGATAATCTATCACAAATAGCAACTGTTGCCAGGTTTTCATGACTTGTTTTTATTGCACTTTTTCTGATTTTCTGATTTTTTGACTTTTTCTCTTTTTGCTTTTTTTTGTATTTTTCTTTTTTTTGCTTTTTATTTTTTTTGTATTTTTTTTGCTTTTTTACTTTTTGTGGATTTTTTTGCTTTTTAGTCGTGCATTGGATGAGTTATGTATAAAACTTCTTGAGATTAATGTTAATGATAGGTTCTTCAAATAGGTCCCCTTCGGTTGTAGATAACTAATAGGCTCTAGATCCATATACTGATATAATGACAAAATGACCTAGCCAATTAGGTTCAAATTTTCCCTTCTTTTCCCAATCTTGTTGATTGTGAAGATTCTCTTTTAGTACCAAGTCGCCTACCTGAAATGTTCTTTGTCTTACCTTGTGGTTATAGTCCTTGATATTCTTTGTTGATAAGCTTTAAGATGATCAACAACATGCTGATGACATTCATCTAAAAATTCCAACTCCTGTAGTCTGGAAACTCTATAGTCTTCCTCTGAAATGATTCCTTTCAATGATACCTGAAGTGAAGGTAACTCAATCTCAATGGGTAAGATGGATTTTGATCCATACACAAGGGAATATGGTGTTGCTCCTATAGAGGTGTGGATGCTAGTACAATATGCCCACAAGGCAAGGTTTATTTGGATATGCCAGTCGCGTCCAACATCAATGATAGTTTTCTTCAGGATTTTCAAAATGGTCTTATTTGAGGCTTCTGCTTGGCCATTCCCTTGAGGGTAATAGGGTGTGGAAAATCGGTGTTGGATATGGAAATTTTCACAAAGTTCTTGCACATATTGATTTTTGAAGGGTCTACCATTGTTAGTGACAATGGAGCTAGGGATGCCATACCGACAGACAATGTAGTTTAGGATGAAGGAAGCAATTTGTTTACTAGTGATCGTGGTTAATCAGACAACTTCAATCCACTTTATGAAATACTATGTGGATGTGATTATGAATTTATGTCCATTAGAAGAAGATGGATGAATATTTCCTACAAGATCAAGTCCCCATTGACAAAAAGGCCAGGTCGATGTGAATGGTTGTAGCTCCTATGTTGGTGCATGTATGAGATTTCCATGGACTTGACACTTCTTGCACTTATTAACAAATTGAAAAGATTCTTTCTCCATGTTCGTCCAATGATATCCCAAGCATAGGAGTTTCTTAGCTAGAGTAAGACCACTTGAATGAGTACCACAAATACCTTGATGAACTTCTCATAAGGCAGTTTCATATTTGGCACGTTCAAGACATCGGAGGCGAGTACCATCGAGACCTCATCTATAAAGTGTATCAACTATTAGGGTGTATCAAGCTGCTTGATGGATAAAGTTGCATTTTTGGTTCTAAGATAGATCAGGTGGAAGGGTATTGTTTCTCAGATAGGCATAAATCTTCCCATAGATTGAAGAATCAACATCAAATAGATGGCACACGACTTGGGATTTAGGATTATCATATGGGGGGGTAAATAATTTTTCCACCATGAATTCATAACGACTTCATTTTTCTAGTATTTGCAAAAGAGAAGCAATGGTTTCCATGACATCTACAACTTTGTTTTATACTATTGGAATTTGTTCAAACTTGATCTCAACAAAGTATTTCTTGAAGTCATATATCATTCTCTTGTATGGCATCAACTTGTCATCTTTTGTTTGATAGTCATCATTAACTTGATTTATGACTAATTGGGAGTCTCCATAAACTCGTAATTCTATGATTTTCCACTCCATTGTTGTACCTTGATACCAATGATTAATGCTTCATATTTAGCCATGTTCTTTGTGTAGAGGAAAATCAACCTGTAAGATTTTGGGATAGTGTGTCCTTGAGGAGTAAAAAATAGGATTCCAACACAAGATCGATGTTGAGTGTAAGAACCATCAAAGTATAATATCCAATGTTGTGCTATCATTATGAGGACATCTGCATCTGGGAATTCAATGTGCATAGGATGGTCATCTTGCAATGGTGCTTCAACTAACTAATCTGCTATTACTTGGCCCTTGATTGCTCTTCTATCTACATATTTAATGTCAAACTCACTCAATATCATCACCAACTTTGCTAATCTTCTTGTTAAATTGGCTTTCTGAGTAAATATTTTAATGGATCTATCTTGGCTATTAGTTTGATGGTATGTGTTAACATGTAGTATCACAATTTTTTAGTACAAAATACCACTGCCAAACAATCTTTTTCAATGAATGTATAGTTAAGTTCATAACCACTCAATGTTTTGTTGATGTAGTAGATGGCCTTTTCTTTTCTTGTAGAGTCTTCTTGTGCTAGGAAGCTCCCAAATATACCTTAGTAGTTTCTATGTAGAGTAGAAGTGGTTTTACCTCTATTGGTAGTACCAATATAGGTGGATTCATTAAATATTGTTTTAACTGATTAAAGGCAGCTTCTCATTTTTCATCCCATCTAAAAGAAACATTCTTGTGTAACAAATGAGTAAAAGGATGAGACTCGTCCACCAGTTGCACGATGAATCTTCTGATGGATTGGAATATTCCTTGTAGAGATCTTAGTTGGATAATTTTCTTAGGAGGTGGAATTTCCATGATTGCTTTGACTTTTGCTAGATCTACTTTGATGCCTTTGGCTGAGACTATGTATCCTAAGAGTTTTGTTGATGTTACTCTAAATACACACTTCTTTGGATTTAATCGCATATTGAACTTTTCCAATCGGCTAAAGAGTTTATCCAGGATTTCTAGATGTCCTTCCCTGGTGAATGATTTTTCTAATAGGTCATCTACATAGTCCTCCATGAATGTGTGCATCATGTCATGAAAGATTGTTGTCATTGCATGTTGAAAGGTGTCTCCTGCATTCTTTAATCCAAAAGGCATGGCATTCCAACAAAATTTACCCCATGGGCATGTGAAAGCAGTTTTGTCTTGATCTTATAGTGCAATCTTGATCTGATTATAGCTTGAAAAACCATCCATGAGTGATATTATAACATGTCTTGTTGTTAAGTATACAATGATGTCTATATTGGGCAAAGGAAATTCATCCTTTGGACAAGCCTTGTAAAGATCCCTGAAATTTGTGCATATTTTGATGTTGATGTCTAGTTTGGAGATTGGTACAATGTTTGAAATCCATTCTGCATAGTCAATTGCCCAGATGAACCCCACATCTAAATTTTTTTTTTAATTCTACTTTCACTAGTAAGACAATGTGTGGATGCATTTTTCTCAATTTATGCTTTATTGATTTCACCCTAGGTGTTATGGATAAATGATGCATTATTAGATTTGGATATATTCCTAGCATTTCAGCATAAGACCAAGAAAAAATATTTGTCTTTCTTCGAAGAATTTGGTGAAATTTGGCTTTTCTTGCTATGTCATTGATGTTGCCAGGTGTATGGTCTTTGTTGTTTCTGCAGTACCGATGTTTATGGATTGTATAGAATCAACCAATACTAAAGATATTTTTTGATAATGCTTAGGAAGAGTGTCAAATCTCTCATCCTTCAATGCCTTAGAGATGTTTTCACCGTTGGATATGCTCTTTATTTTTACTTTTTCATGATCTAATACTATCATTGCATGGTTTTCACCATTAGATCATTTTTTTTGTATTCTTTATTGTGCATCTAAGAGACTTGGGACTCCCCTAGTTTGAATCTTCGCTATGAAATTCATTGGTGGAACTTGTTTCTTTATTTTCAGAATAAAGGAAATTGGCGATGGTGTTATCATTTGAAAAGTTAGGGATATAAATAGGCTTGGTTTATTCCCATTCAATGAGTTCAAGATGTACCAAAGGTAAGGAATCATTGGGTTGGTCAAGATCCAGGATGGTGAGGGTTATGATGGAAACATCTTCAAGGTGTTCACTAGCAACGTCAAGGTCTATAATGTTACTCGCCTTCGAATTATCTATCTTGCTTGATGTCTGATCGTCCTCACTAGAGCCATCGATATGTTGTGATCCAAATTCAAATAGTTTAGACCTTGAGCTTTCTCCCTCGATATGCATGGGTGTATACTTTTGTATCACATCTATTTCCTTGTCTTGACAAGATAATTCAAATAGTGAATCCCATTCATGTATTCATTTGAGTCTATTTTAGAGCTAGCTTGCAACTGGAGGATTCGTTCACAAACCTTCTGAACGACTTCTTTGTATCCTAATCATGTCTTGTCTTTTGCATTGATTGTGATAGGTTGGATTGGTTCCACAATACCTTCTTTTTATTTTATAATAATACCTTTTCCTTCATATCCCATCTTTTTTAATATTTTGGACCCTTTACCATATTGCTCTATTGGTATATTGGAAGTTGTTGCTTGGGATTATTCATCTTTGTAAAGCCAATTTAGAATGTCTTTTTCCTCAGATTCATCATGAAGGGTACCTGCTTTTACAGATTTACCATCAAAGACAATGATGGGTTGTGAAGATTGTTGTTTAGATGTTGATGGTTGTACATATGATTTTGGAGAAGATAGTAGCTATGAGAGACATAAGGACTGCTCAAAAGAATATTCGTGCCCGTGCCTTTATCTTTCAACTGAACCTTTTTCTCAATTTTTTTTGACAAAGAATTGATTTGGATTTCATTACTTGAGGAAGTAGAAGGACATTGGATTTCATTACTTGAGGAAGTAGATGTGAGATCTTCTCTGTTGTGCGGTACAAAGACATCTTGGACTGTCTTGAGAGTGTTGTAGTATTAGGGATTATTAGAATCTGCTGAAATTGTGATCTCTTGTCCATTGTACGAGAATTTTAAGCATTGATGGTATGTTGATGGAATTGTTTGTATTTCATGGATCCAAGGTCGACCCAAGAGTATGTTGTAGGTCAAGTCCTTGTCTAAAACTTGACAGATTATATCTTTTTGAACTGATCCCACTTGAATTGGCAATACTATCAGTCCTTGAGAGGATCTTTCTTCATCATCATAAGCTTTTATGGTGATCTTTTTTTTGGAATCTATTGCATTTTATGAAAATCCCAATGCATAGATAAGATTTAAGGTACATATATTTAGACCAGCTCCTCCATCTATTAAAACACGTTTGACCCAATGTTTATGGATTAAAATCTCAATATGGAGTGGAGCATTGTGTGGATGAGTGAGGGATGCATCATTGTTTTCTGAGAATGATAAATAATGGGGTGCAGTCAAATATGCCACCATGGCTTGGAATTGACAAACTTCCAAATTGGTTGGTACAGTGGTGTCTACTAAAGCCTTTTCGAGAATATCCTTATGGGCTGGTGAAATTTTAAGAAGTTCTAGAATGTATATCTGCGCTACAATCTTTTGCAATTGATCCAATATATCGTATCGATTTGAAGAAGCAATAGGTGTGTTAGATGTATTTCCTTTCAATATGAACTTAGACTGCCCTCTTTTGGTCACGTTGACAGGTAGTTTTTCTTGTTTATCCTTGATTTTGATGACATTGATTTGATTATCAATTGTAGAATTGTCTTGTTTATCATTGATTAGATTATCAATTGTAGAAATTTCTTTTTTTATCATTGATTTGATTATCACTACAAAAATGTGATGGATGATAGTATCATAGACATAATTCACATTTTTCCCTTTGTTGTTTGTCGAAGAAGATTCTCATTTTTCATAGTTGGGTATAGGGTTTTTAAATGCTCCATGATCATCATTTGTTTTATGTTCTTTTATCGATATTTCATGTCTATTTATCAAGTCTTGCACCAAATGTTTTAATTGCATACAATCATTTGTTTTATGACCTTTGCTTCTATGAAAAACACAGTAAAAAGCATCGTTCCACCATGATAGTTTGACTCTTGGTTCAAAATCTCGTATAGCCGGTAATGTTATAAGTTTGTTGGCAAGAAGCTCTTTTAATGCTGATTCAAGTGACTACCCCAAAGGTGTAAATTTTCTGTGATGTGGGGGTAGAGTTGGTTTAGATTCATTGTTGTTTTGATTTTTTTTGGGTGTAGTACTTGATAAATTGAAGACTATTTTTGTGTTATGTGTGTCAGCTAAACCATCATTACCAATATTCGTATTTCTTGTCCAGAATTTTGATTTGTCATTGATGTTATTATGGTTAGTAGAGTTTGTTCCTTCATTATAAATTTTCAATAGTCCTCTTTTAACCAAGGCTTCCTCAATCTTAAGTCCATTTTCAACCAGCTTTTCAAAAATGGGTGGACACTACAATTGAAGTCTATAACTCAGCTCATTATTGAGATTATCAATACAAATCTTCATCTTTTCTTTCTCAGGTATAAGATGGGCATATCTAACAAATAATTGCCTCCATCTTTGCAAGAATGTGAGAAATGGTTCACCATTTTTCTGTTTTGTGTTGCAGAGGTATTTCATGTTGAATGTTGTATAAATATTAGGAGATAAATTTATTTACTAGCTCCTCAAATGATCTAATACCTAGTGGGAGTTTTGAAAACCATTCCATGCATTGACCACCCAAACTTCTTGGAAATAATCTCATTAGATAGGTTTCTTCATGTGCAAATTCCAAACTCATGTTGCAAAATTCCCTTACATGATCTTGAGGATCGGTTTTGCCATTGTATTTGTCATATCTTGGAAATTCACAATTTGGTGGAAAAGGTATCATGTTCACCTTTATATCAAAGGGATAAGGATAGATATCTTGCAACAAATATCTCTTTGTTGTTCATGTTTGCATGTTTTGGAGTTCTTGTTGTAGAACTTGTATTTGTTGAGTTAAAACATTCAATGGATCTGTGATTTTTGAGTCAACTTGTTTTTTCTTGGGAGCTTCTTTCAATTGATTGATATCAAAATCATTGGGTAGATTTACACCTTGATTTTCCAGTATCAGAAAGTATTTCTCTCCATCCTTTTCTAGAGAATTTTCCATGAACTTGTGAAATTTAGGGTCTTGTTGAGCTTGTTGAATGTCCTCATTAGTTATCTCATTTGTGTCAGGTTGGTGAAATTTATGAAAAGGATTTTCTTCTCCTTCTGCAATGATGGTTTGGGTTTCTATTTCTTTTTCTCTGGGTTTTTTGTTTTGAGCTCTTGTTAAAACGAGCATACAAGTGATAGAGTTTTGCTATACTTTGATCTTTGTTTTGGGAGTGCCAATGAGATACCTAAGTCAAATAGGATGATAGATCCTATTGATGAGACCAAGTTAAATTTGATGTACAACGTTTTGTTTTGGGATAAAGGATGATAGATCCTGATGATGAAACTCAGCTAACAATCGGAGATGAGATTGATGATTAGGCACTTTAAGATGTTTGATCTAAGTTTAGTTAAAGGGATTGCACTTGTAAAAGCCAATTTCTTCAAGTTTAAAGCAATTCTTTGATGAGAAATGATCTCTCCTCTAAAAAGGGTCCCTAAATATGATTCTAGTTGTCAAACAGAGGTTCAATTTTGTTCTCTATTTGAATATCAGGTGAATGCGCTAGAACAAGTTGTATATGCACTGAAAATGGGGTAAATACTCCAGATTAGACCCTATATGCATTATTTTGTCAGTTGAATGCGCTTGAATAGAAAGCTTATGCGCTGAAAGATGGGATAAATGCATTAGAACTAGAAGTTTATGCGCTAAATTGGAAATGGTCACCATTTTGAAAGTTCGTCTAGTTTTTTTTTTTAGAGTCAATGAATTGAGTGTTTTGGTGGATGATCTTCTGAATAATGATTTGCAAGCACAAAAGCAAGTAGTAAAATAGTTGTTTCACCATATGATCTAAAAATCAAGTGTATGTTCTAGGATTTGGTATGATCCCTTTGATTTCCACTAGTATTAAACAATAGCAAACAGATCAGTCAAACTCTTCTAATGTCAAGGGTCATTAATAACATCACAACCCACATCTTAGAGCTACATCAGCTCACACAACCCTATCACCCCCTAGAGGGCACTTGTGTTTTTACCTTTTTTGGGTCTTGACCAAAGTAGATTTCTCCACTATTGGCCAGAAATCCCTAGTAGCTATATGGCGAGTATCTTGGGGGCTGATTCTTCCCCCCCCTTGCATTGTGAATATTACAATATTCAAAAACTGACTCAGCTTGGCTACTACACTTAAAGTTCTTAGTAAGGGTTTTCGTTCAATGTGGCAAATGATAAACTCCCTCAAGAGGCCTCCCAACCTTTAGAACAAAGGCTTTGGGGATGGCTATCAATGCACACTACCGTTGAATGTGACTTTCATCACGATTTACATTTGATTATAGTGGGTTGGAATGCTTGGATTTAGTTGTTCCCACTTAGGTCATTCCCTCCTTTTGAAGCGGGGAGGCAGGCCTACTAAAGGTGCTATTACAATAAATGAAAGAGTGAGTTTAACATTTTGGTTACCTAGTAAAGGGGAGAGCATAGGCCTATCACTTTGCAAACACAACATACATGGTGTTCTTTAACCTTGTAATTACATTAGATGCCTAATTTAATCAAAGGAAAAAAATCCAGCCCCTAGAAACATTGTCAGTAGTTTCAGATATGTCTTTGACAGCGTATAGAGTACCTACAGAACATAAAAAATATAGATAAATCCTCCAAAATTTTAAATTTCTATAAATAAAGGTGTATGCGCTAAAACAGAGAGCATATGCACTAAAATATTCAGTATATGCGCTATTAAACACATTTAATGCTCTATTTTGGAAAATAGAAAAGGGAAATCAAATCATGTATATGTGCATAAACGAGAGGTAAATGCATTGGTCTAGGCTATGTATGCACTATATAGAGCTTTGATGCACCAAAATTCACCATCAACACGCTGAAATAGACTGCAGATGCGCTACATAGGAATTTGTGAATGAATTTGTTGATGAAACTTACCAAAAAAATGTTAAAAATGGGGCTAGGCCCTACAATGGGTGCCAATTTATGTGTGTATGTAAATAACATGAATAAGCAAAGTAAAACTATACCACACACCAATGAAACATTATATCAAGGAATTCAAATAATAATCAAACTAAGACAGTAATTCCTCAATGTCGGACCCCATTGTCCTCTATCTTGGACAAGGATTCTTTAAGTCATTTTTGCTCTTAGATTGTTTGAGCACATGACTTTCCAAATGACAACCTGAAGAATGATATTTATTGGAAATGCAAGAGATGTTTCCTACATTACATGATAATGAACTAGCTATAGATGATATGCAAAAATAAAGATGTTGCTATGATATTGTTGTATGAAAATGATATGATAAAATTCTATGACTAAGATGTTGCTAATGAAAATGCCATGATTAAACTACTTGATGCTAAAATGCTCACTAAAATGACAATGCTAATTAAAATTCTGTAGAGTGTAATTGCTACAAATACTCAACTCTCTCTCTTTTGTTGTAATTGAGGGCCTATTTATAGATTTTCCAAGGCATGAGCCTAGGTGGCAAGAATCAAAGGTTTGGATTTGATTTAGAGAGATGAATGGTTGAAAATGACAAGGTTAGAGAGAAAAGGGGAAGTGTGTTCCTTGCATAAGAAAAAACTGCCACTTGTGTGAAGAGGAATCAAATGAAGATGAAGGCCAAGTGTCTCTAATTAGTTAGAATTTGTTGATGATAAATGACAAATTAAGTATAATTAGAAATATTTAATTTCTTGAGACACATGATGAGGTGGAGGGTGGGAAGAATTTAGTAGAAATGTGCTTAAATTCAAATTTAAAATTTAAAATTTAATGAGAGGAGGTTAATTAAATAAAACAAACTAATTAAATTTGTTCATTTAATTAAGATATGAAGAAAGTGATTTAGAATAGAAATAATTAGAGAAAATGAACTATATAAATAATTTTTTTTATTTTTTTATAAAATAGAAGAATTAAAGATTATTAATTAAATAACTTGTATTCAATTAATCCTCCAGACCAAATTTGAGTGTATACAGTAATCTAAGCAAGCCTTGTCACATGTGAATTGGTCTTTAAAGATTGATTTTGATGGCCAAAGCTTCAATAAGGATGAGACATTTTATGGGTGGATCAATGGACACTCCTATAAGTTTGGTGAGCTCCCGACAACAAACGACATTTTTGGGTAAAATTTATGAGCTTAGGTTGAGGCAGATTCTTCTAGAGAGCAATTTCTTATCACTTGGAGTTGTGGAGTTCATGCTGGGACGTGACTTCATTGTGGTGGATGAGAGGTATCGTGTGGATTCAAATATATCTTTACAGTTGGTTGCATCATTGTTAGACCTTCAACTTCCAAAAGGGGAAGTTATACAATTAATAAGAAAGTTGGTTAAGCTAGAGTTACTTGGAGGTCTCGATGAAGTCATGGCTTTTGCTCAGTTGGGTGCCCAAATACCCAAGCCAAAGGACTTGGGTTTCCTCAATGTTTCAAGGGTGGTGGTTAGGCTATATCCCTTCCTGTTGGATATTAAAGGTGATGATTTGCTATTGCACGGGTCTCGAGCGTTGGAGGGCATCAGGTTCTTGAGGCGATGCTACACATGGAACTAGTGCAAAAATTTTCTTAGGTGGGTAATTTTAGAACTTATTTGAAAGATATTGTGGATGCATAATCTTTTTTGCCCCAAATTTTGGTTCCTTTTTGTATTTTCCATAGGACGTATGAGACAATTTTGTAATGTAGGTTGGATAGGATTATATGGGTTGATCATAATTTTGAAAGCAACACCTTTTTGGCTGGCTGATGTGCACTTCGTTTAAGCACATGACTGTATACAAAGCATGTATTTCCTTTTGAATATTAATATAAATTACTCACTTATGTATAAAAAAAATAAGACCTATGAAAAATATATAACATTAAATCAATTTTCTAATAAGCATAGGGAAAATATAGCATAAAGTAAAATACCATTTTTCAAAATCATGAGTTCTAATAGGACTCACTTAAATCCATTTACCTTATCCTTTTCTCAAATGCTAATTTTGTGCTTTCTTTTATGCTTTTATATAATCTTATATTTTTCCTTATGTCCATCCCATTTATATATTTTTATCATTTTTATTATTATGTTGTATTAGACTCTACTATGATTGTTGAAGCATTCCTAAAAAGTTTAAATCATTCCACCAATTTGAGCTATATATTTTTGCTAAATTTTCACTTTCACATTTTTTTGTGGTTGTAATTTCGTGAGAAGCATGTTCAACACTCTTTTCACCAATTAAAATATTATTTCCCATTTTTTATTTTCTTCTTTTAAGTGACCTTGGAAAAAAATTATCTCTTGGATATTCTTGCAATTTTTGAAATCTCCCTACTTCACTCTTCCTACACATTTTGAAATTTCTACAATCCATCATATGTTGCAAATTTTTTGGTGGTTATGTAGCAAAAGAGAATAACTTTTCTACAAAACTCTATTTTCTAATGCTAAAAATCTACTTATGTTGCGAGCTTTTCTCCTTATGTACGTAGAAACCCTCTTCTCCATTGCTAAAATCTACTTGGACCCAATTTCATTTCTTATATTGAGAATATACTAACACCATTTACAATATTGTTATCTCTTTTATATTATAACTAACTCTTGTAAGTTTTCATGTATTTTTTCTTGGTATTGTTGTCTTCCTTATCTTTTAGGGAGACAACAATCCATCTTTATTTCAATCACAACGTTTGTTTTTGTATTGGTATATTTATTTTAATTCTCAATATTAGACATTTTATATGATTAATTACTTCTTTGAAGAATCAACACCCTCTTTCTCTCCTTTATGGTCTTATCCTTTAAGATAAATCTCTTTCCAAGAATTTTATTTCTTCTCTCTTTGTAAACAAATTCAAAAATATTTCTCTTTGAAAGTTTCCACTCTCAAGTTAGCATTTATAGATCTTAATTTTTTTTATTGTTGTACTTCCTATTCTAGAATAATTTAGATTCCCTATGGGACTTCTCTTTTGTTTCCTTCATAAACTTAGTTGTAATGACTAAAATTGTATACCCATGCTTTTTTCATTACAAATTATGATCATTTGAGCATTCATCCTCGTAGAATTATTTCTAGGACTCATTTTTTCCATCCTTAAATCTTTTCCCCTAAACCAAGTGCCAACCATTTCTATTTTTTTTATATTCATGTACACTTTATGTGTTTAAACTTGTCTCTTGTGATTAATTTATTCTCTACTTTAATATTATAATATTTTGATGATGCCACCTCATATGATAGTGTAGTTTCATAGATATTCATACAATCACACTTATGTATCCCAATATGATGTTTACATAAATTCTATTTAACAAGTAGGTTGGTGATGTTTTTACTTCATTTATTTTTTAATGGATATTCCACTAGATTTTCAATCAAGTTTGTGACCAATATTCTCTAATCTCTTGACCAAAATAGTAGCCTTGGTGACCTTAAGTATTATCCTTCATTCCCTACATGCATGTAAATATTTATGTTTTTGATATATTGGTAGTGTAAATATTTCTTTGGTTTCTCTATTTTTTTTTTTGAATTTTTGTATTGTTTTTTGCATAATTCTTGAACTACAACACATTTATCATTGTGAAAATTTCTTATTTTAAATCATATTTCTATTCATGGTTATCTATCATCCTTATTTTAGGTTTGTAGGTTTTTATAAATATTCTCTATTATGATTTGTTGGATATTTCTTGAGAGACAACTCTTAAGAAAAATAACTTCTCACTATTCATGAAAGATAACTCTTCATAAACTTTATGAAATAGGTGGTATTGTTCTTGTTCATCTTTAACTCTCCTCTCATTTATATCTCTTTTACTCAATCACTTCTACTTCATTTGGATTATTATAGAGTTCTCATTCCTATTTTCTCATAAGGCCAATGATCTTGACTCTTTGTCTATATCACTTTGAGATACTTAAAGTATATTCTAAATATTTTTGGATTCTTTATTCTCTATCTTTCTCCTCCATACACATAATATATTTAGTATCTTTGTGGAATTGAGGTGCTAAAAATTTATTTATATAATAATTTTTGTTCTATAATTATTGATAAAATTAGGATTAAGAAAAAAACATATTCAAAATTGATTCATATTTCTTTTATACGAATTTTGTGGTTGAAAGAAAAAACAAGTGGTTGAAAATTTATTAAGATCCATAAGAATCATCTCCATTCTCTTTGTCCCAACTATAGGTACCATTCATGGTTATTATATGTAGGTTTTATGTTATCAACTCTTTTTGTTTTATTTTTCTATTTAATTCATAGATCATTTCTTCATTTAGTTGTTTTTTAGAGAATTTCTATCATATCCTAACTTATTGTTGTATATGTTTCTCATTATCATTGATATAGGGTTCTTTCCTATTGGTTCTATTATATCAATGTATAAACGACCACATCAAATTTGGAGATTAGTGTAATTGTAATCTCATTCATGAGTCACGTATGTATCTATGCTACATCTATTTTCTAATACTCTCTATATTTTGTATTATTATAGGTTTTATTTCAATTTCCATTTTTTTAGACTATGTAACAATATTCTCCATTTTCTATTTTTTCTTAAAGAAAAAGAAAAACAATAGTATTTTATCTAGGGAATGAATATAATTTTAAATCAAATGAAATATACTAAGATAGGTCAAAATAATCTATTTTTTTATAAGCTACATTATTATAATTTATTTCTATCTAGGGAAATAACAAGGTTGAAACAAAGAGTAATTAAATTTAATATATTTTATTTGCATAGTCATAAATCTTGTTAACTTAATTTCTAGTTTCAATATTGACACTACTATTATATTCTTAACATTAGGTTCATACTAGAATAAATGCACACACTACTTTCATTGATTTCCCATTGAAGCCAAAAGGATAAAATAAGGGCTTGATCACCTTGGAAAAATCTTAAAGAGTCCTACAAAATTTCCTTGTCCTAGATTGTCTAATGCAAGAAGAACCATTTGGTTTGGTATCTCCCACTCCCTCTTGCCCTGTCTAGAACTTTATAGATATAATTTTATTTAATACAATCATTTATACAAATATTTCATTGACTAATCCTATCTTCTTTGTGATTTATTTTCATATTTTTACCACTCTATGACAAATTTCTTATTTTCCTACATATAGGATGAATCCAAATTCAAAGAGTCTCTACCATAATTATGGTAGCATCTTATATGAGTGAAATACTTTATTGATTTGTACTCATATCTTTTAAGTAGTTCTTCTAGTGATTAGCTTCCATCTATCAAACATTAAATCAAATTATAACATTTTTGCTCCATTTAAATATCTCATTTGATTATAATATGATTGTTATAGTTTCATTTGATTTATGCTTGTTTCAAAAGATAGCCATTATTTCAAAGTTTAAACTAGAAATTAAAAAAATATATTTTAAGTAGGACACAAAATCTATTCTATTGGAAAAGAGTAAGATAATCTCATGAAGAGAAATTAAGTTCTTGTGCATTTAAAATTATCTTATGTCCTAACAATATTTATTTCTTGTTATAAGCAATTGTTGTTTTTTTCCAATAAAATTCTAGAAAGAGTTAAAAAATAAGTGATTCCATTAGACATCTCTTCATATTTATTTTATTAATATTTTATTTGTGATGTTCATTTATGTTTTCTTATCTTTCATTTTGGTGAATCTGATTCATTAAAACAACCAACCTTTTAAAATTTACTTTGACCCAATAATCCATGCTATCTTTTTTGTTTACCTTAATACTAGTTTTTTTTCCTTCTTAAATTACATTCTTTTTTAAAGAGAAACAAATGCTTCTACAATAAAATATACTACATTCTGATAATAGATTATTTTGAGCCTCCCTTTCTATTCAAAATCCGATCTTATTGTTTTTATATTAGTTTTCTCTATTCTATTATTTTCTTTTCTTGCCTAGTCTATGTCCTTTCCTATTTCTTGAGAGTTAACTACCATTTAAGCTCTCCTTTCATCCCTATTTGTCTTAGCTTTCACCTCAATCAAGTGACCATAGGATTTTCTTCCAATGGCATCCACGTCTCTTCTATCTTGACATACCCACTTCTCTCCCTCCCTAGTCATCTAACCTATTAGCACTCACCCAAAATTCACATTTGCCATGCTTGCAATCTTGCCCTAGATCCTTATTTTGGCTCATTGTTGATAACCATTCTAATATTTTTTCAATGAGACTTATAAAAGTAATTCATTCTTTATGTTGCATTTCTAGCCCCTCCAAGTATTTGCATTTTTCCTTTGTGGTAGAAAATTGATGATTGAAGGATTTGAGGTCTTTATGTGGGTTGTGTTGGAGATTCAAATCCTCCATGCACTTTTACAATTCTTACAAGTTGTTTCTATACCTTCACCCCTTGCAAAGTTTATACTATGTAAACTTTGGAAGTTTTTGTGTAATCGCACAAACCTTATAAATTGCTTCCAAGTTCTACTTCCCACTTCCTATTATGAATGGTAAAAAAATAACATTCTATAACAAAATTTGTAAATTACATTTCAACCGATTTTTTTTATCATTATACCCAAAAATAAATTATCTCTCAAAAAATTGTACCTCAACCACTAGTATCTTCCCACACTCCCTAACAATCTCATAAAATTATAAATTACATTCATGCCTCTATCTTTTACCATTCTACCAATGCTTTGGAATATTTGCCCTTCCCTATGAATCACTCACTTCATCCTATCTCTACTACTCTTCCATACACTTGCACTATAGATTTTTGTTCTTCCCATGTAATTTGTAATTGCCAATTACATCTTTTCCTCAAAACTTTGTCGTTCAATTAGATGTCAAAACCCACTTCCAAGCATTAAAGGTCTCATTTGGAGAGGATCAGACTGAGGAATACCTTTACACACCTACAAGTGCCCACGTACCCCTTAATGATATGCTTTTGTGTACAAGGCATATTATGATAAAGTTAATTGTGGGTCTATCAATCTGTAGCAGCCAAGGAAATTCGAGTTCATTTACTGGTAAAATTTTATCATAATAGCATAAAGAAATGTAAAATAATACAGAAGTGGTGAGCTATTTGTATTGCTATACTCCAGCCGCCATCTCCAGGAATAATCAGGCCGCGCAAGGTAGTCGCAGTCATCTTTCTCCAAAATATGGAAGAGTCCCGATGGCCTTAGGACTCCATTAGTCCAGCCGCCAGAAGTTCTGTAGTAAAATACACTTAAAAAGAGGCGCAAGGAATTGGGAAGGTGCCGTGGAGTTTAGGGACTGTATTGTTGACGCTGAAAAAGGTTCGTGGGGCCATCAAGGCTAGTGGCAGCAGTCCAAAAACTCTTCAAAGTTTTGCTTGGGAAAGTTGTGAATATTATAAGGTGGCGGCGTGGAAATAAATAAGACTTACCATTGGAGAAAGATTTGGAAATATCAAAGGGTTCTGGGAAGCCTTAATCACTGCCGCACTATTAGATGGAGAAATCGGTGTATACAGGCAGTGCAGGAAGGAATATGGGTAACTCAGAATATTTGGGGAGCAGTTCGGGTGGATTCAAGTTATGTTCAGCTGCCGGCAAGGAGCTTAATCAGCTACAAAAAAAAATTTCTCAGGTCAGGAATTTATTTCAGTTGTTTTGATAAATACCTATTATATTCAAGATCAATTATTTTCCAGCTGTTGAAATGGGTGGAGAATTGCATCAATTTCATAATTGAATATTTGAATCTATGTTGTAATTCATATGATATTATTGTGAAAGTATTAATTTTCTGTATAATGTTATCAAATATTTGCATGTATATATATGAAGGTTCTGATATGTACGTATATGAGTAATTATTATTGCTGCATATTGATATTTCAACAAAGAATTGTCAAAAATCAAAAAAATGAAAATTAGCCTCGCATTTTACAGTTTATATGCCATTCATTGTATAATGTTATCAAATATTGTCATGCATATATATGAAGGCCCTGATATGCATGTATATGAGTAATTACTATTGCTGCATATTGATATTTCAACAAACAACTGTCAAAAATAAAAATAAAAAATTAGCCCAGCACTTTACAGTTTATATGGCATTCATTGTATAATGTTATCAAATATCTACATGCATATATATGAGGGCCCTGATATGCACGTATATGAGTAATTACTATTGATGCGTATTGATATTTCAACAAACAATTCTCAAAAATCCAAAAATAAATAAATAGCTGGACACTTTATAGTTTATATGGCATTCATTGTATAATGTTATCAAATATCTACATGCATATATATGAAGGCCCTAATATGCACGTTTATGAGTAATTACTATTGTTGCATATTGATATTTCAACAAACAATTGTCAAAAATTAAAAAAATAAATTAGCTGGACACTTTACAGTTTATATGGCATTCATTAATATTGTTCAAGCTCAACTTTTTCATGCCAACATGATGTTTCAAGTCAAGGGAAGGTGTTACATGTAGGGATGTATTAGTGTCTCAAGATATAATATATGCTCGTAAGGTAATATTAGCTTCTTTAGTTATGTATTAATTTGTTAATTGACATAAGAATTGTACAAATGTATTAAAGTGTATTATGTAAACATGTGGGTTTATATTATTTATTTATGGAAAATTGAAGTATATTTGATTATGAATCTAATTGGTTATCTAGAGAAATATTTTTGATTAATCATAGAGTTTATATATGTTCTCTAGGTCTCATGTCTTCTCTTTTGCATGTGCTTGTGTGTATAGCTTAATGCTTGATTCAGTTAAGTAAATGATCAAGGTACTAGTGTCTTGTTATTTTTTCATCCATCACTATTATAAAATTATATTTTTCATTTATAGTTTAGTGCAATTTTAACCTTGCTAATGTGCATGTGTTTAGTAATATATGGAATAGATACAATATATGTTTGTAATAAGCCAATATTAGTTTGTTTAGTGATGTATAAGTTTGCTAATTCACATAAGAATTGTACAAATGTATTAAAGTGTATTTATGTAAACATTCTCAATATATCATGTGGGTTTATATTATTTATTTATGGATAATTGAAGTATATTAAATGATCATGAATATTATTGGTTATATAAAGAAATATTTTTGGTTAATCATAAAGCTCAATTTCTGGTTTATTAATGTTCTTAGGTCTCATGTTTTCTCTTTCACATGTGCTTGTGTGTATAGTCTAATGCCTAACTCAGTTATACTAGTATCCTGTTATTTTTGCATCCATCACCATTATTAAATCATTAAAATCATATTTTTCATTTATATTTTAGTGCAATTTTAAACTTGCTAATTTACATATGTTTAGTAATATAAAATATGTCATATCTTTTATGAGCCCATAGTTGTAATATATTTTGAAAGTTGTGTATATTGGATTCTAATTTGCACATGTGTATGTAGTGTTAAGGGAATTCATGAATAGTGATGCACACTCATATTATGTTTAGTTCCATGAACGTACTTATTTCAATCTTCTTAATATGAGGTCAAGTAGATTATAAATTTTTGTCATATTTTTATGACCTCAAAGTAAACATCCTTATATATTTAGTAAATCTTGAAGAAGAAGAGATTTTCTCTCTTATAAATTGACCCAAAGCTAACCATTCTTTGTTGATGAAGACTACCTCTCTATTAGTGTAATTATTTTTTCCTTGGATTGGTAATAGCGTCTTTTCTAGAATAATGAAGCTGAAATTTTGAGGACAAATAAATCATTACTCCAATGAGAGTATATTCAAGTAGTGACCTTTCCTAGACTACTAGCCGTTGGATACTATATTAGTTGTGACTAGCTAATCTTAGTGTTTATTTTCCCTTGGAGGATTTTTCCTACTTCAATGTTTATCCCATTAATGGGAAATGACTTTGTGTATCAATTTGAATATATTTGTTTCTAGAAAGTATATACATATTATAAATATTACGTTCAAAAAGTTTTAGAGTATCTTGGATAGTTGAAAGGTATAGGCCTTTGAATTTTAATGGTATTTTATATTTTCCAAATCCTATACCTAGCCAAATTAGAAAAAATCTACCCAAGAATTATGGAAGGAGTGATGAATATGGCGATAAGAATCTTTAGGAATTGATCAAACTAATAGATGATTATGATGTGGAGGATAAAGATGTTATTCTCAATCTATTTTTTGAATCCTTAAATTATGGTGATGCTAGAGAGTGGTATTAAATTTTCCTAACTTCTCTATTTATAAATGGGTGATTTCAAAAAAAAAATTGTTGAATCTTTTTGTAACTTAAGGTTAGTCTTAACTTGTTGATTGGTAGAGTTATTAGTATTTGTAGAAAGGTCAAAATAAGTTTATTACCACATGTAAGGTTTGTCCAAGACCTAACGGGATATTCTAGATAATATAAGAACCTATGAGAATATTAGGTTGGGCCTATATTTTGAGGAATTTAAATATAATTTGGATTTTCTTTAAAGAGATAAGGTGAATTTTATGTATTCAACATGATTATAATTTCACAATAATATTTATGTGAACATCAAGTTATCTAGGCTTGTAGGCTCTTCATCCAAGTATGCCAATATTGGCAAACCACTTCCATTGGACACACAATCCATATAATTTATTGAAAATTTTAGTTATGGTGGAGGTGGTCAAGCTAGATAGTCCATGATGACTCTATCCCATGGTGTGATATGTGCTACATGCCTCATAGGGAATATGTTGTTGTATAAGCCTTCATGAGAAAATAATGTTAACTAGCATTTGAAATTGAGCCTATTTTTATCATATTTATTACTTTGATTTTTGAAATTTTTATGAGTTTCTTGGAACCATGGATGGAGTTATTGTAGTTTATGCTAAGAATTTCCATAATATTGTAGCTAATTTTATCTCTTGTCAATTGGATCACTCAAGTGACTTGATTGAATATGAACAATTTATATTTTATGAAAGTGAGATGAATGGATTCCCAAATAAAATGCAGTACTAAAAATGAAACCTTTTACTTTAATGAAGGCTTGAGTGTTACCATTGATCACTATAGTATTATGTTGGAATATAAAGTTTTCAATTAGTACCTAGATATAGATTCAAATAAGGAAGTGCTACTATATTCAAGTGGCCATGAAGACAAACATGGGTTAGCTTATGTTGGTTGCATGCTTAGTAAATATTCACATTATGGCAACCCCTACAACCAAGGATGAATCTTTTGAATGTGTGACTTTGAGGCATTTGGGTTTGTTATTTAAGTGTCAAATTCTATTATCCACCTAGATGATATTCACTCAATGGTTCATATGAATTATTTTTATTCTCAATAAGTGAAGGTAGGTTGGTTGAACCATGTTTTTATAAACCATATAATTTTATATTGAATGTTGATCATGAGTGCTTTATTTTTTGTGATTTTGTAATGGAGAGGATCCACTACTCCAGAGTCTCTAGGATAGGGAAGAGCCTATAGGGAGCGGATGGCCCTTTATTACCTCGATGTACAAAGCTCAAGTGATGGGGTTCAAGATTAAAGAGATTGCAAAAATGAAATTAAATGAAATACTAAGCTATGAAGGGAAGTTTGTAATTTAACAAAAACTAATAAAAGATTACAAAAATTTGATAACAAAAATAGACTAAGGAAAACTCAAAAATTCTTCTCTCAAGAGGACAGAGTCATGGCCAATGGACGCCAACGTGTTGCACAGACGTATATGCCCCACATTGTCATTCCTGTCAAATCAAGAACCAAAAACTAAAAACCAACAAAAACCCAACCCTTTTTATCTAGAAACTTGCACACAATTGAGACAAGGAAAAGTGTTGGGGTTGTTTTGGGGCTTTCCTCAGTAAAACCCCCGTTTTGGTGTTTCCACCTCCATGGATAACCAAATAGATAGAAAATAGATGAGACATGTAACAAAATAGATGAGATGTGTGATAAAACAAACCTTGCTATTGAGGAGAACCCATATCATAAATAAATAGACAAGATAAGTATATTTGTAAATAGAAAAGACAAGATAATTCAACAAGAGAGTGTTACCAATAGTTTGTGGATCCCTTTTGGCTTGATAGACAAGATGTTGTATGCTTTCAAGAGATCCTTGACTGTTGATGAGATGTGAATCCATTAGAGCTTCATTGTGGAGAAGAGATGTAGAAGAGAAGATAGTAAGAGAGCAAGTTGGAGAGAGTAGAAGTGAGAATGAGTTATAAGAAGATGAGAATAGAATTGAAAAATGGAGTTTTGTGAGGTTTCATGGGTGGGAAGAGCCAATACACCTATGATTTTACCACCATGATGCATGTCATGGGAAAATTTTGTGATATTCCCTCATTTAAACTTAATTTTTTTGGGGACGCTAGCACATTGCGTGAATGTTCACACGTTGCACAAACATCCAACTCACAACTTTAGAAGAAATAAGGTGGAAGACTACTAACGCTTAGTCATTTTCCCTTTATGCAGTTGGAATCATGAAATTTTGACTCATAAGGTTTTTGTCATAAATGCAGCTAAGTGGGCCATAAATGAAATAGGCTAAATGCACAAGTGTGAAATTGCCACGAGGTATAATTTTATGACACTAACTTTTTTCCCCCACTTTAATAGTGAGCTAAATTTTTGGAGAAAAATCAACTACACTAAAGTAGAAAAAAAACATCAGTGCAAGACAAAAAATTTGAAAATTTTATAGATTGACATGCAAAAGGATATTATAGAGGTCGAAGATGTCGAGCAGGATGATACTAGCGATGCCCCCAGTGAGAAACTGCTACGTAAGATGTGAATTTTTATTTAGAAAAACTCAAATTTAAGTCAATTTTGAAAAAAAAAAAGCTACTGTTCAAAAGAAAAATATGATGAAGAGGTGAATATATGCCCCCTTATTTTGCTCCCAGTTAGGTGGGGTGAAAAAAATAAGGATGGAAGGACCACATCCATTGGAAAAATGGGTCATGATGGCCTATATATATCTCAGGTGGGCCCACAAAAGGATCATTTTCTCATTTCACAACAAGGAGTTTGTTGACTTTTGTGAGAGAAAAGCCAAAAAAATGCCTCACAGATGAGAGTACGTAGCCCTGAGGATCAAGTAGCTTTGTACAACTATAGCCGAGGGAGGTGAGGTTGACAAGGTATGAGGAATTTGACCCAACTTTGTGTTTTTATTGCATTTTTTTGAATTTTTCCTTTCTAGAGTAGCGTAAGTGTCCAGTTGGCAAGAAGGCATCCAACTGGCACACTGCCATCTAGATAGCATGTCAATAGACTTTGATTGCAGTGTAATTTTCTTTGCATTTTTTCGTCAGGTAGTGTTTGGCCTCAAACGCTAGCACCTCGTGCAAATGTCTACATGTGGCATGCCTTCATCTTAGAGGCTTAGAAAAAAATTGATATGGAGATAAAAAAAATTCTTGCTTATGATGTGGACGGATCTGACATGAATTTTGTTTCTATTGCAGGAGTATTTAGAGATTAGAGAACATGGCCAAGCATTTATTAACTATGTTGCATGATCACAACAACCAAATGCACCTAGATGACTAAGATATATTGCAACATGTGGGCCTGTGGTAGGTCCACATGATGCTAGAGATATAGTATCATACACCAATGCTCATGGCGCTCATGGAGCACTAGGATGCAAACACATCTTGCTTCCATTTACCAATGGGAGAGATGACCGCCATGTTGGAGGATGTGTATCGGATCATCAGACTGCCCATTCACAGATGACAAGTGCCATATGATGAGGCCAAGATGACATAGGATGTTGTAGAGGGCCATCAATATTGTGATGGGTGGGTGGAATCAATAGATACCATTGACCACATCTAGACACAATAGTTGGAGCAGGGATGAGTGGCCATTCCACACCTCTAGAGATTGACGGTTGTTATAGTCACCCTCCATGTTGTAATGGATGGGAGAGGCTCTTACTTGCACATGGGCCTCATCCATTGCATCTGAGAGATGGAGGAGCATAGGATTGTCTATACTTGGGGTCAAAGCATGCTTGCACTCATCTATACCATGACTTCGAACATTATGAGTATTATAGTCTCACAGCCTGCACACTCCTATAGGTGTAGGTGTTCACATATATCAAGTGTACTCAACCAGTCAAGTTTCCCCAAGGTATACCATCTGGTACATCGATGACTTAGACATACCCATTGGTGCATGATTGGAGATAAGAGAGCTTGATTTTTAGCATTTATAGTTTGATTCTTTAGTGCATAATATTAGATGCCACCCCTATAGGAGGATGGGGATCTGGCCCATGAACTGGCGGTAGTTTTAGCACATGTAGCGTGATCAATTCCTGGAAGGGCAATCAAATCACATTATTCTTCTATATTTTTAGCATCAGGTCACTTGATAATTTAGTCATGTGTAGAAGATCCCTCTGGTGTTGTCCATATACATCCGATCAGCGAGGAGCATCGCCCGAGTAGGTGATTGTTGTTGTCTAAACATTATAGATGTCACTATTAGTGATGACAGTTCGAATAACGATGACCAAACTCTTATCCTAAGATCGACAATGTTAGTGTCGCCCATGGTTTTAGAGCATGGTGGGCGATGATTGGCCTTACCCTGGTTTTCTCGGCACATGCCCCCATGGGAAATGTTGGTGTGTAGGGGTCGAGAGGAGAGGATTGTAGTAGCGATAGCGGTGAGGAGAGTGAGGCAACATCAACCAAAGTAGTAGAGAGGCTGAGATGGTGGAAGAGAGTATCATCACCTCCACATGTAGTCCTAGTCTCATCAGCACCACCTTCAATGACAGTCATCCCTCCTATGGTGGTAGCAACAACAACATGACCTAGTGTTGTGCCTCCACCTAATCCACACGGGTATCTGAGGACCCAAGTACGAGAGTGGTTTATGTTATTTCCTTTTAGTATTTTTTATTTCAGTTTATCTCATACATATATATATGTACATGCTCTTATTTGATTTGATACTGATATAGCATTTTCTTCTCTGTGGTTGCAGCCAACACAGATTCTAGTGGATCACCTTCATCGGTTGGTGCATTGTTGAGGTTGCCCCAACTGTGCCTATCTAGGGGAGTGTCCTAGATGCATACAGGCTAGCGTTAGTGTGGTGACACCCCCATATTTTCAAGATTGTTGCATGTTTGAGGATCGCGTATGAGGAGGAATGCATGGAGACTATTTAGAGGGCCATTAACCTTGCCACTGTGACCAAGTAGTGGGATCAACATTCAACAAAGCTTCACACTACACTAGTCAAGTGAGACCATATCATGACATGGGCAAGGGTTCCAAGAGGGCACATGATACCCTATAGATCTAACTTGATGACCTTGATGAGTAGGTGGTCAGGTTCAAATCCCCAAGTGCAGTAGCTTCAAGAGGAGCTACGACAGGCCCATGAGCAGGAGGTCTAACTACAAGAGGAGGCAATCGAGCTGCAAGGAGGGGTTTGAGGGCTAGAAGCATAAAGCATGTTTGTGGCATGTTCACATTGATCACATTACCTAACATCAGTCCAAAATCCACCTTTTCCACCACCGCCCATGTCAAAGGGCTCGAGGATCCATGCACTAGGGGGCTAGATGCCCATTTTACACCTGCCAAATTTTTTATACATATAATATTGCTCTACATAGCATTATTTTTGATGTACACACATATATAGATATAAAATCATTTTGCTATAGTGGTGTGATACATGTACATGACATTTTGATATATATATATATATAAGATTTTATGTGGCATCATGGTGTTCTTATGTGTACTTTACTTTCATGTATGGCTATGTGATGGATTATGTTTATGATTGTATGCTTAGATTAGATGTGATCATGATCTAATAAAAACAAATTGTATGCTAATTAAATACAATGATGATCTAATTGCCTAGCCAAAAGACTTAATCAAATACAATGCACCGATACACAACATAATAAAACACATGTATATATATAACTCCTAATTAAAGAAATTAATTAAATACACATGTTCACATCATAACACATAATGCAAATAATGTGTTAATGAAGGAATACCATAGCATAACAAACTACAATCCCTGAGGGACGAGCATCATGTGTATGCCACATAAACACTATGCATAGTATCGACGAAGATGCATTTCATTGATAAGTTCTTTTAGAGGTGTTTCATCCATAGACGATAGTCCATGGGCACAAGAACCATGCATAGAGATGATTATGTAAGTACCTAACCAATTAGAGATGAACTTCCCCTTTTGATCACGTGGTGCATTCACATTTATTTAATTCTCATAGAGAACGAGATCAACCACCTTGAAAGTTCAAGAAAGAACACCTTAATCTTGTAATGTTTAGAAACACATCGTTGATAAGTTTGGAGATGTTTGAAGGCCTACAATCGATGTTCATTGAGAAAATCAAGCTAATACAAACGATCAACATGGTACATGTCATCATTCATCAATCCTTTAAGGGAAACCCGCAAAGATAGAATTTCCAACTCTAAAGGGATGATAGCCTCGACACCATACATGAGGTTGTACTAGTAGCCATACTGACACTTGTGCGATAGGCCCAAAAGGTATATGTCAATAGAGTATGCCAATTTTAATGTGTTTATTTGTTGTTTTTTAGAGTATCAACTCAAGAGTTTCATTAGACGCTTCAGCTTGGCCATTAGACTGAGGATAGTATGGTGTAGAAAAATTATGTTGAATATGAAACTTTTCCAAGAATTGAGCCACTTCACCTCTTTATTCTTAAATTACGTACCATTATTAGAAATAAGGGTGGAAGTAAACCTGAAACAAGCAATGATATTGTTGAGAAGAAAGCTACAGATTGATTTAGAGTTCGTGGATTGAAGTGGAACAACTTCAAACCATTTCGTAAAGTAATCAGTAGCAGTAATGATGAAGGTATGTCCTTTAGAAGGAGGTGACATTTTGCCGATAATATCCAACCCCCATTCACAAATGGCTAAGGAGAGGTCTAATTTTTAAGCTTTTGAGCAGGAACTCAAATGAGATTACTATGTTGTTGAAATTGTAGATGCTTTTTAACAAAGGAAAAGGAGTCTTGCTCCATTATTTTGCAAAAGTACCCCATGTGAATCAATTTATGCACCAAGGAATTACCACCAAAATTTCCACCTCGAGAGCCCAAATGGGCTTCTTGAAGGGACAAGCGTATTTCAACCTTAGTGAGACACCAAATAAGAAGACCATTATAATATTTTTGATAGAGAACATTAGATAATATAACATATCAGACTGAGATTTTTCATATCTGAGTGTGATTGTTTTTAGTTACATTGTTGAGAAAATTTCTAGTCTCTAGATAATTATACATGTGAGAGTACCATTCCCCTGAGTCTATGTGAGCACACACCAAAACATCGAGGCCAGTTTGATCTAAGATAGCAGGAGAGAAAAGAATATAAACCACAAAGTGGTATTCTTTTATACCATCGTATGAAGACACAAGGGAGGTTGCACTTGCCATTGCATGTGCGTGTCAATTTTCTCTGCTAGGGACATTGTCTATTGTGAAAGAAGAAAAATAATCAAACAAGGATAAGGCCAAATCCCTATAGTGAGATAGCTTATTCTGCTTGGCTTGATATGTTCTTGTAGTTTGGTTTACAATAAGCTCAAAATCACCGTGAATGCAAAGATGTTTAATGTTTAGGGCCATCGTGGCACACAAGCTAGCAATAAGGGCTTCATACTCAATGATGTTGTTAGTGCAATGAAATTCCAATCGAATGGATAAAGGAATTCACTTACCTTCAAGTGAGACTAAAACTAGACCTGCCTTGGAGCCAACTTTACATCTCGATCCATCAAAGTACATCTCCCATATGGGTTGATGAAATACTACAAAGAGATCTTCATAGGAAAATAATTCTAGATTAGGGAAGGAGTGAGATGAGGGAGCTTCCACTAATTGATTGGCAATAGCTTGACCTTTAATTGTTTTTTGAGTTACAAACTTGATGTTGAACTCAAAGAGCAATATTACCATTTTTCCAACCTTCCAGAAAGATCAATTCTAGTAAACAGATGCTTAAGAAGATCACTTTTCATAATAACATGGTTTTCAACATGAAGAAGATAATGTCATAACTTTTGGGTGACAAAAATGGGAGAAATACATTGTTTCTCCATGGTAGAATTATGAGTTTCATAATCAACTAGAATATAACTAATGTAGTAGAATGCTCTTTCTTTACCATCATCATCATGTTGAGCTAACAAAGATGCTAAGGCATGAGGTGATGCAACAATATTTAAAGCAAAAAAGGCCTATCCTGCATAGTCGACATTAATATAGGAGAATTGGCTAAATAAATTTTGATTGAATAAAAAAAAAATTCACACTCATCATCCCATCAGAAGTGAACATCTTTCTTGAGAAAACATGTGAAAGAAAGGGTGTGATTAGCCAATTGAGATAAAAATCTATAAATTGCCTACATATTCTCCTACAAACTATGTAGATGAGAGATATTTTTAGGAGGCATGTGAATGATCACATCAATCTTATTTGTATTGACTTCGATTCCATGGTAAGAGATGATAAATCCTAAAATCTTGTCAATGTCTACTTCAAAAACACACTTAAGAGGATTTAATAGTCTCATCATATAGAGTTGAAGCGATTCAAAGATAAGATAAAGGTTTTCAACATGATCTTGATGAGTCATAGTCTTAGCCAAAATTTCATCGATGTAATCTTCTAAAATCCTATGAATGAAATCATGAAAGATAAGATTCATTTCTTGTTGGTAATTTTCTCCGGCATTCTTTAACCCAAACAACATGACTACGTAATATAAGGTACTCCAAGGGGTGTTGAAGGCTATCTTGTACTGATCTTTTACGTTAATACATAATTGCTTATAGCCTGGGAAGCCATCCATGAAATATAATAACACATGGCTTGTAGTTGAGTCTACAATCATATCACTATTAGGCAACAAAAAATCATCCAAGTAAGAGAAGCCAAGTATTGAGATCACAAAAATCAATACAAATACGAATATGGCCATTAGGCTTGTTAACAACTACGATATTTGACATATCCAAGGTTAATAGTCAACAGGATGGATATAGCTAGATTTTAAAAGCTTCTCTATCTCAGTCTTGACCAATAAGGCAACCTTGACATTCATCTTTCAAATATTTAGTTTAATGGGCCTAGCATTGAGACATAGAATGATATTCTGAACCACCACAAATTCATCAACACTAGGCATGTTCTCGTATTACCAAGCAAATATATCAAGATGAGTATGTAATAGATTAGAATATTGTTTAGATTCTTTCAAAGAAAGACACTTTATAATCCTAATCACCTTTTCAGAAGACTTAGGATCCATGAAAACATCAGTAGTATCCCCTTTAAGGAGATTATTACGGTCTTCAGGATGAGAAATAGGAATTTCATCATCCACATTAGACAGAGGATCTTTCTCATCAATGTTCATAATGGATTCTCCAAAGTATGCCCGTTTGTTCAAGCGATATGCTTGAATCATCATTTATGGTAATAAGAAGGAAAATGAGAGTAGATAACTTAAAATTATTTCAATGCTTCCTCTGAAGGGAAGACATCTAGAGGAACTTCGTTGGAGTCTACTTTACTTTCAATCAACTCAGGATGAATTAGTTCAAGAGAATGAGATTCAACGGAGATCATGTTGACATTCAATCATGGTTTTCATTTAGATTATGTGAGAGAGTATCCAAGCCCCATGATATGTTTACGAGAGTTACATTCTATAGGGACTTGAATACCTTGTTCATTACACCCATAATCTTTCCATCCATAACCATATTTAGACAAAAGGTTGAAACTAAGACCGTAATGCATTTGCAACTCCTGATAAGGAGGAGGATCTATGTAGAGAGAATCATTCCAACAAAATGGATCATACTCATCTACGAGTTCATAATCGTCCTTCTTAACAGGAATACAAAAATTAGCCTCTTTAATAAAATCACGACCATCTTCCTCAACAGGGGTATAATCATTATCCTCGGTGGGAGCATGATTGTTTCCTTAATGGGAGGATGATCAACCTTCTTGAAAGAGGTGTATGAGACCGCAGGAATGTCAAGATGGGTAGGATGAACTTTGTACTCTCCGATGAAATATTCGGTAAAGTCCAAGGATCCCTAATCATCACCAAGACATTTGTTTGATTACAGGAAAAAGTAGAAGGGGTAGACTTAGGATTCTCAACTTCAGGATGACATTCTCTAGAGACATCCATCTCAGGAGTGGCTTTTAAAGTGCAATCACTATCAAAGAGGATGTCAATGCATTAGAAGATCATGAAGGAATACAATTTTTAAGAGTGGAAGCAACTGAGGTTTGACTAGAAACTACCATTTCACAAAGATGTATAGCATCAGGGCCAACCTTGATTGTAATTACTTTGATAAATAAGTAGGAGGTTTCTTCCACAACGTGTAATTACTTCGTTATTATTAACAAATTTTATGCAATGATGAAAAGTAGAAGTTACTACCCTCAAAGCATGAATCCAAGTTCTTCTGAAGAGAATTTTATAATTTAAAGGACCAGACATAACATAAAACAAGGCGGGTATGGTAACGGGTCCCAACCTCAAAGACAAGATTATCGTACCTAATGCTTGTCGACCAACATTATCAAATCCACGAATGTACAAAGAAGAATCTGCATGAGAAGACATATCAATTTTAATCTTAGGTAATAAGTCAATGCTACATATGTTGAGGGTTGAACCAGTGTCAACAAGAGCACGTCTAATATTGATGTTGTTAATGTTGACTATAATCATTAGAGGATCTACTTTCTTTTGTACTTCCAGAGGTGAGAGTTCTTGTGGATAGAATGTAATATTCTATGAATATGCATGAATATGAGCCATCAATGCATTAACATCCATCAATATAGTAGAAGAAGGCAAGAGGATCTTTTGTAAAGCTTCTTGAAGTATACTCTGATAATTTGGAGCAAACTGAAGCAAATCCCATAGTGAGATCTTAGCAAGAGTGATGTGAACTTGCTCAATAGGATCATAATCACTAGGTTCTTTAGCTACAGGTTTAGGTTCTAAAGGAAGGCTTGGTTGAGAAGTGGTAAAGAATTAGTTTGATTCAAGTTATGTTTATTCATTCTAGTGTTATAAGTATGAGCTAGAACTTTGTAAGAGGAATATGTAGATTGGAAGAATCTCATGTAAAGATCTAAAGAGCCAATAGTGGTTGGAACACCATGAATAGAATGGATTTATTTAGGATACAAGCTAGTCAGATTCACATAAATGATGGGTCTCTTAGTCATTTGAGGATTTTTAGAGACTACAATTACATTCATAGACTCCTCGAATTACAAAGAAGTTGTGATGAAGAAGTTTGTTCAAGAGATCTACATATAGAAGGAGATACCTCTAAGAAATCATCTAGGGCATCATCCAACATATCAAAATCTTCTTTGGAAAAATAATTATCAAAAGAATTAAATCTTATAATAAAAAGGTTTGACATGATAAGTTTCATGTCAGGTTCACCAAAATGTAATGGAGATGATTCACTACTCTCGAGTCTCTAGGATAGGAAGGAGTCTATAGGGAGTGGATGGCCCTCTATTAACTTAATGTATAAATCTCAAGTTGCGTGGTTCAAGATGAAAGAGATTACAAAAATTCAATTAAATGAAATACTAAGCTAAGAAGGGAAGTCTACAATTTAATAAAAATTGATAAAAGATTATAGAAAACTTGTAACATAAGTAGACAGAGGAAAACTAATAGATTCTACTCTCAGGGGGATAGAGTCACACCTAATGGATTCCAACACATCACAAAAATTCTTGCACCCCATGTCATCATCCTTGTCAAATCAGTAACCAAAAACTAGAAACCAGCAAACACCCAGCTCTTTGAATTTGGAAACTTGCACATAGCCGAGACGGGGAAAAGTGTTGGGGTTGTTTCAGGGATTTCTTTAGTCAAACCCTTATTTTTGTGTTTCCACCTCCATGGATAGTTCTAGATTGATAAAAAAAATAGATGAGACATGTAATAAAATAGGAGATATGTGTGATAAAGACAAACCTCGCTATGGAGAACCTGTATCGCAAATAAATAGATGATACAAGTATATTTGTAAATAGACAAGACAAGATAATGCAACTAGTGTTACCAATATTTTATGGCTCCCTCTTGGATTGATAGATAAGACATTACATTCTTGCAAGATATCCTTGGTTGTTGATGAGACATGAATTTGACAGAGCTTTGTCATGGAGAAGAGATGTAGAAGAGACAAGAGTAAGAGATCAAGTTGGAGAGAGTAGAAGTGAGAATGAGTTACAAGAAGATGAGAATGAATGAGAATAGAATTGAAAAATGGAGTTTCATGAGGTTACATGGGTAGGAAGAGTTGTTACACCAATTATTTTTCCACAATGATGCGTGTCATGGGAAAATTTTGCAAAATTCCCTTATTTAAACTCAAAAATTTTAGGGATGCTAGCACGTCGCGCAGGCATCCAACTCACAACTTTACAAGAAATGAGGTAGTGGACTGTTAATGCTTCATCATTGTCCCTTATGGAGTTGGAATCATGGAATTCTAACTCATAAGGTTTTTGTCATAAATGTGGCTAGGTGCCATAAATGTAGCGGGCTAAATGCACAAGTGTAAAATTGCCACGGGGTGCAATTTTACGACACTACAATTTTATTTGTGATAAATAGATAATATCTCAATTCCAAGGGATGCTACAAAAATTGGTTTTATTCTCATGGCCTCAACATTAGTGGTGCATTCATGATTAAATGTGTAAATAAATGTAATAGTTAAATAAAATAAATACATTTCTATGCCAAGAATGATCAAACCTTCATGAAGATTGCTTTTGATAGGGGCAGTATTATAATTTAATTATTTCATGTGGACATGGCCAATGAGAGTTCATGTATATCCTTTCATGTATTAGTTTGCATATGGTTGTTGTGTATAATAGCTTACTAAGTCAATATTCCCCTTTGTTCACTGATGAACTAATGTCAAGTATATATCAATGTTTGTCTCCGTTGTACTTATTGTGTTGTGTACATATGTGTGTTTATGTTTTCTATCCCTCCTCTTATCCTATGATAGTCACATTTACATCCTAGAGGTAGCATGTATTTTTACTATTCTTGCAAGAAACATGCATCCTCAAGAAAATCCAATGGTAACATTTATCTTGGATCCTTGTTTTATCTCATCATTGATAGCTATTCTAATATTTTATTTAATGACTCCCATTTATGAATTCTTACTTTATATTGTGTATATACCCTCCAATTCTTTGTATTTTTTTCTTTTTAAAAAAAAAAATGATTAAAGGATTTGAGGTTACTATGTAGAGCATGTGAAAAAGATCTTGAAATCTATGAATTTTTGGAGTTCTTAAAAATTTCTTCTATGGTTCCATCCCCTACAAATTTTATATAGTCTACTTCTAGAGAATTTTTGTGTAACTCATGGAAACCATGAAAATTGATTCCTAATTTACATTTATCACAAGTCTATTATGTCTAGTGAACTTTTGAACTTCTTATGCAAATTGACATTTGCTTCCCAAACTTAACTTTCTACTCCCCATATTGTTTATATACTTTTCTCCTACACATGTAATTCACAAATTAAAAAATTACATTTCAACCTTCAATTTTTATTAATATTATACTATGAAATTTCATCTCCCATATAGTATTTATTATGAATTGCACCTTGAGCCCCAGTTTCCACCCATCTTGTGTTCGATATAGCTATAAAATCTCCATGTAATCTTGTACAAATTCAAATTGCATTCCTTGTTTCACCTTATATTGTTTTGGGAAAGATTTATGTCACAAATTTCACACTTTACTATAAATTACTTATTTGTGTTCCATCTCCACTACTTCATTATAAACTTGCATTGAAGACTTTTGTAGTACCCAAGAAATTTTTGAATTTTAATTATGTCTCCACATTAGAACTTTTCCATTTGAGTAGAGGTCAACTCCTTTCAAGAATGTATAGGAATTCAATTAATAGGGCCTGACGCCATGGTAAGCTCCTAAGTAATCCAAATAAAATCCTTGTCTTAGATTGTCTATGGGTTTGATTCCACAAGAATCATTCAATTTGATATATCACTCCCTCTTTTACTTTCTCGTAGTTATTTTTCATTTCTCATCAGTGTACATTTTTTTTTCCTACAAAAAGAACAAATCCATGGTTACATGGAATCTACCACAATCATAGTAGTGTCTTAGACTAGTGACAATCCAAGTTGTTCACTATTACTCTTGTCTTTTCACTAGTTCTTCTAGGGCTTGACTTTTATCTATCAAACTCCAATATAATTCTCAATTTTATATTTATTAAAAAACTCATTTGACTAGCATAGTTTCATTTCATTTATCCTTGTTTTAAAATATAAGCATTAGTCCAAAGATTAGACTAATAATTAAAACATAGCTTAAGCTAAATGTACAAAAATCATTTTGTTGGAAAATAATAAAAATTATTATAAAAAAAATTAGGTTATTAATTTTAGATTATCTTGTGTTAACATTTTATATTTCTTGTTATAAGTAATCATTGCTTATTTTTCAATAGAGTACTCACAAGAGTTAAAAGTAAGTGCTTCCCTTAGATGTCCCATCATATTTACTTTATTAATCTTTCATTTGGGATATTACATTTACTTTTTCCTATCTTTCACAAATACTTTTGGAGATATTTCCATATTACTAGAGTCAAGTTCTCTTGTGTCAAGTTTCTAAATAGATCAGCTTTATAATTTTGAAAAAATATTCAAAGACAATATATGTCAATGGCCTATATGATTTTTTGTCTCTTTATAAATTGAAGTGTGCTCTAGATAATCCGCCTCATGTGTTTAGACATACATTAATGACACCTTGAATTCCTTTACATAACAAAATATATCAACAATTCACACAAGTATATGTTACGTTTGCTCACAATGACTATTGAAAGGGGAAGATAAAGTTGGAATTAGAATTTTAGGTTCAAAATTTTATCTCTTGAGATTGAACTAGATTGATTAAGAGCTATGTGGAATTGAACAAATGAGAGCAAAAACAATTTGTTTAAGATAGAGACAAAATGTATGATGATAAGTACTAATATATAGATGAAATGGTGAATATATTAGATTTTACACAAAATGAAAATAAAATAATATCAAATACATAAAAATAGATGCATATAAAAATAAAATGGATAGGAAAAACATATCAAGCCCACAAACATATTATAAAAATGTACCACTTATAATTAAGAAGTTCCATCAAAATATACCTAAACAAAAAAGAGTTATTTTTAGAAAGATCTTTAATCTTTTTGAAAATATGGTTTAACTATATAAAGATTTTGTTATGTGGTTATCGTCGTCCCGATTAACATCAACGTAGAGATTATCGCCATCATCATTAACATGGAAAGCAGGTTGCAACGGTTAAGCTCAACCCATCCATAAAAACCTATAAATACGATCAAGCGGGAAGATGTTTATAAATACAGTCATTTCAGTTGCTCTTGTTCGCCAAAGATGGACGTGCTTCTCACCTTCTGCTTGCTGTTCTCACTCCTCCTTCCCTCTAATCAATTATCCACTCAGCGTGATGCTCTGCGATCTATCCGCAATGCCGCAAGATCCAATCGCCTCCAAAGCATAAGCTGGTCTTCTCCACCCTTTCCCATGCGAAATGATTCACAGTATTTGACTAAGGCCAAGGACGGACTGGAACAGCAAAAAGAAGATCTTATCACTCACGGCCTTCCTGGACAGCCAGCCGGCGTCAACTTTGCCCAGTACTCGGGATACATCCCTGTCGATGCTTCCTCTGGCAGAGCTCTTTTCTACTATTTCGTCCAGGCCACTAGTAACTCCTCGACTAAGCCCCTGCTTCTCTGGCTTAATGGAGGTATACAAATACAACATAATGTTTATTTCTCCAATTCTTGTGTTAGATAAATATGTACTAATGGAAGGTTATGTTGATGAGAGCAAATCAGGGCCTGGATGCTCCTCAGTGGGATATGGAGCAATGGCAGAGTTGGGTCCTTTTCGAGTTAATGCAGATGGAGAAACACTCCGCAAGAATCGCTACGCCTGGAACATTGGTGCCCACAAAATACCCCAAAGCCTTTCTCATTTCATCATACAATGTCTGCATACTTTGAAGTTTTTTCTCTCTTCTCTTCTAATGCGATTCGGTTTTGCAGTGGCAAATTTGTTGTTTTTGGAATCTCCGGCTGGTGTGGGCTTTTCTTTCTCTAACGAAACATCCGATTATAAGCGCAGTGGTGACGCACAAACTGGTAAACTTCTAGTTTACATGTAATCCTGTGTATTTTATGATTGCTTGTTTATTTTACTGCACATGCCAGAACGACCAGTGCACGCCCGGTGATCTTGATTTTGTTTCTGTTTTGCAGCCAAAGATTCATATGCATTCCTGGTGAATTGGTTTGACAGGTTTCCACAGTATAAAAACCGTGCTTTTTACTTAGCAGGTGAAAGCTATGCAGGTAAAGGATTCAAAATCTTCAGGCATGCTCTCATCGGGCTGATTAATTGAATTTTTTTAATGCGTATATTATCGGGTAGGAATCAAATAGGATAGCAGCTCAGAACAAAATAGAAATTAACAATACGTCTTTATGCGACAAGAACAATAATATTAGAAAAGAGAGGCGGATCTCAATTTACCCCATTCATCAGCAGAGCTTAAGAGTCTAAATAGAAATGTATGTAGGAACAAAACAAAAATTAATACATGTTATTAAACATTAATATTACAAGGGGTTTGGGGTCTAGATATTGGTCAAAGCATCTTCTTGCAGATAAGAGGTCACAAGGTCTAGTCTCCTATCAAACTCGTCGTAATTTACCTCATACATCAACGAAATATAGATCCCAATTTACCTCATACATCAACGAAATATAAATAAACTTACTTAACAAATTCAATCGCAATACCTCATACATCCACAAAATCTAAATAAACTTACTTAACAGATTCAATTAGAACAGCTGAAACAGATCCCAATTTACTTCATACATCAATGCAAAATCTAAATAAACTTACTTAACTTACTTAGCAGATTAATTAGCCTTTCTTTTATCGTTTAATTGCAATAAACACTAGATGACTTATTAAATGAAGGCAAACAATCGATTACCAGATTAGTCGGCATTTCTTCATCATTCAATTGCAATAAACTTTAAAGATATACACTCCGACTAGCTGACTTATTCAATGAATGACAAACAATTGTTTTTTTCCAATTTCATGTCCGATCTATATGTAGAAACCGTTCGTGTAACAGATTCTATCCTCTAATTCAAATTTTCGTTTAATTTTTCACGTAAAGGTCGCCTTAAGTTTTGGTATTAATCATAACGATCAGATTCATGAGTGCAGGCAATTACATTCCACAGTTGGCTGCTACAATTTTGGAACACAAAAAGCAATCGCAGGCATCATTCATAAACTTGAAGGGATTGATGGTGAATTCTATTTTCAAGACAGACTGATCTGGGCTATGTTATTCAAATTTTCTATTAGTTCAGTCAGTCTACAGACATTAAATGGTTATGATGGTCTGAATCAAAAAATGACAACTGAATTTTTGTATCCAGGTTGGGAACGGTGATATGTCTATTGTTTCAGACAATGCGGGAGCATATATGTATGCATGGTCACATGCATTGATTTCTGATGAAACCTATGAGGAGCTAATGGACAAGTGTCAACACATACCCTTCATACATCCTAATGATTCACACTGCATTGCTTTGCAAAACAAGAAGAACGCTGAAATGGGAAATATTGATCAATACGCCATCTATGCACCACGATGTATAGATGAACCCCCTACAAAAGCACAAACCGCCAAGGTAACTTCTAACCAGTCCATATTATTAACTCTTCTTCAAGATTACAACTTTCCATAAAATATTCACATTGGGTATACTTATTATTTCTTAAGAAACAAAATGGAGATCAATATGATCCCTGTATCGATAAGTACATTACGAAATACATGAATAGGCCAGAAGTTCAGAAGGCATTTCACGTAAAAAAAGCACCTCAGGAGTGGAGCCTCTGCAAGTATGATTCATTATACTCTTCCTGCATCTTATCAATTACATTCAGATTTGAAACAATATTGTTCATTGATAAGTTGTCTTTGATTCATTCTACTCTTCCTGCATCTTATCAATTATGTTCAGATTTGAAACAATATTGTTCATTGATAAGGTGTCTTTGATTCATTCTGCTCTTCCTGCATCTTATCAATTACGTTCAGATTTGAAACAATATTGTTCATTGATAAGGTGTTTTTGGTTTAGTAATATCGTTTTTCAAGGCTGGAGGGATTATGCTCCCACTGTTTTGCCAATCTATCAAAAACTCATCTCAGCAGGGTTAAGAATTCTAATTTTCAGGTACATCGATGGAATGTTTTAGTAATATTTTTTTGTTAAATCTTCACATTGAAATGTACCCATTTTCTTTCTCCAGCAATAACATAACAAAAAAATCTGAGTGTTCTGTGTGTTTCTTTAGTGGAGACACTGATTCAGTGGTTCCCATTTCTTCTACGAGAATGGCCATCAAAAGTATGAATCTTTCAATTGAGAAACCATGGTACAGTTGGCTTGAGAATAGTGGACCAAACACAGAGGCGAGTAATTTTTGAGCAATTTTATAATTATGATATTGTTATCAGTATTCAATAGTGTAGTTTCGAATCAAACTCATTGAATCATGTTTCATGAATAATAGTTCACAAGAACCCATTTCATAATAATGAATAGTCAACTAAAATAATTATGAATTGTCTCTAACGTATGTTAGCTATGCAGGTGGGAGGATACAGTGTGATTTACAAGGGAAATTTCATATTTGCCTCTGTGAGAGAGGCTGGCCATGAAGTTCCCTTCTTTCAACCAGCTAGGGCCTTAAACTTGGTCGTGCATTTTTTGGCTGGGCGTCCCCTACCAAGTGAGGATAGTTAAAATGTTCTTTCATTGAGAATAAAAGCTTCCCACTGGGTATTATTTAAATGGTTTGCTTTGTAAAAGCTTCCCATGCATTATATTTTTGGAAAGATAAAAGATATCTTTCTTAAATGTAAGAGAGTATTATTAAATTTATTTATTTTATGTTTAGTCTATCATGGTTTTAATAATGATATTTAATAGAGATAAAATAATTAAATATAAATAAAATTATTTAGTTTTTATCAGTCATACATATGAATGGATTTTAATATTTTTAAAAATAAAGAAATAGTATGTTTGATGATATTGTTTTTTGGGCATATATTCAATTATGAAAACTAGAGTTTAAAAATAAATAAATAATTGATTTTATTGATTAAAAGTTATAGTCTAATCTTTGTAAAATTCTTAAAAAATGGGTATTAAAACAATGAAGAATACACATTAAACAAAAATCTTAAATATACTAAATTTTTAAATTGATTATTTAAAATTAGAAATAATAAAGATAATCTTACATTTAAAGTGTTAAATTATTTTAAAAGAAAATTCATATATTCTATTTTTTTAAATATTCTAATTATTGGAGTAGGACAACTATCCCAATTTTAGCTCATCTCCCAAACAACATACCTACCAAAGCATTGTCCATTTTGGAGATAATTCTATCAATGGTATTACCATAATATTTAGCAAAAATCCTACCTTTGAAGAATTAAAAGGAACCCTTACCTCACTTGGAATAGTCGGCCTAGGCAACTTGAAAAACGTAGCCGAGGATTTGGGCTCTAAGTTTTCATGGAAACCAAACATTTTTCCTGTAATGTTGTAAAATTGCACCCCTTTCAATTTCATATACATTCTTGTATCCACTTTGGTGTCCACTCCCTTAGTATTTGTGTAGGCTCATTTTAGCCCCCACATCAACCTTTTCCCCCTCTCAAGATGCTCAGGACCCCTTTTGAGCAACTACCTTTATGAGTTAGCTTTACATTGAACCTTGTGCTTTTCTCATTCTCATCATTTTGTAGCATGATTTGTTTGGACATTAGCACGTCACGCTAGCATCCCATGACATTTCAATGTTTAAACAGTTGTTTTCGAGTGCCTTGCCACTTGTCAGCTAATTTTTCTAGTGGTAATGGATCAGGAAGCTTCTTTTCTCTCCTATTCTATCTTTTAAATCCATCTCTTTCATTTTATTTCTCTCTTTGGTCTCTAGCATGTTTCTCTAGCTTCTTGGCTTTTCTCTTAAATTCTCTTCTCGTCCCTTGGACATTATATTATATTTCTCTCTTGATATCTTGCTTGCACAAGCTCTCTATAGCTTACTACAACAACACTTTCAAAAGATCTCACAACACTCTTTGCAACTCTCTTGGCCCTTGCAGCATTGTCTCTCTCCTTGGCTTCCTCAAGCCTTGCAGGTGACATCTATCTTGTGCCTTGTATCTTTGAGAATCTTGGGATTTATCACATATCCTATCTATTGCATCATATTTCATGATATGGATTATCCTCCTTAAACGAGGTTTTCTTTTATCACTCTTGCGTTTATTTCATTTTTTCTTATTATTTCATCCTATCTATCTAATTGTTTGTGAAGGTGGGAATACTAAAATAGGGGTTTGATTGAGGCAAACCCCTAAATAGCCCCAATACTTTCCCTTAGTTTTATGTGTGTAGGTATTGAAGATATTTCTTTGTTGGAGGCTTCATTGCTTGGTTTATTGTGAACACTTTCCTTTTCTACTTTATCATTTACATTTTACTCAGTTTACTTTCCTTTACTTCAAATTTTCTATTCTTTGTTACTTTCTCGCATTCCAAGATTCCTTAGCAGTTAGAATAGAAGTAGCTTCTTTGTTAGATACAAATATTTATGGATTCAATTGTATTTTTATTTGTATTGAAGTTTCAAATCACACTCAGTGATTCATCATTGGGAAGAGGAAATTTATAACTACTTTGTTAGATAAAAATTTGGATTCAACAGTGTCTTTATTTGTATCGATGTTTCAAATCACACTCAGTGCTTCAATTTACTCTTCTTGATGATGAATCACTGACTATGATTCAAAACATCAATACAAATAAAAAGAATCAGTTGAGTCTAGAAATATTTTTATCTAATTTTAATAGATTGTGGAAAGATCATTCCTACTATAGCTACTTTTTTGTTTTCTTGAAATTCTTAGTTTGCAGTTCATACGAGATGCAAACATGCCTTTGGGAATCCAATGTGTTGTGTTGACGTTTGTATTCTATGATATCATCCTTTGGCTGAAAATGTGCTAGTCTATCCAGGAAACCTTTGTGACCTATTCATTATGATTCTAGAACTCTCCTCTTTTTACCCTATCACTTGAACATCATTCATTGAGGTATTTTAGGGCAATTTATTCCCTAGGACTCTCTTGAGAATAAAGAGACTTGTGAGTAGTGAATCCCCCTTCTCTACATTCATGTATTGAATGCAATCACATAAACTAAAATGAGAATCTAGTGAAAAATAACATTTTAAAGCATTAAATCACTGAATCAAATGAACCATAGATACTCAAATAGACACAAAATATGCAGAGTGGAAAACCCTCCTGGGGTAGAAAAACCACTCCTTAACCTGTACCTTTTTCAGGCTTTCATTTCAATAATCATTTTTGACAATGCCTCATAAGCTGTTTTCTGAGCACCAACCCCTTTTCTATTTTTAGTAATGATTTTTTTTAGGGTGTTGTCTTGAACCCCATTCCATACTGTCAAAGTAGAAATAATATGTCAGCCTTCGTCTGGCTTGTTTATGCATTGTTTATTATATTTAACTTATTATTTTTTTGAAATGAATTTAATATCTTCTTTTATTAGTTTATTTTCTAATTCTATTCAAATTTTTAATGATGTTCCATTACATGCGTGTCATGGAGACTTGGTCTTTCCTATGTCACTTGGTATCCTTGATCCTTCTCATGAGAATCATCTTGCTTCTAAGGATATTTTGTTGCAAGAAGATGAAATCATTGATAATTTTCTTAATGTTATTGTACCTTCTCTTCATTCCAATGCACCCTCTTCTAGAGATGTTACACTAGTGAATGATGAATATTATCTTCATTCCAATGCACTATCTTCTAGAGATGATGCATTACTGGATGACGAAGTTCCTTCACATTGGATCCTATAAGGATAAGTGTTGAGCATATTTCTTCAAATGATTCCTCTATGAGTTGTAAGGAATTCATAAATGTCATCTATATCTTTGTCACCCCTAAAATTCCTAAGAGACTAGTCATTTATTTGACTCCATACAATCCTTCTCCTAAAAGGATTTGTTATATTAATGGTATTCCATTTCATAGTGATTCTCCAGATCTTTACACAAAGGCTCCCTCTTATAGAGAAGGAATAAACTAAATTTTGATCAACTTACTTCTTTACCACCTTCTCAACCAAGCCTTCTCAACCAAGCCTTCTCAACCAAGCCTTCTTCAAGCACCTGAACCTAAAACTAAAGTACTTGGTGATTACGATCTTGTCGAGCAATTTTGTGTTACTTCGACCAAGATCTCACTATGGGATTTTCTTTAGTTTGCTCTGGTTTATCAAGGTATTCTTTAGGAAGCATTGCAAAATATCATCTTGCCTTCTTCTACTAGGTTGGTAGATGTTAATACATTGATAGCTTGAATATTAATACAAATTTGTTGAATATTACATTCTATCTATAGGAACTCTCACCTCTAGAAGTACAAAAGCAAGAAAATCCTTTGATGATAATAGTCGGTATTAATAATATTAGTATTATATGTACTCTCATTGACACTGATTCGACACTCAACGTATGTAGCATTGATCTATTGCTTAAAATTAAAATTGATTCATCTTCTCTTGTTGGTTCTTCCTTATGTATTTGTGGGTTTGATAATGTTGGTTGAAAAGCCTTAGGCACGATAATCTTGCCTTTGAGGTTGGGACCTGTTACTATACCCACCTTGGTAAATGTTATGCCAGGAAAATTTTCATATAATCTTCTTCTTGGTAGAATATGAATTCACGCTATGGGCGCAGTCTCATCTACCTTGCATAGATCCATCAAATTCATTCTTAATAACAAGGTAGTCACAATTAGGACTAACCCTAATGTCATGCACTTATGTGAGATGGAAGCTACTGGTCAGCCTTCATTTGCACCTTTTCTTAAAAATTTTATCCCTTCAATATCTTCTAATGTGTCATCTACTCTAGCAGTACCTACCACAAAGGATACTCTCAAGATAGTTGTCCTTAAAGAAGATCCTCTTGAAGTGGAAAATTTTGATTCTACTCCTACTTCTTCTTAATAAAATATGTCTTGGTGATGATTGGGATCCTTCTACTTCAATTAATCCTTTATTGGGGAGTACAAGGTAGACCCAATCTGCTTAGACCTTCTGATAACATCATCCAAACCTGCTATCAAAGATGATTATTCTTTTTCATTGTGGGGTAATGTGAACACAAATTGTAATATTCTTAATGTTGATCCTCCCCCTTCTGAGGAACATGATCATGCTTTTGTTAAAGAGACTAATATTGATAGTCCTGTCAAGAAGGCTAATGGTGATCCCGTAGAGGAGTATAATTCCCATTATTGGAATAATGTTTTCTTTGAAGATCCTCCTCCTTCTCAAGATTTTTAAACATGTTATGGCCCTGGTTTTAAACTTGTCTCTAAATATGGTTATGGGCGTAAAGGTTGTGGGTGCAACGAACAAGGAATTCAGGTCCCTATAAAATGTATATCTCGTAAGTGTAATTTGGGGCTTGGTTTCTAGAATGAAAAATATAAATGCAAACCATTGTTGAATGTCAACATGATTTTTTCTCAACCTCATTCTCTTGAAGTGATTCATCCTCCATTATATATGTTGTCTTCATGTCTTCTTGTGAGCAATCAAAATTTTCTCCACAATAGAAAGGGTTACTTCCTACTGACTCGTTGTTTGAGCAAGAGAATATATTTTTGAGGCTTCTTAAAGCCCACTTAATTACTCTTCCTCCTACAAATAAGAAATTTCAAAAACATGATAAAGAAAAGAATTATTTTTATGCATGTCATTGAGTGCATGGCCATTCCACTAGTGAATGTAAGGCCTTGAAGGAAAAAATACAACAACTTCATGATTTTGGTGCCCTCACTCTTCCATATGTTGGTGCACCTATCTTTTCTTCGCATGTCAAGTGATATCGAGGTCTACCTCTATCCTGTCCATACTAAGAATCTTCTCATGAGGTTCTTACACCTCCCTTATATTATGTTGAACTACCCATTACATGTGGCAGTTGTAGCTTTACTTGCTCATTACCATTCATGTTCATACACTATTTTGTGCAATCATACTCTTCCTATGATAGTGAAAGGTCTAATATATTTCATGGTTCTTCTCCCCTATATGTTGGGGATAGTGATAATTTGTTTTGGAGATGTTTTAAGGACCTCTCTCTTCTCTCTATCTTTCAATTGGAATGTTCTTTTAAATGGGCCCCTTGGTGCTTGAAGGGTTCTGAACCAAAGGAATCCCCTTTGAAAGCCTTCTTCTCAAAATAATTCTAGAGTGTCTTGCAACAATATCTGATATTTAATATCATTGTGTCTAGCTTGGGGGTAGCCTGACTAGACTTATCTTGTATCTTCGCGTCTAGATTGGGGGTAGCCCGACTAGACCTATATTTTCTATGATTATCCTATAATGTAGCCTTCAATAGCCATAGGCTTATCTAATCAGTCTTGCTTTGTAGGACCAATAACCTGTAGAGCTCCTTTGCATCAAGCTTTCCTTATACGACCGAGCACTTGTAAGGGCCTTTTGCATCAAACTCTTTAGGATAGAGAACCTATAGAGTCCTTTCATGTCAAACTCTATAGGACTGAGAACCTATGGCACTCCCTGTGTAGGACTGAGCACTTGTAGAGCCTTTGTTCAACTTCTATGGGACCAAGCACCCATGGAGCCAATTATACAGGACTAAGCACCTATAGATATTTTTTTCACCTTTTGCAAGATCAAGTACTTATGGAGCCATCTCTCTCTTATTTTCATGTCTAGGTATATATTGGATCGAAGAGCTACATATTCTTTATCCTAAGTATATGCTCTTTCTCTTTTCTATATATATAGCTTCCTCATCTATTATATGTATTCTTCTCTTGAAGCAATCAATCCTTCCATTCTTCTCTTCATTTAAGAATTCTTTTATATGTTATTTCTTAATTTGGGGATGACGCATAGTACTGAGATAAAATTCTACATCGAGGTCTCTTTCACTTTGCTGACTCAAATCCTTTAGTTTTTTATGTGCCTTTGTGTGTGTTATTTATGCATATATTCTAACCTCGTGGTGTAATGGCTTTTTATGTTCTAACCTTGTTGTCGTGTGCAGATTTCTCTTGTCTGATTTTTTTTTTTTATAGTTCTTCGACCCGAGGGCATTCTTACTTGATTTGAAGAGTTGTTTGCTTCCTCTATATTATCCTTTTGGTATCATGATGTTATTTATGTTTAGTATATTTCCTTTAGCATGCATATTAGTGTAGATTCATATGCTCACTAAAGTGAGGGAAAAATGTAATGTCGTAAAATTGCACCCCTTGGAATTTCACATACATTATTGTATCCACTCCCTTAGTATTTGTGTAGGCTCATTTTAGCCTCTACATCAACCTTTTCTCCCTCTCATGATACGGAGGACCCCTTTTCAGCAGCTACCTTTGAGCATCACCTTTGTGTTGAACCTTGTGCTTTTCTCATTCTCATCATTTTGTAGCGTGATTTATCTGGACTCTAGCATGTTCCATGGATTTCCACACATCACGCTAGCATCTTGTGACATTTCAACATTCAAACAATTGTTTCTAAGTGCCTTTCCACTTGTCAACTAATTTTTTCAGTGGTAATAACCTAGGATACCTTGTAATGGCTCAGGAAGCTTCTTTTCCCTCTGATTCTCTCTTTTAAATCCATATGTTTCATTTTATTTCTCTTTGGTCTCTTTGTCATTTTTCTCTAGATACTTGGCTTCTCTCTTGAATTCTCTTCTCCTCCCTTAGGCATTATCTTATATTTCTCTCTTGATATCTTGCTTACACAAGCTCTCTACAACTTGCTTCAAAAACACTTTCAAAAGCTCTCATAACACTCTTTGTAACACTCTTGGCCCTCATAGCTCTGTCTCTCTCCTTGGATTCCTCAAGACTTGCAGGTGATATTTATCTTGTGCCTTGTATCTTTGACCATCTTGGGATTTCTCAAATCTCCTATCTTTTGCATTGGTGGTTTTCATTGCACCAAAATACCGATCTGTTATGCCCGATACAATTACCAGATTTATACAAGATCCACAGGAGGTAGTTAAGCCATGTCATGAACCCAAGTGTCGTGCTACACAAGGAAGACCAAGGGACACAACATCTTGCAACAATCCCTCTCCAACGTAAGTGACCTGGGTTTGAACCTGTGACCTCAACTTTGATACCAATTATTGAATAAGACAACTAAGTGAATCAATTGTAACAAAATTTAACCTTTAAATCTTTCAATGAAACTAATCCTTAATAATGATTAAACATTAAGTGCAAGTGCAAAAACTAAAAACCATCACACAAACACAACACCAAATTTACATGGAAAATCTAATAAGGGAAAAACCACAGTGAGGAGTAATTCACACTATATAGAATATCAAAATTGATTACAAAGGCTTGCTCACTGCGAAATAAGGCTCATTGCCAAAACAAGGTTCACTACCAAAATAAGGACTCACTGTCCAATAGGGATAACAACCTAGAGGGCTCACTGGCACATAGATATAAAGAAGATAGAAGAGATACGTTATCGAGAGAAGACAATATCAATGCAATAGATAAATTCACCACAATTTTCTCAACCACTTGTAGAAATGCATGAATGATAGAGTATGCCTTCAACTCACTGCATCTGAAAACTCAACATTTAGGCTTCATACTAATCTACCACACTCACATCACACACATTCACTGATTCACATCAATCTCACATCTATTTTCTCTATTTCTTTGCACTTATCTCTCTTTGTGCATCATTTCACCATTAACTCATCTTGTATTTATACCATCTTCAACTTTGAAACATATCCAAAGTCATCCATCCAACATTAAATGCAAATTAATTCACTACCAAAACATCCTAGGGTGGAATTAGAATGAGGACGACCCAAACACACGCTTGATAAGGACCCAAATAGATCCAACATGCTTCATCAACTCCGAAGATAGTGTTCAACACAAGGTCGGCCAAACTAGTGTAAAACATAGAGAAATTAAGCATGAACCTTCCAGATACTAAAATTATCTTCAATACAATCAAATCAACTTAACTCTAGAAGTACAATTCATAAGAATTTACAAAAGAGAAATCCAGACCAACAACATTTCTCTTGGACCTCAGCCAGAAACATAGAAAACCACCAGTCACAATTGGTGAACATATCTCACACTATACAATGAATCGATAGCCAAAAATCTAGATATAGTAGCTTCCAACAACCACGATCAACATATCTGAACCACACAAATATAGGAGCAAATCTCAAAGCAAAAATCAGAGCAACCACTGAGCACCTGCAATCTTTCTTCAACACAATTTTCTCAATACCCTTGACATGATTATCCAATAACCTGTAACCATGATATTAATGAAAACAAAAACCGGTTGATAACCAATTGACCGATTGGCATCAATGGAAACACCTTCATCCTTTTCATTCTTGCAACACTATGTATTGCATCTCTATTTTGTGATATGGGTTCTCCTTGAGCGGGGTTTGCTTTTATCACTCTTTTGTTTATTTCATTTATGCTTATTATTTATCTCTATTTATCTAGCTATCCATGGAGGTGGGAAAACTGAAACGGGGGTTTGAGGCTTCATTGCTTGGTCTATTATGAGCACTTTCTTTTTCTGTCACTTTATCATTTACATTTTTCTCAGTTTACTCTACTTTACTTTAGCTTTGCTATTCTTTGTTTTGATTAAAGGTAAAAAAATGGGTTTTGAAGGGGCCTGAAACCCTTTACAAAAGAGCACAAGTGATAAAAAAGATAACAAAATTGCGCAACAATCAGCCCAACAAAAGCAAACCAGCAACCAAAAAGAAGCCAGCCAAAAGCACTACTTATTCTTCAGGATCTCAATAGCTTCTATGTCGATAGCGACCATCTTCTACACATTGTCCATGGTATCAGACACCTCCCTACCAAAGGCCCCGACCTGAGATTTCATTCTATTTCTAGTTCTAACCCTCGACCCACCAATTTTTATCTCATCAATCAAAACATTACCTATAGAATTATCCTTCTCACCAGCACAACCCACATCCAACAACTTACCCCTAGCAATAGTAACTTCAGCAGGTCTAGACTCTTTTCTCTTTCTAGTAGTAATCAAAGGAGAAATCATCATGGAAGAATCTAGGGTGCCCACAACTTAGATGCCTTACCACTCTCCATCACCACTTTCCTCAGGCAGAATCCAGAGTGCCCACAAGCTTTGATGCCTCACCACTCTTCATCACCACTTTCCACATTTTATCAATTTTATCCTCAAGGGATAAGATTCTACCTTCCAAATTATCTTTCAGATTGATGGTTTCCTCTACCACAGTATTAGCCACAATATTAAGAGACTCCATCAAGTTGTCAATTTGGATTTGAATAGCAGGGTCCTCAGCCTTACTAGCCACACCTCTAATCCTAACATTAATCCTATTAATTTCATGAAAAAATCATTTAAAAAGTTTAAACTGCAGATTAGCAATCTCGCGGGATGAACCCAAAACATTAGAAAAGTCTTCCCTATCAAAATTTTCAACCCAACCCTCTACAAAAAAATCCTCATCAAAAGAAATAACTTGAATTTTATCATCCACAATAGCCTTACCTTTACCAGTAGGGACAAGAGACTTCAACTTGCGAATGGAGTCGGCTATCCTTCACAATAGTCTTTCTTTTCAACTCCCTATCCCCCTCCACTTTGTTAGAACCCCTAGAAAGACTACCGTCCACAACACCTTCCTTCCCCTGCATTAACCCAATACCAACATTCAGAGAGGCCTCACCATAGATACCACCAGTGAGAGAGAGAGGGAAACTCTTCTCCAAGATTTGACTAGCAGTTCTTAGCTCCTTGCTCTTTTATCTCCCCACCTCTATTTCCTTAACATGTTTGATTTCAGGGGGAGGAGAGGAAGCTTCCCCATACAGGTCATTATTGTCCTTGGCGCCTTTAGGAAGAAGCGTTGTGACTACATCATCACTACACATAGTGTAACCCTCTTTATTGATCGACTTTCTATTCCCAGCTTTTCCCAGAACAAGGGAAGAGGGACCCTCCTCAAAAGAGGCATAGGAGTTTAGGACATAGTCAACATCATCATCCTTTGAAGACTCTGACTCTTTGTTCAAAATAATCCTCCTCCTCTTAGCTTTTTTGCTAACCCTTTCATCACTCGAATCCGTCTCATAACCCTCCCAAGCTTTGCTAACATTATCCTTCAGGGACACAAGTGATTTGTGCACCTCATGCACTTTGACATGTTCGTAAATCAAAATAATTAACCCCACATGCAGAACAGGGTTCCTGGGGTTTTTCATATGATCCTTAATCCCTGTATCCAACGGCATCAATAAATAATAGGGAAATCAAACCCATTTATTATGCCTGAAATGGTTAAGCAAAAGGAAATGGTACTTATTGATTGTTGTGTACCTTCCTTCCAAGGTAACATACCTCATGATTTATTCTACCACATCACACTAGAGCACCTTCAAATAGCTCCTATACCAGCCACCACTTTTCACCTTCCTCAAATCAACTGCCTTTTTACCTTTGAAGAAAATTGACATCGCATCCAATGAGTCTTTTGTGTCCCCATTATTAGATTTTCACCTATAGGCTCAATCAGGAAGAGCCATCTATGTTTTAAAATGAATGATACATTTTATTAAACCTTCTATGTTACATTCAGTTATACAAATGAAAGAACTTTACAAGATTACACGAATACAAAATTATTACATTCATACAAGTGAATGAAACATAAAAGATTTTACAATATTTTTGAAAATGTAATCTTTATTGAATGTAATTAGATACATGTGTCTCACACAACAAGTCGTGAGACTGAATTATTCATTTGATACAAATAAGGACTAAAATATACATGAATGAGTAAATGTTGAAAAGAAAAAGAACATGTAAAGAAGGTAGCCAATCATTGCTTGAATGATTGGTACTACAAATGAATCTTCCCCTGATTGCCTTGCCTTTCTCCCTATAGCTCCTTGGCCCCTAGGTGCCTAATGTCCGGTTGCCTGCATTGGGTAAAGAAATGAATTAGAATAGTAAGTTCTAAGCAATGAAAGGTTGCAATCTGAACATGCACATCTACCCATACATACATTTGTTAATTCCTATGTGCATCAAATGTAATACCTATCTTAAGTGTCCATAAAATCCAAATAGAAGAATATTATACACTTAAGGTAGGCATTGTTTTTCTAACTTGTTTTCTTCATGTGCAGATACATGAAAACAATGTTATTATTTTATCAAAATTTTAGTGTATGAGTGGGGTAAATGTGGCTCCCACAAGGGTTGAGCCCAGCTCATATCTGATGCACATCCTTTTATGCATATTCAAAGTGAAAATAGCATTACCTTTCAAAACAATTGATACCAATTATGATTACTTCATAATCATAATCCAAAAGAGTATACAATACTAAGAACAACAATATATTTTAAGATGCAAACTACAGGATCACTATGACACTCAATAATAAATACTTGAGGCCCAGTAGGTTATCAAATTACAGTACAGTGAATAAAATGATTATGTTGAAAATGATTTTGTGTCTTGTTATTTGTTAGCAATGTTTTAAAAGATATGACATTTAATGTCTTTCCATAGGTCATGGCTAAATGCTCTTGTGTTAAGAGTGTCATGAATTCACAGTTACAGGAAACAAGCATCTTGTTTGATATCGATTGACATATACTATTAAGTAATTCAAAAGAAGTCGAAGCAAAAAATGAGGAATCTAAAGTGCATATTGATCATGTTACTAAATGCATTGATGTAGTGAACAAAAAAATCATTTCATTTTGCATAGGAAGTACAGTGAAAAAATAATGAATGAGGGATGGGTAATATTTATAATTCATGTCTACCAATGATATTATTTTCATGACAACATAGTGACAGGAAGATAGGAAGTAGACTAGCTCTTACAACCAAAATGACAGGAGGAAACTTTCCAAGTTACAATTTATATGCATTATGGTCTAGGGTGGTGTTGATCACAGTAAACATGAGGTCAACTATCATGGAAAGTCTTTTCACTATGAGAATCATTAGATAGGACCATTTAAAAAGTATAATTTTCAAGGCTATGGAAAAGACAAGATACTAATCTTGAGAGTTATCACAGTTGAACTAATGAAGCTTGAGGCAATGCTTAAGTGATAGAGATTTCATATCTTTTTACTTTAAGTACCCTGAACTTATCCCTAAGCATAGCACTAGTTGAGGTCACATCTACATGTGCAATGGCAACACTGGAAGTCCCTGTGAAGGAAAGTGACAAAGCATATCACACACAAAAGAGCAAGGATAAAATCTTCTGAGACATATACATTATTCTGATAAAGACATAGATGGAGATGCATCAACTAAAGAGCAAAAAAATGAAGATATAAACAGAGGTGTTTTGTTTCCAAACCCCAAGAATGTGATGTGGCATTACTCAAGTGTTTTGACAGTAAGGAGGGTCTGATTATTCCAAAACCTTGAGCCATATATTAAATGCGTAGAACCTTTTCTTATGCCCTCATTCATGTTGTAATCTTGCTCAATCTTATCATAGTGGAAGAATTATGATAATGTTGGCTACAGTTACTTGGTATCTCAGAGAAATGCAGAAACCTCAAAGAAATATGGTAAATGCATGATTTTCAATAGAATGTATATGGCAAAATGAAATACAGAGGAAACAACATATTCATTATCTTGTTCTCTTTAGAGGCTCAAAATGAGTCTATGTTAACAGAGGAACAAATAAAATACACATGGCATGAGGAAAATCACATGATGTCGCGACCTATAATGCCCAAAATAATTAATCGAAAGGGTTTTCTGTTGAAGATTACTTTTGAAAAAAGGCTTACCTGTTGTTCTTACAGGAAAATTCCTGTGAGACAGTTCAAAATCCACCATTGAAGGCTCCAAAATTTGTAGGTCAAGCACCAGAAACCCTCTATCGCTGCGGCTAAGCTTCTTCCAGAAGTTTCAAAGAATGAATGAAGCGAGTGTTTTATTTTTTGCCTTTTATTTTAGGGTTGCTAACCCTCATATGCCGATAGATAAAGACATTTTTTCCATTCTTTCAAAAAAATCAAATGTTAAATTATATGATCTTGTGGCTAAAGAAAAGTATTCCATGCCTTAGGCAAATGAATGTAATGCCTTATGTGTTCCACAACTTAAAAAATGTAAATGCCACATCAATATATGAATGCCACCTCAACACATAAGTGTATTGTCAACCTATACGTACCTTAAGAGATTCATAAAGTTTTATTTGCATATTTATCTATTGTAAAATATATGATTTTAAGGTGTAATTATAAGCCTTAATAATCATATTATTGTTATTTAATGCAAATAAAGGTGACTTGGTCGATTGAAGAGATGGTTATCTTTTGTTGATGGATTTTGAGAGAATCTTGGGAAGTTGGAGTTTGTTTACCAACATAATGAGGAAATTTAGAAATGATTCATCACTTTGTTGAAGGAATATAGGCTATTTAGATCATGTTTAGAAGTAGTTATGGTTTGATTAAGTCTTGCATGATTTTTTCATCCATTATGAGCTCTTCTTGAGAGAATATATAGGTGCTATATTTTTGACTTTTTGAAGCCATCCAACCCCAAGAAGCTTCCAGCTCCTATTTTAGTGGAAAAAATTGAGCTTGGTTACTTATGTCTTTTGTAACACATTTAGATGAAGTTATTCTTATGCAATTTTAGGAGTTAGTGATTCTTGTAATTCTTTCTCAGACTTGTATCTTTTGTAACTCATTTTGGAATGGTAACACTATCAGTCCCTGTGAAGGAAAGTGACATAGCATATCACACACAAAAGAGCAAGGATAAAATCTTCCGAGCCATATACATTATTCTGATAAAGACATAGATGGAGATGCATCAACTAAAGAGCAAAAAAATGAAGATATAAACAAAGGTGTTTTGTTTCCAAACCCCAGGAATGTGATGTGGCATTACTTAGGTGTTTTGACAGTAAGGAGGGTCTGATTATTCCAAAACCTTGAGCCATATATTAAATGCGTAGAACCTTGACTTATGCCCTCATTCATGTTGTAATCTTGCTCGATATTATCATAGTGGAAGAATTATGATATTGTTGGCTGCAGTTACTTGGTATCTCAGAGAAATGTAGAAACCTCAAAGAAATACATGGTAAATGCATGATTTTCAATAAACAGTATATGGCAAAATGAAATATAGAGGAAACAACATATTCATTATCTTGTTTTCTTTAGAGGCTTGAAATGAGTCTATGTTCACAGAGGAACAAATAAAATACACATGGCGTGAGGAAAATCACACGATGTCGCGGCCTATAATGCCCAAAATATTAATCGAAAGGGTTTTTTGTTGAAGATTACTTTTGAAAAATGGCTCACCTGTTGTTCTTACAGGAAAATTCTTGTGAGACAGTTCAAAATCCACCATTGAAGGCTCCAGAAGTTGTAGGTCGAGCACCAGAAACCCTCTATCACCGTAGCTAAGCTTCTTCCAGAAGTTTCAAAGAATGAATGAAGCGAGTGTTTTATTTTTTGCCTTTTTATTTTAGGGTTGCTAACCCTAATATGCCGATAGATAGTGACATTTTTTCCATTCTTTCAAAAAAATCAAATGCTAAATTATATGATCCTGTGGCTAAAGAAAAGTATTCCATGCCTTAGGCAAATGAATGTAATGCCTTATGTGTTCCACAACTTAAAAAATGTAAATGCCACATCAATATATGAATGCCACCTCAACACATAGGTGCCTTGTCAACCTATACGTACCTTAAGAGATTCATAAAGTTTTATTTGCATATTTATCTATTGTAAAATATATGATTTTAAGGTTTAATTATAAGCCTTAATAATCATATTATTGTTATTTAATGAAATAAAGGTGACTTGGTCGATTGAAGAGATGGTTATCTTTTGTTGATGGATTTTGAGAGAATCTTGGGAAGTTGGAGTTTGTTTACCAACATAATGAGGAAATTTAGAAATGATTCATCACTTTGTTGAAGTAATATAGGCTATTTGGAGCATTTTTAGAAGTAGTTATGGTTTGATTAAGTCTTGCATGAATTTTTTATCCGTTATGAGCTCTTCTTGAGAGAATATATAGGTGCTATATTTTTGACTTTTTGAAGCCATCCGACCCCAAGAAGCTTCCAGCTCCTATTTTAGTGGAACAAATTGAGCTTGGTTACTTATGTCTTTTGTAACACATTTAGATGAAGTTCTTCTTAGGCAATTTCGAGAGTTAGTGATTCTTGCAATCCTTTCTCAAACTTGCAGCTTTTGTAACTCATTTTGGCTTATATGACAGAGGTTACCTTGGAAAACTAATGAATTTAAGTGCTTTACCATCTCAATGCTTATGTTCTTTGTGTGCACTTGTTTGATTGATCAATCCACTTGTGAGATTATCTTGTTTCCTTTTGATTTTGTCTCACTGATAGCATATTTTGCAGAAGATTGTGTATGTTGTAGGTTATAAGTTGTGTAAAAGTGCATGTGATTCTAGTTGTGAAAATTTATTTCCTTCTAGGTATAGGCATTAAAACCATCTTATAAAATATTTATGCAAGAGACATATAAGGCTGCATTGTGTATGTTAAAATTTGCCTTTGTTTAAACTCATGTGTTTAATTTGTTTGCAAGTCAAGCTAACGTTCTGGTGCATCACCCTTAGGGGTAGATTTTCATTTTAAATTATCTTTCTTCCCCTTTCACTCACAAGTTAGTAGTTTTAGAGTGGTAACCAGTTAGGAGTCGGTCTTATCTGAATGTTCATTTCAACTTTAGGTGACCCACAACCTTGAACTGATCCCATGTTTCTCTAGAAAGATTAGTTTCATAACTTTGCAGAGGGTGCATTTCTAGGAGATAACAATCCCTAAAAGCCTTCATACTTTGCATAGCCAAACCAATAATTTGAGCTATTAATTCTTCATGCACCATAATATCTCTGCCACCCAGATTCAGGGTTCTATCATTCCACCCTTTAGAAACCATCTCAGTAACCTACGCATTGAAACCATGTAGTTTCTCTATATAAATGATTAAGCCACCCTTCTCAAGTATCTCCCAAACCTCCTTCCTCTACTTGATAGTGTCACAAGATTTAGGCTTGATGAGATTTTTGTCTGCACCCATTACAAGCTTCAACACAACACACAGCCAAAACCACTTGAAATTGATACACATACCACCCAGAGCAAAAATATAAAATAGAAGCCTTCAGAAGCTAAAGCTAAACACACCCAGAATCCATGCAAAACCCACCAAAGAACATATAGGAAATAATGATAAATAGCTTTGAACATTGTGAAAGTTGTCCTTCAAACTCAAAACTTTAACATCCTCCTTCAAAACTCTCAACCACGTGACTAAGGACATGCATCCCACAAAGGCAACAAGGATCGACCAAATACCAACTCTCATTAATGATTATCACCGTTGCTTCAAAAGGAATGGAATCATTAAAATTCCATTCCTTTTGGTCTTTAACACCAAAGTTAGTGAATAAATAAACTAACTTATTTATCTCTCTCAAAATATGGGAGATGTAAACATTATCAAAAGATTTAATAATTTCAATTGAGTCCTTAATCAAGGCTTCAACGATCCAAGATGAAGGAGAGACCAATTTCAAATTATTAATAATGTTTAGAGAATCATTCTCCACCCAAACCTTCCTATACCCTTGGCATTGAGCCAATTTGAGACCATGATAGACTACAGTTGCCTCCACAAAGTGGTTTGTCTGGGTTCCCAAAGGGAGCGCCACAATAGAATGGAGCCTACCATTATAATTTCTAATCACTCCCCCACATCCTAAAGGTCCTAGATTTCCTTTAGCTGCATAATCAAAATTCATCTTAACCCAACCATCTGGAGGCGTTGTCCAAGCAACATCTTCTCTTGAAGATTTCCCTTTATAGTCCGGAAGAGATATATCACAAGGCAACTTCCACTTTTGAGAAACATAGATTTCAAAAGGACTAATATTAATCTTATTGCCAACATAAAAGGAAACTTCAGAAATAAAGTTCTCCTTAATTCCTGCATAAATTTTATGAGCCACAACCAAAGTCGAGAGAGAAAAATTCCTAAAGATTGTGTTGTTTCACTCCAACCACACCCCCCAAATCAGATGAGGCAAAGTGAGAGACCATAAGATCTGTAGAGCCGGATTAGCAGAAGGGGCCAACCATTGGAACCATAAATCCTTAACATAACCAGGAAACACCCAACAAATGTTCCAAAGAGAGAGCACATGTTTCCATATCACATCAATATATTTGTAACCAATCAGCAAATGGCAAGTATCTTTTGCTTCCTCCCCACAGAGAAAGCATCTATTGGGCATAACAAAACCTCTTTTAATTAGATTAGCAGTAGATAAATTTTTTTTTTGACAGAAAATCCAAAAGAAAATATTGATCTTGGGAATCAATCTAGAGGACCAATAAAGGATTCATTAGGATGAAAAGACGAAGAAATAGAGAAGTTACCCATAGAAGAAGGCTTCCAAAAAAATCTATCATGAGAAGGAGAGGGTGGAATATGAACCGAAGAAAGAGCCTTATAAATAACATCCAGCCTAGGATCCACATAATGCAATTTCTGCCAACAACCTCCATCAATATAGTCAGCAACAAATTTGCCAAACTGTCGCACACACAGGTCCATAAAAGGGAGAGCCCAAGGCTCATCCTTGAGAGGCTAATTACCAAACCAATTATCTTCCCAAAACATAATACTCCCCCCATTACCCAACTGCCAAAAAAGACCCTTAGCAACAAGCCTTCGAGCCTTCAACATAGCTTTCCACAAAACAAAACCATTCAGAGGATTAAATTCATTAGAAAGAACATCTTTGATCCCATCAACACCATGTAATTATTTAATCCAAGCAATTTTTCCCACTCACTTTTAGCCAACAAAAGATTCCACAACTATTTACCCAAGTGGGCATTGTTATACTTTCTAATTTTATAGATTCCCAGTCCCCTAGCCTTTTGAGGTGGTAGACATCATCCCAAGCAACCAAATGGGTTCTTTTTCTATCTTCAACACCCGTCCAAAGAATTTTTTCTGAATTCCTTCTAAGATATCCACAAATTTCCTCAACATATGAAAGAGACTAAGAGCATAGACTGGGATATTCTAAAAGGTGGACTTAATCAATTGAAATTTACCAACTTGGCTTAGCAAAGCCCCCTTCCAACCAACCAAATTGGAATTAAATTTATCTATCAATCCCCTCCATGAAGAATCAAGAGCCTTAGAGCATAAGGGGAGAACCAAGTAAGAAGTAGGAAGCTCACCAATTTCATGTACCAGGATTCTAGCAAACTTAAACTATTTGTGAATCAAAGTGTTGAAAAAGAAAATTACTCTTTTGTAAATTGATCTTCTGCCCAGACGTTGCCTCATACATTTACAAAATTCATTTAATAGCCTTAGCTTCCTTAATCAAAGCCTACCCAAGTAGAAGAGAATCATCCACAAATTGTTGATGAGAGCAAACCAAGTTAGCAGAAGAGGGGGCAAACCCATTCATTAGACCTGAAATAACAAATCTTTGGATTAGGTGACCTAAGGACTCAACCATAATAATGAACAAGAAGAGAGATATCAGATCCCCTTGCCTCAACCCCCTAGAGAAATCAAATAGGGGAGAAGGGGACCCATTGATGAGCACCAAAAATCGAGGAGTCGAAACAAGTTGATGCACCAAAGCCACCAATTTCTCCCCAAAACCAAAGGAAAGAAGGATCTTAGACAAAAAAAACCCAGTCCACTCTATCATAATCTTTGAGCAAATCAAGATTGAGGACAAAACCGAACTGCTTATTAACAGAGAGAGAGTGGATATTCTCATGAACAATGAGAATAGAATCCAAAATTTGCCTACCAGCCACAAATCCATTATGTTGAGGAGAGATGATATGAGGCAAAAATAATTGCAACCTCAAAGCCAAAACCTTGGAAAAAAATATTATAAATCGAGTTACAAAGACTAATAGGATGAAACTCCTCAAAAGAAGCAGCACTAGGATTTTTAGGTATCAAAAAAATAAATGAGGAATTCAAATCCTTTAAGAGGGAACCTGTTCTGAAGAACTCCTTAGTAGCAGCAACACCATCTTTCACCACAATTTCCCAAAAGGATTGAAAAAAGAACATAAGAAAGCCATTAGGGCCTAGAGCCTTATTACCTTCAAAGGAGAAGACATCATGACGAATCTCCTTCCCCTAAGGAATACAAACTAACTGCCTATTGAGATCCTCATCCACCAGCTTGGGAACATCCCTCAAAATATCCACCTAATAGGCCAAATCCAGCTCACCCTCCTTTGAAAACAATTGAGAAAAATAGGAGGCAACAACATTCTACAAATCAAAATCCTTCTCTAGAGCTTGATTATTGAATTTTATCAAATTGATTCTATTAGAAGCCCTGTGTTTAAGCATAGAGATATGAAAAAACTTAGTATTTCTATCGCCACTCTTTACCCACATGATCCTTGAGCGCTGCTTCCAAAATTCTTCCTCCTTCACCACAATATTATGCAGCTTGGACAACAAAACATTTTCCTTCAGCATCACATCCCGATCATACCCAAATGCTTGAATCACTTGCTAAACAAAAAGAAGCTCCTTAAAAACACCATCTTTCTCCACAAAAATATGACCAAATGAGGTACGGTTCCATTTTCTAACATTAAAATTAATACTAGCCAATTTTTTAACCACTCTGTACATGGCCGACCCATCCACATTAATATTTCACCAATCCTTTACCAAATTACCCAAATCAGGATGACAGGTCCACATTTTCTCAAATCTAAAAGGGAAATTCTTCTTACCACCCAAAAAATTCACTGACGGAGCTAGGGGAAAGTGATATGATCCCAATCTCGTAAGAGTTGAGAGGGAGCAAGAATAATGGCCAAGCTAATTAGGGGTTAATAGATCCCGATCTAACTTAACCTAAATAAGGGAATTACCCACACGCCGATTTGACCAGGTATAGGAGCTCCCCTTCAAGTCCAAATCTAGAAGATCTGGGTCATTAATGAACTACATAAGATCAAATCTACTATCATCCACATTCTATGAACTAACCATTTTATCAGCATCATGCAAAGGCATATTGAAGTCTCCAATGACCAACCAATTACCTATGTTATGAGAATCTTTAAAAGAAGTAAGATTCTCCCAAATCTTTTTTTGGCACTCTTGCAATTAGGAGCATAAATATTAGACAAAGTCCAGGGAAAAGTATCATGAAGGTGGAAGAGAGACATAGCCACATGGTTACAGTCATTAAAAACCTACACACCTCTAATCACCCTAAGATTCTAGAAAGTCACAATACCACCAAAAGCACTGACTGCTTCAGAGCAGTGCATACCACAGTCCTTGAAAAGCTTCATTTTCAACCTTGAATTTTTATCCAAACCCATTTTAGTTTCTTGAATTAAAACAATATCAAGACGATGATCTCTAAATAGATTGGCCAGGAGATGATTCTTATGAGGGTGATTCAAGCCCCTCATGTTTCATGAGATAATCTTCATGGGAGTTTAAATATGGTGCTCTTAGAGCACATATCCAACAAGTTCTCTGCGTACCATCAACAATTTCCATCCAACTCTCCTTTTCCCAAACCACATTAGCTGGAAGTCGGCCTCTACCACGCGAGTCAGACCCACAATCAGTCCTCTGCCTGTTTCTTGTCGCAAATCCTTGTGAGGAAGAATGTTTCTTCCTAGTGAGCCCACAAACTTGAATATAACGCGGGTTGTGCACCTCCTCCAACTCCTCAAATTCCTTGATCTCAGGCTTCAACACCACCCCATTTGTTTTGGACACCACACTTTGAAGATCCCCCCTCCCAGGAGGAGAACTAGATTCAACACATACTGAGATAAGATTTTCCTCCAGCAAATCAACCCTTTCCTTGCTACTCGTCAAGGATGAGCACTTCTCAACGTGCCCTTGATTCAAATCCTCTTTCACAGGTAGAGAATCCACCTTATTAGCCTCATCCAGAAGAACCTCACCAACCTCCAAGGAAGACGCACCAACAAGTTACACCCCCATATCCGGAGTGAAACGGTTTCCACCTCCATAGTCGAGGGTTTTTCAACCTCCCGCCATTGTTTTCTCATTTGCTTGGGAACTTTGAGAGGACATTTCTTAGCCCAGTGGCCAAATTGTTTACAATGAAAGCAAGCAAAGGGATTCGAATCAAATTCAACCATCTACTCCCACACCCCAAGTTTTGAGTTAATCTTAACCATAGAAGGAAAATTAGCTGATTGCTCCACATTCACACAAAACCTGGCATAAACCAACCGCTTCCTAGAGGTCGTCATTGGTCAATCGACAACAAGTAGCCAAAAGTACTGACAATCCCCTTAAACACCTCCTCATCCCAAAATTCCAATGGGAGACCAGGCAACCTAACCCAAATCGGGGTAGTTGAGAAAGAGCATGAGTTCAGACTGAAGCCTGGTTCCCACTTCTTCAGCATCAAAGAAGACTTTCCCAAGAACCACGGGCCACCCATCAATGCCAAAACCATATCATCTTCATAGTTGAAAGAGAAAGAGAAGAAACCTTTGGCCATAGCCGCCACATCAACTTGTCCTTTAGGTTTCCAATGGTTAGTAGTAAAATTGCATAACAACTCTATATGAGGCCTAGGACCAACAAATTCACCCAAAAATGCCATGTCCATATTAGACATTCGTTTATCAACAATACAGTCTGGGACAGACACAGAGTACTCAACAGTCTTTTTATCAACCACAAAGGGCACCGGAGGGGAAGAAATTTTTCCTTTGGGCTTAGAGCTAAATAGATTTGACCACTTGAGAGACAAGTTCGATAAAAAATAATTCTTAGAATTATCAAGGCCAAGACCCTCCAAAATAGGAGTCTCATCACAACTGACCGAGGACAAGCCATTCCTCGACTTTTTAGAACCTGGTACCTCCTTTTCAGAGTTGGGCACCAAGGAGTGCAACAGATACACAATCTTCAAAGCCCCAAAATTTCCAAAAAAAACATTATCCACAATAAGGGACCCACTCAGCTTACCTGTAGAAAGGGCCCCACCTGAAATCACCCTCTCATTAGCACCTCATCCGCCATTATCGCCTGAAGCATCATCCTGATCTCCTGCCTTTTTAGAATTTGAATCACCACCACCACCACCACTTGCGGACCTTCCCATATTAGAGGTTCCTACAAGTTCTATGTTAATACTATCATAAATCAAATTTACTTTTCTATTCTTTGTTACTTTCTCGCATTCCAAGATTTCTTAGTAGTTAGAATAAAAGTAGCTACTTTGTTTTTTTTGTGACATTCTCAATTGTTGGTCCATATGAGATGCCAACATGCCTCTGGGACTCCAACATATCGCACTAACATTTGTATTCTGCATTGTTGTCCTTTGGTCGAAAACTCACTAGTCTATTTGGGAAACCTCTGGGACCTATTCATTATGATTCTGGAACTCTCACCTTTTTACCCTATCACTTGAATATTATTCCTTGAGGTATTTTAGGTCAATTTGTTCCCTAGGACTCTCTTGAGACTAAATATACTCGTGAGTAGTGAATCGCCCTTCTCTATATTTCCTAATTGAACTACCAATTGATTTCAATGAAATATTACATGGAAACTTGATAGCTAACGAAGGAGCCCATTATTGTCAAAACATTATATAGAAAATAGGTTTTCTTTCTTAAACCTAGTAGTTATCATTTCAAAATTATAGCATATTATTTAGTTAATTAATCTACTTTCCCTATTTATTCAAAATAAATAAATAAATAATTTAATTATTCACATGGCTAGATACATTTTTTGAATAAAAATCCACTTGTATTTCAATCATACATCTAATAATAAATCTCAAATATTCATACAAAGTAACTCTAAAATTCATCCATTATTAAATAAAGACATCCAAAATCATCTAAATCATTTATTCAACAATGAATCTCAACCCCATTTAAAAATATTCAAATCTATTCCCGATTCTTCATCAAATAATCATCACAAGATTGACAAATACATGCTATTGAGATCTTGTATGAAATGTGACTGGCTATGATCCACGAGAAAATCCACTAAAAAAGGAGGTATATTACTAATTTACACCCTTATTGGAAACTAGAATTGAGACTCAAGTATGGTTTTGTTTTGATATGATCTCACTACAATAAGTGTTCATACTCAAATTCAAATCTATTTATATATCTATGTACCAACTTAGGAAGTCTAAAATTATGAACACTAACTTTTGGATCAACCTCTAAAATTTTATAAGTAGAATATTCTTATGATTTTCAAATTAATCTATTTTGAAAAAGTGTAGGAAAAGAGAAAATTAAGGAAATTGAAACTATAAATTGTTCTAAATAAAAAGGTTTATCATCATTAAAGAGAATAGTTACTTGTCAACAACATACTTTTGCACAACAAACCACATGGCAAAAGCTTCCACAACTTACCATAGCCTCAAATTGGCCCATTCGAAAGGGTTCAAAAGATTTTAACTCAAAGGAGACTCTCTTAATATCATAAAATATCTTAAAGAATTGTAACCTTCTTGTTGGTCTATTGAGAATTTAATAACCTTGGGACTCCATACTTATTCTTAAGTCCTTTGATTCTTACTTTATATCCCATATTTATAAGGAGGGTAATAGGTTCTTTTGATGTGATTTCATTTGATGTTCAAAGCATCATTTATTTTGAATATCAATAGCCTTGTAATGATGGTTACTTTTGTGATTATGGGGTGGTGTCTCTCCCATAATTTTATTCTTATGATTTTCAAGGACTACAACAAGCTTGAATTAATGCAACTATTATGGACTATGATTACTGCTTGTCTTGTCAAGTGGAAAATTACATAGTTTTTGGGTCTTTTTTGGACCATTTTCTTCCATTTTTGTTGGGGTTTTGCGGTTATCTTGTTTTCGGTGCTTCATCTGTGTTGGTGCATTTCAGAGTACCCTGTACTTTGTTATCTAATGAATATGGGGGGAAAGGAGTCGGGTTGATCCTCTATATTGTGATGACAGGTGAAATCACAATACTATGTCTCACTTTTTGTCCAATATGGACATTTACATCAATATTTTTAACTAATTTTTCATCTTCTAAGACCTATAGAAGCTAAACCGTTAAGAATTTGAAGATGATGTGAACTAGTGATTTGTGGAAATTTGTGTGTAGATTCTAAATTTATATTTTGTTTATTTTTTTGAAATAAATCATGAATATCTCAACATCCCCTTTAATAACTAGTTTTAAACATAAAACAACGTTTTTAGAAAGTAACATTTTGTCGTCCAACATAACTTTTTTCTATAAAGGATAAATTATAATTTTTGAAATATAGATTCTTAACATCAATATCTAGGGAAAGGATATTTTTTCATAATTTTTTGTTACATATAATTTTTTAATTAATTTATGAAGTCATTGTAACTATAATTTGGATATACATGTGTGTCGTCCAATCTAACTTGTTTTTTATTAAGGGTAAAATAGATTTTGATGGGGCCCCAAAACCTAGTACATACGGTTTTGAAGTGATCTTAAATCCTATCCAAATCAAGCAAGTTGCGAATAGAAAAAAATCAGCAAATCATCAGCAGCCAAACAATAGCAACCATCAAAGATTAGCAAGACAACACAGGCTGGAAATAGCTAACAAGAATATAATGGACCTTAAACCCTAACAACTAGGTTTTGATGATAGAAACCACCTTAACTAGTCAGGAAACAATGCAGCCAGGTTGCAGCAAACCATCTGCTTAGTAATAGCAGTACTGAGCCCAACAAATCTAGACTTCCGACCTTAATAGGGAAGCTAGAGAGAACAAAAAAACATTGATAACCATCCACCTCCTTTCAGCTTCATCCCACATGAAAATCCAACCCATTCTCCTCCTCAATATGAGAGGGATCCCCTCTAATGGAGAGGAAGAAAAAGAAAGCCTTACCACCAAAGCCCACACTCTCCTACACACACGAGTTCCACCTCAATAGAAACAAGCAATAAAAAAGAGAACTTCTTGCCAAGTCTACCTCAACCAACTCCACATATAAAGGAGAGGGCTCTACCTTAGAAGGAACAATCTTCACCTCCATAGAAGACACCATCTGTAGAACTTGGAAGAAATAAAGAACTATGATATAAAGGACAATCACATCCTCCTTTGGCCGCCTCGTAAGATACTAGAGATTGAAAGAAGAAATGACCATTGAAGCATTAAACACAACCACGATTGATCCTTCAAAATTAACCATTGTAAAATCTCAACAACAACAACATCAAATTTCTTAAGAAGCAAAATCCCAGCCACCAGTAAGCCAATACTAATAAGAACATAGATCATTAACTAAGAAATGCAGAAATCCTTTTGTCAATAAACAATAATTCCCCCTTTTTTCCTCATAAGCTTCATAACCAAAAAGGAGGCCACACCAACTTCCACAAACCATAGAGAATACTAGGTTAAAAAAGAACCCAATATCTAATCATTAGCAAAGCAATTAGAATACAATAGCTTGCAATCCATGAAATGTTGTAGAGAGAGCCTAGGAGGACAAGGGGAAACAGTGCAAAGAAGACAAAGAAAAATATAGAACAAGAAGCATACCATCCACCCCAACACATCGATCAGAGTTAAAAATAGACCATTCCAATGACAAAACCCCTACAAGGAACCCAAATCACACATCAACAAGGATTTCTTGGAGCCCAAAAGTAGCCTAAGCAACCAACTGAATGTGCGGAAGAAAACCCCATTAGCACCAACACAACTAGCCACACCCCAACACCACAGAGAATCCAATAGCCATCCATGGACAAAGGAGCAGAATCCCCACAACGTGCCATCTGTGACATGCAATGGAGAAAGCCCAAGGGGGAAAAGGGGAATAAAGCAAAGACAAATCAATGAAAAGGCCAACACAAGAAGCACCCCATCCACCTCAACACACCGGTCAGAGCTAAATATAGTTCATTCCACTGATAAAACCCATGCAAAGGGACCAAAGAACCCACCAACAAGGCTAATCTACAGTCCAAAAGAAGCACAAGTAGCTAAAAAAATGTGAGGAAGCCAAATAGCAATCCCACCCAAACAAAAAACCGTTGAAATCCATAAGCTAGAAAAATACAACAAGAAACAGAAAAATCCCAAGAGGTCAAGGGTAAATGTAGAGAATAGTCAGGGACCAGGCCAAAACAAGAAGTTCGCCATCTACCCCAACACGTCGATCAAAGCTAAAGATAGACCAAACCAGTAACAAAACCCCTGTAAGGAGCCCAAAGCACATAAAAAAAAGGCTTTCCTACAACCCAAAAGTAGCAGAAGCAACCGACAAAAAGAGAAGCAAACTAGTAGCACCATCCATGCAACCAGCCACAACCCATAAACCCAACCGCCTACGAATGACAAAGTAACCAAAAACCAAAAGCAAATGGTTTACTATGGAATGAATATTTTATATCTTTTTTTACAATGGTTTACTATTTTTCCATCTCCACTTGAATGAAGAGCTTGATGCTTGGAGAAAAATCTATGTTCAGTAAAAATTGAAAATTAAATATATGATAAAATGAGAACATATCAAAACTATACATGTTGAAAATATCATTTCGAGTGCTACAATCTTATAAAATATAATTTCTAAATGATGTTATTTAATCCCTCCAAAGATAAAGAAAATGTATTTTTGCCAACATTTTGATAGGTGTGAAGGAGACTCCATTGTGGGTATGATTTAATATAGAGGGGTTCTATCCAAGGGGGTTTGATCTAAGGGGGTCTTATCTATCCTCTTCAATTAAAACCCTTTATATGGAACTTATCAAGGCTTAAATAATTAGTTTTTCTAAAAAAAGTAATTTCAAGAAAAAATTAGCATGTCCCAAAAGTGAGACACACTATTGTGGCAACACCTTGATACTAAAAACAACAAGAGGGTGTGGAGAATTATTTTGCAAGGTGACCTTTCACCTAGTATATCAAACACCTCCATGGGTTTGATCCTCAAATTTTCAAGGCATTTGTGGCAGGGTGAAAGAATAGGGTTTTGGTTGTGAATGGTGTCAAGATTGATATTTCTATTCATATTTTATTGGCATGAATTCTAGTTTGTCCACTAAGGGTATAAAGTTTTACAAGGATAAGATAAATTTTGATGTTGCTCTTAATGTCTTCTTTCAAGACAACAAGAGGGATGATTTGGGGAGAATTTCTTACGATGGTTATGCTAGAAATTCTATCAAAGCTATCTGGGCTAAGACAGTTGAAGCAATCATGAGGTATTTCACTCTTGATGGGTGGTTTACCTCTCTATTTGGGTATCATTTTATGCTTCTTAACCATTTTAGACATAGTCAAAGAATCTCTTTCTCATTATGTTTACAGACTTCATTGGAAAATGGTATTAAAGAGGTTAGAAAAACCCTCAAGCCCCTATTCTTCATGAAGGTTTGATTATACTAATCATGGAATATGCAAAGTTTTTTTCTATTCCTTTGAAACCTAGGAGGACCTCAAATACCATCCATGGTAAGGATGTGGATGAATTGGTCATGATACTGGAATAGGTGATGCAGATTCTCAAGTGAGTGATGAGAATAATACTAAGACCTCGATGGAGGTGTTTTTGGACCACTCGACAAAGCTTTGGAAAGCTAAGAAGACCCAAAAGAATAATCCCTGACCTTCTTAGTTGGGGGACTTACATACTGGCAGTGAAGATGAGGAGTATACCCCTCCCCTTGTTCATAAGAAGATAAAGGCGGCTAAGGAACCTATGTAGGTGGTGAGGAGGTGCTTAGGACTCCTAGGAAAAAACAAAGTCTTCTGAAAGAGAGTGGTAAGGGTCATGTGAATGTGGAGTTATTTGATACTAAGGCTTGTGAGGATGGTGAGTAAGTCTCGTCATCTGATGTAGATTGATTCTGCATTTACTTGGGTCTGCTGGGAATTTAAAGAGCTCCATGAAAGAGAGTGTGGTAAGGGCTCTGAGTTTAAGGAGAATTTTGTTAAAGTGGGTCGTGAGGGTGGTGAGGATGTGATTTTTCTGCTAAAAAGAGAATGGTGTAGAATCACATAGGTGCATAGGAGATCAACACCATCCAAAAACATTTTTTGGTTTGATTTCTAGTTTTGGGTTTGTTTTGGTTGGTGTTCTTTGGCATTTCTCAAGTTTACAGGACTTCAATGGAAACAAGAGTTGTGAGAATCAACTTTCCTCGAAAATGGTAGCATTCAATTCTCATTTAGTATATTCACCCCACCCCCATGGGTGCTTGGTCTATTCCTAGTGGGCTAGTAGGATGTGTTGTGTTCATGTAACTTTTAATTGCTATCCCATCGTACACAGTTGGAAGGCTCATGGTAGTGCAAGGCCCCCTGATCCTACAATGGGGAGTCTGAAGGTCCGTAATCATGCAGGAACTTAAGGGAAAATGGGGGTGGATCTAATGACCCAAAAATGTGGAATACATTCCCTTAACACTAATACAACAGAGGAGAAGAGCAAAAATGAGTTCTAATAGCTTCTAAAAAACTATTGAGATGAATACATACAAAATAAAGGAGATAACAGAATAAAAGCATTCACTGATAACACAAGTATTTACGTGGGAAAACTTTTTCAGGTAAAAAACCCACCACACCAAGTCAAGACAATTGTATTACAACAATAAAGATATTACATACAATTTACAGTCTTTCCTCTTTGTTCAGCTCACAACAACACTCTGATTATTTTCTCACTATTACAATACTTCCTTCCAAAGTATACAATGAATTTCCACTCTCACATCGACTTGCCAACTTACATGTACATCTTTTTCAACCTCACATTGACTGTACAAGTCTTCAACACATTTACACTTCCAACCAATCCCACGACTTCCATGTTCATGCATCGATCATTCAAGCAAGCAATCGATCTACTCAGATTGCATTGAGCCATCCAACAATAACTTCACCACCCAAATCGGGTTCTTGTCATCAGCTAAATTCGGCCTACAATTACTACTCTTACTATTTTGGCCTTTGGCCAATCAACATCTGACACTGAGCCACGTGTCCTTCCTGAATTCTATTTCACTCTTTGAATCTGAGTCCAACTCGATCAAAATTGATCTGAGCTCATCTGAGCTCTCCAAGTCTTTACCGCTCCACCGCCAAGCTGACTCTACCCACCCATGATAAAGCGGTGAGCTATGCCGAGCTCACCCATGCTTCCCTGCACTACCGCCGAGGTTGTCTTCACTCATCGCGATATGGCGGTATGCACCTCTGAGCTTTGTCTTGCCTTGCTCATGCTACCATTGCCAAGTCCGAGTCGACCCGCAGTGTGGCGGTAAGCCACCGAGCAAACCACTGGCGGTCACACTGTGCTACTGTGGGGGCCACCAGGCCACCCTATAGTAGGGTGGTAACCGCCAGTTAGACCGCAGGCAGTCTCACCATGGCCACCGCCTGTAGTATGGTGGTAACCACCAAGACCACCACTGGTGGCTTCACCGCAACCACCACGTTGAAGGTCTTCACCGACTGCGGTAAGGTGGTGACAGGCGAGGCAGGTAGCAAGCCACCTACTACAACCACCGTGGTGAGTAAACTCATCGCACGCGGTAAGGCGGTAACCGCCAAGCCTGTCACCGCGGTACCACCAAGGGTAGACCAGGCTATCGTTGTAAAGTGGCAAGGGAGAAATAAGCCAGGCACAGTATGGTGGTAAAGGCTGAGAACATTAATTTTTTATTTCGCCAAGTCTTGAATTTTGAGGCTTCAAACTGGAAGTTGAGACATAAATTCTCAACAAGCTCCCACTTGGTGAAGACTTCCAGCTTCCTCATGACTTCAAAAAATTTATTGTCTGTCATAGGCCCCAAGGCCCATCAATTTTGCGCACCATCTGAACTTGTCTGTGCTCACGAGCTTTGTCAAAGCATCTGCAACATTCTTCAAAGTGTTGACCTTTTCAAGACAGACTCTTCATCTTCTACCATGTCTCTCACGAAGTGAAACTACACATCAATGTGCTTCATCCTGGCATGGAAAGTTGGGTTCTTTGCCAAACAAATGGCACTCTAACTGTCACATAAAATAGTGATATGCCCTGCATTAAAACCAATGTCTAAACACAAACGCCTCAGCCAAACTGCTTCCTTGCAAGCATGAGTTGCAACCATGTACTTTGCTTCTTTCATGGATAAAGCAACTACATATTGTCGCTTGCTCATCCAACTGATTGCTCCACCATTAAGCATGAACATGTATCCACTGGTGGATCGCCTGCTGTCAATGTCCCCTGCCCAATCATAATCAACATATCCTTGAGTTTTGAGTGTTCTTTGTGATGCAACCAAACTACCATGGTAACACAAAGCATAATCTAAAGTCCCCTCCAAATACCTGAATACTCTCTTCACAGCATCCCAATGTGATCTTCCCATATTTTCCATGAAACGGCTTAGAACTCCCACTGCTTGGACAATGTTTGGTCTTGTACATACCATAGCATACATCAGACTACCAACAACACTTGCATAGGTCACACTAGTCATGTCCTCCATCTAAGTAGAAGACTTTGGATAGTCTTCAACATATAGCTTTGTTCCCTGCATGATTGGAACAACTAGCTATTTGTAGTCAATCATATCAAACCTCTCCAAAATAGTGTTCACATACTTAATCTAACTTACCCAAATTTTTCTTCTTGTTTTGTCCCTGGTTATCTCCATACCAAGAATGTACCTTATTGCACCAAGATCCTTCATTTTGAACTATGCAGACAACTAAGAATTAAGATCAAAAATCATAGTCTTGCTATTTCCTATGAATAACATATCATCCACATACAGTGTAATAACAAGCACACAATCATTCTCATATTTATGATAAACACAATGATCAGATTTTGATCTTAAAAATCCCATAGACAACACAAATGTGTAAAATTTCTGGTACCATATTCTAGGAGATTGCTTCAAACCATACAGAGATTTATTTAACTTTTAGAACAGATTTTGTTTACCTTTCCCAATGAAATGCTCAGGTTGGGACATATAGATTTCTTCTTCCAGCTCACCATGGAGAAATGTTGTCTTCACATCCATCTGCTCAATTTTAAAATCATACACAACTGCCAATGACAATAGAAATTTGAGAGATGTCAGAATTTCTATAGGGGAAAAAATCTCTCCATAATCAATTCCCTCAATTTGGGAAAATCCCTTTGCAACCAGTCGTGCCTTATACTTCTCAACACTGCCATCAAGGCCTGTCTTCTTTTTGAATATCCACTTACAACCAACAGGCTTTCACCCTTTAGGTAGTGGTACCAAATCCCAGGTTTCATTCTTCTTCAATGAATCCATCTCTTCATTCATGGCTTCCAGCCAAGAATTCAAATTAGTCATGTTGATTGCTTCTTTTACAGTCCTAGGTTCATCGTTGCAAGTAATTAAAGCATAAACACAATTCGAATATAACTTAGAGAAACCATACCTTTCAGGTTGCCTTTTTTCTCATGTAGACCTTCTTACAGGCTGAGGTTGTGGTTCTTCATCATCATAACTTCAAGAGTTTCTTGAGCTCTCCTCAGTCTCAGGTACACCAGGTAGCTCTTCCCTTTCTGGAGTTTGGGGAATCTCAACTGCATCCTTCTTCTTGTCACTCTGATTTGTCTGAAGTTGTTGATCACTTACTGAAGGTTTCAGCTCATGAAATATCACGCTTTTGTTGTACATAACCTTCTTAGTAATAGGGTTCCAAATCTTGTATCCCTTCACACCAACTCCATAGCCGATGAGAATACACTTGACATTCTTGTTATCCAATTTGGATCTCTTTTCATTTGGCACATAAACATATGCCTCATAGCCAAAGACACGAACATGCCTCGGAGAGGGATTTTTACCAGACCATGCTTCCAAAGGTGTCTTATGAACAAGAGAAAAGCAAGGAGATTGATTTATTAGATAAAATGTTGTAAACACAACCTCAACCCTAAACTTCTGCTCTAGACCAGCACCACTCAACATACTCCTTGCCTTTTCCATCAGCGTCTTGTTCAACCTTTCATCAACTCCATTCTTTTGTGGAGTGTAAGGCATTGTCTTATGCCTTTTAATTCCATGATCTATACAATACCTTTCAAAATATACAGAACAAAATTCACCGCCATTGTTTGTCCTCAAACATTTAATTCTCCTTCTAGTCTGATTCTCTACCAAAGATTTAAAATCTTTAAACCAACTGAACATTTTTTATTTACTTTAAGAAAGTATACAAATGCCCTTCTCGAACAGTCATCAATAAAAGAAACATAATATCTAGACTTTGATAACGAAGGAACATTAACTGGACCAAACACATAAGAATGAACATAATCCAGTATGCCAGAAGATTTATGAGGACTAGATTAAAATAAAACAATGTGTTGTTTTCCATAGATACAATGTTTGCAAAAATCAAACTCAAGGTTACAATCATCAAGCCCTTCTACAAGATTTTTATTCTTTAAGGTTTTTAAACCTTTCCCACCTATGTGACCTAGTTTATGATGCCACAACATAGTATTCTTAGTTGGGAGTTTTACCTCCAAAGCATTTGTAGACAGAGAAGTGTCTTCATCTTTCTCTATAGGAGTAACATTGCTTGACTTTACAGAGGCACTGCTACATTGAACAGGACATGCATCCAACTTGTACAAAGTGCCAGTACGAACACCCTTAGCCAACACCATTGCACCTCTAGCCATTTTGCATCCTCTACTAGACAAAGAAACTTCTACACTAGCATCATTTAACTTATTGACAAAAAGAAGATTTCGAGCCACACCTGGTATATGCACTACGCCACCAATACCTTTGACTCTCTCATTAGGAAACTGAATTCTGACTCTTCCTCTACTAACTATCTCCAACATTAAATCACTTTCTGAGTACACATTTCCACCATCATACTTCTCGTACTTAGAGAACCATTCTCTATTGGATGTCATGTGAAAGGATGCACCTGAGTTAACCAGCCATACATTATCTAATGCATGAGTTGTCAAGGCTATTGCAATGAAGGCGTCTACATCACTTTGAGAAGATTCATTATTAGAAGCATTCTTCTTCTTCTTCTCCTTGCAGTCCTTCCGAATATGACCAGGTTGCCCACAGTTCCAGCATCTCACCTTGAAATTTTTATCAGGAGACTTTGATCTCCCTACAGATTTGGATTTTAACTTCTTGTCCTTCTTCTTACCTTTCTCCTTTGGTCTACCTTGAACAACAAGAGCCTCTTTGGCCATCTTAGAAGACCTCCTTTTCATTTCTTTAGACAAAAATGAAGCAACCACATCATCCATCTTGAATGCAATGGTTGTGCTTCCAATAGCCATCACCAGATGATCCCAATTGTCAGGTAATGAACACAATAGGAGCATGCAATGATCCTCCACCTCAGTCTCTACACCTATAGATGTCAGTTGAGTAACACTCATATTAAACGAGTTCACATGGTCTGCAACAGATGCACCTCTTTCCATTTTCAAGGAGTACAACTTCTTCCTCAGGAATAACTTATTTACCACAAACTTTCCCTGATAAATATCACCAAGCTTCTTCCATAATGAAGCTGCAGACTGCTCCTCATGAACATTCAAGAGTACAAAATCAACTAGACTGAGTCTTGTCGGACCTCTTGCTTTTCTATCAACAAGATCCCAAGCCTCTTGCATCGTGCTTTGTGGCTTAGTTCTAGACACTGCTAACTAGAGGTCTCTATCCACCAGCAAATCTTCCATTTTGATTTTTCATAACTCAAAGTTACTGCCATTAAATTTTTCAATATCTACTCTACCTAATGTACTCACCATCTCAAACAAAAACAAGTTTTAACAATGCAAGACTCCCACTAAAATAGTATTAACACAAAAAAATGAGCTTTCTCTCAAGGATAACACAACGGGACAAGCTCCGATACCACTTGAAGGGAAAACGGGGGTGGATCTAATGACCCAACAGTGCGGAATACATTCCCTTAACACTAAAAACAAAGGAGAAGAGCAAAAATGAGTTCTAATAACTTCTAAAAAACTACCAAGATGAATACATACAGAATAAAGGAGATAACATAATAAAAGCATTCACAAATAACACGAGTATTTACTTGGGAAAACCTTTTTAGGTAAAAAACCCACCACACCAAGTCAAGACAATTGTATTACAACAATAAATATATTACATACAATTTACAATCTTTCCTCTTTGTTTAGCTCACAGGAACACTCTGATTATTTTCTCACTGTTACAATACTTCCTTCCAAAGTATACAATGAATTTCCACTCTCACATTGACTTTCCAACTTACATGTACATCTTCGTCAACCTCATATTGATTGTACAAGTCTTCAACGCATTTACACTTCCAACCAATCCCACGGCTTCCATGTTCATGCATCGATCATTCAAGCAAGCAATCGATCTGCTTAGATTGCATCGAGCCACCCAGCAATAAATTCACCACCCAAATCGGATTTCTGTCATCAGCTAGAATTGGCCTGCAATTACTGCTCTTACTATTTTGGCCTTTGGCCAATCAACATCTGACACTGAGCCACGTGTCCTTCTTGCATTCATTGTCGCTCTTTGACTCTGAGTCCAACTTGGTCAAAACTGGTTTTAGATCATCTGAGCTCTCCAAGTTTCTACTACTCCACCACCGAGCTGATTCTCGTGGTAAAGTGGTGAGCTCGGCTTCCTCGAGCTACCGCCGAGCTTGTCTTCACCCGTCGTGGTATAGCAGTATGCATCTCAGAGCTCTGTCTTGCCTTGCCCGCGCTACCACTACTAGGACTGAGTCGACCCAGGGTGTGGTGGTAAGCCACTTGGAAAACCACTGGCGGTCACACTGTGCTATCGTGGGGGCCACTAGGCCACCCCGCAGTAGGGCGCTAACCGCCAGTCAGACTGTAGGAGGTCTCATCACGGCCACCGCAGTGAGAGGACCCACTGCTCGTGGTATGGCGATAATCACCAAGACCACCGTTGGCGGCTTCACCATGGCCACCACGGTGAAGGTCTTCGTCGACCGCGGTAAGGCAATGACCAACGAGGCAAGCAGCAAGCCACCTACCACAACCACCGCAGTGAGTAAACTCACCACGCGCGGTAAGTTGATAATCACCAAGCCTATCATTGTAGTACCACTAGGGGTAGACTAGGTCATCGTGGTAAATCGGTAAGGGCAGAAATAAGCCAGGCGTGGTATGGCGGTAAAGGCTAAGAACATAAAAAAAAATATATATATATATATATATTTTCACCAAGTCTTGAATTCTGAGGCTTCAAACTGGAAGTTGAGACACAAATTCTCAATAGGAACCACTACCCTACAGTCAAGATTTGAATCATTTATGGTATTTTGGTTAGTGTTTGGTGTGGTAGTTTAAGGAAATCACTACCCTACAACCATTACCAAGAGGTGTGGTAGGACTGTGGTATGATATGTTAGCCGTAGATCTTCTCCAAGATCAAGGGTGAGAATTCAAATGGAATAACGGAATGCCAATGGTCATATAAGTTGGAATTTGGTAGAGAGAACATAGGGAGAAGAGGAAGGGGACAAATGAGGGAGATCTGAGAATGAGTCGAGAGCTTGAGGGAACAGAGAGAGGGAGAGCTCAGTGGAACAATAATGACAAATTAGAAAGGACCAATTAGGAATTGGATTGCCTATGTAAGGGTGGGAGTAGATTGTGTGTATGTTGAGAGGCCATGGGAGGCCTACTTATTGTTTTGCAAATTTGATTGAATAAAATTATTCTTGTTTTGTTAAAATTTGAATTTCGGGACTTTGAATGTGTGTAAGAGTGAGAGGAGTGCCTCTTGCATTAGAGAAAGAGCTTGGTGAAATTTAGTGGCAAGGAAAAGGTTTATGTTTCCAATAATAATAAGATGGCTTCCAAGATTTCTGGTTATGGGATGGTTGATGATGTGAACCAATCATTTGAGGGTGTTAAGGAAGGTTTCATCCCTATTAAGTTGATGGATATGCAGGGGAAGGATCTGTGGACTCTCAAAGGCAAAGATTCCATGTAGAAACAAGTTGATAATCAAGAAAACCCCTTGCTTGATTTTTCTAAAGATTTGAACATCTTCAATTATGTTAGAGAGGAAATTCTTGATGTTCTAAGCTTGGTGAGGGCTAGTTTTGTTAACTACTTTAAACATTTTAAATGGTCTTTTATCGAACTCAACCAATTGAGCATAAATATTTGTGTCATGTAGAACATTAATGAGATGAACGATGGTGATTAGGGGGCTACTAATCAAGAGAATGATATGATGGAGATTCTCAATATGGATACCAATAATATTATTAATCTTAAAGATGAGCACGAAAAGAGGATCTCGGTCTTGGAGGAAAGAACTATTAAAGTGTATGAAAATATTGATTAGGTGGTTAAGATCAATAATGTTTTGGGCCTTACCTTGCTCAGTGATAAGATGGATGAGGGGAATGATAAGGAGGGGAGTAACATGGTTAAGGATGTAGCTACTGGTGGTGAAGTTGTCAACATGGGTAAAGAGGTGAATGTTGTTATTACTGGACGTAGTATTAGGACTCACAGTCATGTGAAGAAGCCTTTTGGGGCTTTGAAAAATGCTATGGTTGACATTGTTGAAATTTATGAGAAAATCATTCTTAAGTATTTAGAGGTAGAAAATATTTTGAAGAGCCTGAAATAGGTTGTTGCTTGTTGTCATATGGTTTTTTGATATTTTGTTGCTTTTGGCTACTTTTAGTTTCCAATTTTTATCTTTAAGCAACTCTTGTCCTTTGTAAAGGGTTTTGGGTCCCTGTAAAACCTATTTTACCAATAATCAAAAACATACTTTTGTACAACCATATAAAGAAATACAAATAGAGAAGGATCAAATCTCATTTAAGGCTCTTAAATGAATAATATAGAGGGGAAATAGATCATGACTTTATATATTCAAATGATAATAATGGATAGATATGAGTTCAACCTTTGCTTGAATATTTTTTTAATAATGAAGGTTGTATCTATTAATAAATTACTAGATAAGTAAAAACATATAGAGCTTGTATAGCATGAGTATATTTCCATTCCCCTTTTCTTGAAATGAGAACCAAAATTTTATTTAAATTTCCTCTACCCAAAAAAAAAAGCACCATATCTTTAGGAACTTGAAAACACTATTGTTATATCAATTATTCTAGCATGATCTAATTAATACATAAAATTTAGAATGAAAGTCGTTCTAGGACTCTAGTATCATTTTTACTCCATTTTTAGGGGCCAAGTATGTGCTCACCTTCATTGATGACTTCTCATGATAACATGGGTATACTTTCTTAAGTAAAAGAGATGTTATCACCACTTTTGGGACCTTCAAAGAATTTGTAGAGAAGTACTTAGGTCTTTATATTTGATGTTTACATAAATAATAAGAGGAGTATGTGAAGTAGGAATTTCAAAAAAATTGCAATGAGCATGATATTTAGCAACACATAGAACTTTTATTACAGTCCTCAATAGAATGGTGTGGCTAAGAGGAAGAATGGGACTTTGTGGGAGATGGCCAATTGCATAATTTATTAGAGGTCCATGGCTCCAACATTTTAGGTTGAAGTAATCAATTATGTGAAAGTTGCATTCAAAATTGCATGCCTCACAAGATAGTGTGGAATATGACTCTTAAGGAGACTTGGTTCCATGTTAATCCTAATGTTTCCTTATTCAAATTATTTGGTAGTGAGGCATGGGAATTCATTTTGAATTTTAATGTAAGAAAATGGAGAAAAATATTCAACCTTTGATTTTTGTTGGCTATTATGAGGATGTGAAGGCCTACAAGTCATTTAATCCTATTTGTAGAAGGATGTATAATTTTGGAAAGATTTTTAGTTCGATGAGACCTTCATACAGATGGATACTCCTTCTTCATTGCTACTTACTCCACCTTCTTAGTCACTTTAGGATATTTTTATTCTTGAGGGTGATACAAATGATGGTCCTAATCCTCCTCCTCCAATTCCATTGACTTTATCTCATTGGGCCTGCACCACTCTTCAGGAGGCTAGAACTCTTGTTGGCGATCCCATAGGATATTCATTGCACCCATTCATATAATTTAGGAATTAGTATTGAGATTCATGTACTTTTATCTAATCCTCATTTTTTTTATCATACATGGGATATTATTCCTCATCCTAAGGGAAGAAAGTTGGTAAATGGTGCAAGTTGGTGTACTGCACCAAATGTGTAATATATGGTTCTATTGAAAAGTACAAGGCACATATTGTTGCTAAGAGATTATCTCAAGTTGAGGGTATTGAATATTCTAAGACCTTTCACCCTACCCCCAAAATAGATTTCATTCATCTAGTACATTCTCTAGACACATCACAGGGATGGTCAATTTTTTAAATGGATGTGAAGAGTGAATTTTTGCAAAGTGATCTTTATGAGGAGATCTACATGGATAAACCTTTTGGTTTTTTGAACTTTTTTTTAGTCTTTGTCATTCATTATATGGTCTTAAACAAGAACCTTGAGCTTGGTATGAGAAGATGGATAACTTCTTTCTTTCTTCAAGATTCATATATTATCATTCTAATCCTATAGTTTACACTCAAAGACATGGGGAGGATTTTTATATTCTTGTTAAATTTTGATGATTTTATTATCACAATAAGTTCGAATTCCTTGGTCCAAAGTGTTTATTTATTTATTTTAAAAAGAGGGTAAAAACTTTATTGAATCAGGAAAGCATTACAAAGCCAGTAGAAATGAACCTGCAAAGGGCCAAACAAAACCAAGAATTAATTCATGCCCAAGAAACACCTCATATCCTCCATAACCCACTTCTCCAAAGCAAGAGCCAAATCACCAGGAAGATTGCCCCAATCATCCACATACCAAGAACCCATCTTCTTAGTGGCCCATCTAGACAAACCATTAGCCACCTTGTTCCATTCCCGAAGAACATGGCGAAAGTCGATAAATTCCAAAGAAGAACACAAAAAAAAAACTTGTTTAACCATCGCAGCCAGCTGTCAATTCACATCCTTCAACTAATGGTTATGCAACATATCAATAACAACCTGAGAGTCAGATTCACAGACAATCTGATGCCACCCAAGACCAATCACCTGCTCAACCGCCAAAAGGCTAGCAATAGCCTCCATGAGATTATTAGAGTGTAGACCTCTGTAGATAGAGAAGAAAAAGATTACCAGTCTTGAGCTATCTCTACCAATACCTCCCACACCAACATGCCCAGGATTGCCCCTAGAAGAACCATCTGTGTTAATTTTCAACACCCCCAGATTAGGAGGGCGCCAACAACCAACATGATCCACTCTCTCCCATACACAACCACAATGCCTACTACCCATTTTTTCCCGCCCCTCTCAAAGAGGCCCAGAGCATTAACCACTCCCTAGTCCCCATAATCAATAGGAATAGATAAATCACATTTTGCATCCAAAGTCTCCTGAAGCCCCCCCAGAATTCGCATCCATAGCTATCCAATAAGAAGCTTCTTATCCAAAACAAATTGCATGTTTCTTTCCAACAAAATATGCAAAAAAATCAAACTAGGACCAATTATCGAAGTGATATAAAGAAAGGAGGTTTTATCAGGAGGGGACCCCTGGCTCCTCCAAAATTCCTCTAAAGAAGACACATGGTTGCACAACCGGTTCCATAGATTCCACTAGAGATGCCAAATATCCCTTGCAAAAGAGCACTGAAAGAAGAGATGAGACAAACATTCATCATGTTGATCACACATAACACACATGGAAGGGCCCTGAAACTCCCGCTTTCAAAGATTCTCCCAGGTCAGACACTTTCCTTGAACAACTAACCAAGAGAAGAAATTGTACACTTGGGCCAAGCAAACTTATTCCAAACCTGCTTCCACCAAGAAGCTTTAGAGCTCCCAAAAAGTTGCTTATCCAGAACCTGGTAACCAGAGGAAATAGAAAATTTGCCTTCCGGATCAGGCCCCCAAGCCAACTCATCTTTCCCAAGAAGAGAATTGCAAACACGTTATAATAAAATCTTAGTGATCTCATGACGATCCTCCACCACACCACCGGGGGGCCACTCTAGAGGATATTTCCACCTAGACACAGTAATTTGGCCCATATTTTGTTGAGACTTAAAATCAGCCACACAACACCACCTCACATCTATAAACACCTAGAAAAAATCATGCAAGTGAGGGTGAGAAGACAAGATGGGAAGATTCCATCCCAAGAATCATGCCAAAATAAAATCTCATGACCACCATTACAAATCCAAAATAACCCTTCTTTACCAAGCGTAGCACCTCTTTTGAGGGTACCCCAAATCATAGAGCCCTTCCCTTCCAAGCTAAATCTACAAACTTCAACACTCTCCACTCCACCCAAATATTTGAAGGTGAGGATTTTAGCCCACAATAGATGTTGTTGCGAGCACCAACACCAATACAATTTAATAGCTAGAGATTTCCCATTAAAATCCATCTGACGCAAACCAAGACTACCTCCCTACTTTGGTCTACAAACAATATCCCACTTAACCAAACTCCACTTTCTATGCAGAAAATTACCAAACCACAAGAACTGATGAGACAATCTCTCAAAGTCTTTGATGAAGCTAGAAGGAGCAGAAAGAAAAAAAAGATTTGTAAAGAGGGAGAGCCTGAATCATTGAATTCAAAAGAGTCAATGTACTCGCTGAAGATAGCCACATGCAAGTCCAATGACTAACCAACCTTCAAAACTTATCAAGAATATCCTACCAAAACCGTTTTGGAAGTGAGTGAATAGCAAGTGGGATACCAAGATAAAAAAAGGGGAGTGAACCAATTTGGAAATGGAGAATGCCAGCTATTCTCCTTTGAATAATCTTAGGAGTATGGAAAAAATAGATGAAAGACTTCCCCTCATTAATACGGTGCCCTAAAGCTGCCAAATAACTATCCAACAAGATACACCATCTAATAGCCTCCTCAACCTTTGCCCTGCCCATCAAAGCAGTGTCATCCACAAATGGAAGATGAGACTAAGGGGGAATATCATTTCCCCAACTCTAACCTTGAATCCAGCCACTCACAACCTAAGAAGTAATACAACTCCCCAAACCTTCAGCAAGCAGGATCAATAAATAGGGAGATAGGGGGTCCCCTTGTCTGAGTCCCCTAGACACACCAAACAACTCTATGGGAATACCATTAACAAGCACTGAAAAGGAGGAGGAAGTAACACAATTCTTGAACTAGTCAATCCAAGCACTAGAAAATCCAAAGGCTCCAAGAATCTTAAATAAGAAGTCCCATTTAACTCGATCATACACTTTAGCCATGTCCAACTTGATAAACATATATTTCTCCTTGGAAGACTCCATAGAATGAATGGTCTCTGCAGCAATAATAACCCCATCCATGATCTATCTACCAGGAAGAAACCCCCCTTGTTCCTCAGAGATTAATCTGCTTAACCAAGGTTTGAGCCTTTCAACAATCAACTTAGTAATAATCTTGTAAACAACATTACAAAGAGAAATTGTCTTGAAAAGATCCAGTGAGTTAGCCCCTTCCTTCTTTGGGATGAGAGCTAAAAAAGTGGCATTCAAAGACTTCAACATTTGTTTACTCATAAGGAACTCCTGCACAACCTCCAAGAGATGCATCTTAATCACTTCCCATAATTATTGAAAGAATTCAACTAGGAATCCGTCAGGCCTAAGGGCTTTACCTTTCTTCATTTGAAACATCACATTTTCAAGCTCCAAAAAGGTAATGGGAGAAAGTAAAGATTCATTCATTTCATTAGACACTAGTTGCGGAATGCAATCCAGAATCCTAGCTTCATCCTCCACCGCTAGGGAAAATCCTCAGAGAATAAAGGAGAAAAAAATTGAACACATTCAACAAAAATAGAAGCAGAGGAGGAAAAAGTCTCTCCATTTGGCGACAAGAGAGAGGAGATAACATTACCTTGCCTTTGATCCTTAACAAAGTTATGAAAGAAAGAAGTATTTTGATCACCATCATGAAGCCATTCAATACGAGACTTATGCTTCCAAAAAAATTCTTCTCTTAACTCTCATTCCTCCACATCCTTTATTGCAGCAACCTCTAGCAAACCAAGCTCCTCAGTGAGTCCCTAGTCACGAATCTTCCTAGTGATCATATCCAAACTATGCTAAACCTTTTATTTTGCATGAAACATATTACCAAAGTGATTTTTATTCCACCACTTCAACCTATATTTAATATACTAGATTCTCTTGGAGAAGAAGTACATAGCAGTGCCCTGAGCCAACTTCCCAAGACCCCACCACCCAGGAACAAGATCATGGAGAGACCTGCCCCTAAGCCACATAAGTTGAAACTTAAAAGACTGCTTAACACATCATTGAGGTAGCTCAGCCATAAGCTTAATTGGCCAATGATTAGAGCCCCAACTATCCAATATCTTTGAGCTACTTAGCCATAGGTCTCCCATCCAAAAATTGGACAGCAAAAACCTATCCAGCCTTTCAGAAATAGCAACGTCTCCACATATCCTATTATTCCAAGTAAAGAATCCATTAGTTGGATTGATGTCAACCAACCTCAGAAGAGCCACGTTATCCTGTAAAAATCTTGATGAAGGCTCCTGGCAAGCATTACCTCCCCTCTTCTCCTCCAAATAAATAATAGCATTAAAGTTCCCAACCAAGATCCAAGGAAAATAGGGATTCAAAGACCTCACATATCTAACATGATCTCGCAATCGAGATTTACCCTAGAAATCAATCAACACATATATATTAGTGTGGATGCTAAAAATCTGCAAACAAAATCATCTCAAACAATTTCATGTTGTTAGCACGAAAGTTAGTTTAAAATAGCAAATTTAACATCCCTATGAGATATTCAATCATGTCTAAATATGCAACTAATGAGCATAAAAGCAAGTTAAACAGAAGCATATAAAAAACACGATTAAACCTTCATCCCATAGTGGATTGGTGCCACTATTATTGTGTAGTAAGCAGCCCTTTCCCAATCCTTGAACAAGCTAAATGATGTTATGAGTAAGATTAATTCTCAAATGAAGAGAATAACCTTGCATGAAGATGTGGATATTGAACTAAATTTGAGTATAGTAAGTCTACTCAAAATTGTGGATGGATAATGAGGAGAGAAGCCTCCAATTTATAGATTTCTAAACTGGAAAAGAGAGTAAAATAGAGCAATGTGGGATCATTCAACATCCAATGGCCAAGTGCCATTTGTCAAGATGTGAATGGCTGAAGGTTGTGCACATTTTGGCCAAAGTGCCAATAAATACAATTAGGTGGCTTTTCAAATTTGAGAAATGACATGTGTGAGGGAAAAAGGAATGAAATAAATGCCACTTGGCTCAATGCACAAGGACATGTAAGAGGAATGAATGCCTTGTTGGATGTACAAATCCACTTGGCCTTTTTGAATTCAAAAGAGGAATATTCTCTTTTTGATGCTTTGTGAGGGAAAATAGGAGAATTAATAAATCAAAGTAATTGATTTATTGTGCAAGTTGCATTCTCTAGAGGATTTTAGTGAGAGAGATTAAGTTAATCATGGATTTGATTAGCTTAATGAAGAATTAGGTGATGTGACAATTTAGACTTAGATTCAAGTTAGAAATTGAGAGGAAATGATTTGATTTATTTAACCAAAGAGAATAATGTTAGATTAAATCAAACAAGGTTCAATTTAATGCGAAAACTTAGGGATTAATAAAATGATTTATTTAATTAAAAAAGGAATTACAGAAATAATTAAATAAAATTGATTTATTTAATTAACAGGAGATGAAGAGTGATGAATTTAATCAAATACAGATTGTTCGATTAAATGACTAGCAAAAGAGATGATTCAGGATGAAATGGTGTTAATAGATTAGGATTCAATATGTCAAACCGAATTGTACATTTTCCATGTCTACATTTTGCCCCTCTTTGAAGCAATGTACTTGTTGCATTGGTTCAAAGAAATAAACTGCTATGATCAAAAGTTAAAAATTTCTCGATTTCTCAAATGCCCCACTGTTGCCCCAGCGGAAGGATAATGCTAGATATATTGCCCCCTCAAGAGATCGAGCGGAAATGTTCAATTTTTCAATTGAGATTGCGATAAAATGCGAGAGGAGTGGTTCTCTTGATCAAAGGATGAAACTTCTTTGATTTAGACAAATCTGATTATGTATAGACAGTCATCGGCCATGGGTAGCATCGTGTATATTTTGATATAGTGCACCGATTTTAGATAGACATGTTAGTAAAGATAGAAGAATAAGAAGAATAAGATGATGGAAGGAGGATCCACAGAAGTTCACATTATTACCGATGATGATGATGCCTTGCTTACTAGGAGTTGGGATTTTCAAAGGACCAATTACTTTATGTTTGATAACACACATAGGTATGATGCATCAAGGTATAAAGGACCAGGATGGCGTTGTACCTAGTGTGATGGACTTTGAATCGACAATCAGATAGGAGTACTCTTGTTCACACTTGACAAACATAACCTTATTCAGAATGCAGTTCAGATATTCCAGGCATCCCGGGCCAAAACATAAGAAGGCAAGCCTTCTTATGTGGTCAACAAGATACCTAAAACATCCTTCCTACAAACAAAACAAAGTATGCATGACAAAGTTATTTTACAAGAATATCCAACAAGCACAACAGATATAAAGATAATGATCGCTGCCCCATTCCTTTCTCTCTAAACCTGTTTTGTTTAGGCATCATTGAGAGGTCCTCGGAATGAGCGCAAAGTAAGATAAGTCAAAACAAGACCAAGATAAAGTAAACAAACAAGCTGATGTTCATCGTACCGCTAGCCAAGGCTAAACTACTGTGGGGTACCTAATGCTTATGTCCATCGCAGGAAAGCTTCATCCTAGGACATGTAGTGATTAGGGTTTTGGTGAGACTGATTGGGTGATAAGCTATTGATACTCCATCTTGACCAACTTGCTTGCTTACTGATCTAGACTTGAGACTTTAATGATTAAGCGTTCACTTTGGAACCTGCTACACTTATTTCTGACTGACTCCCCAAAGGGTGAAAGATATGATTGTTTTATTATAAGTGATGACAATCACGGGTGAAAGCGGGATGAAATGGATGCACCATTTTGGTTTTTTCAGATATTTTGAGGCTGTTTTTTTGGAATTTTGAGATGTTTTACAAATGTTTTTGGTATTTTCAAGATTTTTCAATGTTTTTGGTATTTTCTAGATTTAAGACGAACAAACTAACTTAAAGACCTATCCTAGGGGTCTCGGGAGCTGATCCATAGATTAGCCTTGGCTACGTTATACACGTAGAGACCACATAGTTTGACTGGTGACAAACTTGACTTGATGATAAGATGGACAAATGGATTGCCATTTTATTGCTTAAAGAACTGACTTAAGATGCAGACTAGATGGGCAAACGGATTGCCCATGTGACGGACGCCTAAGGATTGACTCTTACTGTCTCGGGGGATGATCAAAGATCAACCTTTCCTACGTTCAAGCTCAGAGATGACGTAGTTCGACAAGGCGGAAAACTGACAAGACTAAATGATGAATTTTGAAGATTTTCCGATATTTGACATGTTTTTGATGAGATTTTTGAATGTTTTTTTTTGGATTTTTTGATGATTTGGATGTTTTTGAATTTTTTGATGATTTGAAAAAGATCACGAGAATGTACACGAATCCAATCCAATGCTGCGAGAATGTGCCCCCAGTGTGGTGTGACAGACTACTTCGATAAAGGCAGGACAGACTGACCAACGCAGGCTATGGTACAAATGCGAGTGGATGAGTGGAATGTGATGGAATGAATGAGTCATGCAGATCCTGGTAGATGGGGAAGGTGCTTTATTTACACTTGGTGCCTTTTTGCTAGATTTTCACCAACGTACTTGCCCAAAGTGCCACCGAAGTGGTTTTCACTAGAGGACAAATTTTTTTTTGGATTTTTTGTATTTTTGTATTTTTTTGTTATCACCAAGATGCCTGTTTGCCAGGTTTTCATCAAGGTAACCATTTTTTCAGGACTTTTTCCGATTGTTTTTGTATTTTTTAGTTCCATACCTTGCAAGATTTACGCATAAAACTTTTTGAGGTGCGAACTGTTCATGGGCTCCTGCAGAGGCTCGCCTTCTGGTGTTGCTAGTTGATATGCCCCTGATGTGTAACTTGCAGTGATGACAAAAGGTCCCATCCAGTTGGGTTCAAACTTTCCCTTTGTATCTGGATTTGGCATGTTCTTCTGGTTTTCTTTTAGCACGAGGTCACCAACTTGGAAAGTGCGTTGTCTGATCTTCTTGTTGTAGCTCCTTTTTAGGCGATTCTGGTACACTTGTAGATGATTAAGGGCATCCATGTGCCTTTCATATAGTAATTCTAGCTCATTTAGTCTTGTGACCTTGTATTCCTCATCTGTGATGAGGTTTTGCAGTGATATCCTCAGTGACGGGAGCTCGATCTCAATGGGGAGGATGGCTTCTGACCCGTAGACCAGAGAGAATGGAGTGGCGCCTGTCGGCGTGCAGATGCTGGTGCGGTAGGCCCATAAGGCGGGATTTAACTATAGATGCCAGTCATGACCAGAGTCATTGACTGTTTTCTTGAGGATTTTCAAAATGGTTTTATTTGTAGCTTCTGCCTGGCCATTGCCTTATGGATAGTATGGAGTGGAAAAATGGTGTTGGATTTTGAATTTTTCACACAAATCACAGACATCCTGATTTTTGAAGGGCGTCCCATTATCATAGATAATGGATTGAGGAACACCATATCGGCAAATGAGGTAATTTAGGATGAACTTGGATATTTGTTTTCCCGTGATGTAGGTCATGGGAATTGCTTCGACCCACTTTGTGAAATATTCAGTGGCGGTGATGATGAACTTATGGCCATTGGATGAGGTGGGTGATATTTTACCAATGAGATCGAGCCCCCATTGTGAAAAGGGCCAAGGTGTAACAATGGGATGCAGTTCTTGAGCTGGTGCATGAATAAGGTCTCCATGTTGTTGGCATTGCAAGCATTTTCCAACCAAATTGTGCGCCTCTTTTTCCATCGTCGGCCAGTAGTACCCTGTTCTTAGCAATTTTTTAGCCAAGGTCATACCACTTGAGTGTGACCCGCATGTGCCATTATGTACCTTAGTTAGAGCAGTAAGGGCTTCCTCAGGTTTTAAACAACGTAGCAGGGTTCTGTCGGTACTCCTACGGAAGAGGGTTTCTCCTAGGATGACGAATCGTGAAGTCCTTTTGATGAAAGTGCGTTTTAGGTTCGGGGTGATGTCAGTGGGGAGGATTCCTAACTTTAGGTAGGTGTATATATCATGATACCAAAGATCACCGGGACCAACGAGTTCACACGCGTATTCTGACTTTGGTACCTCGAATGTGGGTACGAGAAGCTGCTCTACAAGGAATTGATGTTTTGAGACGTTACGAGGGATGTCTAGTAAGGATCCAATTGTCGCCATTGCATCGGTCGCTCTGTTGTTTGTCCTTGGTATCTGCTCAAAGGTAATGTCAATGAAAGATTCCTTGAGGCTTTCTACCACCTTCTTGTATGGTGCGAGCTTATCATCCTTGGTTTGGTATTCACCATTGACTTGGTTGATGATAAGTTGTGAGTCCCCATAGACTTTGAGTGCCATGATTCGCCATTGTGCTGCAATCTTGAGACCTATGGTCAAAGCCTCATATTCTGCAATATTGTTAGTACAAGGGAATGCTAGCTTGTATGATCTAGGTATGTAGTCTCCTTGCGGCGTGATGAAGAACACACCAGCTCCTGATCCATGTTGTGTGTGAGAGCCATCAAAGTATAACTTCCAGTGGTTTGCTGCACCAAGGTAAAAAAGGGACTCATCTGGGAATTCTGATATGAGTGGGTTATCTGTGTAGAGGGGAGCTTCTGCTAGTTGATCCGCAATGACTTGTCCTTTTATGGCTTTTCGTTCTACATACTCGATATCATGTTCAGATAATATCATTACCCACTTAGCCATTCTACCTGTAAGTGCTGCTTTTGACAATAGGTATTTTAAAGGGTCTATTTTGGAAATCAACTTGATTTGGTGTGCTAGCATGTAGTGTCTGAATTTCTAAGCCGCAAATACCAGTGCTAGGCAAGTTTTTTCTATTGACGTGTAATTGAGCTCATGTCCTACCATTGTTCTGTTGATGTAGTAGATAGGACGCTCGGTTCCCTTTTCATCATGTTGGGCTAAAAGGGCCCCCAGGGTGGCTGTTGTTGTAGAGATGTATAGGATTAATGGTTTCCCCATAATTGGTGGCATCAATACAGGTGGTGTAAGTAGATATTCTTTTATTTTGTTGAACGCTTGCTTGCATTTGTCATCCCATCTGAAAGCTACTCCCTTGTGAAGTAGGTGTGAATAGGCAATCTGTTTATCTACCAATTGTGCTATGAATCTCCGGATGGACTGGAGTCTTCCTTGCAATCCTCTTAGTTGTTTTAACGTCTTTGGCGCTTTCATTTCAAGGATTGCTTTTACCTTTGCAGGGTCCACCTCTATTCCTCTCATTGAAACTATGTATCCTAGCAGCTTTCCTGATTGTACCCCAAAGACACACTTCTTCGGATTGAGTCTAACCTTATATTGTTCGAACCTATCAAAGATAACACTTAGAGTTGCTATATGGTCTTGTCTCTTCTTTGATTTAGCCAGTATGTCATCTACATAATCTTCGACTATTTTATGGATCATGTCGTGGAAGATTAATGTCATGACTCTTTGGTATGTAGCTCCTGCATTTTTCAACCCAAATGGCATTATGTTCCAGCAGTAGGTGCCCCAAGGACATGTGAATGTTGTCTTGTGTTGGTCTTCTTTTGCGATCATTATCTGATTGTACCCCGAGAAGCCATCCATTAGGGAAAGCATCTCATGTCCGGCCGTCATATCCACTATCATGTCAATGTTGGGTAGTGGAAAGTCATCCTTGGGACATGCTTTGTTTAGGTCTCTGAAATCAGTGCAGATGCGGATGCCCCCTTTTGGTTTTGAGACTGGTACGAGATTTGATACCCATTCTGGATAGTTGATCGAGCGTATGAATTCAACATCCAGAAGTTTCTGCAACTCAATCTTTATAAGTAAGGCTATTTGAGGGTGTATCTTCCTTAGATTTTGTCTGACTGGTTTTGCTCCGGGGTAAATGGCCAAATGATGTACTACCACTTCAGGGTCCAAGCCTGGCATGTCTGCATAGGTCCACGCAAAATTTATCTTTCTCTCCTTTAGGAAAGCTACCAATAGTTCTTGTTCTTCTTCTAGGAGGGATTCTGCATATAAGGTAATTTGTGGTTCTGATTTTGTTCCTAAGTTGACTGGGTTGCACTATTCTGCCAATACTGCTGACTTCTCCTGGTGTAGAGCAGTAGGGGGAGATTGAATCCTTCATCCTCTGGTGCCTTGGGGAGGTTTTCACCATCGGATGCGTCCTTTATTTTTACTGTTTTATGGTTAGAGAGTGCCACAGTGTAGTTTTCACTCAATAACTCCGAGCTTATTCTCGATATTTTCCTTTTGTGACTGAAGGACTCAATCATCTTCCCATAGTATGCTTGTGTGTCTAGAGTGATATCAAATCCTGCCTTGTGATCTCCACATGGAACAATATCCCTTAGTCCCATAAATTCTGAGAGAGCCTCATCATTTTTGAACAAGTCTAGAATCGACAGTCCCCGTTGGTCATGATCGATGAGTTGGGGGTACACTAAGTGGATTTGGTGGGTTTGTTAGATTGGCTCAGCGGGTGAGACACTAATCATCAGTAAGGTGGAATCTTCAAAGAGCCTAGGTAAGCCACCTATGGTGTCATCGTCGTCACTGCTACTACAAACGTTAGTTATGTCAAATGTGAAGTTATCGAGAGGTAAGCCTGTGGACACGGGTAATCTAAGGTTAGTTGCCGAGACCCGAGGAGAGGACCTGACTACCCTATTAGGAACACTTCTGCCATGCACAGTTATACTTGGAGGGGTACAACCAAGGCCAAGGTTCTGCATTCTTCTTTCTACAATGATGGGCTCCAACCATCCATCACTGTTTCTTCCTAGGCTTTCATTCCTGTTATAACCCATGTCGAACATCAGTTGTAACCCTCTGTTTGTTTCCTCCATGGGTAGGGTAGGAGTGGGTCTTTCATCTTGGTACAGAGTGTTTGTGATGTCCTCCTCGTCCACATTCTCCCGACTGAGATCCCCCCAACTGTGGAATCCAGCGGGTTCCGTTCTAGTGCGAACAGGTGTTTGAATCAATTGTGGTTGCCCATGTGACCTAGGAGATTGTGGTAACTCTCCTACAACAAAAGCATTTCTCTTCATTCTATAATCACCGCATCCATTGTCCTATATCATGTTCTTGATCTCGGATATGTTGGGGATGGTGGGTGTCTCTGTCACAGAAGTGGAGGCGAGATTAGCTGGGAATATGTATGAAGTGGATGGTCCTTCACCATTTTTAGGTACTTGAGGGATCTTGTAAAACTTGGCTTCCAATTTTTTGCAATAGGCGAAAGGTTCGGGATCCCCATATATGGTAACCTCCTCATTTTGATATGAGAACTTAATGCATAGATGATAGGTTGAGGCCACTTCCTTCATTTCGTGTATCCATGGGCATCCCAGGAGGATGTTGTATGGCAAATCAAGGTCAAGAACTTGACAAGTTGTTTCCATGGTTGCTAGCCCCACTTGGATGGGGATCTTGATAGTGCCCTGAGACACTCTTTCCTGGTCATCATATGCTCTTATGGTGATACTTTTGTTCTTATTGATGGAATCCTCGGCGAATCCCAATTTCTTTATAAGTTTTAGAGAACAAATATTAAGACCTGCACCACCATCTACCAGCACTCGCTTGACTTTCTTTTTATGGACTAGGACTTGGAGGTGGAGTGCGCAGTTATGAGATGGTTGCAGGGGGAAATCTTAGTCCAAAAATGTGATGAGATTCGGGGTAACGATGTTACCTACCATAGCTTGAAATTGCTCTGTGTCAAGGGTGGCGGCAACGATAGAGGCAGCTCGTGCTTCATCCAAGATCTGTCTATGAGCAGCAGAGATTTTTAGTAATTCCATGATGGATATTTGTGCGGGTGTTCTCTTTAGTTGGTCAATTACATCGTAATCATAGGGGATGGCCTTTGTGTTGGTAATGGGGGTCTTAGTAGGTGCCCCAACAATGGTAACTTTTTCGCCTCGTGTGGTGACTCGACAGTCATTGTTGGCTCCCTTGATATTTATGACAATGACCAACTCGTCGACACATCCTACTATCTCCTCGTATACTAGATTAGCACTAGCATACTCTTGTTTACCCTTATTATTCCCTTGGTTATTTCCTTTATTATGATTCGGCATTAGATTCGTGTAGATTTTCAGGTTTTGGTTTCCGGCCAGCTGCTCGATGTTGATGACCTTATCCTCGATGAGGTCTTGGATGATATTCTTGAGTCTCATGCAGTTGGCGATGGTGTGTCCTTTAACTTTTTGAAAGTCACATAGGAGATTCTCATTGTACCACAGCGGTTTGGTCATGGGCTCCGTGTATTGTTCGGAATTAGAGATTTTGATTGGATTTTCTTTGACCAATTTCTTCATGACAGACTCAATCGATTCGCCAAGGACTATGAACTTCCTCTTGGGGGGAAAATTGTTGCGGGGAGGTGGTCCTCCTTGATTACCCACATTGTTGACTTGGCTGGTGGAAGGTGGTTGTGACTGTGCTACTACCGCATTAGCCTGCACATTTTTGTGGTTATGAGTTTGCGGTTGATTATGATTTTGGGTATTTTGCTTAGTAGCACTGATGACTACCTTAGCATCAACCACGCCGTCGTTCGTGATATTTTTGTTCCTCGACCATGTTCGAGGTTTATCATTGTAGTTGTTGGACGGGCGGTTATCCTATGGTGGAGTGAATGTGGGTACGCCTCCTCGCGCAATGAGGGCTCTTTCAATGTTGAGCGCCTTTGGAATTAGTTGATCGTAAGATGTGATGCACTGCATTTTTAGGTAGAATTCCAAGTTTTCATCCAAGTTGGCTATGATGGTGCAAACTTGTTGTTCCTATAGCATGGTCCACTTGCTTTCATTGGCCTTGGATCACCATCTTTGCAAGAAGGATGCAAATAACTCTCCTCTTCTTTGTTTGAGTGCAGATAGTTCTTCTAAACTGACATCTACACACATATTAAAAGTGTAATTTTTAAGGAAAGCCTCCACAATTTCCTCGAATGTTTTAATGCCCGTGGGTAGGTGAGAAAACCATTCCATAGCTGGACCAGTCAGGCTTCGGTGGAAGAGCTGCATTAGATATGTGTTATCATATGCGACTTCCATGCAGTGCACCTGAAATTCCCTGACGTGGTTTTTAGGGTTGCCCGTTCCATTGTATTTATCAAATTTAGGGATCTCGAATCCCTTTGGAAATGGTACCATGGTGAGACTTCTATCGAATGGATAAGGGCACAAGTTGCCTGGTGTCCTTGTGGTTTTTCCTGCTTGTAGGTCCAACACTTGCTACGAAAGTAGTTTGATTTGTGTTGTGACATCCTTGCTTGGGTCGGGGGGTGGGATGAATGAGTGGTGAGGTGTTGGAGGTGTTTGATGGGTGGGGAGTGTACTAGTCGGTGTTTGCTGCGAGCTTGGCTATGCGTTTAGGGCTTGTTGGTAAGCCTGCATTTGTGCCAACAACGCTTGTTGTTGATCTTGCTGTTGATGTTCCAATAGCGCTTGTTGTTGGTCCATTTGTTGTTTTTCCCATGAAGCCTGCTGTTGGTCAATCTGTTGTTGAGCTAGTAACGCTTGTTGTTAGTCTAGCTGCTGTTGCGCCAACAATGCTTGTTGTTGGTCGAGCTGTTGTTGTGCCAATAAAGCTTGTTGTTTAGCTTGGTGATGTGCTTGAAAGTCTTGCAAGGCTTGTTGGTAGGCTTGCAGGTGGATTGCTTGCAATTGCGCTTGGTATTGAGCTTGTGTCTTTTGTTGGGCGTGAGCTTGTGCTTGGGCTTGAGTTTGAGATTGGGCTTGAGCTTGTGCTTGGGCTTGTGCTTGGGCTTGTGCTTGAGCTTGTGCTTGGGCTTGAGCTTGAGATTATGCTTGGGCTTGAGCTTGTGCTTGGGCTTGAGCTTGAGCTTGTGCTTGTGCTTGAGCTTATGCTTGTGCTTGTGCTTGAGCTTGAGCTTGTGCTTGAGCTTGAGCTTGAGCTTGTGCTTGGGCTTGAGCTTGAGCTTGTGCTTGAGCTTGTTGTTTTTGGAGTGCCTTTTGGCGGGCAGCTTGTTGTGCATTTTGCAACATGATGGAGAATGAATTGGTCGTGTTGTGCTTTAGCGGTGGGATTGGTGGTGGGGCACGAATCATACCAACTGTCGTGGTGGGTGGAGGGATTGTGGTTGTGATTGTGATTTGGGTTGTCGGAAGGGTGTTTGAGACAATTGGTCCTTGATGGGGCATGCTTTGGGAGACTTGAGGACCAATAGATGCATTAACCGTGGTGACATGAATAGTTGTGATTTGTTGTGAAGATATGGGCAAAAGCAACGGGTTCAAAGTGGTGGTCGGATTGCTTGGATTGGCAAAATTTTTGATGGGTAATGATGGAAGACCTATTCCAAGAGGTGATGTGGATGTGAACGGAAGTGGGGGAAAGGATGATGCACCTATTTGGAAAGAGAAAGGATTGATAGCTTCCGTCATTCCAAGCAAACCAACTTCCTCATGTGGTGGGGCAGTTGGTATGTTTAATTGATAGGCTGGTGTGGCGTGAAATGAGGATGAACCAGTAGGATTATGAAATGTGAGTGGGACGTAAGGGTGAGATGAGTTTTTCGGAATAAATGTAGGGGTGATGATTACTTCTTCATTAGCCACAAGGCGGTGTTCTTGCAATTCTTGGAACATGGCACTCCCCTTGTTCACAATCGGGGAGGTTGGTGTGATGATTGAGGTGGTGCAAGGTACTTCTTGATTGATGTTTGACAATGGGGATGCAACTGCACTAGTGCTTTTGTTAAGGTCGGGAGGGGGCATGCCCCCTCCTCTTTCCATTGAATTTATGTATTTGAACATAGCACTAACAATTTCGTGGTTCTCAGGATTTCGAATCATTTCCATGATTTCATTTGGTGTCATCCCCATGTCTTCATTTGTGTCGTCCTCTTGATGACTCTCCTCTTGAGGATTTTGTGATGATAAGGGAGAGTTGCTTGGGGGATTGCTTGATCCTACTAGGTTTACTTCGGTATTTAGATGACTGATGTCCATAGAAGCTGATATTTCTCTGATATTCTCCATGTCCTTCTTGTGTTGAGATCTTATTTGGACCATAAAAAATAGGGATTTGTTCAATCCTAATCCTTTAGGTCCAAAAGAGAAGAACTAGGGAAGCTAAAAGATCAAAGATGGTGATGAAGGTGATGGGAGGAGTGAATGAAACCTTTGGAAAAAATTTTGAATGTATGTGCTAAACTTTGAAAGGGCTTTTGATTTGATTTGATTGTGATAATTTGACTAGATGCGTTAAGTCAAACAAGATTGTTGTGAAGTTGTTTTCCCTAGGAAGATGTGTTTCCTAAAGGAACTTGCACAAAGTGGATGAATTGACAAAGTGTGTTATGCCAATGTTTTGGAGAACTAATAGACTTTAAGAAGTTGTGTTATCTCAAAGAAAATTTGTTCAATGGTTTGAGACTAAGTTGGCTAAGTGTGTTAAGCCAAGGTATGATGATGTTGATTTAGCCCTCTAAGTTTAGCGTGATGATTGATTCTAGAGTTCTCAAAAGGTTTGATGATGAAATGAGACTTGATTGATGGAGGAGTGGATGAAAATGACAACTTTCATCTTGAACCTTAACCTAGATGCGACTCTCTCTACAAAACCTCGGTATTGAAGAACACACTTGACTTCCTATGGAAGAAATGCGAACCTTTGAAAAAGTTTGGGATTTTGTTGACAATAAAATGCATACAATGCGGGATTGTTCCTTGAGGCTTTTCTATAAAAGTTATAAACCAATCTTTCCTTGAATTCGAAAAGTCTCTCAAGACGCTCCTCATGAGCTTTTAGACTAAGCTTTTTGAACTTTGGCTTTGGGATTTTGATCTTGCGGGAAATCATGTTAGAAAACACATGTGTAATCCAATTTGTCTCTTTATCTTGGTTAAATGAGGTTCTTTTTATCCAAGACACTTGCTTGCTTAGGTTTTCAAACTATATGTCTAGTGTCCCATTCTCTTTCTCATCCCACAAGGTCCTTTATGCGGAAATCGAGGAAAATAGGGCAAAAGTTCCTTATGTTTATCCTTATTGGAAACAAATGATGGTAGAATTTGCACACTTAGAAACCTCTAGGAATGTGATTCCTAGGGAAAGCAAGAGTGGGCAAGTTCATCAATAGGTATTTGTTTCCCACAAGGTGTTTGAAATTTCAAGGTTTTTGTGTATGTTTGTTTTCCAAATGTTTTCAAGATCAAGCAATGTGTTCTTCCAAGCACTTTCACACTCCTAGGTTGATGAGACAATACCTTGTTGGGTTCCCACTTGGATAAATCCAGCTGTGCATATCTTGTGCGAATGGCTAAATGCTTGACCACACTGGCTCCCCTCCACGACACTCACTTATTCGAGTCAGCCAAGCATTAGTACCCATGAATCTCCCATGGCATATTTTCCATTTCCACAACAAGACCGCATGTTACGTGGGGTGGCTTCAAAGGACATAACCTTTTGCACCAACAAGATAGACAAGGTTTTGGCCTTTTTCTAAACAAAGGGTTCTAATTCAGGCATTCCATTCGTGGGGGATTATCCAACATCGGCGAGAGTCCATTGTTGTCCATCTCGTCAGAATAATCCTCGTGATATTGGCCTTTGTTCCAATATCCACACTTATATCCCGGGTGGAAGTCGCTTGGCTTTAGTGTGTTCCCGGTTGGGTCATTCTCTTGGGTGATTACTTTTTCCCACAAGGCAGGCCCTCTAAGTTAACAAAAGTGAGCTAACATATCCCATCGTTCACACAACCCTTGTTGAAAAAAAAAGGGGAGAACCTCTGCAATATATCGTGCTCACATTCGCATGTTTTGTTCAATTTTAAAATGCCCAAATTGAAGTGTGGAGGCAATATTTTTGACAAGTTAATATCACTAAAATGCTTTTGATTCTCAAGATCACTATAAAGCGCGAGAGAAGCGCATACGCATTTTAATGATATTAATTTGTTAAAAAGTTTGCAAAACACAAAAGACACATGTTCAATTTTAACCTTCAAAGCAATGATGAGTTCATTTTAGGAGCACCAAGATTAAATGTGAAGTTTTCCTTGTTCAATTTTAAGTCCAAATTGAAATCTAGTATATTTCTAAGGTTCAATTTTAACCAAAAGATGAAGTCAAAATGGTTAATTTTAAGCCCCAAAAAAATAGATGTGAGACGTTTTAAAACTAAAATAAAGATTTAGCTCAACAAGCATTAAAAAATGCTTTTGTGAATTTCTCCAATCTTGTTTTCGCCTTGATTTAATTCCAATATTCAACCTTCAAGAGAAAATACAAAGTTACTAAAAATATTTCATAAAAATATCTCATGCATCAATGCCCTAATCATAAAAAAAAAAATTGCCATTTAACTTAACCCCCTTAAAAAATAAATTTCTTCCTCACTGTTTATTTCTTGAAATTAAATCCTCTGTTGTTTTACCGCAGGCTGCGGTATCACGGTTGGCGGCTTGCATAGACAGTCAAGGCAGGCTTTACCGCATGACCGCTGACAGTTGGGTGGACAACTGCGGTAACGTGGTGGCGGGTAATAGTTATCGCATGACCGCTGGCGGTTAAGCGGTAGACCGCGGGGATGCGGTGATGGTTGAGGACAGACGGCGAGGCGGTTACCGCGCTAACGCGAGTAAGGGAGGGGTAATGGGTGGTGACAAGGTGTGGCCAAATGACAGGTAGAGTCACGGTTAGCAAGTTTACAGCAGTACCGTGGAGGATCGAATGGCGGACTGCGGGACGACGGTGACAGTTAAACAGACCGGCAGCACACGGCTAACCGCACCACCGCAGTCGAGGAAAGTTACCCAGCGGTAACGCAGTGAGCACCGCTCTACCGCAGATGGCTGGGATGAGGTGGCGGCTAAGCGGTAAAGAGATGACAGGCAATGATAACGATACCACGATAATCCAGTGAGAGGATTAACAACTGGAGAGCAGTACCACAGGGAGAAGGAACGAAGGGCGCGGTGGAGAGGTAGAAGACAGAGATGAACAGCGAGTGGAAACCGTGATACCATGGGTGACTAGAGCGGGTGGTGCGGTAACAAGGTAAGAGGTGGCGGAGGAAACTGTGAGGCGTCAGTGAGAATTAATGCACAACCATAGGGGGCCCCGTCACAGACTGCGGTAACACGGTGGGAAGAGTAAACAGTGAATGGATACTTCACCGCAAAACTGTGAGAGGTGGACGTGGGGGCATGATAGAGTGGTGGAAGATGGGAACAAAGGCTGAGAAAGACGCCCGACACCACTGTACCGCGAGTGAACGGACTGAGAGGCACGGTAGCGCGGGAGATGGCTCGACGACAACAACAAAAGGATGTCTACGCAGGGGTGCGGTAAAGAGCTGAGGCGATGGTGCGAGAGAACCGTGAGGAGAAAGGAGAGCACAAGGAGGAGGAAAAAAAATTCACAGTTAGACTGAAAGATTTGAATAAACAAAATTAAAGCTTTCCCTTATCAAATAAAGATTTTTTTCTTTACTTAGACTGGATGATGTTAAACATATATATATATATATATATAAAAGAAAAGCAACGATTACTGTCGGCACGACAGTAAAGTATCTTGTGCAATATTTCCTGCAGATAGAGATATCAGTGGGATTGTAAAAGGAATAAAATCTCAAGAAAGAGCCCTCCTTCTAGTGCCAGAATGTGGATGCTAAAAATCTGCAAACAAAATCATCTCAAACAATTTCATGTTGTTAGCACAAAAGTTAGTTTAAAATAGCAAATTTAACATCCCTATGAGATATTCAATCATGTCTAAATATGCAACTAATGAGCATAAAAGCAGGTTAAACAGAAGCATATAAAAAACACGATTAAACCTTCATCCCATAATGGATTGGTGCCACCATTGTTGTGTAGTAAGTAGCCCTTTCCCAATCCTTGAACAAGCTAAATGATGGTATGAGTAAGATTAATTCTCAAATGAAGAGAATAACCTTGCATGAAGATGTGGATATTGAACTAAATTTGAGTATAGTAAGTCTACTCAAAATTATGGATGGATAATGAGGAGAGAAGCCTCCAATTTATAGATTTCTAAACTGGAAAAGAGAGTAAAATAGAGCAATGTGGGATCATTCAACATCCAATGGCCAAGTGCCATTTGTCAAGATGTGAATGGCTGAAGGTTGTGCACATTTTGGCCAAAGTGCCAATAAATGCAATTAGGTGGCTTTTCAAATTTGAGAAATGACATGTGAGAGGGAAAAAGGAATGAAATAAATGCCACTTGGCTCAATGCACAAGGACATGTAAGAGGAATGAATGCCTTGTTGGATGTACAAATCCACTTGGCCTTTTTGAATTCAAAAGAGGAATATTCTCTTTTTGATGCTTTGTGAGGGAAAATAGGAGAATTAATAAATCAAAGTAATTGATTTATTGTGCAAGTTGCATTCTCTAGAGGATTTTAGTGAGAGAGATTAAGTTAATCATGGATTTGATTAGCTTAATGAAGAATTAGGTGATGTGACAATTTAGACTTAGATTCAAGTCATAAATTGAGAGGAAATGATTTGATTTATTTAACCAAAGAGAATAATGTTAGATTAAATCAAACAAGGTTCAATTTAATGAGAAAACTTAGGGATTAATAAAATGATTTATTTAATTAAAAAAGGAATTACAGAAATAATTAAATAAAATTGATTTATTTAATTAACAGGAGATGAAGAGTGATGAATTTAATCAAATACAGATTGTTCGATTAATGACTAGCAAAAGAGATGATTCGGGATGAAATGGTGTTAATAGATCAGGATTTAATGTGTGAAACCGAATTGTACATTTTCCATGTCTACAATTAGAGAAAAGGAGTGTCTCCCCTGACTCAAGATGAGAGGCAATGCAAGAAATCAAGCCCCTACAAGAAAGCCACCAAATTGGACTGAATTTGTGAGGATCCCATAAATAGGCCACTCCGCCAGAGCTACCAAGTGCACCCACACATTAACATCGACCACGACCCCAAATATTTGAAGCCACACTCAATATACTATCAACGGATAATTTAGTCTCTTGAAGGAAGATCACATCAGGAGAATGAACATAAACAAAATCCCAAATAGCCTTTTGTCGAGGGATGCTATTCATACCCCTCACATTCCAAGAAAGCACAATCATTGTTGAGGTTGGGAGAATTGAGCATCAATATTCTTCACTGAACCAACCTCAACAAGTGTCTCACCAACAAGTTTCACCTTTTCTTGGTTTTTCTTTCTACCAACCTTAGAAGGTTTCTCAGGAACCCCCTTCTTGAGAGTTTTTTGATGCAAACACAAGATAGAGGGAGAAGCCTTATTTTTACCTATATCAAAACCACTTTTCTCCTCCATGATAACTCCACCAAAACCAAAGGAGCCCCCAGATTCACCAATCATCCCACCTGACTCCCCCACAACTGACACCAAAGAAATCAAAACAGATTCCAACTGAGGATCCTAAACACTAGAGTGATCCTTCCTGGAATCCATCGAAGGTTGCACAACTGGAAATTCTAGAGCACCAGATTCACCCTCCAAGAGAATGTCATTCGGGAACCCTTCCTCTTGGACTAACTTATCTAGAGCCTCAAATCTATTGAAAGTGTCCCCCTCTTGCCTATCCTTGAGAGATCTCTTTTGACCCCATCCTCAATTGTGAGACTTGACCAGAACAAAACCATCTTTATCCACTGTCTCCCCTTGCATGGGAGCTTTACCCTTTTCCATCTGTGGGTTAGATTGAGCATTCCCATTACTTGCACCCGCAACACCAGAAGCACAAGGGCACCTCCACTGTAGATGACCATACTCTCGACAAAATCGACATCGGAAAGGCAATGTCTCGTAATCCAAAGGTTGAGTCTAGGAGCTAGAACCAACAATCAAATCAATGGAGTCAGACAAATATTGACTCAAATAAATCTCAACACAAGCCCGTGCATAAGAGAAGATCTTCTTATCTAAATTTTGTTGAGAAGGGCCAATAGGTTTTCCCAACAACAAAGCAATTGACTGTAATATATCACTTCTCCAACACTCGAGCGACAGTCGAGGAAGAGAAACCCAAATTGTGACCCGAGAAGGTAGCTCTTTTGTTGAATTAAAGCCTGCATGCCATGGTTTTATGAATAGGCCAACCTAGTTATGAAAATAAGGTCCACCTTCAAATGCCCTATTCCGATCTGAAATACATGAAAAATCCACCAGAAAGAAGTTATTTGTTGCCAACAAAATCTCAAAGTCACCCTTCGGGTTCCACATCATTCGAATCCAGGTATCAAGAAATGGAAAAGAAACCCTCATCCCCATAAATTTGTAGATCAATACATGCTTGTTTTAGTATTTCAAATCATCTTCCACTGCCTCTGATTGAATCACCAACACTGGTCGAGTTTGAGCCCTCTCCAAGCACCCGTTTATCTTCTGTAGTTTAAAGGCACCAGTTTTAACCAAACCAACACCAGGAGAAGACAGATTAGGAATCCCATCACCAGCTTCTGCAAGACCCAAGATGGGTATACAAATGAGAGGGACCATGATAAAGAGGGAAAAATCCACACACAACGCCTAACAAGGCTGCAACAAGCACCACACAAGCAAAAATAGACCCCACACACCGCACCAAAAGAAGGAAACCCAAGCACAAAAAGAAACCAAAACGTAGCCTCCATGCTCTCAACCCAGTGCAGCCTTGAAGGTACACGCAACACACCCACACACAACACTCAAAATAGAAGGAAAATCACAACAACAAAAAGGAAAACACTCAACACGGATACCCCCCGAAAGCACCAAAAACCCACCCTACAATGCACACACACCTCCAAACACCTGATTCATTAAGAAAACCATTCATGCAAGAGGAAATACAGCCATGCAAGCTCGGCCTCAAAAACCTCACTCAGGCAAGCCCACACAACAACAAACGATCGCCATCTCCCAATACTTTACTCTTTCACGCGAATATCGTCCAAAGTGTTTATTAAACATTGATGGAGCGATTTTATATGACAAATCTTGGTATTTTCATTACTTCCTTATTTGGGTTCACTAGACTTCTAAGGGGATCTTCATTTTCTAACATAAGTATGCTTTTTATTTGATTCAATAATTTAATATTGTTGATCTTAAGCTTTCCCCCACACCATTTTAGTTAAGTGGTCTACTATCTACAAGTTTCTACTTTGTATCAATAATTGGTGGGTAGTATTTTGTGCTTTACCCATAATCATTCTAATATTTCTTTTACAAATGGATTGGCCTCTCATTGAACCCTCAAAAGACTCGGGAGATTCATTAGAAGGTATCTAAACATTCAAGGTATATTGGGGGCACATCATTTTTTGGTATTCACTATCACATCAAGAGCCTCTCGAATTGTGGGCTTTATTGACTTAGATTGGGATGGTGGTATTGATGATTAGAAGTCTACTTTTGATTTTTTCTTTTACCTTAGTTATAGTGTGTAATTAAATGGTCTTACAAGAAGAAGATAACTATTTCATTATCATTAATGGATGTTGAGTATTGAGGTACAATTTTAGCTATCTAGAAGGTTCATTGGATTTTATAGTTGATGATTGAGATTGGATTTCCTCTTGATCACCCCACAAATATTTGGTGTGATAATCAAAGGTCCATTCATATTTCATGTAACCCAATAGATTGATATCAATAGACTAAGAATATTGAGATACATATAGACTCCATCAAGTATCTCATCTTGGATGTTGCTCTTAGCTTGAAGTATTGATTGATACATTTTTTGTTCTTCCTTAAGTTATACTTTAGAGGTGTGTTGGTGTGAAAAGGTTTATTCCCTAAACAATTTTCTTTTAGGACCTATTCACACCTAGTTGTTAAATTTACTTAGGGTGCAATCAAGATACTTATATCTTTGTGTCTCATGTGATATAATTATAACACTTGTCATAATCCTATGTTTTTATATTATAAGCAAGGAAGAGCCCTAAACCCATTACAAAAATAGAAACATTGGCCACCAGACCAAACCAAATGAAGAAACAACAAGCAAAGAAGAAACTAATCAAGCTAAACCAAAGCTTGATCCAAACCTAGGAAACTTCATACCCAAGGGTTTGGCATGTGAAAGAGAGTCCATCTTAGGAAGATGCTTCTTCCTCCATTTCACAATTGTCCAAGAAGAGTCATCATCCAAATCTATATCCTTTAGACAAGAGGGAAGAGAGGCTACCTCAAAATTCCTATCTAATGCACTTTGAGTTTAAATAATTAGTATATTTTCTTTGTAGTAGATTATAAATGAGACATGTTAAATGTTTTGTAAATTATCTTTTTCTATAGCTTGAAATAAAAATTTATTTATATCATTTAGATAAATTAAAAATGATCAAGTACTTATTAAATAAGCAATTAAATGATTATAAGATGTATTTATTATACATGTTAATTGAATAAATAAGTCAATTTCTTATGTAATTGATATTTGGTAAAAATGTACATGATTCAAATAAAAACTATAAATCGCAATAAAAGGTCAAAATTAAAAAATTAAAGATGAAATCTATAGTTTAATTCCACATCATAGATTCATAGATAGCTAGATGATACTCCATAAAGTTAATTTAAAAATCATCACTAATTTTTGGCCCTAACAATTTTACAAAAGTTAATAACTCAAAATAGTGCCATTCACTTATTGAGAAATTTAGTAAATACTAAGTGTAGACACCTATTTCCAACCATCTCCTAACATCACCTAATACCATGTTGTATCCTAGTTGTAATTCATTCCTATTTCCTAGTCCCCTTTCAAATTCCCTTTTCATCACCATCCTTAATAAAATAATTATCTGCATTTAAGTTTCCTTTTTCATTAATAATTAAAAATATATTTTACTATCCATTTATCTATGTCCAAATAAATATAGTATCAATTTTCATAAAATATCACATTATTCCTTTGTAACCCCCTCATTATTGTATCACTATTTTTACCCTATGATGTCAAGATGAGAAAGTAATGAGATCAAGGATAACAACCTAAAAGGAGAGCCAATCTACCTTGGGCTTGGTTCTTTTTTTGCCTTAAAAATTGTTTGGATAGATATTCTTAATTAATTGACCTATTTAACTATGTAACCTAATATGGAAATATATTTTTTTCCGCATGGACAAAACTAAAAATTTATAAAATGAAGACAAATCTAAGAAAGATAGAATTTTGTGCACCTGTACTATAAATTTGGGGTTTAATTTGGAGGTCAAGGGCATTGGGTGCCCTTAACTAAGAAATGGCATCCTACTCCACAACTTTATGGTTTAAAACTTATAGATTTGCAATATGTTCTTTTTCTTTACAATTTTTTGTATTTGGATCTAAACTTGCAAAATCATAGCAAAGAGGGTAAAAGGGGCGACTATATATGATTTTATCTTCTTCAAACCCCCATTTTGGTACTTCTACCTCCATGAATGGCCGATTACTTGACTGATAAAATTTGTGTGATCCTAACCTTACATACGTATAAGGCTATAATGAGCTAAAAATGACAAAAACTCTACTCAAATATGTTAGAGAAGGATTCCTAAATTACATGAACAAGGTCAACCTAAGAGAAAGTCAAATACCTTTAGAAAAATCTAAACACATAAATACCTTGCTTAGGGAAGCAAATAGATCAAAGTTTGAAGATGAGAACACTCTAAAAAATTCATTAGATGCTTGAAAGACTCCAAAGCTATTTTCAAAAGCTAGATTCCATCATGTTCTTCCATTGGCATCAAACTCCAATCAATGTGCTAGCTTGAATAATTTTGAAATTTTCCTTGTAGATTTGTAAAAAGGATGTATTTTGGTAGAGTTCTTCCTTACTAATTGTTTCCTTTTTTAATTCAAGAAATAATAATTCTTGTATTTATATTGGAACATAGGAATAAAATAAAGGAGGCCAGCTCATTTAGTTTTAATTTTTGGGATTAATTTACCGCTAAGACTTAAATTTGAATTCACGTCTCTAAAATTGGAGATTGACAAAAATAGGAAATGAAATTTATTAATAAAAATACCTATACTAGGGTGGTGGACACCCCTTTATAGCTCTTTTGAACTCATTTAAATTTGATTTGGAAGTTTAGGGTCTACTTAATCAAGACTTATCCAAAAAATGAGCACTTGTTGAAGTCAATTTGATGATATTTGATTGATAAAGCATTTTCTAGGGTAGCATTGTAACATTCTTCTAGGTTGATAAGAAAGGTCAAGGCTAGGGAATTTCTAAAATGCATTGATGAAGAGGTTACTAAAGCAAGTTCCAACTAGAGCATGAAATTTTACCTTTATCTTAAAGGGAGTATATTTTATGGTGCTATATTTAGCTCCCATTTTAGCATCCATATGACACTACATGCATATGCAAGCTAAATTACTAAAAGTAAATCATATAAAAAAGGATACTCTAGTGTAGGAAAAAGTATCCCTTTTCACACTTAATTTGGGAATAATTAATATTAAAATGAACCTAATATTGCCTTTATTTGGTGTTGTAATGTGTTTTACACATTCACAATAAGTTTGGGGCCCTTTTGAACTAAATGGACCTAATTTTGCATTGCTTAGGGTGGTGTAAAGTGTATCTTTACACTTTCACATTAATCTAGGGATTTATTAATTAATTGGGCTTATTTATGCTTTAATTGACCCTATTTTTCATCCACAAGCCTTATTAATTGCATCTTTTCGTGGATAATCCTAACACTTATCAAATAACCAATCATAATTCAATGTTTTGGGTCATGTGTTCAAGATCTAGTGATCTGGGACTCATATACCACCTTGGGCATATGAGTCCCACCTAGGTCTTGGGACATGATTTCAAATTGCACATTAAACAAGACAATCCTAGAAATATGTGTCCTGAGTTTTAGCTATTGGGACTCATACACTACAACTGTTGTATGAGTCCCACTTTAACCAGGACCTATTTTGAATTCAATTCTTGGTGGGATTTTATTGTCTTATATTTGATGTCGGCTTGTAGTATTATAATTTTGGGAAATTTGGCATAAATAAGTATAAATACAAGGTTATTTTATATAGTTTCATCTTAGAAATTCATAAGCAATCAAGAGCACTTACACAAGATTTTACAAGAGAATTCAAGAGCATTCAAGAGTTTATTATCAAGCATTTCGGAGCTACATTTAAGAATCAAGAATCATGTCAAAGTCATCATGTGTCATGTTTTTTTTTTAACTAACATTTGTGATGTAGGTTTTTATGATTCAAGCAAGCATTCAAGTCAAGATCCATAACATACAATCAAGAGTCAAGATCTACATTCATGCTAGCCATTGCATATAAGATTACAACCCTTATGTCAAGGGTTTGGTGAATTGCAACATAACATATTTGTTCATTCATCATTCCTCCATTCTATTTCTATTCATTTGAAGGTTTGATTACCAAAATGAGGTTTGACCAAGGAAAACCCATACCCACTAACAAAACAAAATTTTTCCCTCTTTGATGTGTGATTTGAAAATCTAGGTTGAAGATCCATTAAAGAGAAAGATTTGAGAAAGTTGTCAAAGTTACCATCTACATTGTAAGATAACGAAAAGTCACCTATAGGTCAGAATTTAAAGTTTCAGACTCGAAGATCGGAAAGGAGAGAAGCTATAGGAGATCACTAGATGATATCAGAGTTTTAGATCAACCCTAATACTAGGACTAAATCACCACTTGTGGCATATGAGTCCCAATATACTAGATTTTAAGCATTTTATGTAGATCCTGGTTTAGCAGTTCTAGATTTTGGTTTTGACCTGAAACCCTAAACTGGGACTAAATCGTCCCTACTGGCGTATGAGTCTCAGTATGATTTAAAAGTCATATTTTCAAGATTTTAGAGATTATTAAAAGCATCTTCAATTTTCCAAGTTCCCCTCTGTCCTTTCTTAGTTCATTATTCTAATTTTTAGTTTCATATCTTAAGTTGTATAGTTAGGATTGCGTATCATTTGTATTTTCTTCTTTCCAAGCCTTTGCTTGGTGGTGAACCCCCCTTCATCTTTAATCACACCTAAGGAAAAAATCTTAACCATCCAACCCTTCCCTCAATCAAGATAATTGGTTTACTTTTATGAAACATAAGTGAAACAGGTGGAGGAATCCCAATTCCCCTTTAGTTCCATCTCTCAAAAGTTGGAGCACTATTTCTAAGGTTTCAGATACCCAAAAGGATATTGTAGATGATGTAGAATATTCACCAAGAAAGAGAATGAAGCCCCCATTGTAGTAATATATAAACCATAGCACTAGGAATTGCATCTTGCAAAACTAATTCATTAAAAGTTCTTAAACCATCCCGCACATACAAAAAAGTGTGTTATTCCAATACTTCTAAGGAGAATTAAATTTGAGGGTAGATGTATGTCCCCCAATTTTTGCTTGCTTTGTGGAGGTGGAAATAGGGTAGCTATCTCACCACATCGAACTATTTAGGTTTTTGATGAAAATTCCTTTGGTAGATTCATGGTAGAATAACATCAAGTACCAACAAACATACAAAATAAAAGAGGGAAGAACCATGATTCTAATGCAACATATGGCACAAAAATAAAAGTTTGCAATCTCAAGTTACGTTGATTTTAAGATAGAAAAATATAAGTGATGTATTACTTATTAGTGTAAATTGGATCATTATCATATCTAGTTAGATAATCACCTTTTTAGGATTGACCTATTTATACCTAGCTTAAGTTTACTTAGGTTTCTTTTTCTTTTTTCTCACTTCATATGGTTGAGAAATATCTCCACATGACTTGAGACACTTATTGACACTTACTCACACACTTGTCAAGTGAGGTCACAAGTGTTCCACCTTTGGAGGGGTAGTCGAAATTTCATGAGCCTATCTTCTAACCTCCTCATCCTTGCCTATAAACGGGTGATCCCACAATACTGGTTTACAATTTTTGAGCAAACTGGACACTAAATTGATTTTTTAAAACTAAATATTCACTTTCGGGCTCCTCTAGCGGCTAAACCGTGAGGAATTTTAAGATGATGCAAACTAGTGATTTGTGACGTTTTGTCTATAGATTCTAAATATATTTTTTTCAAAAAATTTGGAATTATATTGCATTTCTTTTTCCATCTCCTTCGAAAACTAGTTTTCTTTTTAAAACAACATTTTTAAGGAGTGACACTCACTGTATACAACATAACTTTTTTTGTATGAAGGATTATTTTTTATTTTTATTTTTAATTTAGATTTGTAACTATGATATCTAACACTTTCATTTGGTTTCATAGTGTTTTAATTAAATATTTTTTCCTTAATCAAGTTTCGAAGTCAAACCAATTACAATTGAAACATAGGTGGACTATATACAACATAATTTTTTTTGTATGTATCGAAATTCAATTTTTATTTTTAATGGATCAAGGAAATCAATACCCAACCTGAACATATTTTTTAAATTTTATTTTGATAATACGCTATTTTTCCACATGTGCAAAACAAAGAGTTTGATTTTTGATAAAAATCTATGTTTAATAAAACTAAAAAACCATATAAATAATAAAACCAAAAAATATTAAAATTATATTCATTGGATAGCTCAATCTGAGGAATACCATGATCATTTTAAATAAATTTCAATTGAATTCATTTGATCCCCCAAAAGGTAAATTAAAAGTGATTTTTTATCAGTATTTTGATATGTGTAAAGGGGACTATGTTATAGGTATGATTTAAAACTAGCGGGGTTCTATCCAAGGAGGTTTGATCTAAGGTAGTTTGATCAAACCCTCTTCAATTGAAATCCTTAAAATATAACTTTTTAAGGCTTAAATCATTATATTTTCTAAAAATATGTGATTTCAGCAAAAATCAGAATCTCCCAAAAATTTTAAACCAGCTTTGTGGGATCACCCATATACAAGGCTTTATCATTGTGTTTATACACTCTTCATTAATATATTTTATATGCATAATATTGTGCATATTTTATTCACTTGTTGAAGTTGTTTCTTGCTCTTTGATCTTGGCATTCTCCAACATGTTATCAAAGTTGTGAGAGAACATTCCTTCATGTATCGAGGTCACTCCCACATATATCCCTATCAATAGATAATTATAGAGCCAAACGAATGCCTCCATCACATCTATAAGGCTAGAGAAATTAAAAAAATACCCTTTGTTTCATTAATTTTGGTAATTTCCATTTTTCGCACTTTTTTGGCCATTGTGCCTATTTTCAAAAAGTTGTAGAAAAGTGAATTTTTTTAGCAAAGGGTCATTTTTCCCTCTACAAATATACTTTTCAGGGTAGATATTTGCATTTTGTATAGATTATTGGCTATTTCAACCTATTGTACAAAATTTTGGACTATTTGACCTATTGTTGCAAGAAACTTTGTTGTTGTTTGTGACCTTCAAAGGATTGTTTGCAAAATTCCCCATTATATAGGTATTTGGAGGATTTAATTTGGTTTACATATCACAATGTGCATCTGTTATCACCTCCATGTATTTTGAGGGCATCATTATTTTAATTTCAAGATTGTTTGCAGAGTTTGAAAGCGATTTGTTTTGTGTTTTTTACACCAAATTTCATGTAGGTAACTTTGTATTCTTTGTTGGTCATGCCATACTATTGGTTGCATCCAAAATTTAGGCTCATAAAAGGTGAAACCACAATACCATGCCATTTGACATTCAACATCCCATTATGCCTGCAAAATTCTCCTCTAAAGAGTCGTGCGCATATTTTCTTTGCTACCAATCACCTAAACTACATGTCAACAACTTTACCATCCACCTTAGTCTCAAATTGACCCAGACATTCTCCATTCATTCTTCTCATTTAAGTTCATCATGGTGTGAAATAAGGAGTATCACTTGTGCGTGATGACATGTCTTGAGGTACAACATACTTATTTGCAACTTCCATTTGATTTGGGTGCTTCGTTAGTTGTTGCCACATCTCCTCCCACACAACCTACATTGAAAACAAAACCTCTCATTTTTGGGTGCCACATTGGACACCAATAGAGGAGTATTATGTGAAGGATGGATAAGACACAGTCTTCCACACTCTACTCTCTATTTCACTTAGCTCACCATTAACCAACTTCCACAATCAATATATAGCCTCCATCGGGCCAAAAATTGGCATGTACTCTTGCACACTACTTCAACATTCAAGATGCTCTTGGAGAATCTACTAGATCCATCGGCCTCCACACCTTACAAATATGTGTTGAAGAATACACATTTGAAGTTGTAACAATAGTGGATTCGTTATTGGACAGTGTATAAGAAATAAAGGCGACCTCGTGTAGCTCAACCTCCTCAAATCCCCATTTGAATCGGTCAAAAGACCTCAACACTTGGCAAGAATGAATGAAAGAAATAAATATTTTAATGACATTCACAAGACTAAACAGTCTATGGGACCAAAAGAAACGTACTTAATTTGTCTTCATGCTCTTTTCCAAGTCACCCAACGCCTGGTAGACTCGAACTCACCTCGTACTATCTATGTATTCAACAGAATGTTCACACATTTGACTGTATTTATTAATTAATTGAACATAAAAAAATGAATGCATTTTGAATTTTCAATTTATTGATAAATAAGGTCAAATGTGTGTTTTGTTGGTTGAGTAGAATTTGTCATCTTGGCACTAGGAAAATTCATCGCCAACAATTCACCATGGGAAAATTCACTGCCATGAAAAATTCACCTCAAGTAAAATTCACCATCAGTAATTCATTGCCACGAAAAATTAACCGCATTAAAATTAACCGATTAATTTTCCACAGCGGTGAATTGCTGGTGGTGAAATTTACTTGTGGTGAATTTGTCATGGCGGTGAATTTTCCGTTGGTGAATTGCTAGTGGTGAATTTTTCGTGTGCCCATTGTCTCACCCCACTCATCCTTTTTGCCTGCAATCACCTAACTACTTGGTCAACTCACCTCCTTAAATGACTTTTTAGCAACATATAATGTTTTTTTGAATTGTTCAAGCTATCAAAATTAAGCTTGTGTTTTTTAATTAAACTGGTATAATATTATATAAGGGTTTTTTTATTTTTTGCATAACTTGCAAATGGGGGGGGGGTGTTTTTTTGAGTGTGAATAGTTGTTTGAAAGATAGTCCCAGTGTCGACATTTAAACATCAAGACATTTTCTATTCATTGTTGAACAAGACATCGATGAGAAAAAAATTAAAATTCCAATAAGGGAAAATGATAGAATTGGGTTCATAAGAGAGGCATGTGAGAGAGATGAATTATAATGACCTAATATGAGTAAGAGAAAGTGGAAGTTGAAGAAAAGGAATGTTGGGATGGAGAAGTTTGAAATTATAATATAGAACATGGAAAAAGGTTAGACTTAGGAAAAAAGGTTGTCTGGACAAGAAACTTTGAAACTCTTAAATTATGTCAACCTATAAACCCTTAGATATATATGACTAGAAAACATCCCACAATCAGAATTGTTTGTACCTTTGGGTGAAACCAAATAAGTGGTGAACACTTTTGTGGAGCAAGGGAAAAGTGATTTTTTTCCCTCTACACAAAGTGAAGGGGTTCGGCTGAACCAAATTGTTCGACCGAACCTTTAACATGGTTCGGTTGAACCACAGGGTTTGACTGAACCCTATGTTCACTCGAACCCCATTGACATGTGAGTAGAAATATTAAAATAAATGGGTTCAAGCAAACTAGGGTTCAGTCGAACCCCCTTAATACGGATTTAAAAAAAAAAACCTGTCATTTTCCCAGATCCCCTAAATTTCCCTCATTATTTTAAAGGGGTTCTAGCGAACTAGGTTCAGCTGAACCTCTGTTCGGCTAAGAGGTTCAGCCGAACCCCTTTAAGAGGTTCGAACACCCTTCTTCCCCTATCTCTTCAAAAAATTGTCTTTCGAAGCTCAATTTGAAAATGAAATTGCAGAAAAATTCAAAAACCCAACTAGATAATGATAGTCCTCAGAATGAGCTATCCATCGAATATAATTTTAATATGATTTGGTTTTATTATGTATTTTAGTTTTTAGTTTTATTAAACATAGGTTTTTCACTGAAAATCAAAATCTCTGGTCTGCACATGTGGAAAAATAGCAGATTATCAAAATTAAAATTTTAAAAATATGTTAAGACTGGGTATTGATGTGCTTGATCCATTAAAAAAAATAAAAATGAATTTTGATTCATACAGAAAAAGTTATGTTGTATATAGTCCGCCTATGTCTGAATTGCAATTGGTTTGACTTTGAAACTTGATTAAGGAAAAAATATTCAATAAAAAACTATGAGACCAAATGAAAGTGCTAGATATCGTAGTGACAAATCTAAATTTGAAAAAAATAGAATTTTATCCTTCATACAAAAAAAGTTATGTTGTATACGGTGAGTGTCACTTTTAAAAAATGTTATTTTCTAAAAAAATTCCAGTTTTCGTGGGAGATGGAAAAAATAGTGCAATCCGATTCCAAAATATTTGAAAAAAATATTTTTAGAATCTAAAAACAAAATGTGATGAGACTCTAGTTTGCATCATTTTCAAATTCCTCATAGTTTAACCGTTACAAAAGCCCGAAAGTGAATATTTAGTTAAAAGTAATAATTGTAGTGTCCAGTTTGCCCAAAAATTGTAAACCACTATTGTGGGATCACCCCTTTATAGCTTCTAGTACATTGGTAGGCACCTAGGGGATGATAGAGAATCATGCTTAGGCCTTGCCCTAGCTCATTGAAAATAGGAATTGACCTTTGGTTTCACAAACACAAATCAATTAAAATGTGACATTACAATATTTCCATTTTGTGTGCTAGGAATAGAAAAATAGTCTTTAAAAGAAAGATCCAGATTCATAAAGAAAGTGTAAAGAAAAATAGAATAATGAAATTGTCACAAATTTCTACTCTTCAATTATAATCTAAAATCACTAATATATAAGATGACATCATCTAAGTACATTTAATTATCAAGTATGAATTTTATATGTAGAGAAGCATATGTAGGTTCATCACAATCATCATGTAAAATTTCTTAACTAAATTGGCTCATAATTTCATTATGTAATGAATTAGAATATAATTGCAACATCACAATCATCAATATCAAGAGATAAATATATATCATCATAAATTATGATATTATCATGGGATGTATGAATAAATAAAACATGAGATGTAAAATATTGGTCATCATGAATCACAACATAGTGTATGAAAATAGATATGACATATAAGAAGCATGACTCTATGGATGTAGGGGTATCGTGGTATGTGGAAGAATTATCATCATGAAGTGTAACTAATGGCATGAATAGGTAAAGGAGGTAGAACCACATCATCTATATTCATTGGACAAGGTATATATCACACTTGGGTAAAACCTCATTAAGCATGCAATTATCACTATCACAATCCACAAGATTAGCATTAAGATCATGGATAAATGGCATACACGTATCTAATACAAAAGAATGATCATTAACCAATTACATTGAGGAAAACAAATATATGACACATGGTAGAACAAAATATCCATGGACACATTCTTAGATCCTTAACATAATATGTTAGGAGAGAATAAGGATGGAAGGATGATGTGTTATAAAATATATGAATACTTAAAAATCTAAAATATATACAACGTATATCTACCAAAAAAGTGACCTACAAGGAGTCCTATAGGAAGAATATCCAAGGGCGGGAAGGTGGAATGAAATATGTATAGTAAAATATGTACCTGATCTCTAATCAAAGAATAATAAGCAAATGTAAAAAAATGAATCCAAACCCTAGAAAACCATAAAATGAAAAATAATTTTACAATATAAAAAATATTAAAAAATGAAAAAATATATTATATTCATTTAAAATAAATAAATTATATTTTACCTAAAAAATTGCAAGCTCTCAACCAAAAAAATGTGTATATGTATTTTTTCCATTTCATTGTTAAGAATTAGATAAAAAAAATTAAGAGTTAGATTTTAGGCAAAATTGTTTCAACCAAAAATGTTTCAATTGAAGCAATTTTGACCAAAAAAATGTTTCAACCAAAGCAATTTTGACCGAAATTGCTTATGTGTTGGTAAGCTCCTCCCTCTCCACCCATGCATTTCAACAATTTGAAGAAACTTTCTTCACTTCAATATTTCTACAATCTAGTTGTATTTCTTTTAAAATTCAAAAATATTCTTTTGTAGAATTTACACTGAATCTATATATATATATTATAATCAAACATGAGACTAATTGGAAAGAAGTGGTAAAAACATGAGAAGAAAAGAAAATAAATTAATTAATAAAAAAGAAAAATAGTTGCATAGAGCAACTGATAGAGGTTTAATAAATTTATTGATTGCTATAGAGTGACTGAACTGTTTTTTTAGAAGATGGCGAAGATGCGAAAAAACGCAGGTGAAGCGAAAGATGAAGAGCCAATTTCGGATCAGGAGAGGCGCCAAACGGATGAGAAGTCTAATCATTCCAGTTTTGCCTCCAGCCACTCAGTCCTCACAACCATCGACCTGACAGAGGAAGTGGCATTTTTAGAAGATTTGGCCGTCATTGCTAGGGTTATTGGGCCCAGACAAGACCGAGGTTCTTTGCGATCATGGATCACTGCGAATTGGCGGGCTGTAGAAATGGTAAAGTTCCTTCCGAAGGGCTTCTTTTTGACAGTGTTTCAATTGCTGGAGGTCAGGGATGAAGTGCTGGAACATGGGCTATGGAAGTTTCAAGATTCCCCTATCACATGCAGAAATGGACCTCGAATTTCAATGCAGCAAAACACGATCCCTACGATCGGCCTGTCTGGATAAGATTATATAACCTCCCATTGGAGTACTGGACTGAGGATAGTTTGGTAAAGATCGGCAGAACACTCGACACACTGGCGAATGCGGATGTGGAAATTATAGATGGAGACTCCTACATCTATGCCAGGCTGATGATCGCGGTGGTGCGAAAGATTCTGAAAGAAATTATCCTCTACGTTATGGGTGAACTCTAGATCCAGTCGATGGAGGTTGAGGAAGATAAACACTACTGCCTGAGATGCCTGAGTCGAAGCCATTCAGTGGAGAAATGCTCACGAAAGCCAAAGACAAGGAAATTTTGGAAACCTAAGGTGTCTGGCCTGATGCCCTCTCCTCTGCCCAACCCTATTTCGATGGAGATCATGTCTTTTGTTGCATCGAGAAAATTTGGTCCCCCTCCTCAGGTGGAGGTGGCTTCGACTCCCTGTGTCCCGCCTAGCAGGGCGACGTGTAATGTCGGGGTGGAGGATACAATTGATGATGTGCTAGGGTTGTTAGCAGATGACGCTCCTGTGTCGGGACCAGAGGATTCCCTGGAGGATGACGACGCTGCTTTGGAGGCCGACGGGCTAGACATAACCGAGCCAAGGTGCATCCGCCAATCGACATCCAATCTGTTAGGCAAGGTCAAAATTGGAAGAGGGCGCAATATTTCCAGGCAGAAGCAGGAAGAAGAATCGAGGGAGAAAGGTCTTACTAGTGTTGCAAAAAAATTCACATCCAAGGGAGCAAGTGCCTCCCTTGGACAGCCATGAGGATCCTTACCTGGAACGTCAGGGGTCTATCAACCCCTGACAAGCGACGATTAGTTAAGGGTCATCTTGAATGAATTAAGGCATATGTAATTTTACTACAAGAAACAAAAATAAGTTCTCAAGAAGGCATGAAGTTTATAAACTATTGTAGGCTCTGGAAAGGTTTTTTCTCTGATGCCTCTGGCTCCTCGGGGGTCAGGAGGTTATCTGGTCCTCCATCTCTACGGATTTCCAAGTTTTGGAAAGTAAAGCAAATTGGATCTTAGGGTTGGTTAAATGTCACCTAAGCGATGGATCATTTCCGATGTTCAACATATATGGCCCGACTTGAATGGAGGATAAAGCTAGGGTCCGGAATGAAATCCTATCTTGAGCAGGTCAAATCTCAAGGAAATGTTAGTCGTTGGCGGCGACTTCGATGCTATTCTGAACCTGGATGAGAAGAGTGGGGGTCTTCAAAAAGCAAACAAATCTACGACGGTATTTTAGGGAGTTCATGGTGGCCATCCTAGTGATTGATTGCCCTCCAAGGGACGGTTTATTTACTTGGACCAACCGTAGATCATGATTCACTAACATTGCAGAACGGCTTGACCGTTATCTCCTAGACGTTGGGTGGCAAGGAGACAACTTCAACTGCTCTACCAGCATCCGTTCTTGGCGGGCCATTTGGAGAATTGGTGGCTGGAAGTAGCTCGGCTTAGAGGTACTCCAAGTTTTAAGCTGGTGAGGAAGCTTGGGCATCTAAAAAATAAACTCAGAGAATGGAACAGAACAAGTTTTGGCGACATCTTTGCCGAAAAATTGAAGGTGGAAGCAGATCTAGAAGCCTTTATCGAGCAGGTAATTCGTTTTGGAATGTCTGCAACAAAATTTGCTAAAGAAAAGTCTCTTAATGCCTGGTACGCCAAGTTGCTTGCTAGGTAAGAACTGTATTGGAAGGATAAATCTCGAGAAGCATGGCTCAAGGAGGGGGATCTAAATACAAAATTCTTTCATGCCGCATCGAAATCAAGACGTTTGAAGAACCGGGTAACAAGCATCAAGCTGTCAGATGGGAAGACTATGGATAATCGAGAAGAGCTGGAAGCTGCGGCGGTGATTTTCTTTGATACTTTGCTGAACAATAGAAGTGATCCCCATGCCTGGGATGCAAAGATTCTGGACTGCATCCCTAAACTTGTCGGGGATTCAAAAAATAGGATGCTTCTGGAACCTTTTTCTTTAGAAGAAGTTAGACGGGCGGTGTTTGATTTGTGCCTTGATAAATCCCCGGGTCCAGATGGCTTCCCGGTGCTGTTCTTTCAGAAAGGTTGGAGTTTTTTTGGCAAATGAAGTTTGGGAATTCGTAGAAGACTTCAAGAAGAAGAAGAGATTCGTGAAGGATATAAATAGCACGGTGATTGCACTTATCCCAAAAAAAGCAAGTCTGCACATCTTACACTTGTTACATGCCTATATCCTTATGCAATTCCATCTATAAAATTCTGTCCAAATCTCTGTCAAACAGACAAAAAAAAGTGTTGGGATCGATCATCTCTGGTGAACAAAATGGGTTACCTCAGGGCGGGAGATAAATGACAACATCATTATCACAACAGAGACTATCCACACCATGTCTAAAGATAAGATTCGGGGTATGATGCTAAAGCTGGATGTCAACAAAGCATACGACAAGGTGAATTGGAGCTTCGTGATCACAGTGATGAGACGCTTCAGCTTTCTGGAGGACTGTCTGCAGATGATCCACTTCTTAATATCTACCCCTAGGTAGTCTATCTCGCTCAACGGCTCTTTATGTGGATTTTTTGGAGTATCAAATGGTCTTCGGCAAGGTGACCCTATATCGCCCTCCCTCTTTGTCATCATGGCCGAAGCAATGAGTAGATTTTTTGGAAGCCTAATGGATAAGAAGGTTTGGCGGGGGATCACAGTTGCTCCCGGCATCGGCCCAACTTGCCACGTCCTATTCGCTAATGATACATTCCTCTTTGAAGAAGCCATGTTAAGGGAGGTGGAGGTGATAAAATATGCTCTACATAAGTATATTACCTTGTCGGGTCAATTCCTGAACAAGGAAAAGTCTGTGATGGTTTTCTTCAATACCAAAAAAGCCATCCAAAAAAGGATTGCTCAGTGCCTAGGTTTTACAATCTCTGACCTCTCGGTAAAACACCTTGAGGTACCCCTGTTCACAGGTGCTTGCAGATCTTCTCTTTGGGGGGAGCTGTTGGAGCACTGCCACAAAAAAGTTGGTGCTTGGAAATTGAAATGGATTTCATTCACAGGACGCATCCGAATGATAAAATTTGTTCTCTTTGCTTTACCTGTCTATGCTATGTCTTGCTTTAAACTCTTGGGTAAAATAATTTTATGTCCGGAAGGCTTCCTCAAAAGATTTCTTTGGGAAGGCGCAAAGGAGGTTAAGCGGATTCCCCTAATTATTTGAGAAACAGCGTGCCAGAGCAGAACCGGTGGGGGTGCAGGTCTGAGAAAACTAGAACTGATGAACCAGGCTCTGGGCGCTAAGTTGTGCTGGAAATTAGTCAAGGAACCAGATAGAAGGTGGTGTCAGATTCTTCAGAAAAAATATCTCAACGCGGATGACCCCAATAGGCTCCTCACGATCGCAAACTCAAGTGGTAGCTCAGCGGTTTGGAAGCTTATCTGGGAAAGCAGACCAATCATTACTGAGCATATATCTTGGAAGATTGGGAGCAACAAGATTGCAGACTTTTAGTTCAACTCCTGGAATGGACACATCCCTCTAATTAAGGAAGTCGGTGGTGGTGGGGAGTGCGTAAGTTCTGTGCGTGATCAATTCGGTCAGAGGGTGGCAGACTATGCTCGTCCAAGGGCAGATGGTAAGTGTGATTGGTTGCCCTTTGATGTGTCTCTTGTCCCATTGGATCTCTGCCAAAGGATTTCAGACGCCTTAAACAAAAGGAGATTAAGACACACCAAGGAGGTCAATGAAATTATTTGGTGTGGCACCCGATCTGGTAATTACTCGGTTAAATTAGGATATAGAATCCAAGAGGTGCAAAATAATATTGGTACGTGGTCGGTAACGTTATGCTGGAACTCAAACATCCCTCCAAAAGCTGGTGCTTTCCTTTGGGCTGCCCTTCATAAGCGGATCCTTACTGGCGATCGTTTGGCAACATATGGAATTCATGGTCCCTCAGTTTGTGTTCATTGTTGGAGCTGTGGGGAATTGACTGACCATTTACTTTTTTCGTCCACATTCGCTTCAAAGTGCTGGGACTGGTTGATGAGCATGTTGGGCTGGGAAGGCCCAAGGCAACTGGATCTTCTCGCGTTCCTTCAAGGTTGGTCGATTAGGAAAAGGAAAGATCTATGGGGCGACGTCTGGATTTCCTCCCCCTCAATGGTTGCGTGGCACGTCTGGAAAGAACGGAACCGAAGAATCTTCAATGGTCGATCGTTGGAAATAGATAAAGTAATCAAGAAGACTAAACAGGGAATCTACGAACTTGCAAACGCTAAATGCCATGTAAATTCCAAAATGGAATTTACGAACTGGCACAATCAGTTCCAGAGGGTCTGGAAAAAACTCAAGCCGTCGAGGTTCGACCCAATCAAGAAAAACAATTGGCGGGCTTTGGCTCATTGGTTGTTGCTTACGCCTGGATGTCACAAATTAAACTTTGATGGGACTACCAAGGGCAACCTCGAGGAGGTCGAGTCCGGTTGTCTGATCAAAAACACTAAAGGAGAATATGGAACACAAGAAGATGTTGCTTCTCTTTTCCTGGTGTCTGTCCCGGACTGGGGTGGAATAGAAAGACTATTTAGTAGATTTCTTCTCCTATCTTGATGGGAATCCTGGGCAGATCGCCCAAATTGTAACTAATAGGCTCGTAGCATTTGTTGTCAGGGTTGGATACCTCTTTCCCTGTCTGGTTGGCCCTACTTGGCTGCATTCTTATCTGTAAAGCAACACACAACACACTATAGGAGAGAATTTTCTCCAAGAGAATAGTATTTTTTAAATGATAATTTAAAGAATAATTTAATTTGATATTGTATGAAAGTTATGTCATTTTGATTAAGTTTGAATTTTAAAAATTATTGAAAAATAATATTCATCTAATTTTGTTTCCATACACTAAATTTTCAAGTTATATAAGGAGGCGGAAAAATAAATAAAATTCTTTTTTTTTTTGTAATTCCCATTAATCTCATTTTTTCAAAATTTTCAACAATTAAAATTCTTCTCATAAATTAATTAAAAATATATACAACTATTTTTTTAAATTACAAAAATTATAAAGATAAAATAAATCAAGAGTTCTACATTTCATTAGTTTATATAATTTTAAATTGAACAAAACATAATGTCTTTTAGATAATCTTAGTTTGGAAAAACTATATTTGTGTTAGTCATTTTCTTTATAAAAATATGACATAGTTATGAATTTTTACCCCATATTTTACTAACAAAACTAATTATGAAGTGTGGTTAGGTAAGAAACCTTTTTGTTTCATATTTAAGAGTATTCAAAGTTGTAAGGCTTATTTTGGACCTTAGGTGACTAATCATCACAAATAAAATATAAGATAAATATTTAATGATAATTACATGATGCATGGATTCAATGCATTACATAATATATACTATGGGAAAACCCTTTTGAATAAAAACTCCATAAAACATCATTTAAATATAAAACACTTACAAAATTATATATAAAATTATAGATTAAACTTGGGGATATTACTTCTCCTCATTTCCACATGGCCAATAATACCTCTTGTGCATAGTGATAGACTTCACTATATATCTCCTAAGTATCTCACCTCTCAATAAGAGAGAGAATCCTTAAATATAGAAGGTGCATGAAAAAAACACTTGAAGAGGTATTATTAAAACCTATTCAAAACCTATTATTTATAGATGATGAATAATCTAATATTTATTAGATTATTAATTATTTAAATGGTATATACTTTATAAATCATATTTAATGCATAAGATTTTATAACCTTACACTAGAACAACATATAAATATTATAAAGGTATAGCCCCTAATGACATTATGTTCTAACACTTCCTTTTAATGTTAATAGGGGAATCACCTATCAATTTCTATAAAAGAAAACATAAAGTATCCTAGTATTGTAGATATTTTTATAATGATAAACAAAGACACAATTGTGTCAAAATGAAGATCATGTATTATAAACTACATGAAAGTCATCTTGACACAATTTATAATCCTAATGTTTTTAAAATGAGGCTTTACACAAGGTCTTATAAAAAATTATTAGAGCTTGAAACTCCTCAAACTAGCATCCCCTAGAGTCATTACATAGAGCTTGTAGATATTGCATGATGCAATGCTTTTACAGGTGGAAGATTTATAAAGAGAATAATTTACAATATATGGGTAAGTGCACCAAGATGGTTCCCAAAAAGGGGACTTAAGTGGACAGTTTTTTCTAAAATTAGGAAATACTGACCTTGGACGTGAAATTGAGGATACTTACACTCAAAATTTTGAAATGGAACAAAAAAAAAGATTCAAGTTCTCTGAGTCTACTTTCTAAACTACTAATTTATTTTGAAAATGGATGAAATTAAGGGGTTCAAATGAGGGACGTACACAAATTGGTGTTGTTTTTGTCAGAAAAACATAGCATAGCAACTCTTGTACGACCCTCGTACGGTGAAATTTTTTTTAGTATTTTTAAAATCACAGCGGTCAAAAGTTAGCTAACGGTATGTAGTTGATGCACGATTTTTCTGATAATTTTTTAATGAATATTTAATTTTTTACTAATTTTCGAAGTGAAAATTTCCTGAAAAATAGAATTTTGGCCGTGCTACCCCTACAAATTTTGGAAACTAATTGAATTTATTTTTTAAATTTTGTAGAATGGAGTCTAGTTTCTAAAAAAATAATTTATTTGAAAAATCGACTAACGGTTAATTTATAATGAAAAAGTTACCAAACACTGCTTTTTGGCAAAAAAAAGACATACAAATAAAATAAATTATGGATGAAAGGCTTAATATTTTCAGAAAGTGAAAAAAATTACATTTTTGTATAGCTAAGAGAGAACCCAACATTACCCATGTGCTTGATTTTTTTGATATTGAACCACGTGCAATCCTGATGGTGAGCACGAACTCGATTATGTGAAATATGGAAGATTTTTTATAAACACATCTCTGGTCATTGGGAATGCCCTCCAAGCCTTTGGGTTGGTATTCCAAGGCAAATACCAAGCCTAAGGCTCGAGAATTCCCAAAGCAAGATATAACGCGCTTGTGTTATATCGTGCTCGCGTTATATCTTAGTTTTGATGTGTTTTGTGAATGCATTTTTTGTGTTTTGTAAATGCATTGACAAAACGCAAGCGCGTTATAACGTGCTCGCGTTTTGGTGTACATTGAATTTCATTTTTTCTTTTTTACGCGTTATTGTTTAAAATTTCAAAAATTACGTGCATTTGGAGTTCAAAAATGTGCATTTTTTGAAATAAAAAAAACATTTTCAAAACGCGAGCGCGTAGTTTTGGTCTACATTGAAAATATTTTCTTCTCTTTTTCTTGTCTTTTTTTTCTTGTTATCTTTTATGGAAAGTATATACATGAAATAAACCTTTAAGTTGACATTTATATATGGACATTTACTTTCTTATACTTTAAATTATATTTCATGTATATACTTTCAGGATGTTTGAGAGTGGTTTCAGATCTCTAGGAGTTATAATGCAAATTCTAGTTTTTGGAAGATCTTTAAAATTTCAGACTTAGTCAAATTTCAATAATCAGCATGTCAAATTTCAGCAATCAGGAGGTTAGATTTTAGTAGTCAACAAGTTCTATCATCTTTCTCTCTCACTCTCTCCTTCTCCCTACTCTTTATCTCTCCACTCCCTCTCTCTCTCCTTTCCTCCCTCTCTCCCCTCTATCTCTTCTATTTTTTGGAAGATCTCACAAATTTCAAACTTAGTCAAATTTCAATAATCAGGAGGTCAAATTTCAGTAATCAAAAAATTGTATTATTTCTCTCTCTATCTCACTCCTTTTTATCTCATACACTCTAGACCTCTCTCTCACTATCTCTATCCCTTTTTCTGACTCTCTCTCCCTTGATCTCAAGAAATCTCTCTCTCCTTTTCCCTCTAATTCTCTCTACCTCACTTATCTCTCCCTCTCCCCCACCTTCCCTCTCTACTTGTCTCTATCTCCTTCCCCCCTCTCTCTCTCTACCTACCTACCTCTCCCTCCATCACGCCCTACCACTCTCTCTATTTCTCTCTAGCTAACCTCTCTCTCACCTCCCTCTTTCTCCCTCCATACTTATCTCTCCCTCTCTTCTTCCCTATCTACTCTCTATCTCCCATCTCTCTTTACCTACCTCTACATCCATCAAACCTTACCACTCTCTCTACACCTCTCTCCCTCCCTCCCTCATTCCCTCTCTACTTCTCTCTATCTCACCTCTCTCTACCTCTCCTTCCATCCCTATTTATCTTTATCTCCTCTCTCCCTCTCTCTACCTACCTCTCCTTCAAACACTATTTATCTATATCTCACCTCTCTCTCCCTCACTACATCTCTCTCCCTCTCTCCCTCCCTCTCTACATATATATCCCCTCTCCCTCTCTACCTAGCTCTCCATCCATCACAACCTACCACTCTCTCTCCATTACTCTCTATCTAACCTCCCACTCTCTCCATCCATACCTCTCCCTCTCCTTCCCTCTCTACTCTCTACCTCCCTAATACTTCTCTACCTAATTCTCCATCCATCACTCCCTAACATTCTCTCTACACCTCTTTATATTTCTTCTCTCCCTCCCTCCCTCATTCCCTCTCTACTCTCTCTCTACCTCTCCTTCCCTCTCTAATTATCTTTATCTCCCCTATACCTCTCTCTCTCTCACTAGATGTCTCCCTCCCTACCTTTTCCCTATCTACTCTCTATATCTCCTCTCCCTCCCTCTACCTCTCTCTCTCACTCTCTCTCACTCCTCCCTTACCTTCTTTCTCTCTCACACTCTCCTCTTTATCTCACCACTCTCTTTCCCTCTTTATAACTCTCCACTTCTCTATATGTCACCATTCTCTCTACATATCTTTATCTCACCTATCCCTCTTTACCTCTCCCTTCCTCCCCTCTCTCACCCACCCTCCCTTCTTCCCTCTATCTCTATATCTCTCTACTTCTCTCTATCTCACCTATCCCT